>VDFB02000013.1:116829350-116874876 GCA_007258455.2 Sequoia sempervirens
AACTGGTGAGCAACATAGTTAACTTCTTCACAAACTTGGTTTGAAGTAATTTCATTCTTTTTTGTGCATTTAAAATGGATTTTTAAGCCTTCCACCCTAAAAGTGACCTCTAAATAACTTCAAACACCTTAACGACCTCATTCTTATTCATTTGTTTTGCAAACAAGCATTTTCATTCCAAGAGGCTGAGTTTTCATTTTCACTTGTTGGATTGAATGCAGACTGTGACACAACTTTATTTTTTCAAAAATTGTTCAACATCATTGAACTAAAAATTTATCACACATCTGTTGAGAACCAAAGGAGTACCACAAACTAAAACACATTACACTTTGGTTCTCATTGAGTTGATGTACTCTTCAACATCTCTCTTCTCTAAAAGCGACCTCTAAATCACTTCAAACACCTTAACTACCTCATTCTTATTCATTTGTTTTGCAAATAGGAATTTTCATTCCAAGAGTTTGAGCTTTCATTTTTGCTTTCAAAGAAAAATCTTCCTATGCCACTGTTACACTGCACAGGTAAACCATGTTTTGTATTGTGGACCTATGTTAACCTACCACTCTCAAGTACCAATGTAACAATGATACAAAATAAATTTTGAGACCACAAGAAGACATCTGATAACTCTTGAGTGTACTAAAATAATTTTTATGATTTTTGAAGAATGCTAATAACTCTATTGTAGGAAGGTGATGAGAGATTGCTTAGTGATGAAAATCTTGAGGCTTCTTATGAGGAAGTCATGCCAACCAAAGAAATGATCAAGCATGAAGTCAGAACTTGTAGCCATGGAACTGAACCTACTGAACCTGAAGAAGATGGTTTTGTTGATGACCAGAAGATCACCTTTGGATGGTTGTGTTACTAACCAGAAGAGTACTTAAATATTTAGAGGGAGCCTACTGAACCTAAAGCAGATGGTTGTGTTGTTGATCGGAAGAGCACCTTTGGATGTTGTTTCAGTTGAGGTCTGCGATGAACACTTGTACACAACATAGTATGGTTGTAGCCATTATGGTTGATATCGTGTTGAGGCAATATCTAATATCATGATGAGATGATATTATTCTTTTCACTTATGGTTGTAGCCATAGTACTAGGCATCACGATGAGGTGATTTTCCTTGTGCGGCTGGAAGTATCCTCCCTAGCTGAGAGGGAGTGTTGATGATTATTGCAATGTCATTCATATCCTTCTAGCGATCTCCTCTACATAAGAATAAATTAAATATAGCCAAATCTATTTAATTTATATATATATATTGATTTGTGATTAATGCTAATTCATCAAGAGATACGAGTTAATGAAGAGGCGCATTTATGAAGAGGCCGACATGCTTGAGGCACGATTTATGTCAAATAATATTTATTATTTTATGAAGGCTGACTTCTATCTTGGAGGCACAATCTTTGAGGAGGAACATTCTTTTTGGAGGCTGACCTATATTGTGAAGAGTCACATCTCTCTCAGCTTGTATATATATTAGATACATTTCATTGTTTTGAGACATACATTTTTCATACATTCCATTTCATATCAAGTGCGAGTTAGTGAGAAACTCTTCAAGTGCAGATCAAGTTATTGTGAGAAGGCTGAGGATTATAATTTGAGAATTACATCATTGTATTTATGTGTTGGCATCAGTCTGTGGTGCATATTATTAGGCTTCATTATCAGCCTTCATTGTAAAGGATTTTCTATTGTGATTCAATAATATAAGTGATATTATTGGCTAGTTTTTTCTCCCTCAAGAGGAGGGTTTTCCCAGGGTATCTGTTGTGTTATTGTGTTTGATTTAGAATTAATTTTTTGTGCATTAAATTTGATCATAAAACTAACACAAGTAAATGGTTGCATAGCGTGTGGAATGAGGGGGTAGCAGGCCTGAGACCCCTTTAAGTTTGTTTGAGTTTTCATTTTTTGTGAGTTTTGTGCCAACTTTCCTCAAAGAAATGTGGTCTCATAGAATTCCATGAAAAGCTAATGCAATTGATAGCTGCTCCTAGTTATTAGTTATATAATGTGAAGTAATTGCATAACTGCTTAGGTTGAGTTTGTAAAAACTATATTATTATTGAAATTTTTTCATCTATCAGCATCTAGTTATTACTTATGCAATGTGAAGTAATGCTTTGAGTTTGAAAGATGTGCAATGCAATGTAATCAACAATATAAATATAAACTACATAATATTTAACCATTCTTTTTATGCTATTGCACATTGACATTTAACCATTGCTCACTTGATTAAATTTTTAAAAAGTTTAATCATGCACATGAGGAGGAAATTAAATTTCGATTGCCAACTTCTATATATATCAAATTATCCAATAGTCAAGTGTATGTCCATTTACAAAAATGGCATCAACTCCAACTCAAACAAAGTTTTACAATATGTGGCATATGCCATCTCGATATCTATTCAATATTTACATGCCAAAATGTCTATCTCATCCTAAACTACTAATGGATCATCAAAATGGAGCCTCTTTGAAGCACTTGTTGGCTCTGAAGGTAGCTGCACAAGAAAAAGTCAAACCATAATTGAGATTAGTTATACTATATAATTTAAAATTGAATAATTAACATAAAAATCAATACACATTGAATCATAATTGAATTCTAAAATTGAAATCTTGATTACCTGAAATATACGTTTCTTCGAAGGGTCAGGAGTCCTAGAATATACCCCTCTCAAAGAACTAACCAAACCAACTTTTGTAACGTCAATCTATATATGTGAACAAAAACATGAAATTGATCCAAGTTAGCATAGAATTTTCAGTAGTAAGAACATATTTACCAAGCACAAAATAAAATAAATACATACCTCTTTAGGCTGATCTTTTTTTGTATCTCCTTCAGGTGTTTCAACACCTCCTCCTTCAGGTGTTCCAATACCTACTCCTTTAGGTGTTGTGGCACTTATCAACAATGATGTATATCTCACAACCACCTGTACATAAAATTGACAAGTACATATGAAACTACGAATCTATGTCAATGTATGCATAATCAATAAAATATCTTATAAATCTTAATTTAATCAAATTTGAGTTCAATTACCTTTACTTTATCTAACATTGTGCGTCCATAGTCTGGAGAGCATCACACCTCGCTCGCACTAGGTGTTTCCTACAAGTAGAGAATAAGATAAACATATAAGTTAATATATAATTTCATTAATGACAATTCAAATGAGAAGCAAGTATACAGTAAAAAAATGTAAATGAGTGAGTGAAAAATACATACCGTGTGTGTCTCGAGGCCAAATGAAATGGCCCTGAGGGTGCTATTAGTCACCTGTGTGATCTCCTCCTCAGACATTAACTGTTAAATAGACCATGTAAATAAATATTAGTACTTGATACTATCTCTTATTAATATTCATTTAAAAAAAAATGCAAATTATGAATTTACACCTTAAATGTTACCTGTGTAACTACTCCAATGTCCACCTCTCTAGTAGGAGAGGACTCTGTAGGGTGTGGTCCACTCCCCTACATGTGATTTGCTATAATCTCCACATCCTGGATGTCATAATCAGAAGTGTCTAATGGCTGCTCAGGGGGCTGTACAATAGGACCCAAACATATTTGCTGGCACGTATTGCAAATATGTGGCACACAAATATTTGGACCCGAGGAGGATGATGCAGCAACATTGGATCCATCTCCAAGATCACCAGATTGTGGCTGAGCTATTGAAGAAGCATGGGAAACCAAAAGACCACTCAAAGAGTGAATGACCTGGATTGTTTGTGTGGCTGCATCCTCTGTAATATATGGATGTTGTATTGGAGGTGGTAGAGGAAGGGGAGGATGGGGAACATGTGGGTGCCTAAATACTCTAGCTACCCCTAGCCTATCCTGGGGCATACCTCCACCAATGCCCTGGAAAGGTTTAATGTCAAAGTAATTGACATGATGCCCTAACAAAAAATCAACATATAATTTTTTAATAAAGCAAAAAGGTACATCAAGATTATTGTTGGGTGGTTTATCAAAAACCATACACCAACAATCCCAAAAGTTATCTACTATGCCCCTATGCATGCACCATTTTATAGAAAGTTTTGGTTTGTTAACATTAACTGGCAATCTAATGTTGGAGTTAATAAATAAAGAGGCTATTTGGGATTTTTTTATTTGGATATCTTTCACATCATTATAAGACAATCCACGTGCATAATATTTCCTCATGGTTTCTCACCATGAATGAAATGCATTATGTTGGGTGGAGAGGGTTTCTACATTTGTAATTATTCCTGTCAATGTGGTTGACATACGGGATAATCGAGGGATTTTCTTATAAACATCACAAATGCTCCTCAATTTCTCCAATTTTTCATAAATTAAGTCTTCAAATAATGGCTGTGGAGGTGGTGGAGCATTTGGCATTTTTGCATTTTGATTCTCAGCTGGTGGATTTTCATTCTCAACTAGTGAAATTTGTGCATTCTCATTCTCGACAGCCATAATGCCTGATTAAAGTTAAAAAACAATTAATCATACATTAGACAATATAAATGAAACACTATTTTTAAATCAAAATCCATTAAAAACATTCATTTTTTTTTCAAAATCCATTCTAAACTCAATTGTTTCATAAAAATTCAATTAAAAACCCTATTTTGAAAAAAATCCACAAAAAACATTCTTTTTTTATGAAAATCCATTCTAAATTCAAAATTTTCATAAAATTAAATCAAAACCCTATTGTGAAAAAATCCACAAAAACATTCTTTTTTTATCAAAATCCATTCTAAACTCAATTTTTTCACAAAAATTCAATCAAAAACCCTATTTTAAAAAAAAATCCACAAAAAACCATATGAAATTATTCAAATCTAAATCAAAATTGAATCAAATCAAATAAAAATAAAAAAAGTTACCTTTCCAAATCGAATTTTTCTGAAATCGAATATCCGTTACGTGAAGAAGCAGTGCACTGTGCGCCCGCAGGTTCTTCACTGTCAAATGACTTCAAAACAACGACTAACTTTCTTTATATATGCTTTTTGCAAATCGGATATCCGATTTGTAGAACTAGGTTTGGTGTTTGGTATGGTGACACCCGAGCCTAAAAAAAGTCAACAAGTTCTTTTTACGTTTTTTGGTTGATGAAAGACGTGTTTTTTTTCCTCATTGCCACTATTTGGCCCACCGTGATCCTGCACATACCCTTATACCTCTTGATAACATTGATAAGGTGCCATATGCAAAAATGATCTTCGAGCTCCATGAAGCAAGAAAAACTTTGTATGTTTGAGACTCATGGACATTGTAAATATAGTGTAATATTTTTTCAAAGGGATTTTGCTTAGTTCGTGCAAGGTCTCCTCTTAGGGAACATTGTGCCTAATGTTTCCAAGAGAGGAAAAGTCAAAGAAATATCACGCTCTTGGAGGAAATCAAACCCAATGACATCACCCAAAAAAGGGCACATTGCAAGAAGAATGAAATCCACACAATGAAATATGAGTGTTGATGTATGCCCCCACTTTAAAATAGCTGCTAACACCATTGCTGTGAGCAATTTCTTTAAAGTAGAAGAAGACATGAGAGCTTATTCGGAAAGCCCTATGCCAAGTCATATGTTTGCAATAAGTTACATCATGAATAATTATGTCACATGCGAGCCAACTTAAGGCATGTGTCGTCTACATCCCAAGCTTGCTCTTATATGTACATGAAAGGTGATCGACTAGCCAAAAGAGACAACGACAAGTGACATACAGGGAGGAAGCAAACTAACCCATTGCCCCCACTTAGTGTAGGACAAGGATGAGCTAAATAGAATGAAAATAAGTATAAGTTAGAGGAATTAGGTGCTTCAATACAAGGAAGAGCACCACACTCCTTGAGATATTGAATTTTATCACTTAAAGCCTTATATTCATTAGTGGAATGACCATGAACTTTGTGATATGCAAAAAATGAATGTTTGTAGTAGAATTTATTTCATGTTCTTGGAGGGAGAGATATCAGATGATCTTGGATTAGTCTTGCCAAGATACTCTCTTGATCAATAAAAAATGGTCCTTTATTTTGTGACAAAGATATCTCTTTCTTAGTACAAGATGTCATACCTATGTAAGATTCTTTAGATTACAGTATTTTGTTCTCTCCTTTATAGGAGGGTGTAAAATCTAACGAACTAAAACCTTAGTGTTTTGCATGATGACATTGACATTAAGCGAAGATTTCTCTATCTCTTGTGTTTCTTTCAAAGAATAAATTGTAATAGCATTTATATTAAGTGAAGGCTTGTTTATTTCTATCAAAGGACAATAACCAAGACCATGAGTCGTTTCTTGTGTGTTAGGATCTATAGGATTTCAGACACCTTGTTCTCTAGCACCACATCCTTTTCCACTATAGCCAAGTTGTTGCATAAGTTCATAACCTTTTCCATAAATATTTTTCATTTCTTTTGGATTTGGTGATTGTTCGTAATCAGCTTTGTCAAAGGTTGTTGTGTAATTTGTTTCTTTTTGTTCTAGATTGGTTGATGTGGATGCCTTCGAAGGGTCTTCCGAATTTTATGTTGACATTATAGTTGTTCCTTTTCCCTTTTTAGAGTCTGTGTGCATGATCTTGCATTCTCCCTTGAATGTTGGTGTGAATTCTAAGGAACCCTAATCATCTTCTAATAGCTTCATGACTTCCTCAATGTGGTTTTCTTTGTCTTTTTGTTGTATAGGCTATACTTGTGTAGTTGGTGTTAATGTTTTTAAGGGGTTATATTTATTTTTCTCAAGTTGTAAGACACTATAATGCTCAGGATTAGCATCAAGTGTGTACACTATGTTGTTGTAGACATGCTTCATTTTGTAATGAAGAGTAGAAGAAACTGCATGCATTTCATGAATCCAAGGTCTTCCTAAAAGAAGATTGTATGAAATATTATTGGGAATGACATGAATAGGTGTTTCCAATGTAGCTTTTCTAGTTGTAATAGGAAAAGTGATCACACCGAGTGATTTCTTTCCTACATTGTCAAATCCACTAATAGATAAAGAGACAGGTTGAATGTTTGATTTATCAATGCCAAGCCTATCCAAAAGGATCACACTACACACATTAAGGGCTAAGCCATTGTCAACAAGGATTCACTTTATCCATTTTCTTTCGTATTGAGATATTATTATGAAAGCTTCATTTTATTTTTTCACCTCCAAAGGTGGGAGTGCACTTTGATGGAAAATAATGTTAGCATTTGTTCCTTGAATCATGCCTGCTATGTCATTCAAGTTTGCTCTAGAGGGAACCACAACTTGTTGCAAGGCTCTTTAAGCATAGTGTGATAATTAGGTGAATTCTAATTTAAATCCCACAGGGATATCTTTGCAGGAGTATTCTTAAGTTGTTCAATAATATCATACTCCTTCCCACTATGCAAAATTAAATGGGGAGCACTAGGAAAAATGGGATTAGGCAAAGGTAAGGGTGTCGAGGTTGGTTGTTTTGGTTGCAGATTATTTCTAATGTTATATGTATGAGCAACGATATTATGACTCCGTTGTTGCAAAACATTATTTTTAGGTGGGTAAAGGATGAGTTTGGATTTGTTTTGAGTTTGTTTCTTGTGTGATGGTGGGTAAGGAATTAGAGGATTCTTAGGATGTACCATAGGGTATGTATGAGGTCCATTGATTGAGGGGGATCTAATGGAAACTTGTGCGTTTATAACCTCAACGGTATTGGTTTGATGTATCTCTAATAAAGAGAAATCTAGAACCACATGTTTCTCATCACCTAAGGAAGCCACCTTATTATTGTTTTCATTTTCTCACACCATGATATTCTCCCTAGGAGGAGATTTGTTAGGAGAACTACAAACCAAATGTTCTTGACATTCAAAGGTTGGTTCTTCCAAAATGACTTCATTGCAAGTAGGGGAATGATCAATGGTTGAATTGTCTTGTTTATCAATAGTGGGGATATTAGGATAAGGCACTATTTGTTTGTCATTTTTTTCTAAGGTCTCGTTCTCTTGTGCCATATTATCCACCCTAGTAGGAGAGCTTGTAATATGTTCATCACATTCTATGTTTGGATTTTGTAAGGTAGCTTCATCACAAGTAGGGGAGGCATCAAGAGAAGGACAACTATGATTTTCATGCTTACCAAATAGATCTTCCCATATGGTAGGAGCATTAGGGAAGGGAGGGACAATATTCTCATGAATCTCAATAGATATATCTTCTAGCACCATCCTATCCTCTTAGCATCGAGGAGGGATATTAGGAGAAGGAAAAATTTGATTGTCATGGCTACCTATTATTTCATCCACTTTCACTAGGACATTCTCACAAGCAAGGGATGAATGAAGACTAGGTAGGGTGATGTTTAGAAATGTTTCTATGATCTCATCTTATTTTTTTCTAATATCTTCCAAAGGGGGAGGAGGAGAGGGACAATCAAGACTCTCAATGCTTGTATCTTCTTTCACCAAGATACCTTCATCACTAATAGGAGAGGTATTGGGAGAAGAACAAGTATGACTGTTATGATTGTCTACACTTGCATCCTCTTGTGTTATGAAATTATTACAAATCCGGTAGATACTAGGAGGGTATCCAACATGCTTATCAAAGATTTTACTTTGTGGAACATAGATTTTTTGGACCCACTTGCTTTCTAACACTTCTAGGGTTTTTCACCTAAAAGGAGAAAGAAGGGATAAAAAATGCTTATGTTCACATTCAAATATTAGCATGATATGGATGGAAAAAGGATGCAAAATTCCTAGATGAAATGTTTGAATGAAAGAAACTAGTAAGATTGATTGACTAATGAATATAAACCAAAGGAAAATAACTTGTTTGAAAACACATTGTGCATTACAAAATCACCTACAAATGAAGTGAACTGCAATAGAAATGAATCAAACAAAAAGTGTGCACTTGGAATGTTTAAGAAGACTCAAAATTTCTTTTGAAATGTTGTTGATGATGTTTTTCAGGCTTGGAGGGACTATTCACCATTTTGGGCGAATCAATCCCAATTCTAGTAAATTGAGCCGAAACTTGTTTTTGTCAAAAGTGTGTTAGAAAATGTAGAAAACATGAAAATAACCTAGAAATGGGACTCATTAGCCACCCATGGTGAATGAGTCCACTTTGAATTTTTGAATATTCAAGAGTGGCTTCCGGAGTTCTTGATCTACACTTTGATGTTCTATAGGTGTCTGCTTCCAAAACTCTGATTCATAGTTCTGAAAATGAAATTTTATTGATGTTTTGAATTGTTGAATGAAGAGAGGACTTTAACAACCTTGAAACTTGATCTTCAATGATTTGTAAGCTCCTGAGGGACCTAAATTTGCAAACACACAAGAAGAGAAGAGGAAATTTTGAATGTTAGGGCATGGGGGTTTGCCTTTGTCAAACCTCGTTTAGGTAATTAAACCAAAATGATGAAAATATGTAATGAAACATGCAACAATGGAATAGATTACCTTTCCATGATGATTGATCTTGAAATTCTGCAACAAAACATGTAGAATTTTCCGTTGAATGTCTTAGGAAGCTAAATTGATGACTTGCAATGTGAAATCCCTAACTTTCTTTATTTGATGAATGAGATTAAAGATAAACAATGAGAGATGATAAAGATGAGAGATTAGAAAAAGATGTGAAATGAGGAGAAAAACACATATTTATACACTCTCGTGTCTTAGTAACCATTCATGCCTCATCACAAGCTGACATCAAGTGTTTTTGAATAAAAACCCAAAAGGAAATGTAAAAAAAAAAATCAATTTGGAGCCAAGGTGGATTCGTCACCCATGGCGAATGGGTCCCACCTACGACCTAAAAAAGAGTGTCAGGAATTATGTTGCATTTAATGTGTTTTATCGGGCTCACCTTAAAAAATACACTTAATTAAAGTATATGAGGGCATAAAGGAGTCTAATAAGTCATAAGAAAGGGATAAATAGTGAAGTTGTGCCTAGAAAAGAGTGAAATCTTGTTACAAGACTTTACAACACTTCAAAATATGAGTTGATGATGAGCAAAAGGTGATTTTTAGGTAAATTGTAATGAATAAAGTCTAGAAGAATGTAGAAATGTCTTACAATACTTCAAAACACCTTCAAAAGACATCATTAAAAGGATTTTATTTAGTTTACAAAGGTCCAAGACTTAGTGTGGATGCATAAAATTCCTCACAACACCTAAATCAAGGCCTCATTAAGTCCGATTAATCTCATGTCAAGCAAAGGGTCCTTTTTTCTATGACACATTTAGCCCCCACTTTAGTGAGAGGATGAACTTGATTCAAACTAACACTAAAGTAGAAATTCAAGAGAGATCCACATGTAGGTCAAGCCCCCAAGATACAAAATCATGCAAAGGAAAGATGGAAATAGAGACAGGGTGGAAAATATGTACTCACTCTGGGGCCACAAAACTCTGGGTTGTCTACGGGGTGAGAAGGCGACAACATACTCACTTTGGGGCCATGAAACTTCTGACTATTCGCGGGGTGAGAAAGCCCAAAAAGGTAAGATACATACGCTAGTTGGTATACACTCACAAACACAAAGGTGGCTTATGGGGAAAATTTATACCGCTAGGTGGGCTTCTCACTCAACCATATTAAAGTTATACCTCTTGAGAACTTTAATAAGGCACCACAAAGGAAAATATTTTTGATACTTATAGATATTGTTAATGCAAAATATAATGTAAGTATTGTTCAAAGGGATTTTGCTTAATTCGTGCAAGGTCTCATCTTAGGTAACATCATGCTCAATGTCTTCAAGAGAGGATAAGTAGGAACAATCTCATCCTGGGCAACATTGTACCTAATGTTTCCAATAGAGGGAATCACATGAAAAATAAAATAACACAATGAAATGTGAGTGGTGATGTATGCCCCCACTTTAAAGTAGTTACGAGCACCCGTATTGTGAGCAATTGCTTTAAAGTAGAAGAGAAAGAATACGACATGAGCTTACTCGAAAAGCCATATGCCAAGTCATATGTTTTAGATAAGCTACGCCATGAAAAGGGGGAAGTATGTCATATGTGAGCCAACTTAAGGCATGCCATCCACATCCCAAGCTTGCTCTTATGCATTCATGAAAGGTTAACGACTAGCCCAAAGGAGACAAAGACAAGTGACAGACGAGGACGAGGCCAACGAATACCTTGCTCCTACTGAGTGCAGGACAAAGGTGAGCTAAAATGATTGATGAAATGCATGCTATAGTGAAAATCAATAGAAATTAGAGGAATGAGGTTCCCCCATATAAGGAAGCATACCAAACTCTTGAAAATGTTGTATTTTAGGACTCAAGGAACTACTTTTCATTAGTGGAGTTACCGTGAACTTTATGATATGCGTAGAATGGAGTCTTGGAATAGAATTTCTTTCGAGTTCTTGGAGGGAGGGTGATCAAGTTATCATCGAGAAGTCTTGACAAGATACCTTCTTGATCAAGAGGAGAGGATGGTTGTGTGATTGGGGTCAAGGATACATATTACTTAGATGTCATACCTATGCAAGACTTTGTAGACTGTGAGATTTTGTCTTCTTCACTATAGTAGGATACAAAATCTAATTAATTCAAATCATGAGTGTTTTTCAATATGATAGTTTGAATGTTGTGGGAAGGATGGTGTTCAAGAACATTAGTTTGGAAGGATGATTGAGGAGTGTTGTGTGTGAGATTATTGAGGTTGAATGAAGGTGGCTAAAGCATGAGAGGGTTATGAAGATTTCCTATAGGATATGTATGTGGTCCATTGATCAAAGGGGATCAAATGGACACTTGTGCATTCATATACTCAGTAGTCTTGTTTTGATGTATCTCTAAGTGAGGGAAATCAAGAACCACTTGTTTTCCATAGTCCAATGCCATGATATTCTCCCTAGGAGGAGAGTTTGTAGGAGAACAACAAGCCACATGTGCTTGACAAGTAAGGCTTTGTTCTTCCAAAATAACTTTGTTGCCAATAGAGGAATGATTAATGATGGGATTATGAGGAGAGGAATGATGAATGTCCATTGTTATTAAGGGTTCATTCTCTTGTTCCATATTATCTACCCTACTAGGAGAGCCTGTAATATGTTCATCCAAGTTTGAGGTTTGGGAAGTAGCTTCATCACAAGTGGAGGAGGTATCAAGAGGAGAACCTCTATGGTTTGCAAATAGATCTTCCCATAGGATAGGGACATTAGGGAAGGGAGGATCAAGGGTGTCATGATTATTAATAGGGGTTTCTTCTAATACCAACCTATCCTCTTGACGGTGAGGAGGGATATTAGGAGATGGACAAGATTGATTGTCATGGAGACTTGGTAAGGTGATATTGAGGAATGTGCCTATGATCTCATGCTCTTGTTGTGTAAGGTCCTCCAAAGGGGAATAAGGAGATGTAACATCAAGACTTTCAAGGCTTGTGACTTCTTGCACCAAAATACCTTCATCACTAATAGGAGAGGCATTGAAAGAAGAACAAGTATGTGTGTTATGAGTGTCTACATTTCCATTCTCACCAATGGGTAATGTAAAATTAAGGGTTGTATTAATGGATTGTTTCTTAAAGTCCTTATTATGGCAGTCAAAAGAAAATTCATAAAAGGGGAGATTATGCTTATAGAATCCATATTTAATCAAATCAAGAGAATATCTTTTTAAAGAAAACATGCTAAAATGAAAGAAAGTACAATGTAATGCAATTTTCAAAATTTTAATACAATGCAACTGTTTGAAAATGATATGTTTAAACAATGCATGAAATGATCTATTTTAAGTGAGATCTAGTGAAATGCATGTTATTGAAATGCAACTAGTTGATGTACACAAGTTAAGTTACCAATTAGAAGCCGAAAAAAAATAATCCGAGTTTTGTAAAATGTTGTTTCAGGGGTCAGAAGGGACTGATTCGCCCAAGGTGGCGAATGAGTCCCAGTATGGACTCTTTGCAAAAAAAATATAAATTTGTGATTGATTTTTATGAATTCTGAGTGCTAAGATGGAAACCTAAGTGAAAAATGCAAAATTTCAGAACTTTTCAATGATTAAAGATGCAAAAATGCAACTTATCATGTACTTTTACTCATGTAAAAATGAAACTCTAGAATGCAAACTAACTAATGCAAAATACAAGACAAGCAACTCTAGAATGATTAATGGACTCCAAAATTAGAAAAGATGGGATTCAAAAAAAAGGTTCACCAAAATGGAACATAGATTTTTTGGGACCCACTTGGTTTCTAACAATTCTAGGGTTTTTCAACTAAAAGGAGAAAGAAGGGGTAAAAAATGCTTATGTTCACATTCAAAGATTAGCATGATATGGATGGAGAAAGGATGAAAAATTCCTAGATGCAATGTTTGAATGATAGAAACTAGTAAGATTGATTGACTAATGAATAGAAACCAAAGGAAAATAACTTGTTTTAAAACACATTGTGTATTACGAAATCACCTACAAATGAATAGTGAACTGCAACAGAAATGAATCAAACAAAAAGTGTGCACTTGGAATGTTGAAGAAGATTGGATTTTTCTTTTGAAATGCTGTTGATGATGTTTTTCAAGCCTGGAGGGACTCATTCACCATTTTGGGAAAATCAGTCCCAGTTTTGGTAAACTGAGCCGAAACCTATTTCTGTTAAAAGTGTGTCAGAAAATGCATAAAACATGAAATTGACTTGGAAATGGGACTCATTTTCCACCCATGGTGAATGAGTCCACTTTTGAATTTCTGAATATTCAAGAGTGGCTTTCGGAGTTCCCAATCTACACTTTGATGTTCTACAGGTGTCTGCTTCTGAAACTCTAATTCACGGGTTTGAAAAAATGAGATTTTGTTGATGTTTTGACTTGTTGAATGAAAAGAGGAATTTAACAAGCTTGCAACTTGATATTCAATGATTTGTAAGCTCCCAAGGGACCTAAATCTTCAAACACACAAGAAGAGAAGAGGAAATGTTGAATGTTAGGGCATGGGGGTTTGCCTTGGTCAAACCCTGTTTAGGTAATTAAACCAAAATGATGAAAAGATGTAATGAAACATGCAACAATGGAATATATTACCTTACCATAATGATTTATCTTAAAATTCTGTAACAAAACATGTAGAATCTTCCCTTGAATGTCTTAGGAAGCTAAATTGATGACTTGCAATGTGAAAGCCCTGACTTGCTTGATTTGATGAATGAGATTAAAGATGAAAAATGAGAGATTAGAAGATATGAAATGAAGAGAAAAACACATATTTATACACTCGCATGCCTTAGTAACCATTCATACCTCATCACATGCTGACATCAAGTGTTTTTGAATAAAAATATGAAAGGAAATTTAAAAAAAAAATCAATTTGGAGCCAAGGGGGACTCATTCACCACCCATGGCGAATGGGTCCCACCTAGGACCTGAAAAAGAGTGTTGGGAATTATGTTGCCTTTAATGTTTTTTATCGGGCTCACACTAAAAAATACATTGAATTAAAGCATGTATGAGGGCATAAAGGAGTCTAATAAGACATAAGAAAGGAATAAATAGTGAATTTGTGCCTAGAAAAGAGTGAAATCTTGTTACAAGACTTTACAACACTTCAAAATAGGACTTGATGATGAGTAAAAAGGTGATTTTTTAGGTAAATTTTAATGAAGAAAGTCTAGAAGAATGTATAAATGTCTTACAACACTTCACAACTCCTTCACAAGACGTCATTAAAAGAATTTTATTTAGTTTACAAAGGTCCAAGACTTAGTGTGGATGCATGAAATGCCTCACAACAACTAAATAAAGGCCTCATTAAGTCCAATTAATCTCATGTCAAGAAAATGGTCCTTTTTCCTACGACACACTTTGCTTTCCTAGATTATTCCCATGAGTAGAGAAAATAGAATCATACAAGCCATTTGATATTCTAGAAACACTAAATGCTTGGAAAAAACACATGCTTAACATTAGAAAGCAATGCAATGTTTCTAAAATGTAAACAAATGTCATACAGATCTAAGAATTTTGATGTCAAAGTGATTTTTGAAATGCTTTAAAAATGACCACTACATGGATGTTTTGACTAGATGCATACAACAGATGTTGCTGAAACATTCTAGACTTATACTATATGTTACCAGCAAGCTTAGGAAGCACAAAATGATTTTTTTAATGCTTTTAAAGGTAGTTTAAAATCTGAAATGGGACTAATTCGCCTAGAGGGGTGAATGAGTCCCAATTAGGGTTTGTTTTCAAAATTTGCAAAAATTTCAATTATTTTTTATGCTTTTTATGTTGTATGACCTAAAGACTAAATGAAAATGCAGATTTTGAATATTTTCAATGAAATTAAATGCAAAAATTCAAGCTATATGAGCTTTCACTAATGCAAAATCTGAAACCCTAGAATGTAAATTAACCAGTGCAAATCCTAATGCAATGTTAATGCAAGCTAAATCTAGGATGATGATGGACTCCAAATTTGAAAAGAAGGTATTTTAAATGCATGTTCACCAAAATGTAGTCAATGGAAATGGATACTCCCCACCTTTGAGGCATGTACACAAGGATAGGATTCCTATTTCACACTTGCTACACTCAAGGACACCTTAGAGATCTCAATCCAATAAAGGATGGAGAGAGATATGACAATAGGGTATTCTAAGGTATGATTTTAGATTACAAGAAGGGTTCACCATGAAGATTAGACTTGGGAAAGATATTGAAATGTAGGATGAAATGCAAAAACCTAGTATGATGCAAAATTGAATTAAATGACTTGAAAATGCAAGAAGAACAAAACAAAAAGCTACAAAACAAAATTTGCGCATCTGAAATGTGTTGAAGACTAGAAATAACTCTAAAAATGTTGAAATTGTTGACTTTTTGACCTAGTGGGACTCATTCACCATTTTGGCCGAATCAGTCCCAATTCTGGATTTTTGCACTAGAGCAAGTTTCGGGCAAATAGGTATCCAAATTTGTAAAAAACTCTAAAAAACACCTATAATGGAACTCATTTGCCACTTGTGGTGAATGAGTCTAGTTTGGCTTTTTTGGAAATTCAAAGTTCTGATCTGCACCTCCCAATCTTCTCTTTCTTTTCCTCCAGGTTCCCGGATTTGAAACTCTGATTTTGGGGCTGTAAATGACCTTTTAGTGAATATTCTAACCTTGCAAATAGGGAGAAAACTCCAACAAGCTTGTAACCTAATCTTCAATGATCTTGAAGTCTTCAAGACACCTAGATCTACAATCACACAAAGAGAGATAGAAAAGAATGTTGATTCTTAGGGATTAGGGGTTTTCCTTGGTCAAACCACTTTTAGGTAATTCAACCAAATGATGAAATAAGATAGTGAAGCATGAATATGAAATAATGCAATTAGAACCTTGCCATGATGATGGATCTTGAATTGTTGCAACAATAAATGAACAATTTTGCCCTTGAATGCTCTTGAAGACACTTGAATGCTCTTGTGAGCTAAACTTGTTATTAAGAATGTTCTCACAAAAGTCTTGGTGAAAATGAGTGAAATAACCTTGTATTTATACTTAATTATGCAAGAATTCCCGAAATTACAACACTACAAGCCGACATCAAATCTAGGAGAATAAAATCCACGAAGAATTTGAATTAAATTTTGGGCCACATGGGACTCATTCGCCCAAGATGGTGAATGAGTCCCATCTGGCATAGTGTATGGGACCAAAAATCAAAAGTGTTTAGGAAGGTGTACAAATAGGTTTGGGACCCAAAAATCTAGGTGGGACTCATTCTCCCAAGGTGGAGAATGAGTCCTAGATTGGCTAATGATTGGTGTTAGGATTATCCTCAAAAAGATGCAATAAATGAGGCTTGTAGATGCAAAATAGGGCCACTTAAAGCATAAGAAATCCCAATTATTAATGACAAGCCTAGAAATGTGAAAGTGTGTTACAACACTTTACAACACTTCAAATAAGGAAAAATTAAGGTTGATTAAGATTAAAATTATGATTAGCTTATTTGATAATGTTGAAAAATGAGGTGTTTTCTTAGCTTAATACTTTGTAAAACTTTAATATTGTTGATCTAAGTAAGTCTTTTCTTTGTTACATATATTCTTTGTGGGTGATTATTTTGATTAATTCATTTTACTATTGTAGAATGTAGAGAGAAGTTGATAGAAGAACTAGACAAGATATTAGAAAGATCACACAAGATGTACCATGGAGAAACCATTTTGGGAAAAAACTCCACCAAGAATTATTCTATTATTCAAACTCTGAATTACAATAGCTCCAATTCTTGCTTGAGAATGCTTCTTCTGTCTTTACCAATCTTGTTCACACCTGCAATAACAATTATAAAAACTCTATTCAACTTGAATGAGATATAGAGACAATATGCAACCTTGTCATCTCCAAATGGTGATAATTACAATGCACAAGCTCAAGCCCTTGAAAAGGTACACCATATTCCTTCAAGTTGAGTTATTCAGTGAAAAATAAAGCTTACAACATGTGCTTCATGCATTTGGGTGTCCCAAACTGAAGCTACAACTTCTCCTTCACTTCGGTGATAATTCCAAAGGTCTTCCTCAAAGTTGGTGCCCTTAAGTAAAGCTACTTAACTGATCCTTCATAAATATCTTATCATGCATGAGAGGTAAATCCAATAAAGCATCTTGGGCACCCAAGTTGTCTTCAAGTGCTTTATAGTTAACTGAAACATTTACTCAACACCATTCCCAAAGAATGGTCATCCCTTGTTAACTTGAGGTAGTCCTTGTTATCTGTTGTACAACTCAATGTTATTTAGCCATGCATTACAAGTTAACTGAAGCTAACTACATGCAACTCAAAATAACCAACATGCATGCAACATGCACTTGCATGCAAATGAAGATAACTGAACTAAACTGAACTGAACTGAACTAAACTGAACTAAACTGATTCTGAATTGAATTGAATTGAACTGAACTGATTTGAATTGAACTTAATTGACCTTAACTGAACTTAACTGAACTTTAAGCATGCAAACATCAAATCCTAGCTCCTCGGATCTTTACATGCATTCATAAGTGTTAACTATTACGCTGTATAGTTAACTGAACATGAGGTGAGTTTCACCTTACCATGTGAGTGTCCCATGTGTCCCTATTATTTAGGAACTCACTATGGACACCCTCACATGCTTCTTAAATTTATAATTAATTACAAATGTCAATAATCATGATTATTTCATCAAATATTAATCTCATCCTAATCTTAGTTTTGTTGAACACATTCCAAGAATCTAGGAGATACATGAAATAATTAATGTTTAGGATTTGCAATTAAATGTCATCCTATTTCCAACATTCTCCCACTTGACATTATGCATTGAAATTATTCTAAACAAGGAATAATAAAACAAGTACAAGACTCAAGGCCAATGGCCTTCTTGCACCAATTAATCAAATCATGCTAACTTCAAATGCAACTTGCATAATCATGAAGCTTCCAAGCAAATGATTAAAACCAAGAGAACTTATCTGTATGGTTTCATAAGATAATCTGTAACATTAATTAAAGTGTTAACTTTTTCAATTAATACCTTCCCATTATCAACCAAACCATTACCTTTCCCAAACCTCTGTAACCAAACCACCTCTTTAGAGGCATGCTAAACCACTGAGTTTGTTGAATTCACATTCAACCAAGGTGTAGACTCCTCGGTCTTTTCTATTGAAAAACTTTTCTTACAAGTAACCATTCCAACAAATGTGTCTTACCACAAGAGAATTCCAACCTCACCTATTTCTCCAAGTATCCATGAGTACCTGTAACCAACCAATCCATTCCAAACTCCAAATGCAACACAACACTTTCATGAAATAATGAAACAAATGATTAATGTACCCAATACTTAAGAGAAACACACAAGATCAATGCCAAAGCTCCAATCATGAATCAGGAACACAAACACGACATCCATGATCTAACCATCTCCTCTTGGGAGATCACATGCATCATAACATACTTATACATCCTAGTCTCAAGAGAACCATGTAATATGCCAAACTCTAAATGCATATCAAGAGTAAACCATGACATCCGTAACAAATATACTCTAAACCAAGAAACCATATCTCTAATCACATGGAGATAACCTTACCAATGATGCATCCAAGTCACTGCCAACAACTCCCACTGAACCATGATACCGAGTCACACATGGCATCGTGACTACCATCCTCTCTATGAAGATTACTCTGAAACATGAAGCAAAGAGTTATCACAAACAATATTAGCTGAAATAACCAATGCATCATTGCTATTATCTGAGGACTCCTCTGTAGAAGAATCAAAACTCTCTTTCTTGTTCTTACAATCCTTCTTCACATGTCCTGGTTTCCCATAGTTCCAACACTTTACCTCACTTCATCCTTATGAATTACCCTTCCCTTCCTTGTTTCCCTTAGGCTCCTTTTTCTTAGGCCTACCTTTTACAAACAAGGCATCTTGGATTTCCTCCTTAGACTTCCTCCTCATCTCCTCTGATAGGAGAGTAGGAATAATGTTATCCATCTTTGGATCTGCACCATTTCCACTAATTGCAACAATTAGATTTTCCCAATAATTTGGTAACGAACAAAGTAATAAAATGCATTTATCCACATCCTCAAGCTTTACATCTACAGATGCTAACTGACTGAGAATTAAATTGAAAGCATTTAAATGTTGTGCTGCTAAATCACCATCTCTCATTTTCAATGAATATAATTGCCTTTTCAGATACAACTTATTGGTGAGACTCTTAGTTTGATAAATATCACCTATTCTTTTCCATAATTTATATGCATTGGTTTCCATTGAAACATTTAAAAGAAGAACATCAGCAAGACATAACCTTATTGTTCCTCTTGCCTTCTTATCTAACTTAGCCCAATCTTCATCTGAAATAGTTGTAGGTGTCTTTGTCTCATTATTAACCACTAACCACTGATCTCTTTCTACAAGAAGATCTTCCATTTTTAATTTCCACATTTCATAGTTAGAACCATTGAACCTTTCAATCTCTAACCTTGAATTCATTGTAACAAAACTTAATTCCAAAATCAGCAAATAACAAAAATAATAAGAGCTCCCACTAAGCCAAAAAACCTCCATTATTTTAAGAGAAAGGCGTCCCAATACTCTGCCCAACCTCAGCTCTGATACCAAATGTTGAAAAATGAGGCGTTTTCTTAGCTTAATACTCTGTAAAACTTTAATATTGCTGATCTAAGTAAGTCTTTTCTTTGTTACATATATTCTTTGTGGGTGATTATCTTGATTAATTCATTTTACTATTGTAGAATGTAGAGAGAAGTTGATAGTAGAACTAGACAGGATATTAGAAAGATCACATAAGATGTACTGTAGAGAAACCCTTTTGGAAAAAAACTCCACCAAGAATTATTCTATTATTCAAACTCTGAATTACAATAGCTCCAATTCTTGCTTGAGAATGCTTCTTCTGTCTTTACCAATCTTCTTCACACCTGCAATAACAATTATAAAAACTCTATTCAACTTGAATGAGATATAGAGACAATATGCAACCTTGTAATCTCCAAATGGTGATAATTACAATGCACAAGCTCAAGCCCTTGAAAAGGTACGCCATATTCCTTCAAGTTGAGTTATTCAGTGAAGACTAAAGCTTACAACACGTGCTTCATGCATTTGGGTGTCCCAAACTGAAGCTACAACTTCTCCTTCACTTTGGTGATAATTCCAAAGCTCTTCCTCAAAGTTTGTGCCCTTAAGTAAAGCTACTTAACCGAGCCTTCATAAATATCTTATCATGCATGAGAGGTAAATCCAATAAAGCATCTTGGGCACCCAAGTTGGCTTCAAGTGCTTTATAGTTAATTGAAACATTTACTCAACACCATTCCCAAAGAATGGTCATCCCTTGTTAACTGGAGAGAGTCCTTGTTATCTATCATACAACTCAATGTTATTTAACCATGCATTACAAGTTAACTGAAGCTAACTAAAGCTAACTGAACTGAACTAAACTAAACTAAACTGATTCTGAATTCAACTAAATTGGACTGAACTGAACTGAACTGATCTGAACTCAACTTAACTAAACTTAACTGAACTTCAAGCATGCAAACATCAAATCCTAACTCCTAGGATCTTTACATGCATTCATAAGTGTTAACTATTACTCTGTATAGTTAACTGAACACAAGGTGAGTTTCACCTTACCATGTGAGTGTCCCATGCGTCCCTATTATTTAGGAACTCACTATGGACGCCCTCACATGCTTCTTACATTTATAATTAATTACAAATGTCAATAATCATGATTATTTCATCAACTATTAATCTCATCCTAATCTTAGTATTGTTGAACACATTCCAAGAATCTAGGAGATACATGAAATAATTAATGTTTAAGATTTGCAATTAAATGGCATCCTATTTCCAACAGATAAAACCATAGAAAAGTGTGAAAGTGTGTTACAACACTTCACAACACATTTTCAAGGTACCATTAAAATCCTATTAGTTCACAAGGGCCCAAGACCTAATGTGAATGTGTTATCCACATTGCAATGTCAAATCAAGGGAACATTAAGTCAAAATCACAAGGAGGGCCCAAACAACTCAGAAAAAGTAGAAGGGTTACTTTTTTGGTGACTCCAGAAAGACATTACTGAAAGCTTGAAAATGATTCAAAAATAGTTTAAAAATACCTAACCAGGACCCATTCACCTTTACTAGCGAATGATTCCCTGATCAGGTTAAACCTGAAACCTCTGGCATCTAAAAAAAGCATTAAAAATCATTGATAAATCAATAGAAACATTTCAAAAATACCTAACTAGGACCCATTCACCTTTATTGGCGAATGTGTCCCTGTTAGCTACTGATATGCATCTTTTGGAAATTAAGATCTCAGTTTTAGGCATTTGTTTTTTGTTAATGCTTTTGTGCTTTAGTTTTTTGATTTGTTGTTTCATCAAATTCATTGCATTTAGCTTAAATTGCTTCATTTTAGTGCATTTTCAAGAATCAAAATTGCATTTACAACATTTCATTTTTAGTTTATCGCATTGTGTAGAATCTGAAACTTACATTCTAGGTCAATTCATTAGCATCTTTTCCATTTCTTATTTGCACACTAGGTTTGTAAAATTTGTATGAGCTTTACAACTTGGTGTCCTATTAGCAATACTATTGTAAGACGTAGTTCGAGGCTCATGTCATCTCGTGATATTTTTGCATTTTCTAACTCTCTCTCCCATAGTGTTGATAATCAACCCTCTATGGCTCATAGTTTGCATACTTAATTGCCCATGCCTTCACCTCCTACAATCAATGTGCATGATGTTATAGACAAACTAGATGAAAAACTATAAAAATTCAAAGATAATATCCTTAGTGAAAGTATAGACATTAGCATGGTTCCCATTATACAAAATCTAAGTGCTTAAAACTCAAAACAAAACACAAATTGTCTATAGTCTTAGTTGCTTCTATCATGAGTATTTGAACAAACACAACAAAAATAATATACATGCCATAGTCAACCTTATTGAAGCTAGTGAAACAAAGAATGATGTGATGAAAGTAGACACGAGCGATGAAAACAAAAAAGATATCAATGAAGAAAAAATGATTAAAATGGTAGGATTCATCGAAGCTAGACCTCATAAGGGCTCAACTAAAAATCCTCTTCACATTGACTTCTCACAAAATGACATACTGAAGTGTGCACCTGATGGTCCTCTTTACATAGCTGTCTGAATCAATGATAAGCCCACTAATGGGATATTGATTGATATCATATGTGGAGAGAATGTGATCACTCAGGAATTCTTATATGTGCATGGACTATATCAATATACATATGATAAACCTAAAGCATGGATCAAGATGCATAATGGTTTTTCTTGTCCTACGATGGGCTTTATAGATCTCCCTTTAAAAATTAGACCGAAAATATTAAATGTCTCATTCACCATCATGCCATAATCAAACCAATTTCAAGTGAAGTTAGGCTATCCATGGCTTCACTCCATGAATTTCATCCCTTCGGTTGAGCATAAATGTCTCAAGTTTCCATTTGGAAATGATATCTTTATTGTGCATCATAGTGGATTTAATCATGCATTGACTCGAGGGAATTTTTCATTAGATTTCTTTTGGCCCGAACATATGGAACCTATCAAGCCTCGTGAGGATTTATTTTTTAAATCATATTAAAAGTTCAAGGCAAGGAAAATAGCAAAATTATCTCTTCGAAACATACCCTAACCTACGATTGAAACACCCATCCTTGACAAAGCAATGATTGAAATGAAAGCCCTTCCGAACATTCAAGAACACCCTATAGAAAATCCTCTTACAATTTCTTATAAGAGACAATGAGATTGTTTTCTCATTGTCCCTCCTAGAGTCAAACCAGTTTACAAACCTAATGAGAAAGAGGTTGAGAAAACTCCTTTTGTTTCTTCTATTTCTCCCGAGGAAGAGAAGGAAACTATGATTCACAAAACCACTCTTATACTTACACAAATTGACAATAGATTGAAATGAAATTGAAGTGCTAGAGAGCGTAGTCATAGATGACATGCTCTTGCTCATAAGTTGCAAACTCAAGAAGACAAGAAAAACATAGAAAATCAAAATTTGAACATTTACCTGAAGAAATGAATGATGACTCTATACCCTCACCACAACATAAAAAATAACCTTCTATGGACACTGTCATTTGAACTCCCATTGTGATAAATCTAGATGATGGCATTGATAATGCAAAGATTGATGAAGAAGTGCATGATGAGTTGAATACATTATTTTCTTCTTCTATGAGCTTAAATGATAGATCTCCTAAAAAGAGTGTTGAACCTGGTGCTTCTCCTAGTTCGGAACTTGCTCTTGTCCCTTTAGATAGTTTTTCTCCTTTCATTTATACAGATTGAGATTGGGATGTGAATGACCTGCTTTAGGTTGACATGCATGGGCTTGACTAGTCTTTTGTATCTTCATGTTTATTTATGTGATTGCATGTGCGTAATCTGATCCCCCATGATATTTTGTTTGATGTATCTCTCTCTTTTGTGACATTCCTCTATATGTACCTACATTCTTCTCTGTTTCATAAGAATTTTTCATTTGTCTTGTGTTTTCCTTTTGGGGATGACACAAGGCATTGAGAAATTCAGGTCTCTTCCATGTTGACCCAAAATATTTTCCTTTTTATCTTTTCATTTGTCTCGTGTTTTCCTTTTAGGGATGATGCAAGGCGTCGAGACATTCAGGTCTCTTCCATGTTGACCTGAAAGGATTTTTCTTTGTTTTCACTTTCTTTGTGTCATTCTTCTAGTTTTATGAGTATTTGGGGAATGATGACAATTCTGAGCTCTCTAAAACAACATTGTAACAAAGACATACTAACCCTGAATCCATAGATCCCTTATGTATTTCTAGGGGCAACCCTTCCTTCCTATTTCATGACGCAACTTTTTTTTGGAAACATATAACTTGGCATAGGGATTTCCAAGGAAGATCTTATATCTTAGGAGTAAAAATTGGCTACTTTAAAGAAATTTCTCACAACAATGGTGTAGAAATTGCTTTAAAGTGGGGGCATGCATACATTGATGAAATCTTTCAAAAAATTTCATGGCATTATTTTTCTTTTTTCTTGTGACATGTCCTTTTCTTGGTGGTGTCATTGGGTTTGATTTCCTCCAAGAGTGCGATATTTCTAATCTTATGATCTCCCTTTGTGGCATGATGTGAACGAGCGATCCAATAAGTGACGATCTGATATCCTTGAATTTTCCTCTCTTGGAGACATTAGGCACAATGATCCCTAAGAAGACCTTACACGAACAAAGAAAAATTCCCTTTAGCAATAACTTACATTCAAAAGAATTTACAAAAAAAACATTACATCGAGGTGTCTTATCAAAGTTGTCAAGAGGATGGCTTCGGTATGGTATGAGAGGCTAATATGATTCTCTCATTTTCCACCTCATTGGGACAACTCACCTAGTGGACAGACTGAGGTTCCACTACCCCAAAGTGAGCATACATATTTGGTACAACTCACCTAGTGGATATATTGAGGTTACACTACCCTAGAGTGAGCAATATATGTTACGAACAAAGAACCTCGTTCTAGATTGTGTTGGAATGGTTGTGCTTGATCCTTTGTTTTTCTCGGCCTTTGACAGGGTATGGCTATGTATCCTGCATAGTAAAGTATTTTGAATGTCTACTTTAGTGTGAGTTTGTGATGGGGACAAACTCTCACTAAAGTGGGGGAACAATGTAGTAACAAAACTAGTATCCCTTTTCCTTAATTTGGGAATAATTTTCATTGAATTAACCTAATTTTTTCCTAGGTTTAGTGTTGTGTGTTGTACACATTTACATTAATCTTGGGCCCTTTTTAATAAAATGTACCTAACTTGTACCCTATTTTAGGTGTTGTAAAGTGTTGTAACACACTTTCACATTTATCTAGGGTCTCCTTAATTAATTGTTGTTAGTTGAGATTAATTAGCCCCTTTAATTCAAATTTAAGCCTTATTTATGACACCATTCAAGGATCCATCCTGACACCCAATATTCAAATTACATGATATTAAATTTGGAAAAAATTAAGGTCTTATAAAATGGTGCTAGGACCCATTTTCCATTAGTGGCGAATGGGTCCTCTCCACATAGGACCCCCCTTTCTTTGCATATTTGACATCAATTTTTTATGTTCTTTCACCCTCCCAAAGTAAGGTCTTGGAAACTTGTGCTAGGACCCATTCGCCTTTAGTGGCGAATGGGTCCTACTTGAGTAGGAAACCCATTTTTTAATTTGATTTTGGTGGGATTCTAATGATTTTATATTCTATAACTGGTGTCATCTTTAATTGTTTGAATTTTGGGGTTAATCTCTAGATTTAGTATAAATAAGGGGTTAATTCACATTGTTCCTCCTAGAAAGTTCAATTTATCATAAGAATACATTCACAAGAGCATTATAGAGTACTTCAAGAGCATTTCAAAGGAATTTCAAGGAAGATTATTCATGATTTTATTGCAGCAACTCAAGATCTTTCCATCATGTCTAAGGCATAATGCATTCAAACATGTTGTAGAGCTAAGATTGTGGATGTAGCATTGAAGATCTACTTACGAGCATTGTTACACATCTTATCCAAGATCAAGATCTACATTCTTCATGGCCACCACATGTTAGTTTTTAGATTTTTTATCCAAGATAACTTCCAAGGTATCAACATTCCATCATTTCACGATTCAATTACATTATATTGTCATTTGGTTTAATTAACTACAAGGGGTTTGACTTAGGAAAACCCCTATTCACTAACAATCAACAAATTTTTCTTCCATTGAATGTGTGTTTACAAATTTACAAGTTGAAGATCAAGAGGAGAAGAAATTGGAAGCAAAATTGTCAAAGTTATTATATTGCAAAGTTGTCATTCATAGTGCAAGAACACAAAATCAAGGCTTCAGAATTTGTTACAGGTTTTCGGGAGCTAAAAATAGGCATGTTGCAGCAAGGTACACATCACTTTGAGCTCTAAAAACTTCCCTCATAGTTGCCATAATAGTTAGGATTAGTTTCTAATTTTTATTTTGGCATTTTGGCTCTCAGAATTGAATTTTTTATAGTGAAAATTAGTGGTTTGATCAATTCACTTTTAATAAACCCTATTTTCCCATCCAACACGTCTATACTAGGAAGGGGGTACCTATACTTTACCATGATCTTATTGATGGCTCTAGAGTCAACACACATTCTCTATTTTCCTCCCCTTTTAGGTGATAGTAAAGGTGGTGTGGTACAAGGGTTCATGCTCTCTCTTATGAACTCTTTTTCTAACAATTCACAAATATGCCTTTTCATTTGGGCGGGTGCATGAAGTTGGGTTACAATTTTGTGGAAAATTTCAAAAAAAATTGAAAACTCATAACACGAGCGCGTTATAACGTGCTCACGTTATGACAATTTAAAAGAAAAAATAAAAGTGAAAGTGATTCATTTTATGTCGACTGTTCTTCTGCTCTGCTCGCGGCCAAAAACCCTCATTTTCGCACTCACATTCTGGGAGGAGGGATTGAGAAAAAATATGCAACAACGGTTTCTATTTCTTTGCAAGGATGGTGCCATGACGACGAAGAGGTGGGAGAGGTAATTATTGTTTGCTATTTGTTTTTAATTTCTTAGTTTTAGGTTGATTTTGTTAGTTTAAGGTTATATTTGATATATAAATTTTTGAATTTGTAGGAGATGCAAATGAACCCACAAACCCACAAAATCCTCAACAAGAAGAGCAACCAAATCTTGAACAAGAAAATCAACCTCAACAACAACCTCCTCCACCAATCCCTCAACACCCTCCTGACACTCAACAAAATTTAATGAGTGAGATTGAGAACAACAAAAAACAAATTGAGGATTTTATTAGTAGGTTGAGTGATCCAAATGGTTCAACCACATAAAGAATGACCCTCACAAATTCATTGAAAGATATGTTAAAAAATGTGGATTCAATTAGCAAACAAATAACTAGATGGCAAGATAAGAGGAAGGCAGCTAGGGGATATTATGCAGTTAAACTATCATATAAACAAGTAAAGGATCTAAAAATTACAAAAGGTTATTTGTGTTCATTATTCATTGACCCACGCACAAATCAAAATCTTAACCTCAATATGGAGAGTTTTCTCATTCATTGGTGTCACCACCAAGAGATTAGGAACTGTTTTTATGATAGGTGGTACATGGTCTTTGATGATTGACCGTGAAACAATTGTGAAGTCCCCCAGTATTTTCTTAGGAAACTATACAGTGAGTTCATATTGAACAAAATCCCAAATTATTTTGATATGAGGGACTTCCAAGGAGAGGTGGGGGGTTAGCTCAAGTTATGTCCAATGCACATCCGGATCCTATGTAGCAAGGGAGACGAGCTCTCGCTAGGCCACCTCGTGAGCACATTGTTATGCCTTCCATTGCGAAGGAGAGTGTCGACGTAGAGACATTGCAGGTGATCAACACTTTGACCCAGAGTGTCATCCATCATACTAGCCCTATTCTACAACACCATACAAGGGAGTCTTCAAGTGGTGGCCTTCGAACCCATGTGTTTCAATCTTGTTGGGCGACTTGTTCATATGACCCCAGTGACACTCAGGAGGATACTATAGAGGATCCATATGCAACTATGGAGATGGAGAGGACGGCTGACATTTTGCATGATGTGTGTGGAATTGATAGTCGGGTAAAAGTTAGCATGTTCATTGAATTGAATTTATTAAATTTTGATTTTGAAATGCAAGATTAATTAATTTAGTTTTATGATTTTAATAAAATTGCAAGGTCACAGTGTTGAGATGGGATACATTGGCCCTCCACCTACTTATTTTTGCAGTACACCTATCGGCAGGGTATGTAACTAGTAAACAATTATAAATTTATTACATGTTAGTGGCATTGTTTTATGAATGGTATTTTAATATGTGATTTTGGATGTTGAAAAGGGTAATATTGGAGGTTTCGAGGGAACACCTACCAGTGCCAGTGGATTTACTCAAACCTTCATGCAGGTAATAGAATAAAGAGTTTAACTAATGAATTGTACTTAATAGATTTGAGTAGTTTATATTCATATCGTTGGTTATGTTGCATTGCATATCATTCAAACTCAAAGCATTACTTCACATTCCATAACTAATAACTAGATGTTGATAGATGACAAAATTTCAACTTCAATATATAGTTGTTTAAAAAGTCAACATAAGCAACTTGATGCAATTTCTTCACATGGAGGCATGTGCTTGCAAAGGTGCACCTACACAAAAAACTATGGATGCTTGGAAAATATCAATGAAACCATAATAGTAAGCAATAGCATAGACAAGGCAATTAGTAGTTTCAAAAAATGCCTCGAAGAAATGCAGTCTCATGGCACGATGGAATTCCATTCCATCACCATGAGACCACATTTCTTCGAGGAATTTCTTCAAAATGCTCACCACCTTTTCTATGATACCACATTTTTCATACATGTGCACCAAAGCATTTTATCAAACTACTCGTGCTTCCTTGCTGCTATGGCTAAAGCCTAAAATAGGTGCTTTCCAACAAACTATGGATGATTGAAAAAATATCTATCAAAGCATAATAGTAAGCAATAATTTATCATAGAGAAGGCAATGAACTTTTTGAAAAAATGCCTGAAAGAAATGCGTTCGTATGGTGATGGGATACCATTACGTGCATTTGTTTGTATCAGAATTCCATCACCATGAGACCCCATTTCTTTTGAGGCATTTTTTCAAACAGTTCAAGTTGCCTTCTCTATACCACCACATTTTTTGTACATGTCTATGAAAGCATTTAATCAAACGATTCAACAGATTGCTGCTATGGGTAAAAGCCTAAAAACATGTCCTTTCAACAAATATAGGGATAGGGAAAATAGTAAGCATGATAATTAGAAATATATAGTTTAATAAGTACTCAAAATTTTGTTCATTAGATCTCATACACTATAAGTTATGACGTGGATCGCCATTGTAACTTTTTTGTGATTAAATAATGTTTTGTTTTATTTTTAGATGTTGGTTGTGGAAACACCTCCAAATGTTACAAGGGCAATGGATATTGGTGTTTCATCCGCTATACAATCCTCAATGGCTCTGACAGGGGAGGTATGAGGAAAATTACTAAATTTCAATTTATATTTGTTGTATACATGTTAGTTTGAGTGAAAAATCAAACCAAATTATTGATTCATAGTCTAATTTCTATTTGGATGGTTTATACAGGGCTTGAGCACACCTCAACATCAGCCTACGAATATTTCCCTCATGGAGAGTGATCGTGAGATGGCCGTAAGTGATTTTTTCTTAAATATATCATTTTTTATAATGTAATTTTTATATATTAATGTCTTTACTTTTTAAATTGTAATAGTTAAAACTTCACCAATAGCTTAACGCTAGTAGGAGGACTAGCAGGAGCACTCCTTGAGTGCAATAGAAATGAGTGACAGACTTATCACCATCTGATCGACCAGCAAAGGGCAAGAATTTTTTTTGAGAGCCTAGAGAGCAATGACTTTTGATTCCATAGCCCTTTATTGTATGCCTACATGGCAGTTTTGTACATATTTTGTATTGGATATATTTGACATTGTATGCTTGCATGGCATTCTCGTAATCCTATATGGCTATTTTGTACCTATATTTTATACTTATATCGACATATATTGATGTATGTGTACATGGCTATTTGGTTAATACAAATATTTTTATCGATGCTATCCATATTTGCATGTTATAAACTCATGGTTCAATAGATATGAGTTATGTGTATTCAAGTGTATACTTTACAATGTATGTGTATTCATTGTGACTTATGTGTGTTCCAATGTATACTTTGCGACTTACGCATTTTCATGCGTATACCTTGTATTCATGCATATACTTTGTATTAAATTGTGTATACCATGTATTCGTGTGTATACTTCAAGGAATATGTGTTTGTGACTACTTGTGCTTCCCTTATTCACAGGTACATGCTTGACTTATTCACTTGTATACTTATTAATTGGTTAGCCATAGCATTGATCATTGTTGTCCTGCATGGTTTGTCTTGAAAAAATTAATTGATTGATGGTAAACAACTTTATCTAAAAGCAAAAAACATGTTTTCAATTGGTATTCTATGAAATGGTTGATAAAAAGATTCTAATATATTTAATCCTTTGATTGGAACAACTAAATTAAGCAAAGGATATGTATAATACTTTTCCTTTTAGATTAGCAATGCATGGAAGTTTCAAAAATTATCCTTGATATTACAAAAAGATATGTGTTTATACACTTCAATTGTGCACTCACCCTTTGGTTCTTTGAAAGAAAAATCTGCCTATGACATTGTTACACTACACAGGTAAACCAGATTTTGTATTGTGGAGCTATATTAAGCTACCACTCTCAAGACCAATGTAATAATGATACAAAATAATGTTTGAGACTGCAAGAAGACATCAAAATGGCTAGTGTACTAAAAAAAATCTTATTATTTATGAAGAACGTTGATAACTCTACTCAGTTGGATTCTTTTTTCAAAATCATACAAATTGAACCCTAGCATAAATAGACTTTGTATATAAAGCTAACACAATTCAAGTTTCAACGATGAATATTTATGATGCATGTTTTAAATGACAATCAAGTTTATGGTGGTTTTGTTGTTTATATGATGTTATGTGATATTATAATCCTAATGCATGTTTCTAGGCTGCATATATATTTATATTTTGTTTTTACATGATTTTTGTACTAACGAACCCAAAACAAACCAAACCCCCGAACTTGAACCCGAACCTCAAAACCTATTCCAACACTCTTCATTTTTCCTGCTCAAACTTAATTGACCACCAAATTATGTTGCCTCTTCACTTTACCCACTTTTACTCCTTCAAACATCTCTTTTTCATTCAAAACACCTATTTTCCCAACTAGGGCATCATGCCATAACATAATTTTGACCTCCCCTATCCTTGCAGGCCTTTTGAACACATCAAAATCCACAACCTTACCCTATTTCCATCCTATTCTAACTTATTTTCAAGCAATTTCTTCTTTTCACCTCTTTTAGGCTTGCTTTTAAGGGGCCTCAATTTTGAATTTTGAACAGGGGCAGCGTTAGTAATCTCTTCCAATGCCTTTACCAATGCTATTTTATTATTAATACTCCCTATCCTACTTATATCAGGACCATATCACTGAGACACAACTTGAACAATAGATGGAATGGCCTATTTCAACATATTACACTCGAACCCTTAAGAGATTGATCCAGTTGAATGTAGCTTGGAGCGATTTCGTGTGTTTGAGTGCAAAAAAGGACCATTCCTACCATAAAAATATCTATTCAGACGCATTGGAATAGTTCGTTTGGTCACACAAGTTACAAAAGAAAAGTTGCACCACTTTGCAACTTTTCACTGCTTCCATTTTACACTTTTTCCATCAACTGAAAACTAGACACCATAGGAAAACCACTTCAAGATTAAAAACTGAGAGAGGTTATTGTAGAGGGGCCCAACATGATCCCATAGGATCAAATGAGAAGTTTCTAAGTATCACGGTATCCAAGTAACAACATGTTGAAGTTTGCATCCATTTTGCACTTTAGACCCTTAAGGGATCGATCCGATTCAACGTAGCTCAGAGCGATTCCATGTGTTTGGGTGTGAGAGGACCATGCTTAGTGTAAAAATACCTATTCATAAATGTTGGAACAGTTTGTTTGGTCACACGAGTTGCAGAACGAAAGTTGCACCACTTTGCAACTTTCCACTGCTTCCATTTGACACTTTTTCCATCAACTAAAAATTGGACACCACAGGAAAACCACTTTGAGATAAAAAAAATTAAGAGAGGTTATTGTAGAGGGGCCCAACAAAATCCCATAAGATCAGATGAAAAGTTTCTAAGCATCACAGTATCCGAGTAACAACATGCTGAAGTTTGCAGCCATTTTGCACTTTGGACCCTTAAGGGATCGATCTAGTTGAACGTAGCTCAGAGCAATTCCGTTTGTTTGGGTGTGAAAGAGGACCATGAATAGTGTAAAAATACCTATTCAAACACATTGGAATAGTTTGTTTGGTCACACAAGTTGTAGAACGAAAGTTGCACCACTTTGCAACTTTCCACTTCTTTCATTTGACATTTTTTCATCAACTGAAAACTGGACACCACAGGAAAACCGCTCTGAGATAATAAAAAATAAGAGAGACTATTGTAGAGGGGCCCAACATGATCCCATAAGATTAGATGAGAAATTTTTAAGCATCACGGTATCCGCATAACAACATGTTGAAGTTTGCATCCATTTTGCACTTTGGACCCTTAAGGGATCGATCCGATTGAACATAGCTCAGAGAGATTTCGCATGTTTGGGTGCAAAAGAGAATCATGCCTAGCATAAACATACCTATTCAGATGCATTGGAACAGTTCATTTGGTCACACGAGTTGTAGAACGAAAGTTGCACCACTTTGGAATTTTCTATTGCTTCTATTTGATATTTTTTTCAACTGAAAACCAGACACCATAGGAAAACCACTCTGAGATAACAAAAACTGAGAGAGGTTATTGTAGAAGGGCCCAACATGACCCCATAGGGTCAGATGAGAATTTTCTAAGCATCATGATATCTGAGCAACAACATGCCGAAGTTTGCAGCCATTTTGCACTTTGGACCCTTAAGGGATCGATCCGGTTCAACGTAGCTCGGAGTGATCCTTCGTGTTTGGGTGAAAAAGAGGATCGTGAATAGTGTAAAAATACCTATTCGGATGCATTGGAACACTTTTTTTGGTCACATGAGTTGCAGAACAAAAGTTGCACCACTTTGCAACTTTCCACTGCTTATATTTTACACTTTTTCCATCAACTGAAAACTAGACACCACAGGAAAACAACTCTGAGATAAAAAAATCCGAGAGAGGTTATTGTAGAGGGGCCCAATAAAATCCCATAGGATTAGATGAGAAGTTTCTAAGCATCACGGTATCTGAGTAGTAACATGCTGAAATTTGCAGCAATTTTGCACTTTGGACCCTTAAGGGATCAATCCGATTGAACGTAGCTTGAAGAAATTTCGTGTGTTTGGGTGTGAAACAGGACCATTCATATTGTAAACATAACTATTTGGAGGCATTGGAACAGTCCATTTGGTGACACGAGTTGCAAAACGAAAGTTGCACCAGTTTGCAACTTTTCATTGCTTGCATCTTTTTCTATCAACTGAAAACTGGAAACCACGAGAAAACCACTCCAAGATAAAAAAAAAATTGAGAGAGGTTATTGTAGATGGCCCCAACACGATCCCATAGGTTCAGACAAATATTTTGTAAGTTCCATGGTATCTGAGTAATACCCCATCAAAGATTGTTACCCTTTTGCACTTTGGGATTTGATGTTTCATTGAACTGTACGGTTCCGTATAGGGTGATTGTGTTATATTTTTGATGGAATTTGGTGGGCAGCAGACTTAACTCTATTTTAGTTTTTGTTTGATTGGATTTCAAGTAATTTTGTGCATTTTAGAAGTCAATTACTGAGGGTCAGTTTGTATACCTTGTTTTAAGGGCTTTGAGTGCATTAAAATGTTATATTAAGCCTTTCACCCACTGTATGTTTCTCTAACTCAATGGAAAGGCTTAGTTATGGTTATAAAACATGTGTGCATAGTTTTGTGCACAAGGGAGGTGAATAGAGGTTTTTTAGGTGATGCCCTAGATGTCAAATGGTGCATTTTTCAGTGGAAAATGGTGGTTTACTGCTAGGGTTTGAAGAAATATTTGGGGGCAGCGATATCTCTTGAGATTTTAAGGTTGTGCAGACCTTTTTGAAAAAAATTTAGGCTTTGGTTGGCTATGGAAAGTTTCGAGTATGGGTTTTCAACAAACCCTTGCCTAACTTATAGTCTCCAAATCTCATCAAATGGGCTTATCTTTTAGAGAAGGTCATCCAATGGCCAATCAAACATCAATCAAGCTTTAACATAGACCCTAAAACAAATTCCCAAGAGATCATACCCTATTTCTTTGTACCATCATTAAGATCCAATAGACCACCTTGCATATAGGCTACTAAGTTAGCCCTATTTACAAAGAGATGACCTTTTAAACACTAGATCTTGACTCAAACTCTTGAAACAACAGTATGTTATGTGTCAAAACCTCCAATTCCATGATTTTTTTCCAGGTCAAAGACCTCTACACCCCTAATACACCAAACCCTCTATTTCAAGCAAAATACTTGGGGTTTTAATGAAACTCCTATCTCCCGCACCTGCCATACCCAAAAAAAGCACTAAACACACTTAATAGACCCTACACATGGTGAATAATACATTCCATGGACAGTCCTTCCCACATTTTGTCAAAACACCACTTGAAACCCTCATTTTCATCATGAAAATACCCTGCTGTAGCCCTAGAACATCATCCCAAACACCCAACCTTGAATCCAAAACATTATAATCAGGTTAGGCATGTATTTTAAAAGTTAGAGGACCCATTCCACAAGTTATAATAGGAACAAAAAGTAGAATGGGTCGAATTATATCATGAAACCCTTCAATCCAAGAACACTGTGAAGGTAGGTAGCAACAGTAAAAACAAGATAACCTTCTTGCCCCTCCTAAAGTTTGGACCAAATCCATTACCTCCACATAAAACGTGACATCCTTGGTCTTCTTGGTTCCCATGCCTTGATATGGTTATGCAAATGAAAATGAAGCAAAGTAATCATCTCCTTCTTCGCTGGCTGGAAGAATGCATGCTTAATGTTTTGATACATGATATCAACTCCCTCTTTTGCTCTCATGGTTTAATATCAAAATCCATTATGGTGGGCCTCTAGAGTTCCAGTCATCTTTATTCCTCTTCCACCAAATGCTTGCTTGATCCACACATCCGTAGCCTAATTGGCTTTGTTTTTGAAAGCTGAAGTTTCTCTTGAGTCACCAATGTAGCTCTCTTTGCCTTTTCAGACTCTTTCATTGCTACAAATTGTCTCTTGGATTTAATCATCTGTACCACATGGTTGATGTGCTTTGAATCCTTGCATCTAAAGGAAATTTCCTTTACATAAATATTGCTAATGAATTTCAATGTTGCCACTGTAGTTGGTATTAAAGTCGGTACCTACAACATGAAGAGTGATTCTCATTCCTATTCTACATTAGAGGGTTCATATCCTTGATCTGACTCTTCCAAATTGTTAGAATCAAAATCACTAGCATAGGATTTGAAAGGAACTCCATGAAAACCGAGCTCTCTAAATGGTATATCAAACTCTATTTCAAAATCTTTTAGATGAGGCTGCTCCCATAACTCTCTTATTCGCTTGAAAAATCCTTGAAACTCTATATTTATTTTATTTTTCATATCCCTCTCTTGTTGTTCTTCCTCAATTTCATCAAGATCATTGATGCAATTGGGGGAGGTCCTGCAACACAACTAATCAAAAATTCAACAACCAACCAGGTATTAGATCATTAGGTTCTCCATTTCACTATTTATCAACCAAATCACACTATTCCCTTGTAGCATAGCAAACCCACTAAATCGGGTACAAATTCTCAACCACACACTTCCAGTTCACAACCTAACTCAATTCAGGGACCCATTATTGAGATTTTTTAACATATCAACACAACTCCATAAGTTGCTTTGTAACAACTCCTTCAAAACTTGAAATTTCACTCTTTTTAAGCCTCAATTAGGCCACTTTTACAAAGGGTTTATAGTCTAAAATTATCCAAACCTTACCAACTCTTGAGGCAGAAATTCTAAGGTGTCAAAAATTCAAAATACATAGTCATATCTTAGTTATACCACTGTACAATGGGTAAACCACAAAACCCTCTATTGTAGCCTAAACCCTAGGGGTTTATTGAAAATGATACTTCCAAAGCTAACCACAACCTAAAAATTACTCAAAAAAATTTGTGATACCCTCCACAAGCTCAAACATTCATAAAATAATGCTGCCCTATACAAAAACACAATTTGACTTTTGAAAACCACCATTTTTCTTAAAGAAAACTCACTTTTACACACATGGGTTTCACACCCATCTCACTTTTAGACCTCCCCAACACTAACACATGATTCCCACACCTTAATAATGTTATTTCAGACCCATTCCTCAAGTTATAGAGGCTAAATAAAGAGGAATGGGTAAAAAATCCATATTTATTGACTCAAAACCTTCAAATGTACAAGTTTAGGCCGATTTTAGTAAATTGATGATAAAATGCACAAAACGCTGTGGAAAACCTTCTAAATTGATTTAAAAAGAAAATTAAATCCATCTAATATGCAAATATCAAAAAATCTGGATCAACTAATTGAAATACAGGCTGTACAATCTACTGCTACAGCTGAAAATACAAAAAAAATTGAGTTTTTATTGTTTTTGCTTCTTCAAATCACAAAATCCAACCTTCAATTCGAGTTATCCATCTTTTTAAACTCTTTCCCACCAATTAAATACAGATTCAAATTCCTAACTGACCTTTGAACTGGTTTGAATCTTCACATTCCCTCCATAATGCAAATTTTGCAATTTTACAACATTTGAGTTTGCAAATTTTGCACAATTTTGCAATTTTTAAACATTTTGCATGTTTTGAAAAGCCCAACATCCTAAACACCTAATACAGCTCAAATATGATTAAATACATAATAGAATGGTCTCATAGACCTTATTTTAATACAAAACTCAAAATCCTAAATTCTACACCTTATTTGCCTTGATGAACAAAACCTACTAAATGGTGCTCATGCACCAATCATACATTGACCTTCTTGCCCCTCCTAAAGTTTGGACCACATCCATTACCTCCACATAAAACTGTAAATCCTTGGTCTTCTTGGTTTCCATGCCTTGATATTATTATGCAAATGAAAACGAAGCAAAGTAATCATCTCCTTCTCCACTGGTTGGAAGAATGCATACTTAATGTTTTGATACATGATATCAGCTCTCTCATCTAGTCTCATGGTTGAATACCGAAATCTAGTATGGTGGGACTCTAGAGTTCCAATAATCTTTCTTCCTCTTCCACCAAATGCTGCTTTATCCACACGTCTGCTAGCCTAATTGACTTTGTTTTTGAAAGATGAAGTTTCTCTTGAGTCACCAGTGTAGCTCTCTCTTCCTTTTGAGATTCTTTCATTGCTATAGATCGTCTTTGGGATTTAATCATTTGTACCACATGGTTGATGTGCTTTGAATCCTTGCATCTAAAGGAAATTTCCTCAACATAAATACTGCTATGGAATTTCAATGTTGCCATTGTAGTTGGTATTAAATTTGGTACCTGCAACATTGAAAATTATCCTTATATTTAAGAATTCCCTCCATCTTGTTGGCTTGTAACACTCTTGATGGTGGCTACATGAAATTTGATTCTGATTCCTCTTCTACATTAGAGGGAACTCATATATCCTTGTTCCAACTCTTCTGAATTATCAGAATCAGAATCACTAGCTTCCATATTCAAAAATTCCCAACCACCATCTTCAGTAAATTGACCACCAGTTCAAGTTCATTCTGATTTCATAATACTTTATATCCATGGAGTTCATCCATTCCTTCATGCCATCAAGTGAAGATTGAGGAATGGCGTCCATGCAGAGTACATCCCGCTTGAATTCTTTAAAAATAATAGCCATATCAAATTCCTTTTGCCCAAGTCATAATCTCTCAAGGTTAACAATCTCAATCTTGAACTAATAGTGATTACTAAGAAAGGAATTCCACCAACTCTATCAAATAGTTTACTATAGGAACAATAAAAGCAGAGGCTTTGAAAGGAACTCCATGAAAACCAAGCTCTCTAAATGGTATATCAAACTCTTAGACCTCATTCTTGAAAATTTACAACCAAATTCAAAGATTTTCCTTCAAAAGGCTACAAATTCAAATATTCACAATTTTGTAGCAAGAATGCATTTTTTTGTACATTTGACCACCGAGACTCAAAAACTCACCCTATACACCTTAAATGGTCTTGATTGACCTTATTTAGCATAAATAAACACAAAATACCTTAGTCTAATCTATTGACCACCTGTTAACCTTCAAAAATTGAAATTTTGCAACTAGGAGACTAGGTGCTCCTGCACCAAAATTACATTGTGTTTGAGCCTTCAAGAGGCTTTAAATATAGCCTTTACAAATGATTCTACATCTTTCCAATCATGCCTAATTGTTGAGCTTGTAACTAACATGACTTATTACATTATAAATCAATTGACCATGTAATATGACCTTATTCAATTGACAATTTACTCAAAACACAATTTACTAACTTAAAATAATTCCATGAACCAAATTTTCTCAATAACCTTGGTGCCCCTGCACCAAATTTCAATATTTCAATAAATGTCATTACAAGTACAAATCTCATTACAATGCCTTAGGTACTCTGTTCTCACAGATATTTTACAATGTCACTCATACATTCAATATTTTCTTATAATGTCTACATCATAGGTTCTCATTTAGAGTTTAACTTCAAATGAGTAACTTGATATTCCCTTGTAAAGCTTCACATGCTCTTTTATAATGGCTTCAAATCAGAATTGAGATTTGTCAAGATCATCAAAATAATGATGTTGTATTGCTTTTTTGGATAAGATTCTCTTCGATGGCTCAAAAATCAACATTTTCTGCAAGGAGAGACCAATCAATTTTTACTAGTTTAGTTATAGATGTACGCAAAGTAAAAGAATAAAAAGAAACAACTCATTCAAAATAGAAATGAAATGAAAATAGATGGATGGAACTTACAGATAGGCATGGCAATCTCTCAACTTAGTCATTCCTAGTCGTACATCTTCACTGTGAGTTCCAAGATACCTATTGCACACAACACCTCTCATGAGTCTAGAAATCCTAAAATTTGAGATGCTCCTATAATGTCTACATCATAGGTGCTCATGATAAGGTTAACTTCAAATGAATAACTTGAAATTCCCTCACCAAGCTTTGTACACACTTTTGTAATGGCTGGAAATCATAATTGACATTTGTCAAGATCATCAAAATAGGGATTTTGCATTGCTTTTATGCCTGAGATTCTCTTGGATGGCTCATAAATCTTTATTTTCTACAAGGGAACACCAATCAATGTTTACCGGGTTACTCACAGATATGCAAATTAAAATAAGATGATAGCATTGGAATCAAACAAATTAACATGGATACAAGTATAAATTAATAAGAACCATTGTGCATATACTTACAAATTAATCCAATGAACCATCTGGATTTGCTCTACTCTTTATTATGTTAAGTATTGCCTCATGGTCAGACTCACAGACCTTCCACAAGGTCTTTTTCAAAGGTCTACCCCCATATTTTCTCAAATGAACATTGGATGCCACAACAAGGTTTGAGTAATGAAGAATCTTATGATGCATGTCAAAGTCCTCAAACAACCAATGTTTAACACTCTTATGTGGGTACCTTCTAAGCCACGTTCCAGTAACAACTGAGCCTATAGGGTATTCGATGTTTTCTCCATCTATAACTGAGGCTTCCAATTTATTTTTGGCCTCAACACAATGACACAAGTAATAGTATGTTCCCTCTTCGTTTTCTTCATCTGCAATAACTGCATAAACATGCCCTGCATTGATATGTGCAGAAAATCACTTGAAATTAGTCAACATTATGAATACAGTACAAAGTAAGATAACAATATGGAATTTAAAAAACTAAGCAAGTAGATATATTACCTAGTTGAACTAGATCTGATACATGGTCAAAGTTGACTGATGATTCCATCTGTGTTAGTTCCAATGTCGTCGAAGGGTGATATGTGTGAAGTGGGCTACAACAACTTGTCAACCATTTGTCAACCCACTCCCCTGACTCACAATCATTCCAAGCTTAAATTGGACATGAAGAACAAAAGCATGCCATCTTACATGTATCGATACTCGATGAACCCGCATTTGAGCTAAGGAAAGAGTGTAGCTCACTCGATCCTATTAGTGTACAAAAATCCTCATATGGTGCAATGTTAGTATCATCCATCAACCAAAAAAATCTATGAACTGAAGATGTACCTTCATTACCTGGACCCATCAAAGCATTACACCACTTGATGATTGAACTTGCATCTGTCAACTTTGCACTATCTTTATAGTTTAACTCTTCTTATGCTAATGCTCTTTTCACACATTCTCCTGCACTATCATGCTCCCCCTTTCCATGCCCGGCCTCATAAAAGTTCCACATATGTTGAACACCTATAGTGAGATGCATCCTGCACAACTAGTAGAACATGCACGCATTCTTGAACTATGTTTCACAATTATCTGACCATATTATATGCTGTCCGTATGGTATGCCCCTCCAAGCTAAATCACTATAGAACATATGGAAGCAACCTTGCACAAACTCTGGAGAATGTGTGTGATAATCACTAATATAAAAGTGATACTCCCTCAATACCTCCCTTTGGTCCTTTGTACTATCAGTTGCATGAATGAATGATATGTGCACAAATATCGAAACCTGTGTGGAATTGTAATACTGTGACTACACCTCACACTGTGGTTGTAGAGTGTAGTTCTCTACAAAGTCAACCACTGATACTATGTTTCCAACTGGAAAGGTGTCCTTGCATAGCTTGAATTGTGTCTCTAGCCATCGGGCTCTATGGGTATGCCTTGCATACTCATACACTAGATTCTCATGAAACATGGACATAAAATGATACACTAGAATCTTCTCAGTAACCAAATCACACATTTTTGCTCGAGACCCATCTTTTGTACCGTATGCCACTATTTTATACTTCCAAAAATCTACTAGTTTATGTCCCACCTCATCTGTGCTTTCCATATGTTGACATACTAGCATTCATTGCAAGCCACCACAAAGCTCACATGAACCATCCAAGTATGTTGTCCTATAGAATATTTAGCCATCCTCTATTTGACATAATTTTTTTGATAAGAACTCTCTTGAATATTTTGGTGGGGCTTCTATGCCACAATCCTACAAAACATCGTTAGTATGCAAATCTAAACATATAGAATGATAAACATCATAATGGTTAGCAAATTCAATATGTAGTCTACAACAACAAGTAGTGCATGTGTGATTTATCTTGACATAAAAGGTTTAAGAATTTCAAAAAATCTCTAAGAAATACTAATTTTAGGATAATCATTTTGAAATTTATGAAAAAATTAGGTTTGAGTCATATCCAAAACATGCTTTGGATGTGGCTCATGGTTCCAACTACCGATTCTCCTTCTTACGACATCCCATTGATTCGGAGATGGCCTTGTATTATTCTTCCAATCAATTAGTGTTCTCAATGCTTCAACAAATTTTTTATCTTTATGTGGCAGTCTTCCCAAGAATTCCCATAATTCATTTGAATTGGTGCTCTCAATTCTTTGCCGCCTTTGAACGACTTTTGATAAAAAAATTTCTACTAATTCTCATTTGTTCACTTGTCTTTTTAATGATACACGATCTCTTTGTTTGATAGCTTACCAAAGTCGATGTAATGACACGTCAGGTGACATTACTATCCTTTGAGAGTGAGGTGTTACCCACACTCTCATAAGCATCCATTAGATTCTTCACAATAGTGTTTTCACTTAATGCATTCGATGTTCTCAACCCAAGAATCTTCATGATGTTTCAGTACTTTAAACCCCACATCATTTGAACAAATAGTTAACATCTTGTAGTCTCATTTAGCCTTTCAAAGAATATTTTCCAAATCTTATCAGCATATCTTCTACAAGTGCGTTCTGGAATCTTACCTTCCATTTACTGTAAAATATCCTCATCAATATTAATAAAAAACTCTAGCTTTCTACACAAAATTCTAGGTGGTGTTCTCCTAGGTACAAACATCTCAACATTAGCAATTTCATCAATATTTAATTGAGGTGGGCTAGATTGCGTACCTTCGATTGAGGGTGGAATAGAAGACGTACCTTGAGGTTCACATGGGGATGATGGCATACCTTCTTCGTCAAATCTGAATGATGATGTACTCTCAACTTCAAATAAGGTGGATGGTGTCCAACCATACTCACTTGTGGTAGATGGTGTCCCTCCATATTCGCTTGTGCTTAATGGTGTGCCTTCGTATTCACTTGCAATAGAGGGTGTGTCTCCAACTACAGTATCTACATCTCTCCTAGAATGACTCTTTCACATTCATGTCCTTTGTGCTGCCAATTTCTTTTCTCTTTTTGATGGTTGAGGTTCCTCTTCAATTGGCTTGTTTTCGTCAATCGTTTCCAATTTCTTCTTTTCATGATATGTCGCCACCCATTCTCTCTCTTGTTCTTTGAAGGTTTCATACTCTTCATCTGTTAGATCTTTCTTCCTTGTTCATTTCTTTGGCATGGTGGATAATTTTACCTATAGCATGGTAATGAGATGAATATTAGTTCCTCAAAAATGTATCCATTAAAATAAATAAAATATATATGTCATTCAAGGCTTCATAAATAGAAAACATAGGTGATGAGGTAGCTAAATACTGATGAGGAAATTTAGAAATAGATGGAAAGCATGGAATAGGTCTTGGGGAACTTGTTGGAGTATTTTAAAGGAATTAGGGGTGTTGGGGTGTGCCTTGACAAGTTGAAACCTTCCTTGTACATGCCTAGTGAAGCCTTGTTTATGGCTTGTAAATCAATATTTTGATACACTTGTTTTGGGTGTTTGATCCTATGCTTTTAGGAACTTGTGGAGGATGGTGTTAGGATTCTAAAACCATGTTTCATTGTCTAATTAATTCCTTTAATCATTTTTTATTTTGACTGTCCTATTGGTGAATGTTGCAAAGTTGCATGGGCTTGTGTAGGAGCGATTGAAGAATGAATGTTTTTGGGTGCAAGGTCTATTTGTTTGGTCATGTTAGGTTGTGTGAAGAATTTTTACATCATCCCCAAGTCATGTTCAAATGTCTAGTTTTGTGATTCAAATTGAGTGGTCAACTTGCATTGTTGAGAGGAATAGTGAAGTTGGTGTGTGCATATAGAGTATTTTAGAGAAGCTTTTGAAAAGGAAGTTGATTCCCTTGCAAATTTGCATCATTTTCAATAGTATTTAGGGGTCTAGGTAGTAGAATTTTCAAAATGTGAACAATGTCCTAAGTTGTGAAATTAACAATCATCAGAAGTTAGATTTCACACGTTCACCTCTTGAATCCTAGTAGTAGTGGAAACTCAGTTTGTGCCCAATAAATCAAATGTTATCCCAAACACCAAAGAAAATATTGATGGTTTTAGACACCCATTTCAGATTTATTACACATATCTCAATGTCAGGTACAAGTCCTTTGGACCAAATCCCCAAAAACACCCCTTCTAGGCTGACCTAATTAGGCTGATTAGGCCTAATTTAAAAGCAACATTCCCTCAAACTTATCACATGACCTTGAAACCTTGGGGAAACATTTATTAGGTTCCAAAACCTCCAAAACCATAACTAGATTCCTTTGGTACAGACAAATTCATGTCAAACCTGAAAACCCTTGCTTTATGCACTATTCAAGAGGGTTTATTGAATATGCTACTTCCACAACCTCCCAGACTTTACAAACAAATTGAACAAAGGAAATTAACCCTAAACATGCCTAAAATTTCAAAAAAACATGACCTCCCATATATATTCTCCCAAACCCTAGGCCTAAGCCCTCATTCACATGCATTTTTGTTCACAACAATATTACTCATATTGTAAGTTTGCACCCCTAACATCTATAACTCACTAAAACCACACCAATGGCTTGAAATGAGCTTTATTACATCCAAAAAACACTAATCTTGCACAATTTACATTTAAATTCAAAAACTTTCCTTCAAAGGCTACAAAGATACTTTACAGCAAGATCACCATTTTTCACATTTTAACACCTAAACTCAAAAACTCAACCTAATACATGCTTAGTGGTCTTGATTGAACTTATTAAAAACAAAAAATTCTCAAAGACTAATCCACCTACCTATTAACCTCCTAATTACTATCAAATGATCAAATAAGGAGGATGAGTTGTAGGTGCTCCTGCACCAAGGTTGTAAAAGTGTATTAAAGAGGGATACCAACAGTCACCTCTTTCAAATGTTAGTTTTGGAAGTTGAAGTGGTTTTTTTTAGGAGGGAAAAATTATAAAATTCCATGAGAAACTTGAATGGAAGATGATCCTTGGATTGGGCATCAAACCAAATGAGGAAATGTTGAGTTTTCCTTAAGAAAAATGAGGTTTTGGTGAGTGAAAATGAGTTTCTGAGTTGGGCAGCATTATTTTATGTTAGATTGAGCATGATTAGGGTATTTTAGGCTTGTTTGAACAATTGTAAAGTTTTGGAGTGTTTGGCAAGTGCTACTTTAAATAAAACCTAGGGTTTCTAAGCCTAAGGTGAGGGTTTTATGGTTTGGGTGGTAAATGATTAAATCTTTAAAATCTAACATTGTAATTTCAATTTTTGACAGATATAAAATGCTTCCCCAATGTTTTAGGAGATTACGCAAAGTTTTGAAGGTGGCCCCTTTGTAAAAGTGGGCTAATTTTGGCCCTTAAAAGCGTAGAAAATGTGATTTGAGTAGTTTGGTACAAAACAAGCATTGGTGATTGTTGGATAAGTTGAAAGGCTATGTAATGGGTCCCTGATGTGTGTTGTGTTGTAAGTTGAAAGGTTGTGTGAGTGGAATTATACCTGATTCAGTGACTTTGATATGCTACAAGGAATAGTGTGAATATGCTGAATGAATAAGTCCTGATGAAATTATAAATTGAAAATTGTGTTTGCATATTGGAGTTGTGTATTTTTGTGTTGCAGGCCTCCCCCTACTGCATTAGGAGTATATTCTAATTTTTTATAGACTTCCACTCTCTCCCACTCTCCCACTCTCCCACACTCTCTCCCTCCCTCTCTCCCACTCTCCCAC
>VDFB02000013.1:116876225-116889770 GCA_007258455.2 Sequoia sempervirens
ATTTTAAACTCTTACTTCCACCCCTTCTCCCTCTCTCTGGACTCTCTCTCCCTCTCCCCATCCCACCCTACCTAGACAACTCTCTCTCTCTCCCTTAAAATTTTCCCTCCCTCTAAATACATACATAAATACATACAAAAATAATACAAATGTACATAAAATCCTACATCCATACAATATACATGCACTAATACATATAGGCATACATACATACATACATACATACATACATACATACATACATGACACACCAGCATACATGTACACACAAACATACAAATATATCAACAAACATTCAATAGAGTGGCATTTAACATTAATGAAGACATAACGCGAGCGCATTATAGCATGTGTGTGTTATGTCTTGATTGACATGTATCTCAGATAAGCAAAAATGTCAAAACTAGGACATAACGTGAGCACGTTATAATGCGCTCGCGTTATATTTTGCTTTGGGAATCCCTGAGCCTTAGCATTGGTATTTGCCTTGGAATACCAACCCAAAGGCTTGGAGGGCATTCCCAATGACCAGAGACATGTTTTTGCAAATTCTACAAATTTTTCACATAATCGGGTTCATGCTCACCGTCAGGATTGCATCTGGTTCAATATAGACAAAATTGAACACATGGGTTATGTTAGGTTCTCTTTAGCTATCAAATGATGCAATTTTTTTCACTTTTTAACAATGTTAAGCCTTTCATCCATAATTTTTTTTGTTTGTATGTCTCTTTTTCACCAAAAAGCAGTGTTTGGTGTTTTTTTCATTATAAATTAACCGTTCATCAAAATTTCAAATAAATTACATTTTTAGAAACTAGACCCCATTCTACAAATTTTAAAAAAAATCAATTACCTTCAAAAATTATTAGGGGGAGCACGGCCAAAATTCTGCTTTTTAGGAAGTTCCCACTTAGAAAATTAGTAAAATATCAAATATTCATTAAAAAATTATCAGAAAAATCATGCATCAACTAGATACTGTTAGCTAACTTTTGACTGTAGCAATTTTTAAAATACTACAAAAAGTTCACCATGCTTAGGTCATACAAGAGTTGCTATATTATGTTTTCCTAACAAAAATAGGACCAATTTGTGTACGTCCCTCTTTTGAACCCCTTAATCTCAACCATTTTCAAAATAAATTAGTAGTTTAAAAAGTAGACTTAGAGCACTTTGATCCTTGTTTTTGTTCCATCTCTAAATTTTGAGTGTAACTATCCTCAATTTCACGTCCAAGGTCAGTATTTCCTAATTTCAAAAAAAAAGTGGCCACTTAAGCCCCCTTTTTTGGAACTATATTGGTGCACTTACCCATTTATTCATTTCATTTTGGAGATAATCAATGTGTAGCTTGGATTTTTTTACTTAGTCAATATGGTGAGTAATACCTTGTGAAGGAGGTAAACAAATAGGAAAATATGTTGGAATTATATCAAAATATTCTTTAAACAACTTTTGCATCTCTTATGGAGGATAGAATCTACTAGGATCCCTTGCTTCTTTTAAGCATAACAAATAACAACTTGATCCCTTGTTCTCATTGAAAAATTTCTTATAACTTGTTGAAATAAGAGACAACACTGACATTTCAAATGCATCATCTTCTTTCCATTATTTTATGAGTATTTTCTCTCTTTCATGTTGAACCTCATAAATATCCTCTCTACCCTGATGGATTACTTTTTGGTCATACTGCCTTTAGTGTAGGAAATTGTATACCTTTATAATTTCACACTATGTTTGGGTCCCTTAATTAATTGGACTTAATTAATCTACTAATTTTCTAAATTATGCATTCCAAAGCCTTAATTTACTCGTCTTTCAAAAGTGGAACCTATATTTAAATAATACAAATAATATTTTATTCACCCCAAAATGAATGTGTCCTGTAATTTTGAGACATGACCCATTCGCCCAAGGTTGTCACAATTTTTAATATATTTTTGGTGGTATTTTAATGATTAAAATTTCATATGCAAATGTTGGCTTTTGGAATCTAATTTTTAGGAAATTAGATAAATGCCTATAAATACATAGTTAGTTCATCAATTCAAACTTAATACGCATGATTCAAATTTCATGTGAGAAAATATTATTGTCAAGAGCATTCAAAAGTAGATTTTCAGGGATTTTTTGTAGCATTCAAGGTCCTATTATCATGTGTGTTCATGTAATTGTGTGAAGGATAATATGCATTGTTGATCCTAAAGCATCCAAGCATTCAAGTATCTAAAAAATCAAACAAAGCAAGATTTGATTCCTTGGAGTGACGTGTTATATTTTAGTCCTTTGAGGGAATCCATTAAAGGTTTAGTGAGTTGTAGCAAGAAAGTGTTCATTCATCATTCCTTCCATTTATCAATTGTCATTATCTTTCTATCAAGGTTTAATTAAGAAACATGGGGTTTGACTAAGGTGAACCCCCATTCACAACAAACAATTTTTCCTCTTTGTATGTGTAAATTTAAAGGTGAAAGGACTAAAACATCTTAAGGAGAAATTTTGCAATATTGTCAAAGTTGTCACCATTTTTGTCACGTTATAGAAACTCAACGGTAGATCTTATTTTCAGCTTTTCAACAGTGGGACATGTACAAAAAAACTAAGATCTAGTACCTAAGGACTACCAAGACTGGTTCTGGACCCCCTGTCTTGGAGCCATTCACCCTAGGGCTAACCTGTCCTTCTACAGTGCTTAGACCATAATTTTTATGCAAAGTACATGTGTCCAAACCCTTCTCAGATCTACTTGCAAACTGTGAATTTAGTTTTTGTAGTTTGAAGATCTTGCATTTTATCATCTAGGTCATATAGTTTCACTAGTTTAGTTGCATTAAATCATTTCCAATTAATTCAAAATCATATTGTCCTAAAGTATTCATAGGATTCAAGTCTAATTGGCTCACCTTAAAGTTGAAAATCAATCTATAGACTTTGTAATCCCCTTGTTTCAATGAAATTTGAGGAAAATAGGAACACTATTAGTTTCTAAGTTTTGTGTGTGAAGGACCTAAGACACCCCATTTTGGAGACTAATCCTCCTTGCCCCCTTTTTCCCACATTTCATTCTAGTCAACCTGACATTATGTGTCATACCTTTTCTGATTTGGAGATTATTAAAACCCTAGGTCTAGGTTTTGCATTATCTAGTTTTCCATTCTATTTAGGGTTACAATTTTCATAATTGCATCATTAAAAAGCATAAAATTTTAAAAAAAAATCATAAATTCTACATAGTAGATTGCATAATAGTGTTTTTCAGTCATTTAGATCAAATTACATCAAAAATTGCACTCAAAAAGTTATCATTTTTCTCATACATTATCACATAATTGCATTTAAATTTCATATCAATTTTCCGAAATACTATCACTAAAGTATCTTGCAACTAGGAACATAGACCTTAAATATCATAAAAATTATTAATTAAGAATTTAAATTTTTAGACCCCTGTCCAAGGACTCATTCACTCTAGGGTGAACCTGTCCTTGTACAAACATTTTTCTAGAATTTTGTATATTTATTTGTCTCTATTTTCTTTACTACCTTATACTTCTTGATGTCTATTTCAGTTTCAAAAATTGTAGTTTTTGTAGTTGTTTGCATTTAGTTCAATTAGTGAGAAAAAGTGCATTGTTTAAAATCAAAACAGGGATTCAAAAGTAATCATTTTCAAATTTTTGCATGTAAAATTATTAAATTACCATTTCCAGATCTGAAATTTGCAAACATGCTTCCTTTTCAAGCACATGGTTCTCATAGGATGCAATGTTGCTTGTATGGTTGTAATCTCTCTACTTATGAGCATAATCTAAGAAAAATAATTGAAACTATTGACAAGAAAGTTAGTTACCCTCCTAAAGTTTCTTCCATTAGTATGATGTACTTATGGATAATAATTCTTCTCCCAAAACCCTTCCTCCTTCTAAGGAAGGTGAATTGCTGTTAGAAGAATCAAGCATGGAAATTCAGAAAAATCTTGCTTCTACCTCTCCTAAGGCTTCCCACTTGGGAATTTATTATGGAAAAAGATGGTGAGATCATTCACACATTCCTTAACACAACTTTTCATAGGCTTCATGCAACTTCCAATTGTAATATCATTTATTATCCTTTAATACCTCCCTTATTGATGACCACCATTGGAATCTTTTCTACTTCTCCCTCACCACCTATCTTACTAGGAAATATGTTAGGGTGCAAGGGTATAGAATCTGTATAGAAAAATGTATCCCTTTACATTTTCACACCTAATTTGGAATTAATATTAAAATGAACTTACTTATGCCTTAATTTAGTATTGTAATATGTATTTTACATATTCACATTAAGTTTAGGGCCCTATTAATTAAAATGGACTTAATTGTGCCTTATTTTTAGTGTAGTAAAGTGTACTTTACACTTTCACAGTTATTTAGGGCTCCTTTAATTAATTGAGCTTAATATTCCTTAATTGGCACCTTTAATTCAAATCCAAGCCTAATTAATTATATTTTCCAAAGAGGAAACCTGATATAATTCATTAATGCCTAAACATAACACTTCTCATTGAGTAATGTGTCCTAGGCGAGTGACCTAGGACCCATTTTCCCATGGGCGAATGGGTCCTCACTTAGATTTAAATTATGTTTTTGGTGGTATTTTAACAATTTCAAATCTATATTTAGATGTCAGCTTGTGTTATTTGAATTTCGGGAAATTAATGTTACATACCTATAAATATAAGGTCATTTCACTAAGTTTCACCTTATGACTTTCCATCAATCTAAGCAACCTAATATTTTCAAGCTAAACAATTTTTATGAGATCAAGAGCATTTCAAGATGATTTCAAGGCATTCAAGAGTAGATCTATTGAAGAACTATTGCAGCAATCAAGATCCAATTGTAACATTAAAGCCTTCTTGCATCATACATGTTTTTGGAGCTAATATGATGATATAGAGTTGATGATCCATTCAAGCATTCAAGCATTCAAGGCATTGTTTTAGATCAAGTCAAGATTCAAGATCAAGATCCACATTCATTGAATCCATCTCATGCAATTTACAAATTTACATTCCAAGGTTCATTCAACGGTTTGTTGAGTTGTGACATTGAGTTTTTCATTCATCATTCCTTCCATTTTATATTTTTCATTTCAAGGTTTAATTACCAAAATGGGTTTTGACCAAGGTAAACCCCCATTCAACAAATAAAAAATAAAAAAATTCCTCTTGATTTGTGTTTGCAGATCTTGAAGATCTCTTGAAGAGAAAAATTGGAGAAGTTGTCAAAGTTGCAAAAGTTGTCACAAAGGTTGTCATAGATCACAAAAACTCAATTAAAAAATTTATTTCCAACTTTTTGAATCTGAACCCTAGGAAAATTGAAGGATTTAAATCTATAGAAGATGCTCCCAAAAGTTGCAAACAAACCCTAACTCAGTACCCATTCACCCCTGGGCGAATGAGTCCCAGATTAGCTTTAGCAGAGCACTTTTGGTGACTGGTACACATCATCTTACCTCTCTCTAATCTACATTTCAATTTAAATTAGTTCCATTAGTATTGATCTTAATCTATTAGATCCAATTTGTAGATTGCATTTTGGAGTTATTTTGCTATTTTTAATCTTTCTCCCCAAAGTGTTGTTTAATCAAGACCCCTATCCTTGCAAGAAAAGGAAATCAATAGATTCACACTTTGAATTGACTCACCTAAAGGTTGATAGTCCTTTCATTGTGTGGATCTCATTTCCTAATGAAATAGAGTGATAAATAGGTCCCAATTAGTTCATGAACCCCATTTTGGTGAACTTCCCCTATTTTTCACCTTTTCATTTTGGCAAACTTGACTTTTGATCATTGCATTTTTCTAGTTTTGGAGTCTATTTCACCATAGATCTATATTTTTCATTCATTTTAATTTCATTGCATTAAATTGAATCTCATTTAGGGTTGCTTAACTTGCATTAGTTTGTATCTCGTTCAGGTTTTCAGGATTTCATTTTTGCATCTCTTAAAATCTAAAATATACAAAAAAACGTAATCATTTTGCAAATTGTTTACATAGCATTGAATCATCATTCATTTGCATTTTAAAATTGAATCAAAATTGCACATCAAATTAGGTCTCCTAGTTTGTCATTATGTCGTATTTTGCATTTGCATTCAACCTTAATTTCGCAAAAAATTCAAACTATAACTCACTATTTTAAATCAGAATTTGGAAACCACTAGAATCAACTCAAAAATATGCAAAAACATTTTTCAAAACCCTAACCTAGGACCTACTCACCCATGGGTGAATGATTCCCTGATCAGGGTCATTTCCTAATTTTTTGGGCATTAAAACATTTGTTTTTGTATTTTTTTTGTTGCTTTCAAATTTATGTTTTCTTTTGTAGAATTTTTGTTACTTAAAATTGATCATAATTAGCTTCATTTTTTAAATTTAGAGCATTGTGTGAATTCAAAATCACATTTAACAGACATCATTTTTAGGTTTTTACGTAGCATAGTCAGAAAATTACGTTGTTCTAAATCTAAAAAATCTAAAAATCCCCTTGCATTTCAAACAATGGACATGTGCATTCGTAACCTATAGAAGTCTTTAACATCTTCAATTGATGTTTCAAGTTGTGATTTTGGCAATGACCCTAATGTAATTGAATCTAATCATGCTCAATCAACTCCTAATAAATGTCCCCGTGAAGTTGACATTATAGGAGAAAATGATGACAAAATGAACAATTTCATAAACGATTTCCTTAACAATCTTGAAAATAATTCATCCTTTTAACCATCCATGCAAAAACCAACACCCCCTACCATCCCATCACTTGAGATGTTTGGTCTTTTACATCTTGAAATTGAGTCACAAACTAAGCCTAAACCTCCAACAATGAGTGAACCTAGCTCCTCTAATCAAGTTCTTACCTATCCATCTTATGTTAATAGAGTGACCAACACACCCATCAACCTACAAGAGACCTATGGCCAAGGATTTGAAATCTTAGCTAAGAAAGGATGTGATATAACCAATGAGCACATGAAATTCATAGTCTTCTAGAGAAAATCCCAAGTGATGATACTAAAGGATTAGGATACAAAAATCCTTATCCCTCCACATCTTCTAAGGATACAAATGTCCTCCCTCATAATGATGAAGTAATGTCTCACAAGGATGATAGGATCACTTTAGGTCCTTCTCCTTTGAATCAACCTCAACAAGATCCTCAAACAAGTAAGAAATCCAAACCTTAAAAACTCAAAAAGTTTCCATTCCTACATACTAAAACACAAATTGAAAGAAAAATGGAACACCTTCTTCATATAGGATGAATTACATTGCCACCTCATAGTAAGGGTAACAAGCCTAAGAACATGAATTATTGCGCATATCATAGAACCCTTGGGCACCTTACTGATGAGTTTCATTCCTTACAGAGGATCCTTGAGCAATTTGATATGATAGAGATAGTCCCTTAAAGCATGAACTTTTCTCTTTGCCATGTAATAGTTGTAGGATCATAGAATTCTCACTATTACATGTTTAACATTAATTGCAAATTATTTTCTTTATTGCAAGGAGCTCATTCTCATCCCTGATCTCGGCCCATCCTTGTCTTGCACTTAGTGGGGGAAAGGGGTTAGATAGCCTTGTCCTAGTTTAGCACTTGATGTTGCCTCTTTGGCTAGTTGTGACCCACATTTTGTATATATTGATCAAGATTGGGATGCAGACGACCTACTATAGGTTGACTCACATGTGCCTTGCTAGTTTTTTTCTTGTTTTCTTTTGCATGTTTCTTTGTGTGATTTTATGTGCATAATTTGTAATCCACCTTATTGTTTTTTTGATGTTTCTCTCTCTTTATGTGCATTCCTCTATTTGTACCTACATTTTTCTCTATGTTTTAAACATTTATCTTTTCGCAAATCTTGTGTTTTCCTTTTGGGGATGATGCAAGGCATTGAGACATTTGGATCTCTTCCATGTTGACCCAAAAAAAATATTCTCTTTGTTTTCTCTCTCCATGTGTCATTCTTTCTATTCTATGAGTATTTGGGGAATGATGAGGTTTTCAAGCTTTATAACAACATTGTAGCAAAGATATACTAACCTCGAATCTGTAGATCTCTTATGTGTTTTATTTTCATTTTGGGGGCAATCCCTTCCTCTCTTTTCCATGATGTAGCTTCATTCGGGAACATATGATTTGGCATAGGGCTTTTCAAATAATCTCTCATGTCTTCTCTATTGGCTACTTTAAATCAAATTGCTCCTAGCAATGGTGCTAGCAATTTATTTAAAGTGGGGACATACATTGCCATTATCATTTCATATTTTTTTACATCCTCATCTTTCATTGCTTGATTTTATTTCTTCTTGTGATGCATATTTTTCTTGGTGGTGTCACTGGGTTTTATTTCCTCTGAGAGCGTGATATTTCTTAGCATACAACTTTCCCCTTAGTGGTGATGCTATGTGTTGCATTCCCTAAGTTGTGATTCTCTTATCCTAGATGTGTCCTCTCTTGGAGACATTAGACATGATGTTCCCTAAGAAGAGACCTTACACGAACTAAGCAAGATCCCTTTGAACAAACCTTTACTAGTTTTTTTGTTCATAATTGTTTAGCACAATATAACTTGTTAAACTTGTGAAGCTCGAACCCCTCTTCAAGGTCACCAAACATAACACACTTTGCTTGCTAGTGGAGCCTTGCCCTGCTCATAGGTGCTTAGCATAATGTAGCATGTTAGGCCTTATGAAGCCCAAAGTTTTTTTGATGCATTTTTGAAGTTGTCAGAGGGATAGCTTTGATATAGTATGGGAGCCTAATAAGATTCTATCATTTTCCACCCATTGGGGGCTCACCTAGTGGACAACCTAAGGTTCCATTATCCCGAAGTGAGTACATGTGTCATTTGCATAGTTGACATCGACATCTACTTGTGAACATTCCTAGACAAACAACTGAGACATGTTCCACATCACGTTGGATAGTTAAGGCTTGATCCTCCCCCCTTCTCTTGGACAAACAATTGAGACATGTTCCACATTGTGTTGGAAAGTCGATGCTTGATCCATCCTATTTGTTCTCACCTTTTCTTCTAGTCTTTGATGTTGTATGATTGAGTATCTTTTTCATTGCTGCACACATGTGTCTTGAATGTCTAATTTAGTGTGAGTTTCCACTAGTGCTCTTCCTCTCACTAAAGTGGGGGCTAAATGTAGTGTAGAAAAATTTATCCCTTTAAATTTTCACACCTAATTTGGAATTAATATAAAAATGAACTTAATTATGCCTTAATTTAGTGTTGTAATATGTATTTTACATATTCACATTAATTTTAGGGCCCTTTTGATTAAAATGGACTTAATTGTGCCTTATTTTTAGTGTTGTAGAGTGTACCTCTTTAAAATTTCACACTTATATAGGGCTCCTTTAATTAATTGAGCTTAATTTTCCTTAATTGGACCCTTTAATTCAAATCCAAGCCTAATTAATTGCATTTTCCAAAGAGGAAACTCAACATTCATTAATGCCTAAGCATAACACTTCTCATTGAGAAATGTGTCTCCTAGGTGAGAGACCTAGGACCCAAATTTATATTATGTTTTTGGATGTATTTTAACAATTTCAATCTATATTCAAATTTCGGCTTGTGTTAGTTGAATTTCAAGAAATTAATGTTACATACCTATAAATATAAGGTCATTTTACTAAGTTTCACCTAAGAATTTCAAGCAATCTAAGCAACCTAATATTTTCAAGCTAAGAAATCTTTATGAGATCAAGAGCATTTCAAGATAAATTCAAGGCATTCAAGAGTAATCTATTGAATAATTATTGCAGCAATCAAGATCCAAGTGTCATGTCAAAGTCTTCTTGCATCATGCATTTTTTTAGAGCTAATATGATGATGTACAGTTCATGATCCATTCAAGAATTCAAGGCATTATTTCAAATTAAGTAAAGATTCAAGATCAAGATCCACATCTATTGAAGCCATCTCATGCACTTATTGCAGATTTACGTTCCAATGTTCATTCAATGGGTTGGTGAGTTGTGATATTGAGTTGCTCATTCATCATTCATTATATGATATTTTGTTTCATTTCAAACTTTAATTATGAAAATGGGGATTGACTAAGGAAAATCCCCATTCACCAAAAATAAAACATTTTTCCCTCTTGATTTGTTTTTGTAGATGTAGGTGGAAGAAATCTTGAAGATCTCTTGAAGAGAAAAAATGAAGAAGTTGTCAAAGTTGCAAAAGTTATCACAAAGGTTGTCATCTCACGAAAACTCAATTACATAATTTATTTTCGACTTTCTAAACCTGAAATTTGGGCAAGTTGAAGGATTCAAATATGTAGCAAAGGCTCTCGAAAGTTTCAAACAAACCCTAACTCAAGACCCATTTTCCCCTGGGTGAATGAGTCCTAGATTAGCTTTAGCATAGAACTTTTGGTGACTGGTACACATCATCTTACCACTCTTTGATCCACATTTCAATTTCTCACCTTCCATCATTATTAAGATTAATATATTAGATCCAAATTGTAGATTGCATTTTAGAGTTAGTTTTCTATTTTTAATCTTTCTCCCCAAAGTGATGTTTAATCATGACCCTTGTCCTTGCAAAAAAATGAAATCAATAGATTCACACTTTGACTTGACTCATATAAAGGTTGACATTCCTTTCATTGTGTAGATCTCATACCCTAATAATAGAGTGAGAAATAGGTCCTAATTTGTTCATCAAACCCATTTTGGTGAACTTCCCCTATTTTTCACCTTTTAAAAATCTTTTTAAAAATTGTTTCAAAAAACAAGGTCACCTTAGATCCTCCACCTCTAGACCAAGTTATTGTCCAACCAAGAAAAAAGCATAATTATTCCAAAAATCCAATAGTCGATGATCCCCTTGAACATTTACATCCCCTATTACATCAATCCAAAACTGAGCATAATTTCTATACACTTTTACATTGTGGATTAATTAAATTACCACCAAAAGCTCATTGGTTAACCAGAAAACAAAGAGATACAAATGGAAACTATTGTGAATATATCATATAATTTTTGGACATCATATAAATAATTGTACTTGCTTGAACAAGTTATTGAGAAAATTTAAACCCTTTGGGGATCAAATTGGCTTGCATACACACACTTTGCTCCTTTCCATGTAATAGTTGTAGAATCATAAAATGCTCACTATTACATGTATTGCACTTCATACAAATTATCTTTCCCTATTGTAAGGAGCACCTTCTCACCACTTATCTCAACTCATCCTTGTTCTACATTTGCAAGGCAAGGGGTTAAGTAGCCTTTTCTTAGTACGACACTTTTTTATTCCCCTTTGGCTAGTTATTCACCTTTCATATATGATGAACATGATTGGGATGCATACAACCTATTGTAGGTTGGCTCACACGTGTCATACTAGCTTTGTTCTAAGTTCTATTTTCTATGATTGCATGTGTGTAATGTGATTCCTCGTATTGTGCTGCTTGGAAAGTCTTTATGTTTTTGTGCTTTCTTTGGATGACCCTTGTTACTCTATTGGTGAAAGGATACAAAGAAGCAAATTTTCTGTGACACTCTTCTGGGTAAGTGCACAAAGATGGTTCCCAAAAAAGGGACTTAAGTGGACAAATTTTTTCTCAAATAAAGAAATACTGACCTTGGACGTGAAATTGAGGATAGTTACACTCAAACTTTTGAGATGGAACGAAAATAAGGATTGAAGTGCTCTGAGTCTACTTTTTAAACTACTAATTTATTTTGAAAATGGTTGAGGTTAAGGGTTTCAAATGAGGTACATACACAAATTGGTGTTTTTTTTGTGAGAAAAACATAACATAGTAACTCTTGTACGACCCTTGTATGGTGAAATTTTTTTTAGTATTTTTAAAATCGCTATGGTCAAAAGTTAGCTAATAGTATGTAGTTGATGCAAGGTTTTTCTGATATTTTTTAATGAATATTTGATTTTTTACTAATTTTCGAAGTAGACACTTCCTGAAAAGTACAATTTTGCCATGCTACCCCTAGAAATTTTGGAAACTAATTGAATTTAAAAAAATAAAATTTTAGAATGGAGTCTAGTTTCTAAAAATGTAATTTATTTGAAATTTCAATGAACGATTTATAACGAAAAAAACACCAAACACTGCTTTTTTCCAAAAAAAGAGATACAAACAAAAGAAATTATGGATGAAAGGCTTAACAATTTCATAAAGTGAAAAAAATTACATCGTTGGATAGCTAAGAGAGAACCTAACATTACCCAAATGTTTGATTTATTTGATATTGGACCACATGCAATCATAATGGTGAACATGAACCCAATTATGTGAAAAATTATAGAATTTGCAAAAACACATCTTTAGTCATTGGGAATTCCCTCCAATCCTTTGGTTTGGTATTCCAAGGAAAATACGAATCCTAAGGCTTTGAGATTCCCAAAGCAAGATATAATGCGCTCGCGTTCTATCTCAGTTTTGACATGGTTTTTTCATTTGTGGGGAGCATGTCTAGCAAGACATAACATGAGCGCAATATAACCCACTCGCATTATGTCTTGCTTTATGTTAAATGCTACTCTATTGAATGTATGTTTATATATTTGTATGTTTGTATTTACATGTATGTATGTATGTATGCATGTATGTATCAATGTGTGTATATTGTATGTATGCCTATATGTATGTAAGATTGTATCTACGCATGTACATGTATGCTTGTATGTATGTAGGATTGTATGTACATATGTATTATGCTTGTATGTATGTATTTATGCATGTCTTTAGAGGGAGGGAGAATTTTAGAGAGAGAGAGTTGTCTAGGTAGGGTGGGAGGGGGAGAAGGAGGGGGAGGGGGAGAGGGAGAGAGAGGGAGAGTGGGTGGAAGTGAGAACTTAAGATAGAGGGAGTGGTAGAGAAGGGGTTGGAGTGAGAGGGTCTTAGCTAGGTAAGGTGGGAGGGATATAGGGAGTGAGAGAGAGAGGGGGGTGGGAGAGAGAGAATTGAGAGAAAGGGAGAGAGAGGGGGAGAGAGAGAGACTTATGTAGGTAGGGTTCCAAAGGGAGAGACTTGAGAATGTGAGGGGGGGTGAGAGGGAGAGACTTGAGAGATAGGTAGTGAGAGGGAGTGTGAGAGAAAGGGAGTGTGAGTGAGAGACCTAGGAGAGGGAGAGGGTGTGGGAGGAAGTGACCTGATAGAGGGAGAGAAAGAGGGCGGTGGAGTGAGAGGGACTGATCTAGGTAGGGTGGGAGGGATAGATAGAGAGAGGGGGGAGAGAGAGAGAGAGTTTCCTAGGTAGGTTACTAGAGGGAGATATTTGAGAGAGAGAGGGGGAGTGGGAGGGAGAAACATGAGAGAGAGGGAGAGAGATGGAGTGGGAGGAAGTGGGAGAGAGTGGGAGGGAGATAGAGAGAGATAGCTAAAGGGAGCGAGAGAGGGTGGTAGGGATAGATTGAATGAGAGGTACATAGAAAGAGGGAGATGGTAGATAGAGACAATTAGAGAGGGTAGGATAG
>VDFB02000013.1:116891361-116954261 GCA_007258455.2 Sequoia sempervirens
AGGGTAGAGGGTAAAGGGGAGAGAGATAGAATTAGGGTTTAAGGGTAGAGGGTATAAGGGTTAAGGGTAGAGGGTAGAGGGGAGAGAGATAGGAGTGAATGAGTGAGTGAGAGAGAGTTGAGAGAAGGAGAGACTCAAGAGAGAGAGGAAGAGGGAGGGAGTGGGAGAGAGATAAAGGGTAGAGGATAGAGGGTATAAGGGTTAAGGGTAGAGGGGAGAGGGGAGAGAGATAAAATTATGGTTTAAGGGCGAAGGGTAGAGGGTAGAGGGGAGAAAGATAAGAGTGAGTGGGAGAGAGATAGAGGGTAGATGATAGAGGGTATAAAAGTTAAGAATAGAGGGTATATGGGAGAGAGATAGAATTAGGGTTTAAGGGTAGAGGGTATAGGGGTTAAGGGTAGAGGGTAGAGGGGAGAGTGATACCTGAGTTAGTGAGAGAGAGGGAGTTGAGAGAGGGAGAGGGGGTAGGAGGGATATACGAGAGAGAGGGAGAGGGAGGGAGTGGGAAAGAGATAAAGGGTAGAGGATAGAGGGTATAAGGGTTAATTCCACCATTATTTCTCAAAGCCTTGACCTCTAAAATGTTGTACCACCAAACCCTCAACTTTCATGCAAATAACCTAGGGTTTATTGAAAGTCTTGACAACTGGGCTTACCAAACCTCACCAATACCAATAAAACTTAAAAAATACCCTGCACAAACTCAAACAACCATTATATGTAAGGTTCCTTCAAAATTTCATCAAAAAACTTCTTTAACACCCTATTTACACAAGGAAAACAATGTAATTTTTCCCTTGGGCATCACCCAATTTGAAACAAATTACTTCCTCTACCTTCAGGACCATGTGGACACCCTACCGCATTGGCAGGCTAGTGAGTGAGCTAGCTTGCCAATGCTCCACTAGCTTGCCAAGGAATTTGAATTTGCATGCCTTGTCCATGCTTCCATTTTGAGCCTATCTTGTAATAATGGCATGCCCCTACACCACATTTTTCTATGCTAGAAATACTCTTGTACATGATGATTGTAAGTATTTTTTATGAAGCCTTTAATGACATATATTTCATTTCTTTGAATGGATAAATTTAGGAGCTAATATTCGTTTCATTACCATGCTACAGGTAAAATTATCCACCATGCTAAAGAAACTAACAACCAAAAAACTAACAAACGAAGAGTATGAAACCTTCAAAGCAAAGGAGAGAGAACGGGTGGTGGCATATCGTGAAAAGAAGAAATTAAATATGATTGATGAAAATAAGCCAATTAAAGAGGAACCTCAACCATCAAAAAGAGAACATGCATTGGTAGCACAAAGGGCACAAATGCGAAAGAGAATCTCAGCCAAAAAAGCAATACAACATCTTTATTTTGATGATCTTGACAAATCTCAATTATGATTTGAAGCCATTATAAAAGAGCATGTGAAGCTTAGCGAGGGAATCTCAAGTTACTCAATTGAAGTTAACATGCTCATGAGCACCTATGATGTAGAAATTTAAAGATAATCTCAAATGTATGAGTGACATTTTAAAAGATCTGTGAGAATAGAGTACCTAAGGAATTGTAATGAGATCTACTCAAATATTGAAATTTTAGAGTTCATGTTTTGTGCAGGAGCACCTTGTTCTCTAAATGCCTTCAATAGACAAATTTTAAAAATTTGAATTTCAAATGTAAATAATGTGAAAAAAGTCATGTGAAGGTCATATGTAATGTATTCAAAGTCTCAAATAGGTCATTAGGTGATTAGAGAAGTGATATTGCACAAAAGTTGTCATTTGGTGTAAAAATGCAAAACTTGCATTAGTTGCACAATTGCAAAATTAGTAAATAAAGGATGATTTTTTTTCTGTATTTGCAACACTTTTCCTTTTTTTTTGTTTTAGACTTGTGTAGATTGTACAACACCTTATACTTTGATTGTTGATTAGTTTTCTTTAGAGCAAGGAGTTAGGTAACTTTTGAAAGTATTTTGAAGTCTTTTAACTCATATTTGAGGAAATAAGAACAATTTTGTCATAACTTCTCAAATTAATTCACAAAAAAATGACTGATCTAAATACCCATTATTGAGTTACAACACATACTTCAAAATTAATAGTGACTGTATTGGAACATGTGCATCAAAATGACCTTTTTTGTTGTCTTAATTAGGCTAACTAGGCCTAATTTACAAAGGAACATACCTTTAAACATTCAACAACCCCATGAACTTGTTGGGGAAGAAATTATCATGTATCCAAACCCTCAAATCCACAATTTGTCTCAGGAGAAACTCACTCCAACATTCCTAACCACAACCCTTATTTTATGAGAGTATGAGGAGGGTTTATTGAAAGGAATGGTTCCACACCTTACCAGAACATGCAACCACCTCAGAACTTCTGAAAATCACTTGCAAAAACTCAAAAGACAATCACCCAACCTCCACATGCAATATTTTACCAAACCCTAAGGTGAAACCTCATTTTTCATGCCTTTTTCCATCAAAATCTATAAGGGCAATAACTCAAATACCGCGATGCTTAGAAAATTTTCGTCTAATCCTATGGGATGATGTTGGGTCCCTCTACAATAACCTCTCTCGGTTTTTGTTATCTTAGAGTGGTTTTCCTGTGGTGGCGAATTTTCACTTGATGGAAAAAGTGTCAAATGCAAGTAGTGCAAAGTTGCAAAGTGGTGCAACTTTCATTTTGCAACTCGTGTGACCACATAGTCTATTCCAATGCATTCGAATAGGTATTTTTATGATAGGAATGGTCCTCTTTTGCACCCAAACATGTAGAATCACTTTGTGCTATGTTCAACCGGATCGATCCCTTAAGAGTCCAAAGTGCAAAATGGCTACAAATTTTAGCATGTTGTTACTCGGATACCGTGATGCTTACAAAAATTATCATCTAATCCTATGGGATCACGTTGGGCCTCTCTACAATAACCTCTCTTAGTTTTTGTATCTTGGAGTGGTTTTCCCATGGTGGAAAATTTTCACTTGATAAAAAAGTTGTCAAATGCAAGTTGTTGAAAGTTGCAAAGTGGTGCAACTTTTATTCTGCAACTCATGTGACCAAATAGGCTATTCTAACACATCCGAATAGTTATGTTTATGCTAGGAATGGTCATTTTTTGCACCCAAACACATGGTATCGCTATAAGCTATGTTCAACCGAATTGATCCCTTAAGTCCAAAGTGCAAAATGACTGCAAACTTTAGTATGTTACTTAGATATCATGATGCTTAGAAACTTCTCATCTAATCCTATGAAATCATGTTGGCCCCCTCTACAATAACCTTTCTTGGTTTTTGTTATCTTAGAGTGGTTTTCTTGTTGTGGCAAATTTTCACTTGATGGAAAAATTGTCAAATACAAGCAGTGCAAAGTTGCAAAGTGGTGTAACTTTCATTCTGCAACTCGTGTGACCACACAGACTGTTCCAAAATGTCCAAATATGAATTTTTACGCTATAAATTGTCTTCTTTCATACCCAAACATGTGGAATCTCTTTGAGCTACGTTCAACCAGATCGATCCCTTAAGAGTCAAAAGTGCAAAATGGCTACAAACTTTAGCATGTTGTAACTCGGATACTATGACACTTAGAAACTTCTCATCTAATACTATAGGATTATATTGGGCCCCTATACAATAACCTCTCTCAATTTTTGTTGTCTCAGAGTGGGTTTCCTGTGGTGGTAAATTTTCACTTGATGAAAAAAGTATCAAATGCAAGCAGTGCAAAGTTGCAAGGTGGTCCAACTCTCATTTTTCACCTCATGTGACCACACAGACTATTCTAATATGTTCGAATAGGTATGTTTATGCTAGGAATGGTCCTCTTTTGCACCCAAACATGCAGAATCACTTTGAGTTATGTTCAACTGGATCGATCCCTTAAGAGTGCAAAGTGCAAAATGACTACAAACTGCAACATGCTATTACTTGGATACCATGATGCTTAGAAACTTATCATCTTATCCTATCAGATCATGTTGGGCCCTTCTACAATAACCTCTCTCAGTTTTTGTTATCTCGAAGTGGTTTTCCTGTGGTGGTGAATTTTCATTGATAGAAAAGTTGTCAAATGCAAGTTGTTGAAAGTTGCAAAACGGTGCAACTTTTGTTCTGCAAATTTTGTGACCAAAAAAATTATTCCAACACATCTGAATATTTATTTTTATGCTACACATGGTCCTCTTTTGCACCCAAACACGTAGAATCACTCTGAGCTACGTTCAACCAGATCGATCTCTTAAAAGTCCAAAATGCAAAATGGCTGCAAACTTCAGCATGTTGTTACTCAGTTACTGTGATACTTAAAAAATTCTAGTCTAATCCTATGGGATTGTGTATGGACCCTCTACAATAACCTCTCTTAGTTTTTGTTATCTTTGAGTGGTTTTCCTGTGGTAGTGAATTTTCACTTGATAAAAAAAGTGTCAAATGCAAGCAGTGCACTTTCATTCTGCAACTTGTGTGACCTCAAGGACTATTCTAACACATTTGAATAGGTATGTTTATGCTAGGAATGGTATTCTTTCACACCCAAGCATGTGAAATTGCTCTGAGCTACGTTCAACGAGATCGATCCCTTAAGAGTCTAAAGTGCAAAATGGCTGCAAACTTCAGCATGTTGTTACTCGGATACCGTGACGCTTAGAAAATTATCATCTGATCCTATAGGATTGAATTGTGCCCCTCTATAGAAACCTCTCTCTATTTTTTCTATCTCAGAGTGGTTTTCCTGTGGTGACGAATTTTCACTTGATGGAAAAAGTGTTAAATGCAAGTAGTGCAAAGTTGCAAAGTGGTGCAAATTTTATTCTACAACTCGTGTGACCACACAGACTGTTCCAATGTGTCTGAATAGGTATTTTTACACTATAAATGGTCCTCTTCCGCACCCTAACATGTGGAATCACTTCAAGCTATGTTCAACTAGATAGATTTCGTAAGAGTCCAAAGTGCAAAATGGTGCAAACTTCAACATGTTGTTACTCGGATACTGTGACACTTAGAAACTTCTCCTCCAATCCTATGGAATCATGTTGGTCCCCTTTACAATAATCTCTCTTTTGTTTTTCACTATCTCAGAGGAATTTTTAATTGGGGAAAAAGTTGCCAAATGCAAGTAGTTGAAAGTTGCAAAGTGGTGAAAATTTTGTTCTGCAACTTGTGTGACCAAATAGATTGTTCTAACGTGTTTGAATAGGTATGTTTACACTAGGCATGGTTCTCTTTCACACCCAAACATGTGGAATAACTTTGAGCTATGTTCAACTAGATTGATCCCTCAAGAGTCCAAAGTGCAAAATGGCTACAAACTTTAGCATGTTGTTACTCGGATACTATGATTCTTAGAAATTTCTCATCTCATCCTATGGGATTGTGTTGGACCTCTCTACAATAACCTCTCTTAGTTTTTGTTATATCGGAGTGGTTTTCCCATGGTGGTGAATTTTCTCTTGATGAAAAAAGTGTCAAATAGAAGTAGTGCAAAGTTGCAAAGTGGTGCAAATTTCGTTGTGAAACTCGTGTGACCACATAGACTATTCCAATGCATCCAGATAGGTATGTTTATAATAGGCAGGGTCATCTTTTGCACCCAAATATCTAGAATTGCTTCGAGCTACGGTCAACCAGATCGATCCCTTAATATTCTAAAGTGCAAAATGGCTACAAACTTCAACATGTTACTTAGATACCGTGATACTTAAAAAATTCTTGTTTGATCCTATAGGATCACATTGGGACCCTCTATAATAACTTCTCTCAGTTTACACTATCTCGGAGATATTTTCCAATGGTGGAAAATTTCACTTGGGGAAAAAGTTGTCAAATGTAAGTAGTTAAAAGTTGCAAAGTGGTTCAACTTTCATTCTGCAACTCGTGTGACTAAACAGATTGTTCAAACACATCTGGATGGGTTTGTAGGAATGGTCTTATTTTGCACCCAAACACACATAATCTCTTTAAACTACGTTCAACCGACTTGATCCCTTAAGGGTCCAAAGTCCAAAATGGAAGCAAACTTTCATGGGCTACTATTTAAAAACTGTGACACTTACGAACTCTCCGTTTGAGTCTATGGGATTGTGTTGGGCCCCTCTACAAGAACCTCTCTCAGTTTTTGTTATCTCAGAGTCATTTTCCTGTGGTGTCCAATTTTTACTTGATAGAGAAAGTGTCAAATGCAAGTAGTGTAAAGTTGCAAAGTGGTGCAACTTTTATTTTACAATTCGTGTGACCAGAAAAATTGCTCCAATGCATCCCGATAGGTAGCTTTACACTAAGCATGGTCCTATTTTACATCCAAACATGCAGAATTTATTTGAGCTACATTCAACCGGCTTGATCCCTTATGATGGCATGCAAAATAATCGAAAAGAGAAACATACACATGACGGTTGAGAAGTCTGAGTTTTCCACACAAAAAGCTTATGATCATTAGTGCAGAGCACCTTGTTTCTCCATTTGATGAAGAAGGTCTATTTTACTGGTTTTAGTCATGATAATGTCAAATAAGGACATGATAGGTCATTTTGTAATCTTTCTTTTAGTTTTGAGTTAGTGTGGGGTCATTTGAGTTAATTATGTAAGTAGGATAAGGAGTAGGAATAAGAAAATAGCATTGGTAAAGGCATTGGAAGAGATTACTAACGCTGCCCCTCTTAAAAATTTGAAATTTAGGCCTTAACAACAAGGCTAGATGAGATGAAAAGAAGAAATTGCTTGAGAATAAGTTAGAATAGGTTGGAAATAGGGTGAGGTTGTGGATTTTGATGTGTTCAAAAGGTCTGCAAGGACAAAGGAGGTCAAAAGTATGTTATGGCATGATGCCCTAGTTGGGAAAAGAGGGGTTTTGAATGAAAAAGAGAGGTTTGAGGGAGTAAAAGAGGGTAAAGTCGGAGGGCAGCATAATTTGGTGGTCAATTAAGTTTGTGTAAAAAAATGAAGAGTGTTGGAAGAGGTTTTGAGGTTGTACGAGGTCTGAAAGTGGGGTTTTCAATAAATCCTATTGAAATTTGAGAAAAGTGAGGGTTTAGAGAATAATAGGGTTAGAAGGCCAATCACACCCTAAAAATTATGGATTTTGTGGATTTGCAGACTAGTAAATGCTTCCCAATGGTGTTTTGTAATTGGAATAGTGATTGAGAGGGTGTTGCTTTGTTAAATAGACCCATTTGGGGGTCTAGGACAGCATTGAGTCCATTTCTTATTTGTATTATAAATTATAACTTGCTTTCTCCTGAGTCCATTTCCTATACAATAAATAATATTGCAAAAATTTGACATAAATATTTCGACATGTTTATATGGTGATGGATCAAGAACATAATTTATTTTGCACTATCAAGATTATGCTATGAAAATGTTTAAATACTATTCAAGATAAATGTTTGTATGATAATGTGTCAAGTTTAGTTAACTACTTCATATACTTTGAATATTATGTTTTGCAAGTGTTGTGAAGATTATGCATCCTTTGCTTAATTGAGTTGTTCCAATCAAAGGATTAAATATATTGAAATATTTTTATGAATCATTTCATGGAATACCAATTGAAAATATGTTTTTTACTTTTAGATAAACTTGTTTAGCATCAATCATTTTATATTCAAGACAAACCATGAAGGACAACAGTGATCAATGCTGGGGCTAACCAATTAATAATTATACACGTGAATAAGTCAAACATGTACATGTGAATAAGGGAAGCACAAGTACTCAAAAATATGTAAGACTTGAAGTATACACATGAATACATAGTATACACAAATGAATACAAAGTATATGCACGAATACAAGGTATACTCATGAAAACACGTAAGTCGCAAAGTATACATTGGAACACACATAAGTCACAAAGTATGCACGTGAATTGTAAAGTATACACTTGAATACACGTAACTCGTATCTATTGAACCATGAATTTATAATGCAAATATAGACACCATCGATAAAAAAGATTTGTATTAACCAAATAGCCATGTAGGCATACATTAATATATGTCAATATAAGTATGAAATATAGGTACAAAATAGCCATATAGGCTTACAAGAATGCCATATAGGCATACAATGTTAAATATATTGAATACAAAATATGTACAAAACTGCCATGTAGGCATACAATAAAGGGCTCTGGAATCAAAAGTCATTGCTCTCCATGCTCTTGAAATAAACTCTTTCCGTTTGCTTATCGATCTGATGGCAGTACATTTGTCACTCATTTATGCTACGCTCGAGGAGTGCTCCTACTGCTCCTCCTAGTGTTTAGTTCTTGGTGAATTTTTATCTATTACAATAATAAGTAAAGACATTAATATATAGAAATTATATTATAAAAAAGATATATTTAAAAAAAAATCACTTACCGCCATCTGATGATCACTCTCCACGAGGGAAATATTCATATGCCTAGGCTGAGGCGTGCTGAAGCCCTTTATAAACTGTCCAAATAGAAATTAAACTACAAATCAATAATGGTTTGTTTTTTCACTAACATCTATAACAACAAATGTAAATTGAAATTTAGTAATTTGCCTCATACCTCCCCTGTCAAAGCCATCAAGGATTCTATAGCAGATGAAACATTGATCTTTGTTGCCCTCGTCACATTTGGAGGTGTTTCTACTTGCAACATCTGAAAATAAAACAACAAATTATTCAATCACAAAAACTACAATAGTGATCCATGTCATGAATTATAATGTATGGGATAATGAACAAAATTTTGAATACTTATTAGACTATATATTTATGACTATCATTCTTACTATTTGCCCTATCCATATCTTGTTTGAAATAACATGTTTTTAGGATTTTACCCATAGCAGCAAGCCAATGAACCGTTTGATAAAATTCTTTCGTAGACATGTACGATGACTGTGGTGGTATAGAGAAGGTAGTGAACTGTTTGAAAAAATACCTCAAAGAAATAGGGCTCGTGGTGATGGAATGCCATTAAAAATAAATGCACATCATGGAATTCCACCACCATAAGACCACATTTCTTTCAGGCATTTTTTCAGACAGTTAATTTCCTTCTCTATGGTATTATTGCTTACTATTATGTTTTGATAGAAATTTGTCCAAGCATCCATAGTTTGTTGGACAACACCTATTTTAGGCTTTTAGCCATAACATCAAGGAAGTGAGTAGTTTGATAAAATGTTTTGGTACACATGTATGGAAAATGTGGTATCATAGAAAAGGTGGTGAAAGAAATGCCTCAAAGAAATGTGGTCTCATGGTGATGGAATGGAATTCCATCACCATGAGACCACATTTCTTTGAGGCATTTTTTCAAACTACTAACTGCCATGTCTATGTTATTGCTTACTATTATGCTTTGATATGTTTTTTCCAAGAATCCATAGTTTGTTGGAAAACAACTTTTTTAAGCTTTTAGCCATAGCAGTGAGGAAATGAACTTGTTTGATAAAATGCTTTGGTAGACATGTATGGAAAATGTGGTAGCATAGAAAAAACTCATGGCCTTGTCTATGCTTTTGCTTACTATTATTCTTCCATATATTCCTTGCAAGCATCCATAGCATAGACAAGGCAGTGAACTATTTGGAAAGATGTCGAGTAGTAAAAAGTGGTCTCATGGAATGCCATGACAAGAAAATGCAATTGGAAGTTGCTCCTAGACTTATTACTTATGCTATGTGAAGTAATTGCATCACTGCTTATGTTGACTTTCTAGAAAACTATATTGTAGTTGAAATTTTGTCATCTATCAACATCTAGTTATTAGTTATGGAATGTGAAGTAATGCTTTGAGTTTGAATGATGTGCAATGCAACGTAATCAACGATATGAATATAAACTACACAAATCTATTAGGTACAATTCATTAGTTAAACTCTTTATTCTATTACTTGCATGTAGGTTTGAGTAAATCCACTGGCATTGGGAGGTGTTCCCTCGAAACCTCCAATATTAGCTTTTTCAACATCCAAAATTACATATTAAAATACCATTCATAAAACAATGCTCTTAACATGTAATAAATTTATAATTTTTTACTAGTTACATACCCCACTGATAGGTGTACTGTAGAAATAAGTAGGTGTAGGGCTGGTGTATCCAGTCTCAACACTGTGACCCTGCAATTTTATTAAAATCATAAAACTAAATTACTTAATCTTGCATTTCAAAATCAAAATTTAATAAATTAAATTCAATGAACATGCTAACTTTTACCTGAGTATCAATGTCATACGCCCCATGCAAAATGTCAATTGCCCTCTCCATCTCCATAGTTGTAGACGGATCTTGCATAGCAGTCTCCTGAGTGTCGATGGGATCATATGAACAAGTCACCCTGCAAGATTGACACACATGGGTTCAAAAGTCACCACTTGAAGACTCCCTTGGATGGTGTTGTAGAATAGGGTTAGCATGTTGGATGACACTCTAGGTCAAAGTGTTGATTGCCTGCAATGTCTCTACATCGACACTCTCCTTACGGCAAAAGGGATAACAATATGCTCATGAGGTGGCCTAGCAATAGTTCATCTCCCTTACTATGTAGGATTCGTCTGTACACCGGGTCTATCATGAACTCATAGTATATTTTCCTAGGGAAATATTGCAAGACTTCACAATTGTTGTACGGTGGGTAATAAAAAACCATGTACCACCTATCATAAAAAAATTTCTAATCTGTTGGTGGTGGCACCAATGAATAGGAAACCTCTTCGCATTGAGGGTAAGATTTTGATTTGTGCGTGGGTCAGTGAATAATAAGCACAAATCACCTTTTGTAATTTTTAAATCCTGTACATCTTTATATGATAACTTATCCATGTAATAAGTCCTAGATGCATGCCTCCTATCTTGCCATCCAGTTATTTGTTTGCTAATTGAATCTACATTTTTTAACATATCTTTCAATGAAGTTGCCTGGGCCATTCTTTTTGTGATTCAACCATTTGGATCGCTCAACCTACTGATTAAATCCTCAAGTTGTTTTTTGTTGTTATCAATTTCACTCATTAAATTTTGTTGAGTGTCAGGAAGGTGTTGAGGGATTGGTGGAGGAGGTTGTTGTTGTGGTTGATTTTGTTGCTCTGCTTGTTGAGGATTTTGAGGGTTTGCAGGTTGATTTGCATCTTCTACAAATTCAAAAAAATAAATATCAAATACAACCTAAAACTAACAAATTCAAAACAATCCTTACCTCTCACACCTCCTTGTCGATGTGGCAACATCCTCGTGATGAAATAACAACCGTTGATGAGGATTTTTGCACAATACCTCCTCCTAGAATGAGAGTGCAAAAAATGGGGTTTTGACCATGGGAAAAAGAAAAAACACAGTTGAAATGCAAGAATGAATTCATTGGGCTGATGCAAGAAGTTGGGTACACAAAAAACTCAAAAAGTGGAAATGTTTTTGTTGTTTTTCAGAGTTTGTCACACTTGGACTAAAAATTTGAGGCACTTCCACAATGAATCTTAAAAAAAGTTAGTAATATGAAATTTATAATTTTGAATCTAGTTTCCAAATATGTAAATTATTAAAATACCTAGTTTATAGAAATTAAATTTTGATAAGGATCTATAAAAACCACTTTTTAAAAGTCCCTATTTTTTTACCATACCAAGCAGGTGTACGGACAACACTTTTTGAACCAAATAAAATTATTTTGCTAATTCATTTTAGGAAAAGAGAGCCAACAACATGAAGTTTGGGCTTGATTTTTTTTTGTAATTTTTGCTTGAATATTGTTTTTTAATTAATTTTTTATTGGTCTTAATTGATGTTTTTTCAAATCAACGTGTACTGACAACATAATTGGACCTAAACAAAACATTTTTTGACTCTTTTCTTTTTCATTGTGTAGAGAATTGTTTGAAGTTTGGTCCTATATAATTTTTTTTACAAGAAACTCAACCAATACAAAGTTATTAAAAAACCAAAAAAACATGATATTTCAAGTTTAAGGCCTAGTTTGCATAGAAATTAATTAAAAAATAGCAAGCGTAATCCAATTTTAACAAAAATTATATATTTAGAAAGTAGACATTGTGTTCTCTAATGGGTTTTAATTTTATAGATTCATTCAGAAAAAAAGTTCATCATTTATGTTGTCAAAGTTGGACATTCTTCTTCAATCTGCCTTAGTTTTTTAGTTGCAAGTCAAAAGCTAAAGCTCGGATTTCCAAGCCTTTCCCAAGCCTAAAACTAGCGCTAGATTTGGCATGGGAGATCAACTTTTAAATAACGTGTATGCGTTATAGAAACGCGTACGCGTTATTTAAATGAAACACGTACATGTTTCATATCGCATACGCGTTACGTTTCAGCCGTTGGGAGACCGTAACGCATACGCGTTATGAAATGTGTACGCATTTTTAAAATATAACGCGTACTCGTTTCATAACGCGTACGCGTTTCTATAATAGTCATTTTTCTTAATTTGAAAAATACTGGTAAAACACAATTTTCTTGCAACATTCTTTTTCTGTAGTATGGCCCAAAAGTGTCATTTTCTGCATTTTTTATTGCAAATTTGTCTTGTGTAGGGCATATTCTATTCAAATTGTTGGAAGAGAAAAAGTGCAAGTTAAATTTTTTGAAGTGGAATTAAGTGCAAGAACTTTTTACAAGAAGATTTGAAAAAAGTGAATTTTTGGATGTACTCATGATGATTTTGTACTTCAGAGTTTATAGAAAAAATAATCTTCATAGTACATAGTTTTATTTGAATATTTGAAAGAAGTGACAATTTTAAAATAGGTTTCTTGAATTATTGTTTTTGTCATCAAAGAGGGTTTGCTAACCATGGGTGATAAGAAAAGACAAAGAAAAAGATGTAGAAAGGTAATGACACTCAAAGAAATTCAAGCAAATAAAGATAAGGAGGCAAAAAGACAAAGGGAAAGGAGAGAAAGGATTCATCAAATAAAAAATTTGGAAGCATCTAGTTCCAAGAATGTCGAAGAGGAAGCCATGAATGATGAAATGAATGTAGATGATGCAAATGTGGAGATGGTGAATATGGAAGAAAATGCAATTATGGAGACAAACCCAACTGTGCCTTCAACTTCAACTTTGAATGATATGCAAACAACTTCGGGTGTGTCTTCAAATCCACCTCCCAATGATATGGAAAATGCACCTATTCAAACAATCTATCCAGGTATGTGTTTAAACCCAAGTTTTTATAATATTGATATTGCTTGTTTAGAAGAAGCTGGATACACAATTGATGAGATCAATAATACTAGGGTTGAAACAATGCAGAAACAAGAAAATGATGAAATTATATCTTATAAGAATGTAAATGAGAATGAAATCCCTAATATTGATGAAAATGAGAATGAAATCCCTTTTACATTTGAAAATGAAAATGAAACCCCTTGTGTAAATGAAAATGAAACTCCATCTATGGATGAAGGTAAAAATGTTTTTTTAACAATTGAAACAAATGTGCTAGATAACCTTCGTGGTAAAGTTTCTTCAAGACAAATTAGAAATTATGGAAATAAAATATGTAAAATATTTTTTTATAGAAAGAAATTAGGATTCCAATGTCAACTCATGGTGCAATTGATGAGAATGTTTAAAATGAGAAAAGTGATGAAAAAATTAGGTGTTTTTGTAAAACCAAAAAACAAAGATGATTTTGTAGAACAAGTCATATCTAGTGTTGCTAATGCTATTGATGTTATTGGTAAGAAAAGTCAATGAAAAGATAAGAATGTGGCTCGTCATGCAATAACAACTGCTCTAGTTGATAAAACAACTTAAAATAAAAGAATGTTAAGTAAGATTAGTAAATGTATAAACTTAAATCCTAGAACTTTGATAAGAGCTGCTAAAAGAAGAGAAAGTATTGAAAAAGATCCTATTAATCAATGTTGGAGTTTTAGTGGTAGACTCCCAAGATCAGACATGAAATTAACTAATGAAATTAAATCTTTAATCAAAAAATTTTGGTATGATAATACAAGAGTATCACCTAACATTAGAAATGTCTTAAAATTAAGGGTGGGTTCCAAAATTCGTGAACCTCATCCAAAGCATCTCTTAGATATGACTCAAACTGAATTATATAAAAAAAAATTAGATGCTTCAATCTTACCATTGAATATTAACATAAGTCAAAGATCATTAGAAAAGTGTAAACCTTGGTATGTTAGAATTAATAAGCAATGAATCTCTTGTTGTTGTAAGACTCATGTACAATTTCATTATTATTATGATATATTTCGATATATACGATGCACTTTGCATGCTAACCAAATTATGTAGGACATTTGTGGTATTAATATGCCACGAAAAGAATCAAAGATTTTATAGCAGTTTGTTTTGTAATCCCTCTTTAAATGGAAACATTTTTTTAAAAGGATGCATTTCTGGAGAATGCGATAGATTTGGTAACTTTTCATTATTAGGAGAATGTATGCATGAAAGTAGTTTAGATGAATTTGGAAAACAATTAGTGGATGTAAAAAAATTTAAAAATATTGAGTATTCTTTAAGAGATGGTAAAATTGGAAAACGTGTTGAGCTAATTATGGAAACAGTTTGTGTATGCTTTTATTACTGAATTTAAAGATAAGTTTGTACCTAAATATGTTCAACACTCTCAGAATGCTCATTGGCTTGATAATCAATTTCGTTTATGTAAAAATACATTTCCAATTGGAACTATATTATCAATTGTTGATTTTGCTGAAAATTATACTCTTGCTCCATAAGAAGAAATTCAATCACAATATTATAATTTAGTGGAAGTAGCTATATTTGTTCACATTGTTTATAGACATGTTAAAGATAGTACAGAAGATAATAGAAATTTTTTGAGAGAGCACCATTTTTATGTAAGTGATAATCGATTACATTCATCTGAGTTTGTACAATATTGTTTTGATATATTTAATAAAAATTTAAAAGAGAGAGGAATTCAAATGCTAGAACATCTCATATGGTCAGATAATTGCCTGGGTCAATTCAAAAATGCTAGAATGTTTTATTGGCTATGTAGAGTTCATAAGGAAAATAATATCCAACACATATGGAGTTTTTTTGAAGCTGGTCATGGTAAGGGAGAACACGATGGAGCAGGTGCATGTGTAAAAAGAGCTCTTGCTAGAGAGCAACTAAAATTTGAGGATGCTGCAAAATTTAGAAATGCACGTGCAATTGTAGATTGGTGCAATACAAAATTATCTACAAGAACAAGTGAGAAATCAATAATTCGATGCTTCTTTTGGTTAGTTGAAGAAAATGATATTTTTTCTCGACAGGATTGTGAAACAATTAATGGAAGTGCAAAATGGCATTCATTTAAGAGTTCGAATGCAAACACATGGACAATATGGACAAGGGAGTTGGCATGCTATTGTCAATTTTGTATTGTAGGTGATTGGCAGGCATGTGAAAATATGGAATGGGTCGAACAATGGCAACAAAGAGCTTTAACGCCTACATTGACACATGTTCAACATGAAATGACAATTGAAGATAATCAAGTGTTCGCATCAGATGATTATGATCGTGTTTCAGATCTTGTACAAGAAGGTACATTATTTATTGAGTTGAATTTTGTATGTATGCATGTTTATATGAGTTAAATATAAGTCACTTTTTATTGAATTTTGTATTTATTTTTGCAGGACATGTGTATGTTGTTGTTGCACCTCAAGGGAATGAAGAGCAGATAGAGTACTGGTTGGCTAGATGTGTTGAGAGAAAACATAAGTTGGTACATACTAGAGTGGATGATGACAACTTTGAGTATCCAACTGGTTCAGTGGTTGTTGTTGGCACCTGGCTTCGAAAATATTTGATGAGAAAGAATGGCTTGCCTACATTTGAAGATTATGAAAGACACAAGAAGATTATGCATTATTCACATTTGATTTTGGCAACCAATATAAAACTAGTTAGATATCAAGGGAGGCCTGCTAATAAAGTTTTATGGACAATTTCAATGGATGATCATGAGACAATCATAGATGCATTACAAAAAAGAGAGGATGCAGATGGTATAATAGAGTAAATAAATATTGGTAAGTATATCTAGTCGTATATATATTTAATTGATATATATATATATATATATATATATATATATATATATATATATATATATTTATATATATATATATATATTTGTCTTTAATAATTTCCTAATTAAAGTTTTATATCATTTTTTGTTTCAGGTCTCCCAAAATTAGATGCTTTACAAAAAAGAGAGGAGATGCACATATATTACAATGGAATTTCAATCTAGAGATAGGTAACTATATATAGTTTTAGATACATTTAATTGATACTTTATAATTGATTTCATATCCCCTTAAGCCATTCTCTTAAAACCCCTTAAGTCATCCTCTTATGTACCATTAATCCATCCTTTTGCATCACTTTAACTCATTTTATCAACTACCATTAATCCATCCTCTTAGGACCCTATAATCCATACCCTCATATATCTACCCTTAATTTGTCCACTTGCATCCACTTAAGTCACTCTCTCAACACCCCTTAATTCATCCTCTTAGGACCCCTCAATCAATATCCTCATATATCTACCCTTAATCCATCCACTTGCATCCCCTTAAGTCTCTCTCTCAACACCCCTTGGGGTTTAAATTCATTCTCTCAACTCCCCTTAATCCACCCTCTTACATCACTTTAACTCATTTTATCAACTCCCCTTAATCCACCCTCTTGAATCCCCTTAATCCACCCTCTTACATCCCTTCAACTCATTCTCTCAACTCCCCTTAATCCACCCTCTTGCATCACTTTAACTCATTCTCTCAACTCCCCTTAATCCACGCTCTTACATCCCTTCAACTCATTCTATCAACTCCCCTTAATCTACCCTCTTGCATCCCCTTAATCCACCCTCTTACATCACTTTAACTCATTTTAGGGTTTAGGGTTTAGGGTTTAACTCATTTTATCAACTCCCCTTAATCCACCCTCTTGCATCCCCTTAATCCACCCTCTTACATCACTTTAACTCATTTTTTAGGGTTTTAGGGTTTGGGGTTTAACTCATTCCCTTAATCCACCCTCTTGCATCCCTTAATCCACCCTCTTACATCCCTTTAACTCATTTTATCAACTCCCCTTAATCCACCCTCTTTCAACTCATTCTATCAACTCCCCTTAATCCACCCTCTTACATCCATTCAACTCATTCTCTCAACTCCCCTTAATCCACCCTCTTGTATCACTTCAACTCATTCTATCAACTCCCCTTAATCCACCCTCTTACATCCATTCAACTCATTCTGTCAACTCCCCTTAATCCACCCTCTTGCATCACTTCAACTCAATTTATCAACTCCCCTTAATCCACCCTCTTACATCCCTTCAACTCATTTTATCAGCTCCCCTTAATCTACCCTCTTGCATCCGCTCAATCCACTCTCTTACATCCCCTTAATCCACTCTCTTACATCACTTTAACTCATTTTATCAACTCCCCTTAATCCACCCTCTTGCATCCCCTTAATCCAACCTCTTACATCGCTTCAACTCATTCTATCAACTCCCCTTAATCCACCATCTTGCATTCCTTCAACTCATTCTCTCAACTCCCCTTAATCCACCCTCTTGCATCCCCTTAATTCATCCTCTTAAAGGACCCTTAAGTCATATCCTCTTACATCTCCTTAATCCTCTTAGGACCCGTTAAGCCATATCCTAGGGTTCATGAGATGCATCCTCTTAACTCCCCTTAAGGAATTCTCTTAAGACCCCCCCTTAAGCTATATATCCTCTTAGGTCCCCTTAATCCATCCTATGGCTAACATCATTTGAATTTGTATGGAATTTACTATATGCAGTTCTTTTCTTGCATGAATTTTTTACTTAAATGACTCATAAAAATTGTAGTTACTTACATTAATTATTTTTGCAAGTTCTCATCAAGTCGGTCTACAATGTGATTGTTGAACTGAAAAACTATTTTATCTGGAGACTATGTAAATATCAATTTTTGGTACAACTAAAAGTTGATAAGCTTTAATTGTATCTACATGCACATATATGTTTCATCATGTTATATACTTGTACATTAAACTTCTTGATGTGCATTATATATGTTTGTTCGATGTCACTTTTTAAATATCTTATTCAAATTTTATAGATTATACATATTTCATGTGTCTTCTATTTACCACATTTTATATAATTATTCAATTGTATAGATTATACATTAAATATACATACAAGGAGATGGTTTTTTGTTTATTGATTCAAATATTTGCTATGTAATTGGAAAATAGTTAGAATTACCCTTAATTTATTATGAATATGATTTAAGAAACTATTTAAGGAATGTTTTAATTTGTCACCTAACCATGTGATAAGTTATATATATATATGAAATTTGATTCTAGATAAGAATTATTATATAGTGCATGTATTACTTGAAAATTTGATAAAATATAAATATATAGATATGTATATAAATGCATATAATTATGAAAATGAACATAACATGATCTCATAATTGACTGCATATATAATCATCATATTAAAGTCAACTGATATAAATAAACACACATATATGATAATAACATGTTCAAAATAAAACTAGAGATCTAGATAGTCCATAAAATTTATGTCAAGTCCAACACATATATTGAAATAAAACTAGAGATTTGTAGTCCATAAAATATAAAACTATCTAACTCTCAGGCTGATCGGTCAAATCAAGTCTCCTCTTTGTTCCACGTTGACTAGATGTACCTGCATCATGCTGTAAAAGAGTTCAAGAAACTCAAAATTAGATTTAAATTTATTTAGAAATTTTGATATAATTAAACATATTTAAAATTGAAAATATAAACTTTTAGATAAAAAAAAACTAATTAAATATCAACTAAATATAGTAAAAATAATTTCTAGTATGCATAAATTACCATATGGTCATGTGAATCAACTGGCACATTTTCTTCAACAGGTAACATAACTATCTGTTGAGAAGATGCAAATGCCTGATCCACTATATCCTACATATTCATATAAAGCAAACAATATGTGAAAACCTTGAATATATATATATATATATATATATATATATATATGTTCGTAAAAATTGTATAGGAGATTTAAAGTAAAGTTTACAACCTCGAATGATATGACCTCATGATCACGCACCTGAGATTGCCCATGAATAGATGTCAATGATGTCTCAGGTGCGCGGCCCGCCATGGTTATCTCATCAAATCCCTACATATAGATGTACAACAGTTCATATAGATCATTCACACATGTGTATGTAAATGAAAAAATTAAATTAGATCTATGATGTGTATTTAATTTAAACTTAACAAACTTTTGAAAGCACGCACCTGAGCTGATGATGTCTCAGGAGCGCTCACCACTGTAACTTGTGGCTGGTCAATACTAGGAATAGTATGACCTCCCTGCATCTAGATATAATATATCAATTCACACATATGTACAAATTCAAATTAAATTATATATATATATATATATCCACACAAATTATTTAATATATTTTGGTTCAAGTACCTGTCGAAAAGGTGAGCCCAAATATACAACACTCGACATATACACACGATGATGATATTGAGTTCTGGGCATCACGTCATCATGTGTCTATACACCAAACACAAAATTATTGAATTAATATTATATTATATATATAGTTTGATGTTATTATTTACATGAATTTTTTACATTTCAAACTTGAATTAAGTTTAAGTTCAAAAGATGAACATACCTGTGTGGGACGATCCTCAGAATATAGTAAATTTAGGTATGATCCCGCCACAGATGCATGTGCCTCACTTGAAGTGGATGTCTGAGTATCCCTATAGCTCGAGCCTCCATGCTCTATATTGGCCACTTCAGTGGCCGCGTGTGTAGTCTGTTGAGTGAGATGTCCTGAAAGTGAACTCAATGCTCCTAGTGTAGATAACATGGTTTGCTGCTGAAATGCAACGGGAATACCAGGAGAAGGAGGAGGAACAAGAGGAGCAGCTGGAGCACGTCGCTGAGGATTGACACATGCTCCTAGTCTATGTTGGGGCATGCCACACCCAGCTCCCTAAAATGACCTCATATCAAAATAGTTGGGTTTTTTACCCAACTCAAACTCAGCCCATAACTTTCTCAAAAAATATAAGGGCACCTCACTGTTGCCATGTGGTGGAGTATCAAACACCATCCACCATCTCTCCCAAAAATTTGCAGCTATCTGCGGGTGCCTACACCATAAAATTGAAATTCTTTTTTTTGTGGGTGGTATTGGTTCGTTTGTTTGGGGGTTCACAAAATATTGGCACATAGCTTGTTTAGTGATTTTTAGGTCATTGATTTCTTTATATGACAGTCCATCTGCATAGAATTGTCTCCTCTCTTCTCTCCATTGATGGAACCTATCTAGGTCCGCATCGATAGATCAAACAGAATCGACAATAGTTTGCATCATAGATGCAAACCGTGCGAGATGTGGAGGGATTCTAGTCTCATTTTTTATGAGATCTATGTTTCCTTGAATGACAACTAAGTTGGCTCGAATATTCTCTCTTAGTTGATTTTGGTCAAATGGAGGAGGGGGTGGGGGGTTAGGTGGTGGAGAATGCGGAGGTGAGTGAGGCATATCCTCATGTGGTGGGGTGGGATGTGCACCAGGATCTATAGGGATTTCTGGATTAGGCATGAAATCCTCTAAAGTGAAAAGTGGATCCATCCGAGAAATGATATGGCAACTACATGTTAAACAATTAAAAAATATATATCAACAAACTAATTAAATAATGCACACAATTTCAAAGTTATTTAAAAATCACATTGAACATGCACAAATTCAAAATATATTTCATTTGAAGACCATTCAATTTATAACATTAAAAAATCATAGCATTAAAAATTCATATTATAAATGAGAGTTGAATAGAAACCGATAGTCACTTAAGAACTATAAATGAGAGTTGAATAAAAATAGAAGGTTAGTAGAACAAGTGATGAAAAATATTGAAAATCATTGAAGACCTCTCTTGCACATTCTAGGAGACAACATAAATGGTAACCTCAACTACTAAGATGATCAAATAATTTTCAGATTCACTGCATGAGTCAGTATCCAAGAATTATATTGTTCAAGAATGATAAAATAAAAAAAGATATTCAAAAATTCCAAGAATCTTGAGGTGGTTGATTTTGATGAACTACAAGGGAACTTAGAAGAATCTACATTTTCTTAGAGGATTAAGTTTAAGTATCAAAAGGGGCGGGCTAGTATGAATGATTTAAATGAATTTATTAATATCTTTTCAAATAACTTTATAGACTCGAAGTATTTTAGGTACTAGTTAAATTACTTTGCACATTCTTTATTCTTTTAAATAAATGTAATAAATCAACATAGATGTTGATAAATATTGAGATGGTATGGGATTTCCCACTTATCTTGTAGTTCTCAGTTGGCTTTCAATTAATTTTCAATTAGTTTTCCAATTAGAGCAAGTCACCTAGGGTTAAGTTTCAACTAAACTCTTTCAGATCCTTAAATTTTGGGACACCTAGTTCCTATGTACATCTCTTTTTAAAAATTGTGTAAGGGTTAGAAATAATTTTTATCATAGAATGCATCTACATTTTCTACGTCGAACTCTACTAAATTTAGTGTATTTTGATATTTTTGGATGAATCAAAGGATCATGCTTGTTGTCTTGCAAAGGATTATCTTATCTTGGTAATAAATAAAGGATTGTAATAAATGTAAATAAATGTACATTGAATAAATTGGTGAGATTTGTATTATTGAATTCTTCATAGGGTTATGTCTCACAAATGCACATGAATATGGTGGTATAACCAAATCTAGTGAATGTAGTGAGAATTATTGTTGTCAATTTTATTCAATTTTTATCTTCTCATCCCTATTGCTCTTATGATTTTTCTGTAAATTTATTGATAATAAACAAAACACTAGTTCCCATATGTACCCTACGTATTCATTGGTTTTCACTTAAATTTACTTAGATACCTAAGAATAATGTTCATCTACACTAACTTAATTACCTAGAAATAAGACTATGATTTAAATCATATAATTTAACTAAGAGTTAAGGTAGCCACAAACCAACTACTTATAACCTTATGCACACTATGGGGTTAAGGGTAGCAAAAATCACAAGAATCGATGAAGAGGCATAGAGGTAGACGAAATCTCAGGAAATTAAACATAGTAAAAATATTGAATAGGGAACAAAAAGTTTGGAGAACTTCTTGACAAGATACTTGGGTAAGGAAAAACTTGAAAACTGAAATATATAAAAGAACTTAGAGGAAACCTAAGAAAATGTGCAAATGGGGAATAATGGAGGAATAGTGTGTTAGCAAAGGAAAGTATAAAAAATTTATACATTTAATGATATGATTTGACAGACTAACTATTTTGTTAGTTTGATGAGGTGCATGTAAGAGATAGTTTCCCTTGTTACATCCCATTTTCTTTTACCCTCTAGGTTATATTATTTTTTATTTTCATTTCAATCTTGACTTGAAAATATGTATTATCGTTAATTAAGAATATGTCAATTTAACATTTTGATCTAGTTAACATAATATGAACTATTGCAAATATGCCTTTAATACTCATAATGATTAAATGGAACATGTATTTCTTAATGTTTCTAAGACATTTATGTCGATATATAAATAAGTTTATATATGCACATATGCTTTAATAATGAACTAACTACATTTTTGGTTTCATGAGGTGAATGCAGAATAGAGTTACCCTCCAAGGACAAGAGGGAGAGTATCACTGGAGAGAGGGAGATAGGTCTAAGAGAACAACCATGATCGTGAAGATTGTGAGAACGCACACACTCACTCACATCAATAACCTTTTCTTATGAATTCAATTTGGAAAAGTAAATATAAATTATCAAATCCTTCATATCAAATTTGGGCTACAATTTAGTCTTTGCATTTCCATTATCAATCATTAAAAAGTGTGTTCTAGATATAAAAGTTTATTTAGCTTTAGGTGGTAATCATTATATAGTGTGCAAATAAAAGCATTTCTTCAATATGGGTAGGTGTTATTTTATATTTATATGCACATATATGTCTATGTATGTGAGTAAAGTTATGCAAACATATATATACATAGATATATCTATGAATATAACTAAGTGTAGGTGGTGTATATTAATGTATAAATATACATGTGTGTGTATTGCATATACCTGCATCTATTTATATATGTATGTATGTATGTATGTATGTATGTATGTATATTGGTGTACCTAATTATTGAATTTTTTTACTATTAGCCCATTCAAATGCCTTTGAAAGTTTACTAAATAGTCATATTTGTAAGGGTTTCTCTAAAATTGTATTAGGGTTTTGAAAAAACCCTAAACCCTTGTGAAGCCCTTGCACTTTTGTTATAATCTTGTATTGACCACCTACCTCAATCATTTGGTCCAATTTGGAAGGTTTCTAGTTTTAGGTCACCTAAGGGGAGAGAGGTCTCTAAGAGGTTTCTAGTTTTACGTTTTAGGGTTTATATTTTATGGTTTTTAATTTACAATTTAACGTTATTTATTTTGTTGACATTTTTTATTTTTTAAATGCAATTTAAAACTATTAAAAATTGAACTAAAACACATTAAATAAACAAAACCTAAATACTAATTAAAAAACAAAAAAATAAGATACAAAACAAAAAATGGCAGAATTCAACCAACCTGGAGGTCAAGAGGTTGGGTGTGTTGATGGGAGGAGGTGGCAGTCGAAATACGCTCCAAGCACCAGCTCACAAATGCATACATGCTCTAGATTGTCTTCTCTCACGCTGCCAAAAATGGTGGATAAAATGAAAAGCCAACAGTTTATTTAAAAAAATAAATACTTTTCAAAAACGTGTACGCGTTTTGAAACGTGTACTCGTTATAAAATGTGTACGTGTCTGTAATGCGTACTCGTTATAAAATGCGTACGTGTTTGTAACGCGTACTCGTTATAAAACACGTATGTGTACTCGTTATAAAATGCGTACGCGTTTGTAACGCATACGCATTTTTGGTTCGCGTACCCATAGTTGAGCACGTATGCATTCAGATTTCGGTTTGGGTACCCATTCCAAAACACGTACGCATTTTTCAAAAATGCGTATGCGTTTTTTGCAAAAAAAATTTGTTGCCCGAAATTTCCCCTCTTCGTGTACTCAACTTCTTGCTCTTACCCCATTTTACTCTTTTTTGTCATTTTAATAGGCCATAACCCCAGCGTGTTATAACACACTCACATTATGGGCTTATTTTGGCTGAGCCTCAGGCTCGACACACCAATTCATAACACGAGTGCATTATAATGCGCTCCTGGTATGAGTTTTCATAACTTTTTTAAAAAGTTTTCCACAAATTGGCTACCTATCTTCATGCACCCACCCTTCTATTTATATCTACATTCTTCTATATGTTATAGCAATTGTATTTTCACTCGTTTTGTGTTTTCCTTTTGGGGATGATGCAAGGCATTGATACATTTAGGTCTCTTCCATGTTGACCCAGAAAGCTTCTCTCTATTTTCGCACTCTATCTGCCATTCCTCCTTTATGTTCGTTATTCCACGAAGTATTTAGGGAATGATGAAAATTCTAAGCTCTATTATATCACTGTAGGAAAGATATATGCTGACCCCAAATATGTGGATCCCTTATGTGTTATCTTAGGATTGTATGTGGGGGAAACCTCATTTTCATGACGTAGCTCTATTTAGAAACATATGCTTGGCATAGGGATTTCCAAATAAGCTCTCATTACCCTTTAATCAATTACATTTATTATTTTCTACTTTAAAGTAATTTCTCACAATGTGGTGTTTAGCAATTCCTTTAAAGTGGGGGCATACATTGGCATTATTCCATGTTGGCATTAAAATTTTTGATTGAAACCAATGGTGGAACATGATGAATTCTAGGCTTGAGAGATGCACTTCTCAAGACCCAAGGACTTGTTTTCTAGTGTTTCCATCTTCAATCTTTATTTCTTACTTCAATTTGTTCACAAAGGATGAACTTAGTGTATCATTGGCATGACATCTTAATCATGTTGTGGAACCTTATCAAAGTTATCAGGGAGTATAACTTTTGGTATGGTTGACGTATGGAAGGCTTGTTGACCTAGTGTGACTTTTCCATCTCCCACCTTTTGTTATGAGTTCACACCTTGTAGACCTAGTGTGTATTTCTCATTTTTTCCTTAAGGCTCACCTAGTGTATACTAGACTGCAATATCCCTTGTGAGCATGTTTGATGGATGTGGCATAATACAACTTACTAGTGCATCCATTTTTGCATTAGCTTTAACATTGCATGCTTGTGTATCTTGTGTTGTTGTACATATCTTACATATCTTGTGCGTCCCTTTGTCCTTATGTTAATTTTCCATGATATCTTAGATCTTCGGGTTTTAATCACCCTCTTTGATCTTTTTCATCCTAGCTTTCTAACATTTGTACACTTGGACATCTCTTGACGCATATTTATCTACCTTAGAGAGAGTTCAAGTGAAAGTCCATACTCTCACTAAAGTGGGGGCTAAATGTAGTATAGGAAATTGTATACCTCTACAATTTCACATTATGTTTGGATCCCTTAATTAAGCTCCAAATTTTCCAAATTTTGCATTCCAAAGCCTTAATTTACTCATTTTCCGAAAGGGGAACCTATATTTAATTAATGTAAATAATATTTTATTCACCTTGAAATGATTCAAATTTCATATGCAAATGTCAGCTTTTGGAATCTAATTTTTAAAAAATTAGATAAATACCTATAAATACATAGTTATTTTATCAATTCAAACTTGACACACATGATTCAAATTCCATATGAGAAAATATTATTGTCAAGAGATTTCAAGAGAAAATTTTTAGTCATTTTGTTGTAGCATTCAAGGTCCTATCATCATGTCCAAGCTTATGTCTGTTCATGTAATTTTGTGAGGGCTAATATGCATTGTTGATCCTAATGCATCCAAGCATTCAAGTATCGAAAAAATAAGCAACAAGATCTAATTCCTTAGAGTGATGTGTTAAATTTCAATCCTCTAAGGGAAGCCATTAAAGGTTTGGCGAGTTGTAGCAAGCAAGAGTTCATTCATCATTCCTTCCATTTATCAATTTTCATCATCTTTCTATCAAGGTTTAATTACCAAACATGGGGTTTGACATAAGGCGAACACCCATTCGCAACAAACATTTTTCCTATTTGTATGTGCAGATTTACATGTGAAAGAATGACTGAAAACATCTTAAGGAGCAATTTTTCAATATTGTCAAAGTTGTCACCATTGTCATCAAGTTATGAAAACTCAATTGTAGATCTTATATATGGCTTTCTGACAATGGGACTTGTACAAAACAATATAGCTAAGATCTAGTATCTGAGCACCACCAAGATTGATTTTGGACTCCCCATCTAGAGCCCATTCGCCCTAGGGTGAACCTGTCCTTCTATAGTCTCATAACATAATTTTTATGCCATGTACATGTGTCCAAACCCTTCTCAGATCTTCCTGAAAAATTGTGAATTTAGTTTATGTAGTTTTGAAATCTTGCATTTTATCATCTAGGTCATATAGTTTCACTAGTTTAGTTGCATCAAATCGTTTCTAATTAATTCAAAATCCTGTTGTCCTAAAGTAACCAAGGGATTCAGGTATGATTGCTCTCACCTTAAAGTTGAAAGCCAATCTCTACACTTTGCAATCCCCTAGTTTCAATGAAACTTGAGGAAAAGAGGGACACTATTAGTTCCTAAGTTCTTTGTATGAAGGACCTAGGATACCCCATTTTGGAGACCAATCCTTCTCTCTCCCTTTTCCCCATATTTCACTGCTAAGGCATGCCCAACAATTAATGACATGCACCAATTGGAACAACACCACAAATAACTTCATCCACATAAGGACCAATTTTGAATTCCATAAGACAAAATTTATCCATCAACACACTATGATCCTTCTTTAACCAAGAAATTTTGTAGGGATTAGATTTTGGAACAAAAGAAAGTTGTGATTTGTTAACCATTTCTTTACTCACCAAATTATCAGTAGATCCCACATCTATGATTGTACTTACATACCTTTTCCTTACATTTGTATTTGGTTCAAAAGAAACTTTTCCTCCTCCAATCAACTTCAAGAAATTCTTTGTCCCCAGACATCAATGCTCTCCTCAACATTACTAGGTTCTTCCCCAAATTTGCTTCAACTTCTTCAACCTAAACTTTTTCTTCTTCTTGGACTACCATCATCCTTTTGGGGTTTTTGAGGGAAATCTACAACCTTGTCCAGGCTTCATAAAAAAAAAAAACACTTAAGGGCTTCTGCTCACTAGAAGATGGTTGTCCACATCCTCTACCCCTAAAGCTCCCCCTTCTCAAAAATTCGGCTTCACGCTCTCATCTAGTTCTTCTTCTTTATTAGACATGGAGGAACTCACTTTTCCTCTGTTTTGGTAGTTATCACTTCTCTTACTCATAAATTTTCCCTTTTGACCTAACTTCTCCTTTGTCCTTAATGCATATTCATAAGCTTCGTGCAATGTAGGAACTTTCAATAATGCAAGCTCATCTTGAAGTTGAAACTTGAGTCCATTCACATATTGAGCTACTACTTTCTCTTCACTCTCCTATATATTTGTACGAATTTGAAGTCTCATGTATTGTTCAGTATAAGCAGGTACTAACTGATCCTTTTGTTTCAAATTTTGGAATTCTTTAAACAATTTTTGTTGGTAATTAGAGGGAAAGAATAAAGCTCTCAAATTTTTTAGCATCTTAGGGTAAAGCTTAATGTTATCTTTTCCTTGTCTTCTCCTTGAAATCCTCACGTTCCCCTACCACAAGCATGCATGCGACTTCAACTTGGATGCAATAATTTTCACTCTTTTTGGATCATCCTCATCAATGTCCTCGATGTCAAAGTACTTCTCCAACTCTTGAACCCAATCTAGAAATACATCTGAATTGAGCTCTTCTTTAAAATTAGAATTATCAACCTTTACCTTGGAACTTTGGCTTTTTAAGGCTTTAATGAGCCTCTCCATAGGGTCTACTGCATTGGCAACATTTTATGAAGGATTGCATTCCTTTTGCCTCTTCCTCTCCAATTCACACATACTCCCCTCTAGGCTATTGTTGATTTCTCTAATACCAAAGCTGATGCAAAGAGTACATCTACTCTCTCTCAACCACTCTTCTCAGTTTTGTGACCTGCATGTTAGCTTTTAAAAAATCCAACACCAATTGATAATAAAAAAAAATTAAATTCAGAACTCAGATCCATTTACACAAAAGGCATGCATAAAAAACAAAGATAGTAAACAACAATCCTCCTTTATCTATTCTCATTGATTTCTCTCCAAAAATAAATGAATCATAGCCCTCCTACTTTTTCACCCCCAACCCTAAAAATAAACCAAAAACCTTTGCCTCCATACAAGAAGGAAGAACAGGCCAAAAAAGGAGTTGGTCCAAAGTTGACCGTTACAAACCAAAAAAGCATGAATAACTAAAAAAGAAAAGAATTGATGAGTAGTGGGAGTCCACAATTAATTTGTGGTTACATTTAAAATACAAGGTATTTGTTGTGCTCACCTTTTATATTTATGATAGGACAAACTATTAATATGAAATACTTCAATGTTTGTAATTGCTATCCCAATAGTTGTACACATAAGAGCAATATTTTTTCATTATGATACCAATACTTGTTTGAATTAGTGTCTTATTTTATTAAATGAGCATTTTATTTTATTAGAGACAAAAAAATATTTATTTCACTTCTCATCAATGTATTTATGTTTTTTTTTAATATAACATTCATAGATTCTATTTTACCCTGTCTACAGAATGCTATAAGGCTTGGTTGAAATAATTGGATACCAGAGTTCTATTCTCAGGTCCAATGGTTGGGTTATCACTTCTTTAATTATATTACTAGTGACTCAGAGAAATTTGAAGTTCATAGCATCCACATAGTGTTTGGGAAGATTTTTAATCGAAAGGAAATTTAACAATGATCTAAATTTCGATGATAATTCTTTTCTTAAAAAATATTCTATTTAGATTAGGAAGAATAATTTGTTATCAATGAAACCTTAGAACTTCACAAATGTCCCAAATTTTTATCCCCAATATGAGCCATGAGAAGGAAGAATCATATAGACATTTGAATCTTGGAGATAGAGAAAGCTGGCTTATCTATTTAAATATTATTACATTAAGATAAACTTGGATACTGAAATACACAGAGATATCTTTAGTTAAATCTCTACAGGGGTTCTTTAAAAATATGTAAAAGCTACTCTCAGACTGAAAAACATGAAATCACTGCATATATATTACTACAATGGAAAAAAATATCTTTAGTTAAAACTGTTAGGCGACATTCAACATTCATCCAAAATTGTGTTACATATTATTGAGATATCCCAGTGCCCTCATCCCCAATAATAGATGCATTGTTTGGCTTCTTGAAAGATAAGAGACACCTGCCAGAATAATTAACAGAGATCGTCGAGAGGGAGATCGGCCATAATTCCCTTAGAAAAACATTTGGAAAGTGACCTTCAACATAGCCCCTGCAGCTCTTTTGGGAGTTTTCCTTTTCCCTACTCATTTGAGTGTTCCTAATTTTGATTTGGGAGGGAGGAGTCAAATTTAAAAAAAAAAACAGTACTTAACTACGTGACTGACCGCAGACTGTTGAGAGCCCCCACCGTAGCATTGACTAAACAGAAACGGAAAACAGGAAAAGGGACAGATTAAAAGGCCCAACATGATCCACCTAAGCAGTCAAAGCTTAGTGTGTGATCTTTAAGCCGGGTCCCATAGGTTTGACATTCTGTCAAACATTTCATGTGCCTTGTCCTTCTTTATACATTTGCATATACGCATACAAGAGTGTTTCAAAATGTAATATCTGTATCCTTCAAATATGGTGGCCATAACAGCGAGTGAGCAAGTGGGTAGTTGTAACTACATCATCTGATAAAATCTTCAATCGTCTTGACTTTGATTGTTGTCCATAACCATTTTGATGCAGGTTGTAGGACCAAAGAATTTGTATAGTAAGCAGAATGTGCAGTACCTCAATTCACCCCCATTTTAGGAGAAAGCAAAAGTTATATTTGATTCCTTTGCTATGGGCAAGAAGAAGAGGTTTCAAAACTAATGAAAGCCCTGATATAATGTATGTCGGTAGATAGGAGAGGTTTGGAAACCTTTTAATAGATCTGACAAAGAGAAAGTATTGCTTTATAACGTTGGTGGGCTCTTTGATATCACTTAACCATCGGGTGATTATGAGGGTTTATAAGCCATATTAATGGTTAAAGGATTGGAAACCAACCGTTTTCTCTTTCTTTTTTTATTAGATTAATGTTTTTGGCTAGAGTTATGAATTGAAAGAAGGTTTTAAAAGAGTCTAAACATTTAATTTAATAAATATAATATATGTTGGGATTTTTAGGAGGTTTCAAACTTACGTGAAAATTTTGATAAATACTTTAAATTGGATATGAAATTCATGTCCAGATGTAACAATAAGTTTAAAACTTCACTAAGTTGTCGACTTATATATGAAGAGTTATTATTTAATGATTTTTCCTTCAACATGCATTAAGTTATAAAATGGCGTTGACACTAATAAGGCTCATGGAATCACAAAAAAATCCAATAAAAATATCACAAGATATATTTTCCATTTGAGATACTCTTATCCTATGTTTTTTATTGACCAGGTAAATAATCTAGCAAGTTCATTCCAATTTTGAATAGTATGGGGACTTCAAATCCAAACATGTAGTCTCATTTGAGCATATCTTGTGATTATTGCATTCTAGTGCTAAAACTTTCATTGAGATATCTCCTTCATGTGTTGCCTATAAATATGGAAGAGACTATTGGACTTGCACCTCCATGTCTAATTGTGCTATATTGATAATTTATTTGATTAAAAGATAATTGTGAATTGATCAATTTTTCTTCAAAGAGATATGAGCATTGAATAATGTTGAGCCTTTTTATGAACTAGTAATCAAGCCTATGACCTTCTATTTGCTACTAGAGTGCTTGACCACCAAGCTACTGGTTCCTTTATGGCCAATCCATCTTTTCTCCAAGTGTAGCTTATTTCCAACACCCCCCTTAAGTCACATTAGAGGACTTGGGGTCTACTAGCATAGCTTAACTTTGATATCATATTTATCCTTTTATGAACCAACTAGGACTCGAACCTAGGACATTCTATTTGTTGCTAGACTATTGTGATTTTGAACTCTTAGCCCTTTGTGTCCATCTTTCATCCGGGTGTTACTTATTTCCAACACATAATAACTTGTGATCAAGTATCAAACTTTTGAAAGTTTCTTTTCTTAAAACATGTATTGCTACTAATAAAACTTAATCAAATTCATCTTTGTTCTCAAATAAATCACTAGCCAAAGAAGATATAACAATACGGTGTGGAAAACATGTGATAACATCTTGTGACCAAGATTGACATGACATAGAGACTTGACACATGATAATCTTTATCAATTTGATATTAATTTTTTTGTATTTACAAAAATAAGACACATGAAAAACACATCGATAGCCTTGATGTGGACAACAAATCGTGATCAATAGGATTGATTGTTTAAGTTGAAAACTAAAAAAATGTTAGATGTTGCGATATTCTTATTTTTCTGATTCTTTCCTAAACTGTCTTCTGATTTTTCCTTAACTGTTTTCGGATGCTTTCCTATCCTGTAGATAGTGTAGCTGTATGCATAATGCACACATCATGATTGTAGGATCTAGAGATGTATATGAACCTGTACAGATTCATTGTAAATAATAAGAATGAAAAATATTCTTCTAAGTTTATGTTTTTAAGTTGGTATCAGAGCTTCAAAATTTGAATCATTTGTTTCCCCTTCATTGAACCATGGGTGATTCAAATTCGGAAGTATTTCAGCCCAAATCTGCTCCCATTATTATTCAATCTGAAGGTTCATCCTTCAATGCAGGGATTGTACTCGATGAAACAAGCTATGATTTGTGGTCTCAAATCATGGAGATGCATATTGCTGAGAAGGAGAAACTCTCTTTCATTCATGGTAATTCACAGCCACCTACCGAGAAGGATGATGGATATGAGAAGTGGTATGCAGACAATCAAAAGGTCAAGAGATGGATGTTGATGTCTATGTCCCCAGAAATTATGAAGCGATACATTCGCTTACCCACTGCTCGAGATATTTGGAAAGCCCTTTCTAAGGCTTTTTATGATGGAGCAGATGAACTGCAGGTATTTGTCTTGAATTAGAGGGCTTTCTCTGCCAAACAGAATGGCAGAACACTCTCTGTGTATTATGGAGAATTAACCGAGATTTTTGGTGAGTTGGATCATCGTGATAAGGTGATCATGGAAAGTGAGAACGATGTTGAATCTTACCGAAAATCAGTTCAGCGACAAAGGGTGCATATTTTTCTTGCTGGATTAGATGGTGACTTCGAACAAGTCCGCGGTGAAATTTTGAGAAAGGATCCTATTCCTGAATTAGAAGCATGTTATGCATTGGTCCGCCGTGAAGCTGTTCGACGCACAACGATGATTGGAGAACCAGAAAAGGCTGAAGCTTCAGCCATGGTGACCCAAAACCGATCTAATCAGAACCGGCCTTCTCAAAGCACGCCTAAGATCACTAATGGTGCCTATAAATCCACCTACAAATGCACCCATTGCAATCAAACTGGTCATACCAAAAGTCACTGCTTTGAACTTGTGGGGTATCCAGAATGGTGGGATCGTAGCCGCGATTCACGGAAGAAGAATTCCAAAAAGACCTCCAGTGCTGCGATTGTTGAAACAAAGACAGAGGATGATGTTGCTGGACAGATCTCAGCATTAGCAACAACGGCAGGTAATGGTGGTAAGTTTTTAAATATGTTTGCACTTGTTTCTAATAGTGCATGGATAATTGATTCTGGTGCTATGGATCATATGATGTTTGATTCTAGACAGGTCTCATCTCTTAAACCGTCCTCACAAAAATTTGTTTCCACTGCCAATGGCTCTTCGGCCCCAGTTATCGGAGAAGGACCCTTACCTCTCACTGATACTTTGAATCTAGATTCTATTTTAGTTGTTCCATCTTTAGATTACAATTTGTTGTCAGTTTCCCAAATCACCGCTGCTTTACTTTGTGTTGTAATTTTTTGGCCTGATTTTTGTGTGTTTAAGGACATCCGAATGAGGCAAACGATTGGTTGTGGTGTTAGGCGAGGGAAGTTGTATTACTTGGACTTGGTGTCAAAGAGTTCGGACAAGCTGCATCAAGCTCTAATGGTGGATAGCTCTGAGGGGGAGAAGCATAAATTTGAAATCTAGTTATGGCATCGACGTCTGGGGCATGCTTCCTTTGGTTACTCAAAGAAATTATTTCCTAGTTTATTTGCAAAATTTGTTGTTTCTAGCTTCTGGTGTGAAGTTTGTGAACTTTCAAAAGCCATCGTGCTTCTTTTCCATTAACTTTGAATAAAAGTCTAGTTCCTTTTATGGTCATACATTCTGATGTTTGGGGTCCGTCCAAAGTCACTACATTGGGTGGATCACGTTGGTTTGTTACTTTTATTGACGATTGTACTAGAATGACTTGGGTGTGCTTAATGAAGTCTAAAAGTGAAGTGAACTTGTTATTTCAAAAATTTTATAACATGGTTCGTACTCAGTACAATGCACAAGTTCAGGTTCTCCGTAGTGACAATGGAGGTGAATATTTGAGTTCTGAACTTCAGCAGTATCTGGAAGCACCTGGAATTATACATCAAACTACTTGTTCCAATACACCTTAGCAGAATGGGGTGGCTGAGAGAAAAAATCGTCACTTGTTGGAGGTTGTCTGTGCTTCGTTGATAGAAGCCCATATGTCGTTGTCTTATTGGGGTGAAGCACTTACCTCTGCAGCATATTTGATTAACCGGGTACCCTCCAGCACTATTGATTTCCAGACACCATCCCAAGTTCTCGCTGAGGCGGTTGTTGCTCCAGCTATCCCAAATTTACCTCCTCACGTCTTTGGTTGTGTAGCATTTGTACACCTCCATAAGCATCAGCGCAACAAGTTATCTCCTCGAGCACTGCGATGTGTCTTTCTAGGATATGTTGCTTATCAAAAGGGGTACCGATGCTATCATCCTCCAACCCAACGAATGTTTATTACATTGGATGTAGTTTTTCATGAAGACTCGATGTATTTTTCCTCTGAGCCTGAACTTCAGGGGGAGTACCAGAAGGAAATTCAGACTCTACACTATGATGATCACATCTCTGAAGATGTGGGTAACTTAGACATCTCTAAAGAAGTGGAACTCTCTGAACCTATTAATCAAGAAGTGGGTGAATTGGAGGTGTATGATATAACCTTGGATCAAAATAGTGATGAACACCCAGAAACAAAAGTTGTGGCTCCACCTTCGTCTGAGTCCCTCACCCCACAGGCAACCAATACACCACACCAATCGCTTACTGAGGATGTTCCTGAACCATCTAGAAAACAACTACCACAGCATCTCACCAGAGGTATCCCTAAACCCACATATGAACCCGAACTTTCTAGTAAAGTTAGATATCCCATGAGTCATTATGTGTCTAACCATCGTTTGTCAGAATCAAATCAGTCATTTGTAAATCAGTTATCTACTGTATCTATTCCTAACAATGTGCAGGAAGCCTTAGCTGACCCAAGATGGAAAGCCGCTATGAATGAGGAGATGAAATCATTGCAGGAAAATAAAACCTGGGAACTTATTGACCGTCCACCAAGAAAGAAACCAGTTGGATGTCGTTGGGTTTATACTGTGAAGTACAAAGCAGATGGTATAATTGAACGCTTTAAGGCGAGACTGGTGGCAAAAGGGTACACCCAAACCTATGGGATCGATTATACAGAGACATTTGCACCTATAGCTAAAATCAATACAGTACGTGTCTTGTTGTCTCTAGCTGCGAACTTGGGTTAGCCATTACAACAGTTTGATGTGAAGAACGCCTTTCTACATGGAGAGTTGTCCGAAAAAGTCTACATGGAACTCCCACCCGGATGCATGATACCAGAAATACATAGTCAGAAGGTGTGCAGATTACAAAAGTCACTATATGGATTGAAACAATCTCCGAGGGCATGGTTCGGAAGATTCACAAAGTCTATGAAAGCCTTTGGTTACCGTCAAAGCAATTCAGACCACAATTTATTCCTAAAGAAACAACAGGGTAAGATCACTACACTTATTGTGTATGTGGATGACATGGTGGTTACAGGAAATGATCCTGAAGAAAGGAAGGCTCTACAAGTTTACTTGTCTAGAGAATTCGAAATGAAAGACCTCGGTGCCTTAAAATATTTCCTTGGGATCGAAGTGTCTCGATCTGATAAAGGGATCTTTCTGTCTCAAAGAAAGTATGCCTTAGACTTGTTACGGGAAACTGGTATGTCAACATGTCAACCAGCTGATACACCAGTGGAAGAAAGATTGAAGTTATGTATTGAGTCTAATCAGGTACCAGTTGATAAAGGAAGATACCAGAGACTTGTAGGAAGATTGATGTACTTAGCACACACAAGGCCGGACCTTGCCTATGCATTGAGTATTGTTAGCCAGTTTATGCATAATCCTGGAGAGCAACATATGAATGCAGTTATGCGCATTTTGAGGTATTTGAAGTCTGCTCCTGGAAAAGGAATTTTATTCACTAAAAGGGAGGATTATCAAAATGTGGATGCATATACTGATGCTGACTGGGCTGGAGCAGTAGATGACAGGCGTTCTACCTCAGGTTATTTCACCTTTGTAGGAGGTAATCTCGTTACATGGAGAAGCAAAAAATAGAATGTTGTTGCACGATCAAGTGCAGAGGCAGAATTTAGAGGTATGGCACTTGGAGTATGTGAAGCGTTGTGGCTAAGACTTCTCCTAATAGATTTGGGCTATCCGCCTAGGCGGCCAATTCAACTATATTGTGACAATAAAGTAGCTTGTGATATTGCTCATAATCCAGTTCAACATGATCGTACAAAGCATGTGGAGGTAGACAGATTCTTCATTAAAGAGAAGTTAGATGAGAAGATTGTGGAGCTACCTACGATTCGATCAGAGGATCAGTTGGCCGATATTCTCACCAAAGCAGTTTCAAGTCGAGTGTTCTCGACATTTTTGGGCAAGTTGGGCATGTGTGACATCTATGCACCAACTTGAGGGGGAGTGTTGCGATATTCTTATTTTTCTGATTCTTTCCTAAATTGTCTTCTGATTTTTCCTTAACTGTTTTCGGATACTTTCCTATCCTGTAGATAGTGTAGTTGTATGCATAACACACACATCATGATTGTAGGATCTAAAGATGTATATGAACCTGTACAGATTCATTGTAAATAATAAGAATAAAAAATATTCTTCTAAGTTTCTGTTTTTAAGTTTAGATGTGATCCATTCTCGAAAAGGATACTTCAATTGTATTTCTTCTAACCATTGTATTTCGTCCTAATACTTTGACTAATTGGGAGAATATAAATTTTATTATTCCCCCTTCACTGTGAGGAGCTTAATGCATTGCTTTCTAATGATTGTGACTCACATGGTTAATATAGTCTTTGGAGCCACCATTCATTGGCCTTATCTTCCCTTTTTCCGAGGTGGCATTTTTGGGGTTTTTTGTGACTTACATATTTTAGTGGGGTGGTGGCGGTTGGTGCATGACATGGGTTTGTTAGATGAAAACTCCTATTTGAGTCTATTCTAAATTGCTAGCAATATGGAGAATAAATCTTTTTGCAGCGTGGGAGAAAATCAGACTTATATATTAAATTTCTGTCCTATGTGCGGAGGAGAAGAATTGAGATACAGTTGGAGAAGTTAATGCACACACGCTTGAATGGACGGAGAAGACAGGCACTGTCTATCCAGCCCCAGGAATGCACGGTGTTGGCTATCCAGCCCCAGGAATGCACTGGGGCATGGATGCATGAGCATGGGGCATCCATCTTTTTTGCGTCAGATGTGTCAGAAATGGGTAAATTCGATGTGATCGCTTTTCTTCCGTGCATTTCCATATTAACTAACTGCTCTCCTCTCTGTAAAATATGTAAGACAATATTGATTTGATTTTTTTTAACTTACTAAAATAAAATGGTTATAAGTTTTATTAAATAAAAATTAACTGTAGTAATTTTAAATTTATTGTTCTTTTATGTTTAAGATTAAAAATATATAATTTTTTTTAATTTCTTAAGAATTATTTTGGAAGGGTATTTCTGGACTTAGGAATAGTATGTTTTGGAGACTGATATTAAACTTAGTGTTTTCAACATTATTTATAAATCATTTCAATTTGATTTTTATAATATGTTTTTCATTTCAATTTGATTTTTATAATATGTTTTTTTTACATTGTTATATATATATATAGTAAATATAAAGAATATTTTCATGTTTAATAATTTTTGAAAATGACTTAAATTATTTGATAGTTTAAATTATTAGAATTGTATTTAGAAATAATTTTTAATTATTTTTATATTTAATATTTTAATTAATTAGTGAGGAATGTACTATTTTAGTCAACAAATAAATAAATTATATAAAAAGAAAAATACTTATTAATTATAAATACAAACACAATTCAAATCAAAATTATTAAAAAATATATTAATACTACGCAAATATTACTCTATACGTATTAGTGTATCCAAATATTTTGGAAGGGTTTTTTCTAGACTGAGGAATAGTATGCTTTGAAGACTGATATTAAACTTACTATTTTCAACATTATTTATAAATCATTTAAATTTGATTTTTATAATATGATTTTTTTTACATTGTTTTATATATATATAACAATATTATAATAATGTTAATTATTAGAATATAATATTAAATTATATTTCAATATAATATTTAATAAATATTATAAATTTAATATTATAAAATAATAATTTTAATCTAATTAAATTAAAATTATAGCTAGAACTTAATTGGAATCCTAACCCTAATTTATTGCTAAATTAAACCCTAATCATAAGTGAACCCTTACTTAACCATAACCTAATTTAACTCTTACCCTAATCATAATAGAATCTTAACTATAACCCTAACCCTTATTAAACTCTTAACTCTAATTAAACCCTAATAGTAAAATTTTATATTTATTTATTTTTTAAATTTTTTTAATAATTTAATAACAATAAAACGTTAATTGAACTCTAATCCTAATCATAATTGTAAGTGATGTCTAACCCTATTTGAACACTAATACACCATAAAATTAATTATAGCCTAACTATGATTGAACCCTAACCATAAACCTAACCCTTATTGAACCCTAACCTTAACCCTAACTAAACACTAACCATAATTGGAATCTAACCATAGTGCTCATTAAACTATAAGCCTAATTTAACCATAACCCTAACTATAATTGAACTCTAGCCTAACTCCAAACAATAATTTAATCCTAAAGCTAATTAGATCATAACCCAGAACTAACCCTTACATTAATCAAGAACCCTAACTATAATAAAATTGTAATTGTATTGTAACCCTAATTGATGCCCAATCTTAACTCTAATTGTACCCCTATTTGAGCCCCAACTATAACCCTAACCCTAATCTTTATCATAAAACCATAACCCTAATTGAATCCTTACCCTAACCATAATGGATGTCTAACCCTAATTGAACGCTAATGTAAAGCAACCCTAATTAAATCCTAACCCAAATTGCACCCTAACCCTAATTAAACCTTAATTGAATGCTAACCCTAATTGAACCCTAAACCTAATCCTAGCTCTAACCCTAATTGAACTCTAATTCTAATCATGACTCTAATTGATGCCTAACCCTATCTGAACCCTAACCCTAATTGAATCCTAACATTTATCATAATAAAATCTAATTGAACATTAACCCTTTTTTAATCCTAATCTCAACCCTAATTGAATCCTAGTTGTAACTGCAATTGAATCTTAATTAAACCTTAATTGCAATGTGACCCTAATACTAACCCTAATTAAACCATAGTTAAGCCCTAATTGTACCCTACTCCTAATCATAACCCATTTAACCTTAAACCTAACTTTATTTAGACCCCAATTGTAACCCTAACCTCAAGCTTAATCGTACAATAGTAACCCAAAACCTAACCCTAATTGTAACCTTAAGTGAACACTAATCCTAAATGAACTCTAAACTTAACCCTAATTTAATCCTAAACTTAATTCAACCCTAACCATATCCCTACCCCTAACCCAAATTGTACCCTAAGCTTAACCCTAAAGATTTTTATTGACTTGGGAATAGTATGTTTTGGAGACTGATATTAAACTTAGTGTTTTCAACCTTATTTATAAATCATTTAAATTTGATTTTTGTAATGTGTTTTTTTTACATTGTTTTATATATATATATATATAAAATAAAAGAATATTTTTATGTTTAATAATTTTTTTAAATGATTTCAATTATTTGATAGTTTAAATTTTTTGAATTGTATTTAGATATAATTTTTAAATAATTTTTATATTTAATATTTTAATTAATCAGTTAGGAATGTAATATTTTAGTCAACATATTAATAAATAATATAAAAAGAAAAATACAAATTGATTGATAATTATTTTATTAAAAATTGATATTAATGTGTGTATGTGCACATCAATCAATCAGTTTTATTAATTATATTTTATTTCTTTTATTTATAATAAACTTTTTTTCTTTAAAGAAATATTTAATAATTCTTAAAACATTCTATATACTTTTTAATAAATAAAATAAATATATTATTTTTAAAATAATTCTTAAAAAATTAAAATATTCTATATAATTTTAATCTTAAACATAAAAGAACAATAAATTTAAAATTACTACAATTAATTTCTATTTATAACCATTTTATTTTACTAAGTTAAAAAAAAAATCAATATTGCCTTACATATTTTACATAGCAAAAAAAAGAGAGCAGTTAGTTAATATGGAAATGCACAGAAGAGAAACTATCACATCGAATTTACCCATTTCTGACGCATCTGACGCAAAAAAGATGGATGCACCATGCTCATGCATCCATGCCCCAGTGCATTCCTGGGGCCGGATAGCCAACGCCGGAATGCACCGGGGCTGGCATGACCATGCATCATGTAGCATCCACAATAGGCGGCGGCTACTGACTGATGGGACTGCAAAAACTGTTGTCTCACCTTCATAAAATCGCTGATAATTTTTACCGTACATTATAATTTTTTTAGATTATAAAAAAAATAATTAACTTAAAATAATTTGGTTTTAAATGAATTTTAATTATAGATTATAAAAAAAATTAATAGTATAATTATGTTTAGATGTGTAATTTAAATAACACTAACATAAAATATTTTTGATGGAGATATTAAAATTTTAGAATATATTAATAATTAAAAATAAAATTATTAAAATGTATATATAATATTTTTTTATATTTTCTAAGTTAAAAATAAAACAAAACAATTATAAAATATCAATAGCTTTTGAAAAGTAAAAATTAAAAGTTACTAATTACAAAAAAAAAATACTTTTCAAATAAAAATAAAGTAAAAAAATTAGATTATTATATAATAAATAAAAATGTTCTAAAATGATTCGAAATAGATATTTTTTTAGTTTCCTTAAATAAATGTATTTAAAATATCTATATTATTATAAATTTTAATTAAAAAATAGAATTTAAGAATAGTGGAATTTCTTGATTAAAATATATAAAAAATAAAATTAAAAAAATCATACACAATTTTAATCTACAAATTTCAATACACTTTTTACTATGGAGTGTGGAAACATCATGATAGAATTTAAGTTTTATATATATCTATATATGCACATATATGTATATATGTATATATACAAATATATTTATTTATTTGGAAGTATAAAATTTATTTTTAAAAAGTCTTTACATAAAAATATTGTATCTACAAAACTATTATTATTAATTTCATTTAATCTAATTCTTTTGAAATAGTAAAATTTAAAATTAAAACTTATTCTAATGCATTTTGGTAATGAAAAATAATAATTAATAATAGAAATTTCAAAGTTAAATCATTTAAAATTAAGAATTTATGTTTAGAAATAATATGAATAAGTGTTTATATTACCATTTATAAAATAGAGTTGCACTTATTCACAAAAAGAATGAAAATAGTCACACCTCTAAAAGTCTATATAGAGCAACAACCCATAACGATTCTACGAAAATTCATGGCCATCACCAAGGGAAAATTCACAGTCACGCAATTAATTTTTCATGCAGTGAATTTTCCCATGAATTGTTGGCGAATTAATGACCTTGAATTTGTTGTATGCACCCATAACATCCAAATCATCAAGTTTACCCAATACATCAATGAGATTGAGAGTGTCCATAAGAGGGTCTCGCCCATTGATATCATTTTATTTATTATTATCTTCGCCTTCACTTGCACAAATAGAAAAAAATTTAAAAGCGAATGAAAATAATTTGTTGGAAACAAACCAACCAATAGCACCACTCATTGACCACCTAGAAGTTTTTTCAATAGACATCTAAAAATACTGAAAAACATGCATATTACAATCTTAATCTTTATATATCCATATTTCTACTTTTATTTCCCAAATTATTTCACATGTCTTACTCCTCAAACAATAAGTCAAACATATTCTACATTTTCAAATTTTCTAGAACCTATAGATTTAGTAGTAAATTACTTATACATTGTGATTAAAACCTCCCACTAACAAAAGGATGAACAATTTAAGAAAATTTATGTATTTCACAAAGTGATAGTGTTAGCATTATATCATGTAATGTCATTTTATGAGTCTAATATAAAGGTGAAATATAAGTATTAGGGCTGGAATACATATATATAATCTTGTTCTTTTTAGTTTTACTTGTTGTGTTATATTCATAAAATTAAAAAAAAAAATTGCTTCTTGTATGAAATTGTGTTAATAAAACATAGATATGAAATTACAATAAAAAAAAATTTATATGATTAAATGTATTAATAGAAATATAATATTGCAAGATATATATAAACATTTATTCATAAAAATTTAAATATAAATTCTTAATTTTAAATTATTTAATTTTGAAACTTCTATTACTAATTATTATTTTTCATTTACCAAAATGCATTAGAATAAACTTTTAATTTTAACTTTTACTATTTTTTTAAAAATAGATTAAATGAAACAACTATTTTGAATATTTTAGAACAATTTTATTTATTATATAATAATCTAATTTTTTTACTTTATTTTTATTTTTATTTGAAATGTTTTTTTTTTATTAGTAATTTTTTATTTTTATTTTTCAAAAGCTATCAATATTTTATAATTGTTTTGTTTTTTAACAACATCAAGTTTTCGAGTCCATTATAATGAATTGTAAATTTTTTGGATTGAAACTATGTGCATTTTTATGAATCAATGAAAATTTACAATTCATTGTTTTGTTTTGTTTTTACCTTAGAAAATATAAAAAATATTATATATAGTTTTTATAATTTTATTTGTAATTATTAATATATTCTAAAATTTTAATATCTCCATCAAATATTTTCTTTTAAAGTTATTTAAATTACACATCTAAAAATAATTATACTAGTAATTTTTTTTATAATGATTAAAATTCATTTAAAACCAAATTATTTTAAGTTGCCAATGAAAATAATAATCCACAATAGGAAGGGTTGGTGTTAATACTCAATTTTTTACGAATTTAGTGGGGGGACGGCCGAGTAATAGCAATTTATCACTATACACACTCTAAAATTTTTTATAAGGTAAAAATCTCTAGCATAACTTTTTAACGTGACCGGCGACGCTGGCGGGGGAGACTAGAACTCGTGACCAGCAGAACCGCAACGGAATTACTTAGCCAACCGAGCTAGGGCCCCGCCCTTATAATATTATATCTTAAATATTATAATAATATAATATAATATATTAATATTCATATATAATATAAATTTAAATAATATATATGATTAACTAGAAAACCCTAATATTTTTAGTTCTATTTTTAATATTTATATATTAATTATTTAAATTTATATTATATATGGATATTAATATTTATATAATGCAATACATTATAATATATTAATATCTATATATAATATAAATTCTAATAATAATATATATGATTAACTATAAAACCCTAATATTTTTAGTTATATATTAAATATATTAATATCCATATATAATATAAATTTAAATAATATATATGATTCACTATAAAACCCTAATATTTTTAGTTCTATTTTTAATATATATATTATTATTATATTAATTATTTAAATTTATATTATATATGGATATTAATATATTATATTATGTTATTATATATTAAGTAATCTTATATTATATTTTCTTATGTAATTTTTTTTATATTATACTATATAATATTATATTTATATTATTTTATTATTAATATATTATATTGTATTACATTATAATATTATATCATATAATATTATATATTATATTTATATTACTTTAATAATACAATATACTAATATCTATATAATACTTGATACAGTATAATATATTAATATCCATATATAATATAGTATAATGTAATATAATATAATATAATATAATATAATATAATATAATATAATATTATATTATATATGGATATATCACATTATATTATATCTTAAATATTATAATATAATATATTATTATATTAATATGGATATATAATATAAATTTAAATAATATATATAACATATTACATATAAAAAAATTAAAAATAGAACTCAAAATATTAGGATTTTATAGCTAATCATATATATTATAGTGTATTACATTATATGGATATTAATATAATATTATATAACACAATGTAATATATTAATATTCATATATATATATATATATATAAAATATTAGGGTTTTATAGTTAATCATATATATTATTTAAATTTATTTTATATATGGATATTAATATATTATACTGCAATACATTATTTATATATAGATATTAATATAATATATTATTCTAGAATTTTTTAACTCACATTTATTTTTGCCAATCATTTGATCTAGGTGTTTTTTAATTAGATTATTTAAATTTATATTATATATGAATATGAATATATTATACTGTATTACATTATTTATATAGATATTAATATAATATAATAATATAATATATTAATATCCATTAATTTATATGTATAAATTAAAAATAGAACTAAAAATATTAGGTCTAAGTTCTAGACAATTGGAAAATGGTTAGCCAAATAAATGCGAGTTAAAAAAATTCTATCAAAATTGTTTTTCATGAGGGAAGATGACCCCACAGTGCAGCGGCAAGCTGCGAAGCCTCTCTTCTGGGAGGTCTTAAGTTCAAATCGCATCATACAATATAAAAAAAAAACAAAAATTGTTTTTCACGAGGGAATATGACAAACGATTATTGTTTAAAATGCACCGGGGCATGGATATGCCCATCTATGCTACGGTTAACTACGTATTCCGTGCAATTTAAGCTGTCTATGTTCCGTCGCAGTAAGTCCACGTAGTGGATTACCTATTTTTATATTATATTTTTCACGCTTGGACACACTATAAATATATTATGTTATATTTATATTATAGTTTTAAATATTTTTTACTTAAATTTAGAATCAAATTTGAAATTTAGTGAAGGAGAATGTTATAGGATTGTTAAAAAAAAATAGGATTATTAAAAAAATTCTTGTATTTAAATTATATTATAATAGTGGTAAAACATTTAATGAGATAGATAGATATAGATTGTATCAAATTAATTGTTTAATAAAACATGTGTAAAAGTTAGTTTTAAGAGGTGAAAACATTTTTATATTATATTTTTCACGCTTGGACACACTATAAATATATTATGTTATATTTATATTATAGTTTTAAATATTTTTTACTTAAATTTAGAATCAAATTTGAAATTTAGTGAAGGAGAATGTTATAGGATTGTTAAAAAAAAATAGGATTATTAAAAAAATTCTTGTATTTAAATTATATTATAATAGTGGTAAAACATTTAATGAGATAGATAGATATAGATTGTATCAAATTAATTGTTTAATAAAACATGTGTAAAAGTTAGTTTTAAGAGGTGAAAACATTTTTATCTTTCTTAAAGTTTTATTAATAATTTTTTAATTTTCTATTAAATATAAAATTATTTTGTCATTTTTTTAATAAATTTAATCTATTTTGAAATTAAATAGATGTTACTGTGTAATTAAAATCTTCCTTCTATTTAAAATATATTTAACCTAATTTTTTTTGTAACTTAGTAAAACTCTTAATAATATACCATATTAGTTGTTTTATTGAACATGTTTAAAACTTAATTTTATGACATGTGATAATAATTTATTAAAGAATATGAAATTTATTTAATTAGATTTAATTTTAATCTTATTAAAGATTGTGAAATTTATTTAATTATGAATATTGTTAATATTATTACAATTAACAATATTGTTAATTGTTAATATATATTGTTAATTGTTAATATTATTAACAATTAACAATTATTATATTAGTTAAAATACCTTACTTGATTTAAAATAGATTTCACAAACTATTATCACATGATGTCATAAAACTACTAATATGATAAATTTACTTATATTTTTAAGTGTTATATCATTAAGAGTTTTACATCTATTTTGTAAATATACAACATTTATAAATAAACAATCTTTAAAACTAACCAAGATAAAAAAATATTTTTACCTCTTAAAACTAACTCTTACACATTTTTTATTAAACAATTTATTTGATACAATCTATATACCACTATTATAATATAATTTAAATACAAGAATTTTTTTTAATAATCCTATTGTTTTAACAATCCTATAACATTCTCCTTCACTAAATTTCAAACTTGATTCTAAATTTAAGTAAAAAATATTTAAAACTATAATAATATTCATATATTTTTACAATTATAATAATATAATATCAATAAATATATTATATAATACTATAAATATATAACAATATTATAATATAATTATAGTATTTTGTGTATTATAATAATATTATTATATTTGTATATATAGTAGCATACCTATATTATAAAAATATATGTAAAGTAAGCTACTATCCAAGTCTTTAGAAATATTTTAGAGAAAGGATCTCCTTGAAAGTAGAATAGCTAAGATCCAAAAAGACCTCTCAAATTATTTTTCGTACATCCTAATAGAAGAAGAGAGGAATCTCATAGTTCAATTGGATGGTGTCTATAGTTTTGAATAAATCTATTGGAGAAAAAAAACAAGGATTAAATGACTTAAATAAGGTGTAAAACCAAGTTTTTTCATTTAAGATGCAAAATGAGAAGTCAAAGAATCATAATATGAAGATCGAAGATGCTTATGGATAAAATTTTGATGATCCTAACACCATCAAGGCTTCCTTGGTTTCCTCTTGGTGAAAAACGCTCAATAGAGAAATAAATTTCTTACATAAAAGTGCAATAGGCACCTCTAGAAGGATATCTCTAGGTTTATTTTATATATAGTATTAAATATATTTATATATATATGCTATTTTTAAAACCCTAGCCCTAATTTAACCCTAGCCCAAGATTTATCTTACAACATTAATTGAACCCTAACCCTAATTAAATTTTAATCCTAACCTTAAACTGAGCCTAACTATAATTCTTCTTCTAACCTTAATGATACTTCTAACTTTATTCATAATAATAATTTTAATAATAACCCTAATTCTAATGGCAACCCTATCTAATTATAATACTAATTAAACCCTAAACCTAATTAAAACCTAACTCTACTTGAGCCATTACCTTAACCTAAAATTAACCCTAACCCTAATTGTATTGAACTCTAATTGAATTGTAACCCTAACCCTACTTGAGTCCTAATCCTAACCCTAATATTTACCCCAATCTTTATCCTATCAACCAAATCTTAACCTTAACCCTAATTGAACCATGTCCTAACCCTAACCAAAATTGAACTATAAACCTAATTAAACACGAAGCATAACTCAAAATCTAATTAAACCCTAACCTTAATATTTATCCCAAGATTTATTTTAAAATTCTAACCCTAATTTAACCCTAACCCTAACACCAACCTTCAACCTAATATTGACCCCAAGATTCATCTTAGAACCCTAATTCTAATTGAATCGTAACCCTAATTAACTTTTAATCTTAGCCTCAAATCCAACCCTAGTTCTAATTCTAACCCTAGCCTTAATTCTAACTCTATTCATTATTATAATTTTAATACTAGACTTAATTATATTGACAACCCTAATTCTAATTGTAATACTAATTGAATCTTAACCCTAACCCTTATTAGAACCCAACCCTTATTGAACTCTTACCATATCCTAAAATTAATCCTACCCCTAATCCTAATTGTGTCTAACCCTAATTGAAACCTAACCCTAACTCTAGTTGTGTCCTAACCCTAACCCCAACCCTAATCCTAACCTTTACCCAAAGCTTTATCCTATAACCCTAACCTTAACCCTAATCTTAACATATCCTTAATATTAATTGAATTATAATCCTAATTGAACCCTAGCCCTAATTGTAACCTTGATCTAACCCCATGCTAACTCTTACTCCAAGCTTTATCTTAGAATTCTAATTGAACCCTAATCCTAACTAAGCCATAACCATAATCATAACCAAATTATAATTATAATCCTAACTAAGTCATAATCATAATGATAATAGTAAATAATAATGTTATATAATTTTTTTCATGTGATAAACTTATGTGTAAATGTAATTCTTAATCACATTATTTTTTTTAAAGATAAATATGCTAGTTCTAAATATATTACTTTAAAAAAATATTTTATGTGTAATAATAATTTTTTTTTGTTTAATTTTATAATTTTAAATTGATTTTAGATGTGCATTTATTATAATTTTTTTTTTATCTATTTAAGTTGCTATATTTTGTACAATAAAACCTTTAGTAAAGCCTTAAAATTACACATTTAAATAATATATATAGAAACATCCAGAGATATCCTAACCCTAACCCTAACCCTATTTGTATTTGAAGCTCAAACCAAACCATGATTCCATGTTTACGTTTCCTAATTGAATTGTAACTCTAACCTTTATTGTTACCATAATCAAACTCTAACCTTAATTAAATTATAACCTTAATTGAATCATAACACTAATTGAACTCTAACTTAACTTTAGCCCTAATTGAACCCTAACCTTAATCTTAATAGTAACCAGAATTGAGCCCTAACCTTCATTAAATTATAACCCTAATTGAACCTAGAGCCCTAATCTTAATAGTGAACTTTACCCTAACCCTAACCTAATTGAAATCTAACCCTAACCCAATTAAAATATAACCCTAACCCTGAAACCTAATTGAATTCTAACCCTAATTGAACCCTAAGCTTAATTGAACACTAACTTGAACCCTAACACCCATATATAAGTCCATAATTTTTCTTCAAATAATTAGTTTAGAGGATTGAATATAATTTCATTAAGACAATGTTTCTTGACATAATTAGTTTGGAGGATTGAATATAATTGCCCTAAGACAAAATGTTTCTTGACATAATTAGTTTGGAGGATTGAATATAATTGCATTATCTAAGACAGAGTAGAATTTAAAAATAAGCACTAAACTAAAAAGATGGTAAAGGTATACACATTTCACCCTTACACTTATAGTAAAAAATTTAAAGCAATAACTTATTTTAATTTTAAAGCAATAAGTTTTCAAGAGTTAAATAACTTAAATTAATCATATGTTTAAAATTGTTTTTTTTAAATAGCACTCATATACAAGTGTAAAATGTTTCTTGGCATTATTAGTTTAGAGGATTGAATATAATATCATTCTAGAGGCAAAGAAGGATTTAAAAATCAGCACTAAACATTAAAAATGGCAAAGGTCTACAAATTTCACCATTAGACTTATACTAAATAAATTAAAAGCAAAGACTTATTTTAATTTAAAAGCAATTTGTTCAATAATAAAAATAAATTAATCATAGGTTTAAAATTATTTTAAATAAATCGTAACTTATTCTAATCATATGCTTAGCACTATATGTTTTCTTATATTTATAGGCAAGGACAATTTCTCTAAGATTAACTAACATGAAGTGATGGTAAAAATAACTTTTTGATTCATCAAACAACGTTCTAGTAAAAAACTAATCTATTAAACTTTTGTATGGCTAAACTTGTTTATGATGAACACTTATAATTTTATTTTAATTGAATCCGATTTTCTTTTTTTTTTTAATTTGAATTATTTTATATGGTAAAGATATACAAATTTCACCATTTTACTTATACAAAAAAATTAAAAGCAATAACTTATTTTAATTTAAAGCAACTTGTTTAATAATAACATAACTTAAATTAATCATAGGTTTAAAATTATTTTAAATAAAGCATAACTTATTTTAATCATAATTTTATTTTAATTAAATCTAATTTTTTTAAAAAAATATTTTTATATGATAAAGGTATACAAATTTCACCATTTTACTTATACTAAAAAAAATTAAAAGCAATGACTTATTTTAATTTAAAAGCAACTTGTTTAATAATAAAATAACTTAAACATTATAATATAATATAATATAATAATATAATATAATATATTATAATATTATAATATATTTATATAATATATAAATATATAACAATATTATAATATAATTATAGTATTTTATATATTATAATAATATTATTATATTTGTATATATAATATAAATATAACATAATATCTTTACACTCTGTCCAAGGGTGAAAAATATAATACAAGAATAGTAATCGTAAAAAATATTAAATTAACTTGCTAGGGTTGTTGCTGCTGTATAAATAAATCGATAAAATAAAACATTATTACTACCTACCGTTTTTCTGCTGGTAGGACTTACTTGCATGGAATCAGACGGTTAAATTGCAACCAGAAAGTTAAATCTGTAGCATGGATGGCATGGATGGGGCATATCCATGCCCCGGTGCATTCTGGGGGCTATAGCATGGATGCACATGGATGGGGCATATCCATGCCCGGTGCATTCGAGGGCTGGATAGCCCGGCTGCCGCCTTCCATGAGGGTCTCGTAGGAGATTAATGGCGTAGTTTATTTAAGAGTCTAGCATGGGCAAAGCGCTTAATGTGTCACTTGTCGATAGTTTAAAGTACAATTTTGCTGTTAGAGCATGATTAAATTGGATATAGGCTAATGTCTAATAACTGTATGTTGCCTTAACTATTTTATAGTTGCATTTAAGACTCAATCGACTTGGCGAGAATTGTTAAGAAAGGAAAATGCTTTTTGTTTAGTGTAAGTTGAAACAATTATTGTTTTATTGTTGGAATTAATCCCAACTAACTTCGTTACATCAAGGTAATGCGATAGCTCAGGATGAGAATAAAGTGAAGTCAAATCTGTTGGGAGCAGGGAAAGAAATACAAATCGATGCATCAATAAGGCTGGCAGAGGAATCGAGGCAGCAGGGGTCCAAGGGGTGCTTTGAGACCATCTTAAAAGAGGGAGAGGACAATCAGGACAGTCAGGGCTTATACAGCCCCATGTCAACCCCTTTAACGTGGTCCTCTGAGCTATATGTTAAGGAACTATTGGCCTTAAAAGGGAGGCTGGCCATGCTGGAAGAGAGAGCACAGGTGAAGGATAATGAGTTACAGCTGCTCTCAGTAGCCAACCAGCAATTAGTGCAAGAAAATAAGTTGTTTAGGGACCAACTAAACAACTTTCAACACATTATGGAAACAGGGCAGCGAGAGGTGTTGGCTTTAAAATCTGAATTAAGCCAAATCAAATATAAAGACAAGGTTCAAGCTGATGAAAAACAAGATTCCCATAATTCCAGAGAGTCTGCAGCAAATCTAGCAAGTAAGGAGGCCAAGGAAAAGGCACAATTGGAAAATTTAGAAGGGGTCAAATCATGGGCACAAGCGACAAAGGGGTCGATGGAGATGCAAAGAGAGGATATAAGGAAACAAATCAAGCTACAAATATGGGAGGAAAAAGAAGAGCAGAGTAGAGCAGCAAACATAATAGTTAAAGGGTTGAAAGAACATGGTGAGGGGGAAGTCACAAGCAGGCTAGTAAGGGACTTTCTTTTGGACAAACTTCAGTGGGGAGGACATATCCTTCAAGCAAACAGAATTGGAAAAGCAAATAGAGGAGAAAAGGGCAGAAATATAAGGGTAACCTTGAAGTGTGTAGAAGATAGAAACAAAATTTTAAGAAGCAAAAGGTCCCTCCAAGGCACGCCATTTTATATAGATGAGGATCTAACACCATTGCAGCTAGAGGAAAGAAGGAAAGAATGGGAGAAGGTTATAACAGCAAGAAAGGCAGGGAACGATGCTTGGTTGTACAGAGGTAAGGCCCAATTCAGGGACAACCCAAATCATAACAAATAGGAAAGCGGGGGCCCCCAGGATCACCTCTCAATGGTTAGCTGGAACTGTAGGGGCTACCCTTGGAGGAGGGGGCCTGGTTTGGGGCCCATAGCAGAGGGAAAAGATATTATTGCTCTCATGGAAACACATGAACATGAGGGCTGCAGGATACCTGAATTTGAAGGCTATAACAAAGTTTCAGTTTGGAATGAGTTAACGAAAAGTGGCAAGGGACATGGCGGGGTGACAATCTTGGTTAGGAAAGAATGTGAAAAATTCATAAAAATTGAAAAAAAAGACCCAAATAACCAATACATTTGGATGAAAGTGGCAGATGGGGAGTCTACAATTTGGATCGCAGCTTGCTATTTCGCCCCTTATGGATCTAAAGTGTACAAGAAGAGGAGCCTAGATAGAGAAGATCCATATGAAGCATTAAAAATAGACATGACAAAGTATGGTGCTACAGGCAAGATCATTTTGCTTGGAGATTTTAATGCAAGAACAGCAAATAAACAAGCTTTATGCTTTAGTAAAGAAGAGAGGCAGAATAGTAATCCGTTGTGGTTAGAGGAAGAAGAAAATCAGAGGTGGAAAATGATATCTCAAGACTCAAAAGGTGGTGTTTCGTCTTTCGGTGCAAACTTGTTGGGGTTTTGTTGTCTTCACGATTTAATCATATGTAATGGCATAAATACATTGCCGAGGTCAGGGGCCTTCACATGTCACACTTATAATGGGCAAAGCGTGGTGGACTATGTCATTGGTTCACAAAGTATTATACCAAAGATAATTGAGGTTGAAATAGGGGGCTGCCCATTAGAGCTAAAATCTGATCATAGTCCTATTTACATTAAACTTGGAATGGAAAATGATATCCAGCCGAGAACTAGTTCGCAACCTGACAAAAGAAGGGATCTCCAAGATAAAATTCTGCTAACCCGCGAGAATCAAGACATATTTAGAAACATGCTCGAAAAACAATTAAAAGAAATAAAAAGCAGTGGCAGCCCCAACAAAAACCAAAACTTTATAAACAGCAGCAAGTTGATGTCAATCATTCACAAAGCTCTCACATCATGCAAAAGAGCTAAGGGTAGAAGAAATTCCAAATGCAGTTTTCCAGCTAATCCATGGTATGACGAAGAGTGTAAGGCAGCTAAAAGGGGTTTGAAAATTTCCGGAAAGGAACATGCAAACAAAAAATTGTATGAGAAATTAGTAAGATTAAAAAAAGAGGAATTCATGATAATAAGAAGGAAAGAACTAATTTCTCTTGGAAGGCACAACCCGAAGGGTTTTTGGAGAGAATTGCAGCAGGCTAGAAGTACAAATGAGAATAACATCACAGACATTCAATGGTTAGAATATGCAAAAATACTGTATGAAAGAGACCAAGAAAAAACCTTACCTCCAGCAATAAACATTAATGATAAACTTTTCACCACAAAGGATATCAAGGTTGGTATTAAAGCTTTGGCAGTGGGGAAGGCTCGGGACATCGATGGTTTACAGGCTGAATATTTGAAATGGGGTTTAGAGATCTTGGCACCGCATATCAAGAAGATTTTCAATAGGATCATTCAGCATGGGTTTCCAAAAAATTGGACAACAAGTGTGGTTATCCCTCTTCACAAGAGCGGGGATGTCAACAATCCGTCAAACTACCGCACCATAATGATTAATCCCCTTTTTGGGAAGCTCTTTGGGAGCATGGTGGAACGTAGAATCAGTTGTTGGGCTGAGAAGGAAGGTAAAAGGGCAAAAGGGCAAGCTGGGTTCAGACCAAAGCATTCTACAATTGATCATTGCATCACTCTCAGACATATGGTAGAAAAAGTTTGGGATAAACAAGGTAATGAGGTTTTTTGCTGTTTTGTTGACTTCAAAAAGGCTTTTGACACAGTCCCTAGAAGCAAACTTTGGGACAGAATGGAGCAACTTGGAATTCCGGAAAAGTATAGGGCTGCTGTTCATAGGCTTTATGATCAGGTCCACGCCAAAATCAGAACAAAGGCGGGTCTTTCAGAGTGTTTTGGGAGTGACATTGGGGTCAAGCAAGGCTGCCCTTTATCTCCCACTTTATTTGGGCTGTACATAGACAAGTTAGAAGAATGGTTAGACAAGAGGGGGGGCGATGGAGTGTTCTTAGCCACTTATGTGGTTAAATTGCTGCTATACGCAGATGATCTTACCTTAATGGCAAATTCAGAGAATAGTCTTCAAGAACATCTAAAAGCCTTAGAGTTGTTTTGTCGGGATGTAGGGATGCAAGTGAACATCAGCAAAACCAAGGTCATGATTTTTACGCTGAAAAGAGCTAAGAAACAATTGAACTTTATATTTGAGGGAAGCTCTTTGCAAGTGGTAAATGAATACAAATATTTGGGTCTCGATTTTTGCAGCAATCTCAGTTGGGAGACTTGTAGGGCAAAAAGGATTCAAGGGGGCTGGAAAGCCCTATACTTGCTTCAAAATAGATGCAGATCAGCTGAGCTATGGGACTGGAAAACAAAGAAGAAATTATTTGGGCTGCTTGTCACTCCAGTAGTATTATACGGCTGTGAAGTTTGGGGCTGCAACACTTCAGCTCTAAAATGGAGGCAAATAGAAAGATTACAAAAGCATCTAATCACCAGCAGTTTTAAAATAAAAAGTACAGTCCCGTATGAGATTGTCCTAGCTGAAGCGGGGGCTTTCCCAATGGAAATGGCAGCATTAATCCGTTTATTAGGTTATTTGAAGAGAATTGAGAATATGAGGGAACACCGGTGGCCCAAAATTGTGGTGGAAGAAAACTTAACTAGAAGGAAGAGCACGTGGATGAGGCAAAATACCAAGTGGATGGAAAAATGGGGGATAAGCATGCAAGAGTGTCCAAACACCAATGTAGAAATTAAAAGGTTTGTGAAGGAGAAAGCCAAACAAATCTTGTGGTCAAAACAACTTAGTAGAAAAAGGGAATATTATGTTTTGCACTTTAACCACACTTGTGATCACGGGCAAAAGTATTACGTGGGGGCAGATATAGAGTGGAAGGCTAAAATGTTGATAGCCCAGCTGAGAACTAGCTCTCATCGTTTGAGATGTGAAACGGGGAGATGGACAACACCCAAGGAGGCATGGGCTGATAGGATTTGTTGTTTCTGCTCTTCGGGTTTGGTGGAAACAGAATGGCATTACATCATGCAGTGTAAAGCGTACGAGGACATTAGGTGTAGTTACTTGGATCTGTTTAAAGTCAAATCGTTAGAGGATTTGTTCGAAGAGGAAAAGATCGTTGAAACGGCAGGTTACTTGATCAAAATACACAGCAGAAGAAACAAAATTAGTAAAGAGTTAAAGGGAAACATAAGTACTCGGTGAGGTCGGCGGGTGCTCGGTTTGTATCAATTTGTGGTTTCAGTTCTGTTTTGGGGTCCCATAGGCCAGCTGGTCTCGTGGACGTAATTAAAAGCATTCATTCATTCATTCATTCTCTCCGCCGTCATATATCTGTTCAAGCGTGTGAGCTGTCTTTGTTCAGCTCAGATCCATATCTTTTTCTCTACTCATTCTCTGCATCAAGACAGTTTTGAATATGAAATAATTGCATGGTTTTATTCTTAGGATCTTCCCACACGCTTCACCAATTTGGCATTAGAAATTTTACTCCTGGTTATTGAAAGAAGAGGCAGAGGAGAGAAACAGAGAACAGAAGAACAGAGATATAACAACAAATTATTTATGTTTCATATATTTCAAAATATACATTTTTAAAAATAGAGATATACCTAACAACAAACAATTTATGTTTATATTTTAAATATACAAACTTCATTACATCATAAACATATATTAATCCAATACACAGAGTTGTTGCTTTTCCAATACACTTCAGAAAATAAAATCAAAATGAAGTTACCTGTTCTCTGACTGTTCAAACTGTTGCTAGAAAAAAAGATTACTAAGTTCAAAGTATATCTTCAAGAAGGAGAAACCCAAAACAAAACATCAATTACAGTTAATTTCAAAGCTTTTTGAAGCGTGTGAGAAAGTCAGAGATTGGATTATACAACTAGATCATATTAAATTTCAGTCCTATGTGCAGAGAATGTGGAGGAGAGGATTGAGACAGCCAGAAAAGTGAATGCAGACACGATTGGATGGACAGAGAAGACAAAGCTGACGGCGAGGAGGACGAAGGGTCTACGGAGGAGATTAATGAAGTAGATGGGATTAAATTCCAACAGTTATTACAAAAAAAACCATAAATTTCTTCTTAATCTCTTCAAGCAAGAAAATCAAAATATAAATGTGAAGCACCTTTATTTAAGTCTGCATTGAGCACCAAAAGCTTTGGGAAAAAGAGATACAAATGACATATTTGTCTTACTAGCACGTTAGAAAGTAAACTTTATGTGTTAGGTACTTGTCTACAGTTTAGAGTATGTTGTATTGCATTTTAACCATTTTATGGGTACATGTAAGACTCAATCGACTGGGCAGAGAATTGTCAAGGACAGGAAAATGCTTTTTGTTTAGTGTAAGTTAAATCATATTGCTTTAGATTTGTTGGTATTAATCCCAACTAGGTACCTATCATTACTCTTGTTCATTCATTATCTCGGCCGTCATATATCTGTCCAACCGTGTGAGCTGTCTTTCTCCAACTCAGATCCATATCTTTCCATATCTTTCTCTCTACTCATTGTCTGCATGAGGACAGTTTTGAATATGAAATAATTGCATGATCTTATTCTTAGGATCTTCCTATGCTGCAGCTTTAATTGTAATTAATTTCCTCTTTGTAATTGCTTTTTTGTTAAGTACATAAAAAGGAAGAATAGAACAGAAAGAAGACAAGAAAGTGTTCAGCTGTAGCGATAGTTGAAAACAGCCAACGAACAAGTGAGTTTGAATTTCAGTTATTCGAAGACAACAGAGAAGCAGCTCTGTGTTTGTTTTATGATATATGAACTAGAAATCATCTCCTCTGCCTCTTCCTTCAAGATTGACTCGCATGTTTTAGTAATTGGAAATGGAGGAGAAGCCTATTGTTGAAGAACATGGATATAGTGTTCTTGATGAATATTGTAAGTAGTTTCATCACATGGAAACCGAATTGACTATAATTAAATCAGAAAATAAGGAATTATCCGAAAGAAACAAAAAACTAGCGGAAGAGTTCCAAGAAGCTAAAGAGCAATCTTGTAAGCAGATTCAAAACATGAAAGCCGAACTAGGGAGGTCGGATTCGGTAAATAGGGAATTGGATAAAAGAAACAAAAACCTAGAAGAGGAGCTTCACAAGGCTAAAGAGCAATGTTTTAAGCAGTTTCTTGACATGCAAACCATATTAGTTAAAACTCGATCCCAAAATAAGGAACTGGCTGACCGAAACGACAAACTAGAGGAGGAACTCCACAAGGCTAAAGTAAATGAACAATTGAGCGAAATAAATCATGAACAAACAAGAAATAAGCTGAAGGGATGGTGTACAGCATTAGCTGCAATGAAGGAGGAATGTGATGGAATATGCCAGCAACAAGAGTATTCAGGAGCGGCTACACAACTTTCTAGAAGGAAGAAATATGTTCTTAAAATTTACGAGATCAATGACTACATGAATTGCCCACTTTGCTTGAAAGCATGGAATCCATCAGGAGCGCACAATGTCTGGTATGTTATACAAGCACAAGGGTCTCAAATAGAACTATCATATTCTTTTTTAAGCGAACTAGTTTATGTTTTGTGCCGAATGATAAAACAATTTCTGTGGCATGGGGCCATATGATCTAATACGGCCCTTTATAGTATTATGTACTGGAATTTTGGCAAGTACGTAGACTAAAAACTGGAATTTTGGCAAGTAAAATAATTTTTTTAGATATATATGCTGCTTTAATTTTATTACCGGGGAAAATAAGAGCCGTCATGTTTTTCTCTACTTTCAAACACGTTGTTTGAACTTTCCATATCGTTAAACATAAAGGAAGAATTCTAATATTTAGAATTATGGAATTCCAGTTCTCTTTCCTGTGGCCATTTTTTTGGCAGATCATGCATAACACAATGGATTAATAAAACTGGAACTCGGGGTTCGTTACGGTAAGTCGAATTTATTCAGATAATTTTTCCTATTTATGTCAGTCTATTAGTTTTTCAATGAAATTAATTTTTATGTAACTGATTACAGTGTCCACTATGTTCGAGTAAGGCCACATTAAAAGAAATAAGAAATCACTGTGCATCACAAACGTACGGTTTGATTTGTTCTCTCTCTCCTATCGAACAAAAAGTATATCTGATCTATTTATATTAGTAATTTTGTTTTGAAATTCTCAAACTATAAATAATAGTGTATCGAAATTGTGGAAATTAATACTCTGTTTTACCGGAATTTCAACGCACTAACATCGGTTTCCTTGTTTTACAGGTTGGAAGATATCTGACTATATTTAGCTTCAATTTTGGAAATGTGAAGCTTTACTCAAATGCGAGAGTGTTATAAGTGGGCAATCCGGGCCATTGTAGTATTTAATTTTGAATTGTCTAGGAAAATGATTTTAATTCACAGAAAAAATGCCACATTTCACCTATTTTAAAAAGGACATACATATGCTATGATGTATAGCGGAGAGGAGTTTGTAGTCGTGTCACTGGACATCTTTATTTGTTTTTCCAGTATGTCGTTGGCATTACTTTTGAGCTTTGGAAAATGCACTTTTTTCGAACTTTTGCTGCCATATTTATGTTGCTGGCAAACAAATCCTTCTTCCAATAAATATTGCTACAGATTTAGATGTTCCCAAATATCTGAGATTAAAAGGTTGAAATCAGGGCAGGGTGTATATGGGCTTCAAAATCAGTTTTTAAACTGTGGCTGGTATTGGGAAGTGGGAGGAGATCATACAGTAAAATACTCCCTAAAAGCAATCTTTCTGTATTGTTGTACTTGAAATATATTTATTTATAGCTTAAAAAACTAAAAAAATCACTCTAGTACTTATAATTTGTTTATAAAGTAATGCCAAAAAAGCCAATGCAATCAGTTTAAGAATTTGTTCTATATGTTTAACTTTATTAAATATCAATGCTACTCTTTTTTTTCACACTTTTTAGATTTACAAATCTCATTTTTCAGTTCACAATATTTCGAAGATAAAACACATTTTTTTTTTTTTATATGTTTTTCATTAAACATCTGTTACTTTTTATTTTCACATGATCCATAGCCACCAGTCTCATTTTTCATCTTACAATATCTCAAAGGTAATGGACAATTTATCAAGTCCCATCAACAAGAACAATTTATCGAATCACATCTTCACGCCAGCAAGTATTCTTATAAGACCTTTGAATGTAAAAGACAAAGAGATAGCATTACATGGATAGGACATTACATCTTATAAAAAAGGTTGAGTGTGAAGGGTTTAATTTTTGGAAGCTGAAAATAAAATAAAAATGTTTTTATTGATTTGTTGGAGCTAATAGAAAATAGAGATTCTATGTCAATAAATCAAGTGATTAGAAGTTTGGGATTAGTTGAATCAAAATATATTTGTAGGTTAGATTCAAGTGGGAGATAAGAGTTTGTAAGTTAGTGATCAAAATATATCCAAGTGGAATATAAGAGTTTTTATGTTAGATCCAAGTGGGAGATAAAAAATTGTATGTTAGATCCAAGTGAGAGATAAGAGATTGTATGTTAGTGAAATTTGGGATTAGTTTATTTGAATGTATGAATATTTCTTTGAAAGTCGTTTCTTTTTATTTGAAAAATGCAAGATACCCACATAAAGATGTTCAAAGTTTATTTTTAAATATGTTAAAGTTTTTTAGAAATAAGCTCGCAACATAAGCCACATGTGGTCAATGAACAAAAGATGTAAAATGTAATGATAGTTTTTGGGAACTCGTCATAATCCTATTTAAGATTGGTAGTAGCTCTTAACATTCAAATCAATTTAATTTTTTGTGATGTAATAACATTACCATTTTTGGATTTTGTGTGTAGTGGGTTGCTCATGTTTCTTCAACAGGGTATCTCCCTTGCAGCTCCTATTAAGGTGTAGGCCACTCCTATTGAGGTGGAGTTGGGTATGCTGGAGAGTCTTTGCTGTTGTGGATAAGGTATTCTTGGTGACGTCTCCTATAGAGGTGGAGAGACAAGTTAGATGATGGGGTTTCTTTGCTCCATCAACATTGTTGTTGTTTATTGTTGATAAATTGGTTTTTTGAGTGACAGGTTTGTTGTAGGCTAGCTATCTCAAGGAGTGTTGATGGGCTAAGGTTTTTTCTAAGCGTGATTATGACACTTTTTTGGGTTTGGTGGTTTGGGTTTTAAGTCCCATCAAAACTTGCTTGTAAGGGTTTTAGGCCCCTTTTGCAGAATATATACTCTATTCAACCTTTAGGGTGGCTATTGTTGATGGATTACTAATTTTGTTTGTAGCTTTGTGGGTGCCCTGTAGGCTTGGTTTTGGTTTGAACTATTGGTTGGGAGGCCTGATTTATATTGTTGTTTTGTTTAGGTTTGATCTGTTAGTCATGAAACCCGTTTCATGATATTGTATGGGATTAGGGTGTATGGGATCAGAGCCCCAAACCCTAATTTTTTAATAAAAAACATTACCATTTTAAGAGATAAAACATGCATGAGATGTAAATGATATCAACATGTCACATCCCCCAATAATGACATCCAAGTTGGATAGAGCAAATGGAGAAAAATAATTAAAAATAAAAATTTTGAAAATTCCTTTTGAAACAAGAAAATAGATGGGGTGAAGAAGTCAATAGACATTAATGGAGGTGACTTCCTCTATTCTATGTCAGCGTGCTACATACGTTTAATAAAAATGGCATAGGTATGGTGGGATTGGTTATAGGGTATGGCGTCCTTGAACCATCCAAATGACAAGTCACGTGTGAAAGTGGTACTTAGGAAAATATTAACACTCATGATGCCCCCTTAACGACTCATTCAAGTGTGCTTTAGAAGTTAGAGAGCGAAAATGCATGGAGGAATCAATGCAAAGACTGGGATGGAATAAATAACATGAAGAAAGTGAGGAGTAAGCCAAAGAGTTCACAATCATAGCCATTATTCTCCTTGCCTCAACCAAAATGAGAGTTTTGGAACATGTTATGGACACCTATGAAATCACAATGGATAGAAGATTTTCACCAGAAGAGATTCACAATGTGTTGAAAAAGGAAAAGTCATAGAAAGGATGCAAGTAGAATCCAAAGTGAAAGCATGAAGAAATGAAATTTGGAAGGGCAGTGAGATCTCTCAAGGAATGCATAGGTTGCAGGATTCCCACAAAATCAATTCATTGAAGAGGCCCTTCACAATTTTCACCCTCTAATAATTTTAGGATTTCAAGTGGGTGCAAGATTGGACGAAAAGAAAGGAAAATTTTATAATTGCTTGGTTGAGAAATATATTAGAGCTAAGTACATTCCTTTTTTGCTACTTTTCTAAAATAGTGTTTAACTTAGACTTATTTACTCTTACAATTGAAAAAAAATATTTTAGGTGGATTAATTGCTTGTGTTGTCATCTATCATTCTTTAAGACTTTTGTCAAATAGTTAATTTTTCTTATGCTTTCCTTCATTTTCTTTTAAGAAAAAATTGTTAGACAGTTCACGTTCTTGTGTGTGACTTTTCATTTTGAAATATACATACTTGGGCAATTTTGTTGTTAGAAGAGTTGGATCAAGTTCTCTCACTCTCTCTCTCCACACACTTAGGGTAACATGTATGCAAAATGTGAAAGCCTAGACATGTAAATTGTCTGAAAAAATGGTTGACTTAACGTGGTTTAAGAAAATTCCTAGGTAGTTTTGTAAGAGTTATCCTGTATTAGAGAATAATTAATTACTTTAATTAGTTATTATTCTAATTCTCATGCACTTAAGCTAAACTTAGGTTTTCTTTATTAGTTAACTCAATGTTTTATTTATGTTAACTACAAAGCAAATATTAGATCAATTCGTCTCATCACACAAGATGTTGACACTTGTCATGATCTAATCCCTTTTCATTAGGGCTGCTCTTATAAATCATTCATTCTCTCTTGTAATTATTCATTCTGTAAGTATTTTCTTTTTGAGAAATATCAGATCTTTCTTTTGTAGAGCTCTTGGGTGGAAGGTGTTTTGTTCATTGTTTGATCATGTGGCTCATGTTATTCACAAATCTAACATGGTATCAGAGCGAGGATTTAGTGAAACCCTTCTCCATTTCTAAGCTATTTTCTCATCTAGGGTTATAGGTTCAAATTTGGAATTTTTAATAGTGTTTTTTTGCAATTTTTTGAGGTGGGAAAATTTTCAGATCACTTTGGTGCAAAACAGACCTCACCATTGTGTCTGGAGTAGCCAAAAACTTAAACATCGACTGTCATTTCATGAAAATGAGAAAAACAAAATTGTAGGAATTTTTTTTGGAGGCACGATTTACAAGGTTAAAAATTTGTACAATGATATAGAATATGTATAGCATACAGATCCAGACACCGTATTGAAGTGCCATTAATTTGTTGGTTCAAAAAAATTCACGGAGGCTTAAAAAAAATCACAGTTTCTTGGTTTTTTTTACTAGTTAAAATTTTTTATGCATAAACAAAAGAAAAACTCTTTTTCAAAAAAAGGGCACTTTTTTTATTTAGGCGTAGGTTTTCAAAAAACATGTGATTTGGAATATTCTTTCATGCAAACTATGATAAATCAAAAAGTAAGTGTCCCTTTTTAACAATATTCTTTGCATTAGCTTTTATGTGCAACCCCTGTTCCTAGCCATCAACCCCCACGTGACCAAGAGTTTGACTTTTTAAGCCCCTCAGATCACCTCCCAAGGCCTAATTGTGCAACTTTCACAAAATTAGGTATATCTTGGGCATACAAACTCCATTTTTTGAAAACTTTATATCGTCGAAAAGCTGGTTCCGAGCCCGTCCCAGATCTAGAGGTTATTTTTTTAGATATTTTACTAGAAATTTTAGACATTTAGTTGAAGAAAATCATTCTATTCTACACTTTTGGGGCCATAACTTGGGCAAACAAACTTTGTTTTTTGCAAACGAAATAGGCATTGGAAAGCTCTTTCAATGCTCTATACAACCATGTAGTCCAATTTTCTAGAATATTCACAAGGTACACAAGGATCTCTCTAATGTGATTTTTTATTTTTAAAGCTTTTCTTCTCTCAAAGTTGTATTTGGGTTTAGTTTTTCCTATTGTGGGGGGGTATATTTCATGCTTTCGGTATATATACATCTGAGATTAGAAATCCTTTACCACACATTGCTTTGAAAACAACTATCATGGCATACACCTATTCATTTGAACGTCTTACACCACACAACTATCATACTTGGAAA
>VDFB02000013.1:116954361-116967177 GCA_007258455.2 Sequoia sempervirens
GACAACTCTCTCTCTCTCTCCCTTAAAATTCTTCCTCCCTCTAAATACATGCATAAATACATACAAGCATAATACATATGTACATAGAATCCTACATCCATACAATATACATGCACTAATACATATAGGCATACATACATACATACATACATACATACATACATACATACATACATACATACATGACACACCAACATACATGTACACACAAACATACAAATATATCAACAAACATTCAATAGATTGGCATTTAACATTAATGAAGACATAACGCGAGCACATTATAGTGTGTGTGTGTTATGTCTTGATTGGCATGTATCTTGGATAAGCAAAAATGTCAAAACGAGGACATAACATGAGCGTGCTATAACGCGCTCGCATTATATTTTGCTTTGGGAATCCCTGAGCCTTAGCATTGGTATTTGCCTTGGAATACCAACCCAAAAGGCTTGGAGGGCATTCCCAATGACCAGAGACATGTTTTTTCAAATTCTACAATTTTTTCACATAATCAGGTTCATGCTCACCATCAGGATTGCATCTGGTTCAATATAGACAAAATCGAACACATGGGTTATGTTAGGTTCTCTCTTAGCTATCAAATGATGTAATTTTTTTCACTTTTTAACAATGTTAAGCCTTTCATCCATAATTTATTTTGTTTGTATGTCTCTTTTTCTCCAAAAAGCAGTGTTTGGTGTTTTTTTGTTATAAATTAACTGTTCATCAAAATTTCAAATAAATTACATTTTTAGAAACTAGACTCCATTCTACAAATTTAAAAAAAAAATCAATTACCTTAAAAAATTATTAGGGGGAGCATGGCCAAAATTCTACTTTTCAAGAAGTGCCCACTTAGAAAATTAGTAAAATATCAAATATTTATTAAAAAATTATCAGAAAAATCATGCATCAACTAGATACTGTTAGCTAACTTTTGATTGTAGCGATTTTTAAATACTACAAAAAATTTCACCATGCTCGGGTCGTACAAGAGTTGCTATATTATGTTTTCCTAACAAAAATAGCACCAATTTGTGTATGTCCCTCTTTTGAACCCCTTAATCTCAACCATTTTCAAAATAAATTAGTAGTTTAAAAAGTAGACTCAGAGCACTTTGATCCTTGTTTTTGTTCCATCTCAAAATTTTGAGTGTAACTATCCTTAATTTCATGTCCAAGGTCAATATTTCCTGATTTCAAAAAAAAAGTGGCCACTTAAGCCCCCTTTTTGGGAACCATATTGGTGCACTTACCCATTTATTCATTTCATTTTGGAGATAATCAATGTGTAGCTTGGATTTTTTTACTTACAATATGGTGAGTAATACCTTGTGAAGGATGTAAACCAATAGGAAAATATGTTGGAGTTATATCAAAATATTCTTTCAACAACTTTTGCATCTCTTATGGAGGTTAGAATCTACTAGGATCCCTTGCTTCTTTTAAGCATAACAAATAACAAGTTGATCCCTTGTTCTCATTGAAAAATTTCTTATAACTTGTTGAAATAAGAGACAACACTGACATTTCAAATGCACCATCTTCTTTCCATTGTTTTATGAGTATTTTCTCTCTTTCATGTTGAACCTCATAAATATTCTCTCTACACTGATGGATTAATTTTTTGTCATACTACCTTTAGTGTAGGAAATTGTATACCTTTATAATTTCACACTATGTTTGGGTCCCTTAATTAATTGGACTTAATTAAGCTACTAATTTTCTAAATTATGCATTCCAAAGCCTTAATTTACTCGTCTTTCGAAAGTGGAACCTATATTTAAATAATACAAATAATATTTTATTCACCCCAAAATGAATGTGTTTTGTAATTTTGAGACACGACCCATTCACCCAAGGTTGTCACAAATTTTAATATGTTTTTGGTGGTATTTTAATGATTAAAATTTCATATGCAAATGTTGGCTTTTGGAATCTAATTTTTAGGAAATTAGATAAACACCTATAAATACATAGTTATTTTATCAATTCAAACTTAATATGCATGATTCAAATTTCATGTGAGAAAATATTATTGTCAAGAGCATTCAAAAGTAGATTTTTAGTTTTTTTTGTAGCATTCAAGGTCCTATCATCATGTGTGTTCATGTCATTTTGTGAAGGATAATATGCATTGTTGATCCTAAAGCATCCAAGCATTCAAGTATCCAAAAAATCAAACAAAGAAAGATTTGATTCCTTGGAGTGACGTGTTATATTTTAGTCCTTTGAGGGAATCCATTAAAGGTTTAGTGAGTTGTAGCAAGAAAGTGTTCATTCATCATTCCTTCCATTTATCAATTGTCATTATCTTTCTATCAAGGTTTAATTACGAAACATGGGGTTTGACTAAGGTGAACCCCCATTCACAACAAATAATTTTTCCTCTTTGTATGTGTAAATTTAAAGGTGAAAGAAGGACTAAAACATCTTAAGGAGAAATTTTGCAATATTGTCAAAGTTGTCACCATTTTTGTCACGTTATAGAAACTCAATGGTAGATCTTATTTTTAGCTTTTCGACAGTGGGACCTGTACAAAACAACTAAGATCTAGTACCTGAGGACTACCAAGACAGGTTCTGGACCCCCCTTTCTTGGAGCCATTCACCCTAGGGATAACCTATCCTTCTACAGTGCTTAGAACATAATTTTTATGCAAAGTACATGTGTCCAAACCCCTCTTAGTTCTACCTACAAACTGTGAATTTAGTTTTTGTAGTTTGAAGATCTTGCATTTTATCATCTCGGTCATATAGTTTCACTAGTTTAGTTTCATTAAATCATTTCCAATTAATTCAAAATCATATTGTCCTAAAGTATTCATAGGATTCAAGTCTAATTGGCTCACCTTAAAGTTGAAAATCAATCTATAGACTTTGTAATCCCCTTGTTTCAATGAAATTTGAGGAAAACAAGAACACTATTAGTTTCTAAGTTTTGTGTGTGAAGGACCTAAGACACCCCATTTTGGAGACTAATCCTCCTTGCCCCCTTTTTCCCACATTTCATTCTAGTGAACTCAACATTATGTGCCATACTTTTTTTTGATTTGGAGATTATTAAAACCCTAGGTCTAGGTTTTGCATTATCTAGTTTTCCATTCTATTTAGGGTTACAATTTTCATAATTACATCATTAAAAAGTGTAAAATTCCAAAAAAAAATCATAAATTCTACATAGTAGATTGCAGAATAGTGTGTTTCAGTCATTTAGATCAAATTACATCAAAAATTGCACTCAAAAAGTTATCATTTTTCTCATACATTATCACAAAATTTCATTTACATTTCATATCAATTTTTGGAAATACTATCACTAAAGTATCTTGCAACTAGGAACATAGACCTTAAATATCATAAAAAATATTAATTAAGAATTTAAATTTTTAGACCCCTGTCCAAGGACTCATTCACTCTAGGGTGAACCTGTCCTTGTACAAACATTTTTCTAGAATTTTGTACATTTATTTGTCTCTATTTTCTTTACTACCTTATACTTGTTGATGTCTATTTCAGTTTCAAAAAATTTAGTTTTTGTAGTTGTTTTCATTTAGTTCAATTAGTGAGAAAAAATGCATTGTTTAAAATCAAAACTAGCATTCAAAAGTAATCATTTTCCAATTTATGCATGTAAAATTATTAAATTACCATTTCTAGATATGAAATTTACAAACATGCTTCCTTTTCAAGCACATGGTCTCATAGGATGCCATGTTGCTTGTATGGTTGTAATCTTTCTACTTATGAGCATAATCTAAGAAAAAGAATTGAAACTATTGGCAAGAATGTTAGTTACCCTCCTAAAGTTTCTTCCATTAGTATGATGTACTTATGGATAATAATTCTTCTCCCAAAACCCTTCCTCCTTCTAAGGAAGGTGAATTGCTGTTAGCAGAATCAATCATGGAAAGTCACAAAAATCTTTCTTCTACCTCTCCTAAGGCTTCCCCCACTTGGGAATTTATTATGGAAAAAGATGGTGAGATCATTCACACATTCCTTAACTCAAATTTTCATAGGCTTCATGCAACTTCCAATTGTGATATCATTGATTATCCTTTAATACCTCCCTTATTGATTACCACCATTGGAATCTTGTCTACCTCTCCCTCACCACCTATCTTACTAGGAAATATGTTAGGGTGCAAGGGTATATAATCTGTATAGAAAAATGTATCCCTTTACATTTTCACACCTAATTTGGAATTAATAATAAAATGAACTTAATTATGCCTTAATTTAGTATTGTAATATGTATTTTACATATTCACATTAAGTTTAGGGCCCTATTAATTAAAATGGACTTAATTGTGCGTTACTTTTAGTGTAGTAAAGTGTACTTTACACTTTCACAATTATTTAGGGCTCCTTTAATTAATTGAGCTTATTTTTCCTTAATTGGCACCTTTAATTCAAATCCAAGCCTAATTAATTGTATTTTCCGAAGAGGAAACCCGATATTCATTAATGCCTAAACATAACACTTCTCATTGAGTAATGTGTCCTAGGCGAGTGACCTAGGACCCATTTTCCCATGGGCGAATGGGTTCTTACTTAGACCTAGGATTCAAATTTAAATTATGTTTTTGGTGGTATTTTAACAATTTCAAATCTATATTTAGATGTCAGCTTGTGTTATTTGAATTTCGGGAAATTAATGTTACATACCTATAAATATAAGGTCATTTCACTAAGTTTCACCTAAGAATTTCCATCAATCTAAGCAACCTAATATTTTCAAGCTAAACAATCTTTATGAGATCAAGAGAATTTCAAGACCAATTCAAGGCATTCAAGAGTAGATCTATTCAAGAACTATTGCAGCAATCCAGATCCAATTGTAACATTAAAGCCTTCTTGCATCATACATGTTTTTGGAGCTAATATGATTATGTAGAGTTGATGATCCATTCAAGCATTCAAGGCATTATTTCAGATCAAGTCAAGATTCAAGATCAAGATCCACATTCATTGAATCCATCTCATGTAATTTATAGATTTACATTCCAAGGTTCATTCAAGGGTTTGTTGAGTTGTGACATTGAGTTTTTCATTACTCATTCCTTCCATTTTTTTTTTCATTTCAAGGTTTAATTACCAAAATGGGTTTTGACCAAGGTAAACCCCCATTCAACAAAAAAAAACATTTTTTCCTCTTGATTTGTGTTTGTAGTTCTTGAAGATCTCTTGAAGAGCAAAATTGGAGTTGTCAAAGTTGCAAAAGTTGTCACAAAGGTTGTCATAGATCACAAAAACTCAATTACAAAATTTATTTCCAACTTTTTGAATTTGAAACCCAGGAAAATTGAAGGATTTAAATCTATAGAAGATGCTCCCAAAAGTTGCAAACAAACCCTAGCTCAGTACCCATTCACCCTTGGGCGAATGAGTCCCAGATTAGCTTTAGCAGAGCACTTTTGGTGACTGGTACACATCATCTTACCTCTCTCTAATCTACATTTCAATTTAAATTAGTTCCATTAGTATTGAGCTTAATCTATTAGATCCAAGTTTTAGATTGCATTTTGGAGTTAGTTTGCTATTTTTAATCTTTCTCCCAAAGTGTTGTTTAATCAAGACCCCTGTCCTTGCAAGAAAAGGAAATCAATAGATTCACACTTTGACTTGACTCACCTAAAGGTTGATAGTCCTTTCATTGTGTGGATCTCATTTCCTAATGAAATAGAGTGAGAAATAGGTCCTACTTAGTTCATGAACCCCATTTTGGTGAACTTCCCCTATTTTTCACCTTTTCATTTTGGCAAACTTGACTTTTGATCATTGCATTTTTCTAGTTTTGGAGTCTATTTCACCATAGATCTAGATTTTTCATTCATTTTCATTTCATTGCATTAAATTGAATCTCATTTAGGGTTGCTTAACTTACATTAGTTTGTATCTCATTCAGGGTTTTAGGATTTCATTTTTGCATCTCTTAAAATCTATAATATACAAAAAACGTAATCATTTTGCAAATTGTTTACATAGCATTGAATCATCATTCATTTGAATTTGAAAATTGAATCAAAATTGCACATCAAATTAGGTTTCCTAGTTTGTCATTATGTCATATTTTCCATTTGCATTCAACCTTAACTTCACAAAAAATTCAAACTATAACTCACTATTTTAAATCAAAATTTGGAAACCACTAGAATCAACTCAGAAATATGAAAAAACATTTTTCAAAACCCTAACCTAGGACCTACTCGCCCATGGGTGAATGATTCCCTGATCAGGGTCATTTCCTAATTTTTTGGGCATTAAAACATTTGTTTTTGTATTTTTTTTGTTGCTTTCAGATTTATGTTTTAGTTTGTAGAATTTTTGTTACTTAAAATGATCATAATTAGCTTCATTTGATAAATTTAGAGCATTGTGTGAATTCAAAATCACATTTAACAGACATCATTTTTAGGTTTTTATGTAGCATAGTTAGAAAATTACCTTGTTCTAAATCTAAAAATCTAAAAATCCCCTTGCATTTCAAACAATGGACATGTACATTCGTAACCTATAGAAGTCTTTAACATCTTTAGTTGATGTTTCAAGTTGTGATTTTGGAAATGAACCTAATGCAATTGAATCTAATCATGCTCAATCAACTCCTAATAAATGTCCTTGTGAAGTTGAAATTATAGGAGAAGATGATGACAAAATGAACAATTTCATAAACGATTTCCTTAACAATCTTGAAAATAATTCATCCTTTTAACCATCCATGCAAAAACCAACACCCCCTACCATCCCACCACTTGAGATGTTTGGTCTTTTACATCTTGAAATTGAGTCACAAACTAAGCCTAAACCTCCAACAATGAGTGAACCTAGCTCCTCTAATCAAGTGCATACCTATCCATCTTATGTTAATAGAGTGACCAACACACCCATCAACCTACAAGAGACCTATGGCCAAGGATTTAAAATATTAACTAAGAAAGGATGTGATATAACTAATGAGCACATGAAATTCATAGTCTTCTAGAGCGAATCCCAAGTGAAGATACTAAAGGATTAGGATACAAAAATCTTTATCCCTCCACATCTTCTAAGGATACAAATGTCCTCCCTCATAATGATGAAGTAATTTATCACAAGGATGATAGGATCACTTTAGGTCCTTCTCCTTTGAATCAACCTCAACAAGATCCTCAAACAAGTAAGAAATCCAAATCTTAAAAACTCAAAAAGTTTCCATTCCTACATACTAAAACACAAATTGAAAGAAAAATGGAACACCTTCTTCATATAGGATGAATTACATTGCCACCTCCTAGTAAGGGTAACAAGCCTAAGAACATGAATTATTGCGCATATCATAGAACCCTTGGGCACCTTACTGAGGAGTTTCGTTCCTTACGAAGGATCCTTGAGCAATTTGATATGATAGAGATAGTCCCTTAAAACATGAACTTTTCTCTTTGCCATGTAATAGTTGTAGGATCATAGAATGCTCACTATTACATGTTTAACATTAATTGCAAATTATTTTCTTTATTGCAAGGAGCTCATTCTCATCCTTGATATTGACCCATCCTTGTCTTGCACTTAGTGGGGAAAAGGGGTTAGATAGCCTTGTCCTAGTTTAGCACTTGATGTTGCCTCTTTGGCTAGTTGTGACCCACCTTTCATATATATTGATCAAGATTGGGATGCAGACGACCTACTATAGGTTGACTCACATGTGCCTTTCTATTTGTACCTACATTTTTCTCTATGTTTTAAACATTTATCTTTTCACAAATCTTGTGTTTTCCTTTTGGGGATGACACAAGGCATTGAGACATTTGGATCTATTCCATGTTGACCCAAAAAAATTATTCTCTTTGTTTTCTCTCTCTAAGTGTCATTCTTTTTGTTCTATGAGTATTTGGGGAATGATGAGGTTTTCAAGCTTTATAAAAACATTGTAGCAAAGATATACTAACCTCGAATCTGTAGATCTCTTATGTGTTTTATTTTCATTTTGGGGGCAACCCCTTCCTCTCTTTTTCATGACGTAGCTTCATTCGGGAACATATGACTTGGCATAGGGATTTTCAAATAAGCTCTCATGTCTTCTCTATTGGCTACTTTAAATCAAATTGCTCCTAGCAATGGTGCTAGAAATTTATTTAAAGTGGGGACATACATTGGCATTATCATTTCAATTTTTTTTACATCCTCATCTTTCATTGCATGATTTTATTTCTTCTTGTGATGCATATTTTTCTTGGTGGTGTCATTGGGTTTGATTTCCTCTGAGAGCATGATATTTCTTAGCATAAAACTTTCCCCTTAGTGGTGATGCTATGTGTTGCATTCCCTAAGTTGTGATTCTCTTATCCTAGACGTGTCCTCTCTTGGAGACATTAGACATGATGTTCCCCAAGAAGAGACCTTACACGAACTAAGCAAGATCCATTTGAACAAACCTTTACTAGTTTTTTTGTTCATAATTGTTTAGCATTATATAACTTGTTAAACTTGTGAAGCTCGAACCCCTCTTCAAGGTCACCAAACATAACACACTTTGCTTGCTAGTGAAGCCTTGCCCTGCTCATAGGTGCTTAGCATTATGTATCATGTTAGGCCTTATGAAGCCCAAAGTTTTTTTTGGTGCATTTTTGAAGTTGTCAGAGGGATAGCTTTGATATGGTATGGGAGCCTAATAAGATTCTATCATTTTCCACCCATTGGGGGCTCACCTAGTGGACAACCTAAGGTTCCATTATCCTGAAGTGAGTACATGTGTCGTTTGCATAGTTGACATCGACATCTACTTGTGAACATTCCTAGATAAACAACTGAGACATGTTCCACATCACGTTGGATAGTTAAGGCTTGATCCCCCCCTTCTCTTGGACAAACAATTGAGACATGTTCCACATAGCATTGGATAGTCGAGGCTTGATCCATCCTATTTGTTCTCACCTTTTCTTCTAGTCTTTGATGTCGTATGATTGAGTATGTTTTTCATTGTTGTACACATGTGTCTTGAATGTCTAATTTAGTGTGAGTTTCCACTAGTGCTCTTCCTCTCACTAAAGAGGGGGGTAAATGTAGTGTAGAAAAATGTATCCCTTTAAATTTTCACACCTAATTTGGAATTAATATAAAAATGAACTTAATTATGCCTTAATTTAGTGTTGTAATATGTATTTTACATATTAACATTAATTTTAGGGCCCTTTTGATTAAAATGGACTCAATTGTGCCTTATTTTTAGTGTTGTAGAGTGTACCTCTTTAAAATTTCACACTTATATAGGGCTCCTTTAATTAATTGAGCTTAATTTTCCTTAATTGGACACTTTAATTCAAATCCAAGCCTAATTAATTGCATTTTCCAAAGAGGAAACTCGACATTCATTAATGCCTAAGCATAACACTTCTCATTTAGAAATGTGTGTCCTAGGTGAGAGACCTAGGACCCACTCACCCATGGGTGAATGTGACCTCACTTAGACCTAGGACCCAAATTTATATAATGTTTTTGGATGTATTTTAACAATTTCAATCTATATTCAAATTTTTATCTTGTGTTAGTTGAATTTCAAGAAATTAATGTTACATACCTATAAATATAAGGCCATTTTACTAAGTTTCACCTAAGAATTTCAAGCAATCTAAGCAACCTAATATTTTCAAGCTAAGAAATCTTTATGAGATCAAGAGAATTTCAAGATAAATTCAAGGCATTCAAGAGTGATCTATTGAATAATTATTGCAGCAATCAAGATCCAAGTGTCATGTCAAAGTCTTCTTGCATCATGCATTTTTTTAGAGCTAATATGACGATGTACAGTTCATGATCCATTCAAGAATTCAAGGAATTATTTCAAATTAAGTAAAGATTCAAGATCAAGATCCACATCTATTGAAGCCATCTCATGCACTTATTGCAGATTTACATTCCAACGTTCATTCAATGGGTTGGTGAGTTGTGATATTGAGTTGTTCATTCATCATTCATTCTATGATATTTTGTTTCATTTCAAACTTTAATTACGAAAATGGGGATTGACTAAGGAAAATCCCCATTCACCAAAAATAAAACATTTTTCCCTCTTGATTTTTTTTGTAGATGTAGGTGGAAGAAATCTTGAAGATCTCTTGAAGAGAAAAAATGAAGTTGTCAAAGTTGCAAAAGTTATCACAAAGGTTGTCATCTCACGGAAACTCATTTACATAATTTATTTGACTTTCTGAACCTGAAATTTGGGCAAGTTGAAGGATTCAAATATCTAGCAAAAGCTCTGGAAAGTTTCAAACAAACCCTAACTCAAGACCCATTTTCCCTTGGGCGAATGAGTCCTAAATCAGCTTTAGTAGAGAACTTTTGGTGACTGGTACACATCATCTTGCCACTCTTTGATCCACATTTCAATTTCTAACCTTCCATCATTATTAAGATTAATATATTAGATCCAAGTTGTAGATTTCATTTTAGAGTTAGTTTTCTATTTTTAATCTTTCTCCCCAAAGTGATGTTTAATTAGGACCCCTATCCTTGTAAAAAAATGAAATCAACAGATTCACACTTTGACTTGACTCATATAAAGGTTGACATTCCTTTCATTGTGTGGATCTCATACCCTAATAATAGAGTGAGAAATAGGTCCTAATTTGTTCATCAAACCCATTTTGGTGAACTTCCCCTATTTTCACCTTTTTAAAATCTTTTTAAAAATTGTTTCAAAAGACAAGGTCACCTTAGATCCTCCACCTCTAGACCAAGTTATTGTCCAACCAAGAAAAAAGAATAATTGTTCCAAAAATCCTATAGTCGATGATCCCCTTGAACATTTACATCCCCTATTACATCAATCCAAAACTAAGCGTTATTTCTATACACTTTTACATTGGGGATTAATTAAATTACCACCAAAACCTCACTAGTTAACCAGAAAACAAAGAGATATAAATGGAAACTATTGTGCATATATCATAGAATTTTTGGACATCATACAAATAATTGTACTTGCTTGAACAAGTTATTGAGAAAATTTAAACCCTCTCGGGATCAAATTGGCTTGCATACACACACTTTGCTCCTTTCCATGTAATAGTTGTAGAATCATAACATGCTCACTATTACATGTATTGCACTTCATACAAATTATTTTTCCCTATTGTAAGGAGCACATTCTCACCACTTGTCTCAACTCATCCTTGTTCTACATTTGCAAGGCAAGGGGTTAAGTAGCCTTTTCTTAGTATGACACTTTTTTATTCCCCTTTGGCTAGTTATTCGCCTTTTGTATATGATGAACATGATTGGGATGCATACAACCTATTGTAGGTTGGCTCACATGTGTCATACTAGCTTTGTTCTTTCTATTTTATATGATTGCATGTGTGTAATGTGATTCCTCGTATTGTGCTACTTGGAAAGTCTTTATGTTTTTGAGCTTTCTTTGGATGACCCTTGTTACTCTATTGGTGAAAGGATACAAAGAAGCAAATTTTTCGTGACACTCTTCTGGGTAAGTGCACAAAGATGGTTCCCAAAAAGGGGACTTAAGTGGAAATTTTTTTTCTCAAATAAGGAAATACTGACCTTGGACGTGAAATTGAGGATAGTTACACTGAAACTTTTGAGATGGAACAAAAATAAGGATTGAAGTGCTCTGAGTCTACTTTCTAAACTACTAATTTATTTTGAAAATGGTTGAGATTAAGGGTTTCAAATGAGGTAGATACAAAAATTGGTGTTTTTTTTGTGAGAAAAACATAACATAGCAACTCTTGTATGACCCTTGTATGGTGAACTTTTTTTTAGTATTTTTAAAATCGCTACTGTCAAAAGTCAGCTAATAGTATGTAGTTGATGCAAGGTTTTTTTGATCTTTTTTAATGAATATTTGATTTTTTACTAATTTTCAAAGTAGACACTTCCTGAAAAGTAGAATTTTGGCCATGCTACCCCTACAAATTTTGGAAACTAATTGAATTTAATTTTTTTTTTGTAGAATGGAGTTTAGTTTCTAAAAATGTAATTTATTTCAAATTTCAATGAACGATTTATAACGAAAAAAACACCAAACACTACTTTTTTCCAAAAAAAGAGATACAAACAAAAGAAATTATGGATGAAAGGCTTAACAGTTTCAGAAAGTGAAAAAAATTACATCGTTGGATAGTTAAGAGAGAACCTAACATTACCCAGATGTTTGATTTGTTTGATATTGAACCACATGCAATCATAATGGTGAGCATGAACCCAATTATGTGAAAAATTATAGAATTTGAAAAAACACATCTCTAGTCATTGGGAATTCCCTCCAAGCCTTTGGTTTGGTATTCCAAGGAAAATACCAATCCCAAGGCTTTGATATTCCCAAAGCAAGATATAACACACTCGTGTTCTATCTCAATTTTGACATTGTTTTTTCATTTGTGGGGAGCATGTCTAGCAAGACATGACACGAGCACAATATAACCTACTCGCATTATGTCTTGCTTTATGTTAAATGCTACTCTATTGAATGTATGTTTATATATTTGTATGTTTGTATTTACATGTATGCTTGTATGTCATGTATGTATTTATGTATGCATGTATGTATCAATGCGTGTATATTGTATGTATGCCTATATGTATGTAAGATTGTATCTACGCATGTGCATGTATGCTTGTGTGTATGTAGGATTGTATGTACATATGTATTATGCTTGTATGTATGTATTTATGCATGTCTTTAGAGGGAGGGAGAATTTTAAGAGAGAGAGATATAGAGTTGTATAGGTAGGGTGGGAGGGGGAGAGGGAGGGGGAGGGGGAGGGGGAGGGGGAGAGGGAGAGAGAGGGAGAGAGACACAGAGAGAGAGAG
>VDFB02000013.1:116967277-117178880 GCA_007258455.2 Sequoia sempervirens
GAGAGAGGGAGTTGAGAGAGAGAGAGAGTGGGAGAGAGATAAAGGGTAGAGGATAGAGGGTATAAGGGTTAAGTGTAGAGGGTAGAGGGTAGAGGGGAGAGAGATAGAATTAGGGTTTAAGGGTAGAGGGTATAAGGGTTAAGGGTAGAGGGTAGAGGGGAGAGAGATAGGAGTGAATGAGTGAGTGAGAGAGAGTTGAGAGAAGGAGAGGGGGTAGGAGGGAGAGACTCAAGAGAGAGAGAGGGAGAGGGAGGGAGTGGGAGAGAGATAAAGGGTAGAGGATAGAGGGTATAAGGTTTAAGGGTAGAGGGTAGAGGGGAGAGAGATAAGAGTGAGTGGGAGAGAGATAGAGGGTAGAGGATAGAGGGTATAAGGGTGAAGAGCAGAGGGTATATGGGAGAGAGATAGAATTAGGGTTTAAGGGTAGAGGGTATAAGGGTTAAGGGTAGAGGGTAGAGGGGAGAGCGATAGGAGTGAGTTAGTGAGAGAGAGGGAGTTGAGAGAGGGAGAGGAGGTAGGAGGGAGATGCGAGAGAGAGGGAGAGGGAGGGAGTGGGAAAGAGATAAAGGGTAGAGGATAGAGGGTATAAGGGTTAATTCCACCATTATTTCTCAAAGCCTTGACCTCTAAAATGTTGTACCACCAAACCCTCAACTTTCATCCAAATAATCTAGGGTTTATTGAAAGTCTTGACAACTGGGCTTACTAGACCTCACCAATACCAATAAAACTTCAAAAATACCCTATACAAACTCAAACAACCATTACATGTAAGGTTCCTTCAAAATTTCATCAAAAAACTTCTTTAACACCCCATTTACACAAGGAAAACAATGTAATTTTTCCCTAGGGCATCACCCAATTTCAAACAACTTACTTCCTCTACCTTCAGGACCATGTGGACACCCTACCGCATTGGCAGGCTAGTGAGTGAGCTAGCTTGCCAATGCTCCACTAGCTTGCCAAGGAATTTGAATTTGCATGCCTTGTCCATGCTTCCATTTTGAGCCTATCTTGTAATCATGGCATGCCCCTACACCACCTTTTTCTATGCTAGAAATACTCTTGTACATGATGATTGTAAGTATTTTTTATGAAGCCTTGAATGACATATATTTCATTTCTTTGAATGGATAAATTTAGGAGCTAATATTCGTTTCATTACCATGCTATAGGTAAAATTATCCACCATGCCGAAGAAACGAACAACCAAAAAACTAACAGACAAAGAGTATGAAACCTTCAAAGCAAAGGAGAGAGAACGGGTGGTGGCATATCGTGAAAATAAGAAATTAGATATGATTGATGAAAATAAGCCAATTAAAGAGGAACCTCAACCATCAAAAAGAGAACATGCATTGGTAGCACAAAGGACACAAATGCGAAAGAGAATCTCAGCCAAAAAAGCAATACAACATCTTTATTTTTATGATCTTGACAAATCTCAATTATGATTTGAAGCCATTATAAAAGAGCATTTGAAGCTTAGCGAGGGAATCTCAAGTTACTCAATTGAAGTTAACATGCTCATGAGCACCTATGATGTAGAAATTTAAAGATAATCTTGAATGTATGAGTGACATTTTAAAAGATCTGTGAGAATAGATTACCTAAGGAACTGTAATGAGATTTACTCAAATATTGAAATTTTAGAGTTCACATTTAGTGTAGGAGCACCTTGTTCTCTAAATGCCTTCAATAGACAAATTTAAAAAATTTGAATTTCAAATGTAAATAATGTGAAAAAATTCATGTGAAGGTCATATGTAATGTATTCAAAGTCTCAAATAGGTCATTAGGTGATTAGAGAAGTGATATTGCACAAAAGTTGTCATTTGGTGTAAAAATGCAAAACTTGCATTAGTTGCACAATTGCAAAAAATTAAAATAAAGGATGATTTTTTCTGTATTTGCAACACTTTTCCTTTTTTGTTTCAGACTTGTGCGGATTGTACAACACCTTATACTTTGATTGTTGATTAGTTTTCTTCAGAGCAAGGAGTTAGGTAACTTTTGAAAGTATTTTGAAGTCTTTTAACTCAGATTTGAGGAAATAAGAAAAAAATTGTCATAACTTCTCAAATGAATTCACAATCAAATGAGTGATCTAAATACCCATTATTGAGTTACAACACATACTTCAAAATTAATATTGACTGTATTGGAACATGTGCATCAAAAATGACCTTTTTTGTTATCTTAATTAGGCTAACTAAGCCTAATTTACAAAGGAACATACCTTTAAACATTCAACAACCCCATGAACTTGTTGGGGAAGAAATTCTCATGTATCCAAATCCTCAAATCCACAATTTTTCTCAGGAGAAACTCAATCCAACATGCCAAACCACAAAACCCTTATTTTATGATAGTATGAGGAGGGTTTATTGAAAGGAATGGTTCGACACCTTATCAGAACATGCAACCACCTCATAACTTCTTAAAATAACTTGCACAAACTCAAAAGAAAATCACCCAACCTATACATGCAATATTTTATCAAACCCTAGGGTGAAACCTCATTTTTCATGCCTTTTTCCATCAAAATCTATAAGGGCAACAACTCAAATACCGCGATGCTTAGAAAATTTTTGTCTAATCCTATGGGATCATGTTGGGCCCCTCTACAATAACCTCTCTTGGTTTTTGTTATTTCAGAGTGGTTTTCCTATGGTGGAGAATTTTTACTTGATAGAAAAAGTGTCAAATGCAAGTAGTGCAAAGTTGCAAAGTGGTGCAACTTTCATTTTGCAACTCATGTGACCACATAGTCTATTCCAATGCATCCGAATGGGTATTTTTATGTTAGGAATAGTCCTCTTTTTCACCCAAACACATAGAATCACTTTGTGCTACGTTCAACTAGATCGATCCCTTAAGAATCCAAAGTGCAAAATGGCTACAAAATTCAGCATGTTGTTACTTGAATACCATGATTCTTAGAAACTTCTCGTCTAATTTTATAGGATTGTATTGGACCCCTATACATTAACCTATCTCAGTTTTTGTTATGTCATATTGGTTTTCCCATGGTGACAAATTTTCACTTGATAGAAAAAGTGTCAAATGCAAGCAGTGCAAACTTTTAAAGTGGTACAACTTTCGTTGTGTAACTCATGTGACCACATAGACTATTCCAATGCATCTGAATAGGTATATTTATGCTAGGAATGGTCCTTTTTCGTACCCAAACATGCGGAGTTGCTCTGAGCTACATTAAACTGAATCGATCCCTTAATAGTCCAAAGTGCAAAATGGTTGCAAATTTCAGCATGTTGTTACTCGAATACCGTGATGCTTACAAAAATTGTTGTCTAATCCTATGGGATCGTGTTGGGCATCTCTACAATAACCTCTCTTAGTTTTTGTATCTCGGAGTGGTTTTCCCATGGTGGAAAATTTTCACTTGATAGAAAAATTGTCAAATGCAAGTTGTTGAAAGTTGTAAAGTGGTGCAACTTTTATTTTGCAACTCATGTAACCAAACAGGCCATTATAACACATCTGAATAGTTATGTTTATGCTAGGAATGGTAATTTTTCACACCCAAACACACGGTATCACTATAAGCTATGTTCAATCGAATCAATCCCTTAAGTCCAAAGTGCAAAATGGCTGCAAACTTCAGCATATTGTTACTCGGATATCATGATGCTTAGAAACTTCTCATCTAATCCTATGAAATCACATTGGGCCCCTCTACAATAACCTTTCTCGGTTTTTGTTATTTTGGAGTGGTTTTCTTGTGGTGAAAATTTTTCACTTGATGGAAAAAGTGTCAAATGCAAGCAGTGCAAAGTTGCAAAGTGGTGTAACTTTCATTCTGCAACTCGTGTGACCACACAAACTGTTCCAACATGTCCAAATATGAATTTTTATGCTATAAATTGTCCTCTTTTGCACCCAAACGTGCAGAATCTCTTTGAGCTACGTTCAACCGGATCGATTCCTTAAGAGTCCAAAATGCAAAATGGCTACAAACTTTAGCATGTTGTAACTCGGATACCACGACACTTAGAAACTTCTCATCTAATACTATAGGATCACATTGGGCCCCTATACAATAACCTCTCTCAATTTTTTTTGTCTCAGAGTGGGTTTTTCGTGGTAGAAATTTTTTACTTGATGAAAAAAGTGTCAAATGCAAGCAATGCAAAGTTGCAAGGTGGTCCAACTCTCATTCTGCAACTCATGTGACCACACAGACTATTCCAATGTGTCAAAATAGGTATGTTTACGTTAGGAATGGTCCTCTTTTGCACCCAAACATGCAGAATCACTCTGAGTTACGTTCAACCAGATCGATCCCTTAAGAGTGCAAAGTGCAAAATGACTGCAAACTGCAACATGCTATTACTTGGATACCATGACACTTAGAAACTTCTCATCTTATCCTATCAGATCATGTTGGGCCCTTCTACAATAACTTCTCTTGGTTTTTGTTATCTCGAAGTGGTTTTCCTATGGTGACGAATTTTCATTGATGGAAAAGTTGTCAAATGCAAGTTGTTGAATGTTGCAAAGTGGTCCAACTTTCATTCTGCAAATTTTGTGACCAAAAAAAATATTCCAACACATCTGAATATGTATTTTTATGCTAGAAATGGTCCTCTTTTTCACCCAAACACGTGGAATCACTCTGAGCTATGTTCAACCAGATCGATCTCTTAAAAGTTCAAAACACAAAATGGTTACAAACTTCAACATGTTGTTACTCAGATACTGTGATAATTAGAAAATTGTCATCTGATCCTATGGGATTGTGTTGAGCCCCTCTACAATAACCTCTCTTAGTTTTTGTTATCTTAGAGTGGTTTTCCTGTGGTGGTGAATTTTCACTTGATGAAAAAAGTGTCAAATGCAAGTAGTGCACTTTCAATCTGCAACTCGTGTGACCTCATGGACTATTCTAATGCAGCCGAATAGGTATGTTTACACTAGGAATGGTATTCTTTCACACCCAAACATGCGAAATCGCTTCGAGCTATGTTCAACAGGATCGATCCCTTAAAAGTCTAAAGTGCAAAATGGTTGCAAACTTCAACATGTTGTTACTTAGATACCGTGATGCTTAGAAAATTATCATATGATCCTATGGAATTGCATTGTGCCCCTCTATAGAAACCTCTCTCTATTTTTGCTATCTTAGAGTGGTTTTCCTGTGGTGATGGATTTTCAATTGATGGAAAAAGTATTAAATGCAAGTAATGCAAAGTTGCAAAGTGATGCAAATTTCATTATGCAACTCGTGTGACCACACAGACTGTTCCAATCTGTTTGAATATGTATGTTTACACTATAAATGGTCCTCTTCCACACCCTAACACATGGAATCACTTCAAGCTATGTTCAACCAGATCGGTTTCGTAAGAGTCCAAAGTGAAAATGGTGCAAACTTCAACATGTTACTTGGATACTGTGACACTGAGAAAATTATTGTCCAATCCTATGGGATCATGTTGGTCCCCTCTACAATAACCTCTCTTGGTTTTCACTATCTCAGAGGCATTTTTACTTGGGAAAAATGTTTCCAAATGCAAGTAGTTGAAAATTTTGTTCTGCAACTCGTGTGACCAAACAGACTATTCCAACATGTCTGAATAGGTATGTTTATACTAGGCGTAGTTCTCTTTCACACCCAAACATGTGGAATCACTTTGAGCTATGTTCAACTGGATCGATTCCTCAAGAGTCCAAAGTGCAAAATGGCTACAAACTTTAGCATGTTGTTACTCAGATACCGTGATGCTTAGAAGATTCTCATCTCATCCTATGGAATTGTGTTGGGCCTCTCTATAATAAACTTTCTTATTTTTTGTTATATTGGAGTGGTTTTCCCATGGTGGTGAATTTTCTCTTGATGAAAAAAGTGTCAAATAGAAGCAGTGCAAAGTTACAAAGTGGTGTAACTTTCGTTGTGAAACTCGTGTGACTACACAGACTGTTCCAACACATCCAGATAGGTATGTTTATAATAGGAAGGGTCGTATTTTTCACCCAAACATCTAGAATCGCTTCGAGCTATGGTCAACCATATTGATCTCTTAAGATTCCAAAGTGCAAAATAGCTACAAACTTCAACATGTTGTTACTTAGATATTGTGATGCTTAAAAAATTCTCATCTGATCCTATAGGATCGTATTGGGCCCCTTTATAATAACCTCTCTCGATTTACACTATCTAAGAGACATTTTCCAGTGGTCGCAAATTTTCACTTGGGGAAAAAGTTGTCAAATGTAAGTAGTTGAAAGTTGCAAAGTAGTTCAACTTTCATTCTGCAACTTGTGTGACCAAACGGATTGTTCGAACGCATCTGGATGGGTATTTTTACACTAGGAATGGTCTTTTTTTGCACCCAAACACGCAGAATCTCTTTGAACTACGTTCAACTGGCTTGATCCATTAAGGGTCCAAAGTCCAAAATGGAAGCAAACTTTGACGGTCTACTATCTAAAAATCGTGATGCTTACAAACTCTCTGTCTGAGCCTATGGGATTGCGTTGGGTCCCTCTATAAGAACCTATCTTAGTTTTTGCTATCTTAGAGTCATTTTCCTGTGGTGTCTAGTTTTTACTTGATGGAGAAAGTGTCAAATGCAAATAGTGTGAAGTTGCAAAGTGGTGCAACTTTTGTTTTACAATTCGTGTGACCAGAAAAATTGCTCCAACGCATCCTGATAGGTAGGTTTACACTAGGCATGGTCCTATTTCACATCCAAACATGCATAATTTCTTTGAGCTACATTCAACCGGCTTGATCCCTTATGATGGCATGCAAAATAATCGAAAAGAGAAACATACACATGACGGTTGAGAAGTCTGAGTTTTCCACACAAAAAGCATATGATCATTAGTGTAGAGCATCTTGTTTATCCATTTGATGAAGAAGGTCTATTTTACTAGTTTTAGTCATGATAATGTCAAATAAGGCCATGATAGGCCATTTTGTAATCTTTCTTTTAGTTTTGAGTTAGTGTGGGGTCATTTGAGTTAATTATGTAAGTAGGATAAGGAGTAGGAATAAGAAAATAGCATTGGTAAAGGCATTGGAAGAGATTACTAACGCTGCCTCTCTTAAAAATTTGAAATTTAGGCCTTAACAACAAGGCTAGATGAGATGAAAAGAAGAAATTGCTTGAGAATAAGTCAAAATAGGTTGGAAATAGGGTGAGGTTGTGGATTTTGATGTGTTCAAAGTTCTGCAAGGACAAAGGAGGTCAAAATTATGTTATGGCATGATGCCCTAGTTGGGAAAAGAGGGGTTTTGAATGAAAAAGAGAGGTTTGAGGGAGTAAAAGTGGGTAAAGTCAGAGGGTAGCATAATTTGGTGGTCAATTAAGTTTATGTAGAAAAATGAAGAGTGTTGGAAGAGGTTTTGAGGTTGTACAAGGTCTGGAAATGGGGTTTTCAATAAATCCTAGTGAAATTTGAGAAAAGTGAGGGTTTAGAGAATAGTGGGGTTAGAGGGCCAATCACACCCTAAAAATTGTGGATTTTGTGGATTTGCAGACTAGTAAATGCTTCCCAATGGTGTTTTGTAATTGGAATAGTGATTGAGAGGGTGTTGCTTTGTTAAATAGACTCATTTGGGGGTCTAGGACAGCGTTGAGTCCATTTCTTATTTGTATTATAAATTATAACTTGATTTCTCTCGAGTCCATTTCCTATACAATAAATAATATTGCAAAAATTTGACATATAAATCTTTCGACATGTTTATATGGTGACAAATCAAGAACATAATTTATTTTGCACTATCAAGATTATGCTATGAAAATTGTTTAAAGACTATTCAAGATAAATGTTTGTATGATAATGTGTCAAGAAGTTAACTACTTCATATACTCTGAATATTATGTTTTGCAAGTGTTGTGAAGATTATGCATCCTTTGCTTAATTGAGTTGTTCCAATCAAATGATTAAATATATTGAAATATTTTTATGAATCATTTCATGGAATACCAATTAAAAATATGTTTTTTGCTTTTAGATAAGGTTGTTTAGCATCAATCATTTAATATTCAAGACAAACCATGAAGGACAACAGTGATCAATGTTGGGGCTAACCAATTAATAAGTATACACATGAATAAGTCAAGCATGTACATGTGAATAAGGGAAGCACAAGTACTCAAAAACATGTAAACGTTGAAGTATACACATGAATACATAGTATACAAAAATTAATACAAAGTATATGCACGAATACAAGGTATACTCATGAAAAAACATAAGTCACAAAGAATACATTGGAGCACACATAAGTCACAAAGTATGCATGTGATTTGTAAAGTATACACTTGAATACACGTAACTCGTATCTATTGAACCATGAATATATAATGCAAATATGGACACCATTGATAAAAAAGATTTGTATTAACCAAATAGCCATGTAGGCATACATTAATATATTTCAATATAAGTATGAAATATAGGTACAAAATAGCCATTTAGGCTTACAAGAATGCCATATAGGCATACAATGTCAAATATATCGAATACAAAATATGTACAAAACTACCATGTAGGCATACAACAAAGGGCTCTGGAATCAAAAATCATTGCTCTCCATGCTCTTGAAATAAAATCTTTCCATTTGCTTGTCGATCTGATGGTGATATATTTGTCACTCGTTTATGCTACACTCGAGGAGTGCTCCTCCTGCTCCTCCTAGTGTTTAGTTCTTGGTGAATTTTTATCTATTACAATAATAAGTAAGTCATTAATATATAAAAATTCTATTATGAAAAAAGATATATTTAAAAAAAAATCACTTACTGCCATCTAATGATCACTCTCCACGAGGGAAATATTCACATGCCTAGGCTGAGGCATGCTGAAGCCCTGTATAAACCATCCAAATAGAAATTAAACTACAAATCAATAATGGTTTGTTTTTTCACTAACAACATCTATAACAATGAATGTAAATTGAAATTTAGTAATTTTCCTCATACCTCCCCTATCAAAGCCATCAAGGATTCTATAGTAGATGAAACATTGATCTTTGTTGCCCTCATCACATTTGGAGGTGTTTCTACTTGCAACATTTGAAAATAAAACAACAAATTATTCAATCACAAAAACTACAATAGCAATCCATGTCATGAATTATAATGTATGGGATAATGAACAAAATATTGAGTACTTATTAGACTATATATTTATGACTATCATTCTTACTATTTGCCCTATCCATATCTTGTTTGAAAGAACATGTTTTTAGGATTTTACCCATAGAAGCAAGCCAATGAACTGTTTAATAAAATGCTTTCGTAGACATGTATGGTGACTATGGTGGCATAGAGAAGGCAGTGAACTATTTGAAAAAATACCTCAAAGAAATGGGGCTCGTGGTGATGGAATGCCATTACAAATAAATGCATGTCATGGAATTCCATCACCATAAGACCACATTTCTTTCAGGAATTTTTGCAGACAGTTAATTTCCTTCTCTATGGTATTATTGCTTACTATTATGTTTTGATAGAAATTTGTCCAAGCATCCATAGTTTGTTGGACAACACCTATTTTAGGCTTTTAGCCATAACAACAAGGAAGTGAGTAGTTTGATAAAATGCTTTGGTACACATGTATGGAAAATGTGGTATCATAGAAAAGGTGGTGAGTTGTTTGAAGAAATGCCTCAAAGAAATGTGGTCTCATGGTGATGGAATGTCATCCCATCACCATGAGACTGCATTTCTTCAAGGCATTTTTTCAAACTACTAATTTCCATGTCTATGCTATTGCTTACTATTATGCTTTGATATATTTTTTTTCAAAAATCCATAGTTTTTTGGAAAACACCTTTTTTAAGCTTTTAGCCATAGCAGTGAGGAAATGAACTGTTTGATAAAATGTTTTGGTAGACATGTATGGAAAATGTGGTAGCATAGAAAAGGTAGTGAGCTGTTTGAAAAAGTGCCTCAAAGAAATTGGGTCTCATGGTGATGGACCATGAGACCGCATTTCTTTGAGGAATTTTTTCAAAAAACTCATTGCCTTGTCTATGCTATTGCTTACTATTATTCTTTCATGAATATATTCCTTGCAAGCATCCATAGCATAGACAAGGCAGTGAACTATTTGGAGAGATGTCGAGTAGTAAAAAGTGGTCTCATGGAATGCCATGACAAGAAAATGCAGTTGGAAGTTTCTCCTAGACTTATTACTTATGCTATGTGAAGTAATTGCATCACTGCTTATGTTGACTTTCTAAAAAACTATATTGTAGTTGAAATTTGGTCATCTATCAACATCTAGTTATTAGTTATGGAATGTGAAGTAATGCTTTGAGTTTAAATGATGTGCAATGCAATGTAATCAACGATATGAATGTAAACTACACAAATCTATTAAGTACAATTCATTAGTTAAACTCTTTATTCTATTACTTGTGTGTAGGTTTGAGTAAATCCACTGGCACTGGGAGGTGTTCCCTTGAAACCTCTAATATTAGCCTTTCAAACATCCAAAATTACATATTAAAATACCATTCATAAAACAATGCTCTTAACATGTAATAAATTTATAATTATTTACTAGTTACATACCCCACTAATAGGTGTACTACAGAAATAAGCAGGTGCAAGGCTGGTGTATCTAGTCTCAACACTGTGACCCTGAAATTTTATTAAAATTATAAAACAAAATTAGGTAATCTTGCATTTCAAAATCAAAATTTAATAAATTAAATTCAATGAACATGCTAACTTTTACCTGAGTACCAATGTCATATGCCCGATGCAAAATGTTAGTTGCCCTCTCCATCTCCATAGTTGTAGATGGATCTTGCATAGCAGCCTCCTGAGTGTCGGTGGGATCATATGAACAAGTCACCCCGCAAGATTGACACACATGGGTTCAAAGGTCACCACTCGAAGACTCCCTTGGATGGCGCTGCAGAATAGGGTTAGCATGTTGGATGACACTCTAGGTCAAAGTGTTGATTGCCTGCAATGTCTCTACATCGACACTCTCCTTCACGACGGAAGGGATAACAACATGCTCATGAGGTGGCCTAGCGAGAGTTCGTCTCCCTTGCTGTGTAGGATCCGGCTATGCACTGGGTCTATCTGAACTCACATTATAGTTTCTTAGGGAAATACTACGGGACTTCACAATTATTGTACGGTGGGTAATAAAAAACCATGTACCACCTATCATAAAAAAAATTCCTAATCTGTTGGTGGTGGCACCAATGAATAGGAAACCTCTTCGCATTGAGGGTAAGATTTGTACGTGGGTCAGTGAATAATGAGCACAAATCACTTTTTGTAATTTTTAAATCCTGTACATCTTTATATGATAACTTATCCACGTAATAAGCCCTAGATGCCTGCCTCCTATCTTGCCATCCAGTTATTTGTTTGCTAATTGAATCTACATTTTTTAACATATCTTTCAATGAAGTTGTCAGGGTCATTCTTTTTGTGATTGAACCATTTGGATCGCTCAACCGACTGATTAAATCCTCAAGTTGTTTTTTGTTGTTCTCAATTTCACTCATTAAATTTTGTTGAGTTCCAGGAGGGTGTTGAGGGATTGGTGGAGGAGGTTGTTGTTGTGATTGATTTTGTTGCTCTGCTTGTTGAGGATTTTGAGGGTTTGCAGGTTGATTTGCATCTCCTACAAATTCAAAAAAATAAATATCAAATACAACCTAAAACTAACAAATTTAAAATAAAAAGCAAACAATCCTTACCTCTCACACCTCCTTGTCGCTGTGGCAACATCCTCGTGATGAAATAACAACCGTTGATGAATATTTTTGCACAATACCTCCTCCTAGAATGAGAGTGCAAAAAATGGGGTTTTTGATCGTGGGAAAAAAGAAAAACACAGTCGAAATGCAAGAATGAATTCATTTTACTTTTTTTTTCATTTTAATAGGCCGTAACCCGAGCACGTTATAACACACTCACATTATGGGCTTATTTTGGCTGAGCCTCAGGCTCGACACACCAATTCATAACATGACTGGATTATAACGCGCTCCTGGTATGAGTTTTCATAACTTTTTAAAAAGGTTTTCCACAAATTGGCTACCCATCTTCATGCACCCACCCTTCTATTTGTATCTACATTCTTCTATATGTTATAGAAATTGCCTTTTCACTTGTCTTGTGTTTTCCTTTTGGGGATGATGTAAGGCATTGATACATTTAGGTCTGTTCCATGTTGACCCAGAAAGCTTCTCTTTATTTTCACTCTCTATCTTCCATTCCTCCTTTATGTTCGTTATTCCACGAAGTATTTAGGGAATGATGACAATTCTAAGCTCTATTATATCACTGTAGGAAAGATATATGCTGACCCCAAATCCATGGATCCCTTATGTGTTATCTTAGGATTGCATGTGGGGGAAACCTCATTTTCATGACGTAGCTCTATTTAGAAACATATGCTTGGCATAGGGATTTCCAAATAAGCTCTCATTACCCTTTAATCAATTACATTTATTATAAATTCTACTTTAAAGTAATTTCTCACAATGTGGTGTTTAGCAATTCCTTTAAAGTGGGGGCATACATTGGCATTATTCCATGTTGGCATTAAATTTTTTGATTGAAACCAATGGTGGAACATGATGAATTCTAGGCTTGAGAGATGCACTTCTTGATCATGTTGTGGAACCTTATCAAAGTTATCAGGGCCTTTTGGTATGGTTGATGTATGGAAGGCTTGTTGACCTAGTGCGACTTTTCCATCTCCCACCTTTTATTATGAGTTCACACCTTGTAGACCTAGTGTGTATTTCTCATTTTTTCCTTAAGGCTCACCTACTATATACTAGACTGCAATATCCCTTGTGAGCATGTTTGATGGATGTGGCATAATAAAACTTACTAGTGCATCCCTTTTTGCATTAGCTTTAACATTGCATGCTTGTGTATCTTGTGTTGTTGTACATATCTTACATATCTTGTGCGTCCCTTTGTCCTTATGTTAATTTTCCATGATATCTTAGATCTTCGGGTCTTAATCACCCTCTTTGATCTTTTTCATCCTATCTTTCTAACATTTGTACACTTGGACATCTCTTGACACATATTTATCTACCTTAGAGAGAGTTCGAGTGAAAGTCCATACTCTCACTAAAGTGGGGGCTAAATGTAGTATACGAAATTGTATACCTTTACAATTTCACATTATGTTTGGATCCCTTAATTAAGCTCCAAATTTTCCAAATTTTGCATTCCAAAGCCTTAATTTACTCATTTTCTGAAAGGGGAACCTATATTTAATTAATGTAAATAATATTTTATTCACCTTGAAATGATTCAAATTTCATATGCAAATGTCAGCTTTTGGAATCTAATTTTCAAAAAATTAGATAAACACCTATAAATACATAGTTATTTTATCAATTCAAACTTGACACACATGATTCAAATTCCATATGAGAAAATATTATCGTCAAGAGCATTCAAGAGAAAAATTTTAGTCATTTTGTTGTAGCATTCAAGGTCCTATCATCATGTCCAAGCTTATGTCTGTTCATGTAATTTTGTGAAGGCTAATATGCATTGTTGATCCTAATGCACCCAAGCATTCAAGTATCCAAAAAATAAGCAACAAGATCTAATTCCTTAGAGTCATGTGTTAAATTTCAATCCTCTAAGGGAAGCCATTAAAGGTTTGGTGAGTTGTAGCAAGCAAGTGTTCATTCATCATTCTTTCCATTTATCAATTTTCATCATCTTTCTATCAAGGTTTAATTACCAAACATGGGGTTTGACATAAGGCGAACCCCCATTCGCAACAAACAATTTTTCCTATTTGTATGTGCAAATTTACATGTGAATGAATGACTGAAAACATCTTAAGGAGCAATTTTTTAATATTGTCAAAGTGGTCACCATTGCCGTCAAGTTATGAAAACTCAATTGTAGATCTTATATTTGGCTTTCTGACAATGGGACTTGTACAAAACAATAGCTATGATTTAGTATCTGAGGACCACCAAGATTGATTTTGGACTCCCCATCTAGAGCCCATTCGCCCTAGGGTGAACATGTCCTTCTATAGTCTCATAACATAATTTTTATGCCACGTACATGTGTCCAAACCCTTCTCAGATCTTCTTGAAAAATTGTGAATTTAGTTTCTGTAGTTTTGAAATCTTGCATTTTATCATCTAGGTCATATAGTTTCACTAGTTTAGTTGCATCAAATCGTTTCTAATTAATTCAAAATCATGTTTTCCTAAAGTAACCGAGGGATTCAGGTATGATTGCTCTCACCTTGAGGTTGAAAGCCAATCTCTACACTTTGCAATCCCCTAGTTTCAATGAAACTTGAGGAAAAGAGGGACACTATTAGTTCCTAAGTTCTTTGTATGAAGGACCTAGGATACCCCATTTTGGAGACCAATCCTTCTCTCTCCCTTTTCCCCATATTTCACTGCCAAGGCCTGCCCAACAATTAATGACATGCATCAATTGGAACAACACCAAAAAGAACTTCATCCACATAAGGACCAATTTTGAATTCCACAAGACAAGATTTATCCACTAGCACACTATGATCCTTCTTTAACCAAGAAATTTTGTAGGGATTAGATTTTGGAACAAAAGAAAGTTGTGATTTGTTAACCATTTCTTTACTCACCAAATTATCAGTAGATCCCACATCTATGATTGTACTTACATACCTTTTCCTTACATTTGTATTTGGTTCAAAAGAAACTTTTCCTTCTCCAATCAACTTCAAGAAATTCTTTGTCCCCAGACATCAATGTTCTCCTCAACACTACTAGGTTCATCCCAAAATTTGCTTCAACTTCTTCAACCTAAACTTTTTCTTCTTCTTGGACTACCATCATCCTTTTGGGGTTTTTGAGGGAAATCTACAACCTTGTGGGCTTCATAAAAAAATAAAACACTTAAGGGCTTCTGCTCACTAGAAGATGGTTGTCCACATCCTCTACCCCTAAAGTCCCCCTTTCTCAAAAATTTGGCTTCACGTTCTCATCTAGTTCTCCTTCTTTATTAGACATGGAGGAACTCACTCTTCCTCTGTTTTGGTAGTAATCACTTCTCTTACTCATAAATTTTCCCTTTTGACCTAACTTCTCCTTTGTCCTTAATGCATATTCATAAGCTTCATGCAATGTAGGAACTTTCAATAATGCAAGCTCATCTTGAAGTTGAAACTTGAGTCCATTCACATATTGAGCTACTACTTGCTCTTCACTCTCCTATATATTTGTTAGAATTTGAAGTCTCATGTATTGTTCAGTGTAAGCAGGTACTAACTGATCCTTTTTTTTCAAATTTTGGAATTCTTTAAACAATGTTTGTTGGTAATCAAAGGGAAAGAATAAAGCTCTCAAATGTTTTAGCATCTTAGGGTAAAGCTTAATGTTATCTTTTCCTTGTCTTCTCCTTGAAATCCTCACGTTCCCCTACCACAAGCATGCATGTGACTTCAACTTGGATGCAATAATTTTCACTCTTTTTGGATCATCCTTATCAATATCCTCGATGTCAAAGTACTTCTCCAACTCTTGAACCCAATCTAGAAATACATCTAAATTGAGCTCTTCTTTACAATTAGAAATATCAACCTTTACCTTGGAACTTTGGCTTTTTAAGGCTTTAATGAGCCTCTCCATAGGGTCTACTGCATTGGCAACATTTTATGAAGGATTGCATTCCTTTTGCCTCTTCCTCTCCAATTCACACATACTCCCCTCTAGGCTATTGTTGATTGCTCTAATACCAAAACTGATGCAAAGAGTACATCTGCTCTCTCTCAACCACTCTTCTCAGTTTTGTGACAAGCATGTTAGCTTTTAAAAAATCCAACACCAACTGATAATAATAAAAAAATTAATTTAGAACTCAGATCCATTTACACAAAAGGCATGCATTAAAAACAAAGATAGTAAACAACAATCCTCCTTTATCTATTCTCATTGATTTCTCTCCAAAAATAAATAAATCATAGCCCTCCTACTTTTTCACCCCCAACCCAAAAAATAAACCAAAAACCTTTGCCTCCATACAAGAAGGAAGAACAAGCCAAAAAAGGAGTTGGTCCAAAGTTGACCGTTACAAACCAAAAAAGCATGAATAACTAAAAAAGAAAAGAATTGATGAGTAGTGGGAGTCCACAATTAATTTGTGCTTACATTTAAAATACAAGGTATTTGTTGTGCTCACCTTTTATATTTGTGATAGGACAAACTATTAATATGAAATACTTCAATGTTTGTAATTGCTATCCCAATAGTTGTACACATAAGAGCAATATTTTTTCATTATGATACCAATACTTGTTTGAATTAGTGTCTTATTTTATTAAATGAGCATTTTATTTTATTTGAGACAAAAAAATATTTATTTCACTTCTTATCAATGTATTTATGTTTTTTTTTTTAATATAACATTCATAGATTCTATTTTACCCTGTCTACAGAATGCTATAAGGCTTGGTTGAAATAATTGGATCCCAGAGTTCTATTCTCAGGTCCAATGGTTGGATTATCACTTCTTTAATTATATGTCCATAGCATCCACATAGTGTTTGGGAAGATTTTTAATCGAAAGGAAATTTAACAATGATCTAAATTTCGATGATAATTCTTTTCTTAAAAAATATTCTATTTAGATTAGGAAGAATAATTTGTTATCAATGAAACCTTAGAACTTCACAAATTTCCCAAATTTTTATCCCCAATATGAGCCATGAGAAGGAAGAATCATACAGACATTTGAATCTTGGAGATAGAGAAAGCTGGCTTATCTATTTAAATATTATTACATTAAGATAAACTTGGATACTGAAATAAACATAGATATCTTTAGTTAAATCTCTACAGGGGTTCTTTAAAAATATGTAAAAGTTATTCTCAGACTTAAAAACATGAAATCGCTACATACATATTACTACAATGGAAAAAAATATCTTTAGTTAAAACTGTTAGGCGACATTCAATATTCATCCAAATTTGTGTTACATATTATTGAGATATCCCAGTGCCCTCATCCTCATCCCCAATAATAGGTGCATTGTTTGGCTTCTTGAAAGATAAGAGACACCTGCCAGAATAATTAACAGAGATCGTCGAGAGGGAGATCGGCCATAATTCCCTCATAAAAACATTTGGAAAGTGACCTTCAACATAGCCCCTTTAGCTCTTTTGGGAGTTTTCCTTTTCCCCACTCATTTTGAGTGTTTCTAATTTTGATTTGGGCGGGAGGAGTCAAATTTAAAAAAAAAACAGTACTTAACTACGTGACTGACCGCAGACTGTTGAGAGCCCCCACCGTAGCATTGACTAAACAGAAACGGAAAACAGGAAAAGGGACAGATTAAAAGGCCCAACATGATCCACCTAAGCAGTCAAAGCTTAGTGTGTGATCTTTAAGCCCGACCCCACAGGTTTGACATTCTATCAAACATTTCACGTGCCTTGTCCTTCTTTATACATTTGCATATACACATACCAAAGTGTTTCAAAATGTAATATCTGTATCCTTCAAATATGGTGGCCATAACAGCGAGTGAGCAAGTGGGCAGTTGTAACTAAATCATCTGATAAAATCTTCAATCGTCTCGACTTTGATTGTTGTCCATAACCATTTTGACGCAGGCTATAGGACCAAAGAATTTGTATAGTAAGCAGAATGTGCAGTGCCTCAATTCACCCCCATTTTAGGAGAAAGCAAAAGTTATATTTGATTCCTTTGCTATGGGCAAGAAGAAGAGGTTTCAAAACTAATGAAAGCCCTGATATAATGTATGTCGGTAGATAGGAGAGGTTTGGAAACCTTTTAATAGATCTGACAAAGAGAAAGTATTGCTTTATAACGTTGGTGGGCTCTTTGACATCACTTAACCATCGGGTGATTATGAAGGTTTATAAGCCATGTTAATGGTTAAAGGATTGGAAACCAAGTGTTTTCTCTTTTTTTTTTGTTTTATTAGATTAATGTTTTTTACTAGAGTTATGAATTGAAAGAAGGTTTTAAAAGACTCTAAACACTTGATTTAATAAATATAATATATGTTGGGATTTTTAGGAGGTTTCAAACTTATATGAAAATTTCGATAAATACTTTAAATTGGATGTGAAATTCATGTCCACCTATAACAATAGTTTTAAAACTTCACTAAGTTGCTAACTAATACATGAAGAGTTATTATTTAATGATTTTTCCTTCAACATGCATTAAGTTATAAAAGTGGTGTTGACACCTAATAAGGCTCATGGAATCACAAAAAACATCCAATAAAAATATCACAAGATATATTTTCCATTTGAGATACTCTTATCCTATGTTTTTTATTGACCAGGTAAATAATCTAGCAAGTTCATTCCAATTTTGAATAGTATGGGGACTTCAAATCCAAACATGTAGTCTCATTTGAGCATATCTTGTGATTATTGCATTCTAGTGCTAAAATTTTCGTTGAGATATCTCCTTCATGCGTTGTCTATAAATATGGAAGAGACTATTGGACTTGCACCTCCATGTCTAATTGTGAGCTATATTGATAAATTATTTGATTAAAAGATAATTGTGAATTGATCACTTTCTCTTCAAAGAGATATGAGCATTGAATAATGTTGAGCCTTTTCATGAACTAGGAATCAAGCCTATGACCTTCTATTTGCTACTAGAGTGCTCGACCACTAAGCTACTGGTCCCTTTATGGCCAATCCATCTTTTCTCCAAGTGTAGCTTATTTCCAACACCCCCCTTAAGTCACATTAGAGGACTTGGGGACTACTAGCATAGGTTAACTTTGATATCATATTTATCTTTTTATGAACCAACTAGGACTCAAACCTAGGACATTCTATTTGTTGCTAGACTATTGTAACATTGAGCTCTTAGCCCTTTGTGTCCATCTTTCATTCGGGTGTTACTTATTTCCAACACATAATAACTTGTGATCAAGTATCAAATTTTTGAAAGTAACTTTTCTTAAAACATGTATTGCTACAATAGAACTTAATCCAATTCATCTCTGTTCTCAAATAAATCACTAGACAAAGAAAATATAACAATACGGTGTAGGAAACATGTGATAACAGCTTGTGACCAAGAATGACATGACATAAAGACTTGACACATGATGATCTTTATCAATTTGATATTAAATTTTTTGAATTTACAAAAATAAGACACATGAAAAAGACATCGATAGCCTTGATGTGGACAACAAATCGTGAAAAAATGTTAGATGTGATCCATTCTCGAAAATGATACTTCAATTGTATTTCCTTTAACCATTGTATTTCGTCCTAATACTTTGACTAGGGGAGAGGGCCCAATAGTCGTGCGGGGTCCAATAGTCGTGCACCCAATCGTGAATATAATACCCAATAGTTGTTTATATAATGTTTAATAGTTGTGATTTGACTACCCATAATTAAACACAAAGTATGCTTTTGATCTAACAAGCAACCAATCATGTGATACCACATCAGCGCTCAACTACTTATGATGTAATGCACGAGAATTGGTCTCACTTTTTTTTGGGGCCTTTTTGGACACCTTGACAAAAACGCATGCTGATGTGGCATCATATTTGATGATGTGGCCTTGAAACCTTAGTTATAAGCAGAGAACTTGCCAAGTAAGCTGCTGTAAAAAATTGGGAGTGATTTGAAATTTCAACATAGGAAAATTAGAAGCGCGAAGTTAGGGTGCACGACTACTGGGCCCTCTCCCCTAATGGGGAGAATATTAATCTTATTATTCCCCCTTCACTTGAGGAGCTAAATAATTGCTTTCTAATGATTGTGACTCACATGGTTAATAGTCTTTGGAGCCACCATTCATTGGCCTTATCTTTCCTTTTTCCGAGGTGGCATGTTTGGGGTTTTTTGTGACTTACATATTTTAATGGGGTGGTGGCAGTTGGTGCATGACATGGGTTTGTTCTGCAAACTCCTATTTGAGTCTACTCTAAATTGCTAACAATATGGAGAATAAAGCTTTTTGCAGCGTGGGAGAAAATCAGACATCAGATTATACAACTAGATCATCTTAAATTTCTGTCCTATTTGCGGAGGAGAGGAATTGAGACAGTTGGAGAAGTGAATGCACACACGCTTGAATGGACGGAGAAGACAAAGCTGGCGGCGAGGAGGACGAAGGGTCTACGGAGGAGATTGATGACGTAGTTAGGATTAAATTCTAACGGTTTTACCTAGAGAACGATAAATTTCTTCCAAATCTCCTCAAACAAGAAAATAGAAATATAAATGCGAAGCAGTTTATTTGAAGTCTGCACATTAGGCAATAAGCTTAATGTGTCACTTGTCAGCAATTTAAAGTACAATTTTGCCTGTTCGACACGATTAAACTGGATATAATGTCTAATAGCTGAGTATGTTGTATTGCCTTCACTATTTTATAGGTGCATTTAAGATTCAATCGAAAGGAAAATGCTTTTTGTTTAGTGTAAGGGAAAATAATTAGGGGAGAGGGCCTAGTAGTCGTGCACCCTAACTTCGCGCTTCTAATTTTCCTATGTCGAAATTTCAAATCACTCCCAATTTTTTACAGCAGCTTACTTGGCAAGTTCTCTGCTTATAACTAAGGTTTCAAGGCCACATCATCAAATATGATGCCACATCAGCATGCGTTTTTGTCAAGGTGTCCAAAAAGGCCCCAAAAAAAAGTGAGACCAATTCTCGTGCATTACATCATAAGTAGTTGAGCGCTGATGTGGTATCACATGATTGGTTGCTTGTTAGATCAAAAGCATACTTTGTGTTTAATTATGGGTAGTCAAATCACAACTATTAAACATTATATAAACAACTATTAGGTATTATATTCACGATTGGGTGCACGACTATTGGACCCCGCACGACTATTGGGCCCTCTCCCCTATTGTTTTAGATTTGTTGGAATTAATCCCAACTACCTACCTTCCGTTACTCGTCGGCTGTTCCTTCATTCTCTCCGCCGTCGTATATTTGTTCAAGCGTGTGAACTGTCTTTGTTGAGCTCAGATCCATATCTTTTTCTCCACTCATTATCTCCATCAGGACAGTTTTGAATATGAAATAATTGCGTGATTTTATTCTTAGGATCTTCCCACACGCTTCACCAATTTGGCATTAGAAATTTTACTATGGTTATTGAAGGAAGAGGCAGAGAAGAGAAACAGAGAACAAAAGAACAGAGATATAACAACAAATGATTTATGTTTTATATATTTCAAAATATAGATATAACAACAGACGATTTATGTTTATATTTTAAAATATACAAACTTCATTACATCGTAAACATTTATGAATCCAATACACGGAGTTGTTGCTTTTCCAGAGCACTTCAGAAAATAAAATTAAAATGAAGTTACCTGTTCTCTGACTGTTCAAACTGTTGCTAGAACAAAAGAATACTAAGTTCAAAGTATATCTTCGGCAAGGAGAAACCCAAAACAAAACAATAATTACAATTAATTTAAAAGCTTTTTGAAGCGTGTGAGAAAATCAGAGATTAGATTATACAATTAGATCATATTAATTTTCAGTCATATGTGCAGAGAATGTGGATGAGAGGATTGAGGCAGAGCTAGAAAAGTGAATGTACACACGCTTGAATTGACGGCGAGGAGAATGAAGGGTCTACGGAGGAGATTAATGAAGTAGTTGGGATTAAATTCCAACAGTTATTACCAAAAGAACCATAAATTTCTTCTTAATCTCCTCAAGCGAGAAAACAGAAATATAAATGTGAAGCACCTTTATTCAAAGTCTGCATTGAGCACCAAAAGCTTTGGTAGAAAGAGATACAACTGACATATTTATCTTGTTGGCACTTTAAAAGCTAAACTTTATGTGTTACTTGTCTACAGTTTAAAGTACAGTATTTTGCATGTTCGACACGATTAAATTGGTTTTAATGTCTAATAACAGAGTGTTGTATTGCATTTTAACCATTTAATAGGTACATTTAAGACTCAATCGACTGGGCAGAGAATTGTTACGAACAGGAAAATGCTTTTTGTTTAGTGTAAGTTAAACCTTATTGCTTTAGATTTGTTAGTATTAATCCCAACTACCTATAATTACTCTTGTTCATTCATTATCTCCGCCGTCATAAATCTGTCCAACCGTGTGAGCTGTCTTTCTCCAACTCCAATCCATATCTTTCTCTATACTCATTCTCAGCATCAGGACAGTTTTGAATATGAAATAATTGCATGATCTTATTCTTAGGATCTTCCCATGCTGCAGCTTTAATTGTAATTAATTTCCTCTTTGTAAGTGCTCTTTGTGCTAAGTATATAAAAAGAAAGAATAGAATAGAAAGAAAAGAAAAGTGTTTTGCTGTAGCGACAGTTGAAAACAGCCAACGCACAAGGGAGTTTGATTTTCAGTTTTTCAAAGACAACATAGAAGCAGCTCTGTGTTTGTTTTATGATATATGAAATAGAAATTGTGATCAAGGGAAAATTCTAAAATTATGTTAGAGTGGGTTAGCACAATAACATTAAAATTCCTATGAAATAACAAAGTACAAAGGAAGTGAATGTGAAGACAAAAGGGATAATGTTACCTTAAGTCTCCACCTTCCATGATTGACTTTTGTTACACCTCCTAGCTTGCAGTACACAAAATGCCCATAGATTTGTATGAGCAACTATGCCTAAAGACTAAGCCCTATGCAAGTGTTGAAGGATTTGCAGAAAATAAAATAACCCTACAATGGATTAAAATGACTATGACTGTAAAATGACTATGACTGTAAAATTAATAGTAGCCTAAAGTGAAATCTAAACATGAGAGAAACCAAGAGTGCAAGAGGTCAAGAGAGCTAGCGGGAGAGCAAATGAGAACAAAATTGCCCTTTTATAAAAACTACAATTTTGAATGTGTGGCCAGGATGAAAAGATGACAAGAACCCTAGGATCAATGATCAAGATTAAATGCTGCTGTGCACATTAGGGTTAGGTCAAAATTAGGGCAAAAGATAAGGATGAAGGGCCAAGATTGAATGATAAGATAATTCAATCAAGGGTCGAATTTAAATGAGATGTCAAAAGTCAAGAATTAATTTGGAAGATAAGGCTGGCACGGACAAAGAGGCTGCTGGAGAAATTAAATAATAAAATTTATTTACTGCAGGTGACTAGTAAATAATTAAATAATAAAGATATTATTTAATTATGGAAGAATGTGACAAAAGAATTATTTTGAATTTAAATAATGATTTAATTCAAAATTCAGGAGAATTGGCTAAATTAAATAAATCAAATTTATTTAATTTTAAAGAGAGAAAAAGCTAATGAATGATTAAATAATTAGGATAATTAGGATAATTATTTAATTATAGTGGGAAGTGGACAAAATTAAATAAATAAGAATTTATTTAATTTTTAGAAGAAGGGGATTTAATTAGTGACGTAATTAAATAAATAATTTATTTAATTAATCAAGAAGACATAAATGACAAAGGGAAATTAAATAAATTATGAAATTTATTTAATTAAAGGAAGACTTAGATAATTAATGACGTATTAGATAAATAAATACTATTTATTTATTTAATAATTAAGGAGGAATAAATGACATGAATTAATTAAATAATTATGAATTATTTAATCAATAGTCGAATGTGGACCAAGGACATAATTAAATAACTTAATTATGCTAGAACGAAAGTGGTAAAAATGAAGCTTGCAGGCCTATGTCATTTTTAAGTGTCTACATTTTGCCCCTCTTTGTCATAATGTCGCTTGTCGCATTGTGACAAAGAAAAATAAGTCAAGAATATGCCCCAGTGAAGGTACGGAGTATTCCTGCCCCCTCGGAAAATTTTCAAATTTTGGGTCGATGCCAGAAAAATTTGCAAAAGGTCCTGACAAATCCATTTAATGGCTAGAAAAACAGCGGCGCAGTCGGTTTCAGATTCTGACATGTTTAAAGCAACTTACGGAGGGGTCAAAGGTGCAGAAATGAGCCTCCAGTATTAACCACGGTTGAAAAATGTCATTTTCACCCTATAAATAGGAGGTCAAAGGGGTAAAAGTCAATTCACTTTCACTATTCACCTTGCGAATCCTGAGAGCTCAGAGCGAAAGGCGCAGCAGCTATGATGGTTATTCCAGTGACAGAGCACCGCGGCGAGATCGTGAGGACCTTAAGACGGCCAGAGGGCTCAGGACCAGCAGTACGTACCCTAAACTTACTTTGTCATTTTCTCGTTTTACGTGTTTTTTAATACTTTCTAGGGTAGTGAATGAATGCGCCGCGACGCATATGCGTTCGCGTTCGTCGCATTTGATGCGTCGCGACACAAGTGCTCAGGAAAAATGAGCTGCACCAGCGATTTGTGCCGCATTCGATATTTGGTGCGACACAAGTGCTTAACCAAATCGCATTTGACGTTTCAAGTGCCGCAATCGCAATGTTGCGACGCAACTGATTTTCTGAAAGTCGCAAGTGATATTCCGTGTCGCATTCGCAATGTGGCGACGCAAACGCCGAAATTCGTGACGCAAGTGTAATTAAGCGACACACTTGACTTGGTGCAACGCATTTGATTTTTGGAACGACGCACTTGTGTTTTTGCGACGCAATTGCATTTTTGTGACGCATTTGCCTGTTTTCTTACTTTGACTTGCTTTGATGCTTTCATGCCCTAAGTTATTTTCCATAATGGTCACAGTTGTCCAAAAAGGTGCTAATGTGATGTTCGTCTATTTGCAGAGGTAGCTTGCCCCTATTTATACGAGAGAGAGCAGACCGAGGACCTTTCGGTTTGGCGATCAGCTAGGTCTGCGAGAGCGGTGATGATTGATGAGACTCGGTCTATTCCATGTTGCGTTCATGCCCGCCATTTGGGCGAACAGGGGTTTGCTGACGGTGCTGTGCGAAAGATAGCATTCTGAGACCTGTTCCTTTCACCTGCCGACATGCGAGGCTATCATTACTTTGGAGGACGTCTACTGTATTCTTTGGATTCCGTTTCGAGGGGAGCGGATCGTGTACGATCCCCGTCATGGCGAGCAGACCTTCCGGGCGTACTATTAGGATCAGGGTGCCGGACTCGGCATTGAGGGTTACGAGATCCATTGGGATTTCCTGGCGGAGCATTACTGTCGCTTTGATGCATTCCTGGCGACTCTGATTAGTGGCATCTTGGTTCCTGACCGACGAGGACACAGATTTTTGATTGGTTGGGGGGATGTCATGGTCGGCATGCGACGAGATAGGACAGTTTATGCATGGGGTCCCTGTTTGCTGGGGACGCTTTATCATCAGCTACATGATGTTGTATACAGGAGAGGAGAGAGCATCTCCTGTGGGACCACACTGATGATGATTTGGGCATGGGAGCATATTGCCATATTCTGCCCTCTTATCGACAGACCACAGCTAGCCGAGGGGATGCCTTATTCCTACTACTATGCCGGCGCATTACAGCAGACTCATGTGGGTGAGACAGGGTGGTGGCAGCATCGGATTGATACCATGGTGACCTTCATCTGGAGACCCTACAGGGATTGTGAGGCATGGGATGATGAGGACGATCATCTTAGTTTTTGCAGGAAGTATTGATACCTCATTGGCCGGACAGTACATACATCGTTGATTATTGAGATGTACCTATCGCAACGTGTACTGAGACAGTTCGGGGAGCAACAGAATGTACCCATGGGGACAGCAGAGTATGCCCGATCATCGAGAGAGTATGCATGGGGGCCGACCATCCCAGTGGCCTTCGCGACACAGCAGATAGACAGGCTAGTAGCCCAGGCCTGGGGTTGGAGAGGTGGAGCAGCAGATCCAGGTACCACACCAGCCTATGATCTATGGTGGCAGGCACGCCGACCCGTGCCATTGACAGATCCTGACGGGCCAGCACCAGTTGACAGGCGGTCAGTGATTCCACGAGTGCGACGAGCCAGACGAGGGGGCAGAGGCAGAGATGGGGGCAGAGGCAGAGGCAGGGGCAGGGATGGAGATGGAGGGAGGGGTGGTGATGGAGTGCGAGGTGGAGACGGAGGCCGGGGTGATGATGGAGGTCGAGGTGGAGATGGAGGTCGTGGTGATGATGGAGGTCGAGGTGGAGACGAAGGCCGTGGTGGAGATGGAGGTCGAGGTGGAGATGACAGCGGAGATGGCAGGAGGCGACAGTGGGACAGACAGGTACCAGGTCGCAGGGTGCGACAGCGCGTGGCAAGGGTAGCATTAGATGCTATCCCCGAGGTTGGTGAGGAGGGGGAGATGGAGGAGCAGCCCAGATAGGAGAGAGAGGGCGAGGGGAGACAGGAGGGGGAGCCAGAGGTGGGGGGACAGGAGGAGGCGGAGGGGGAGAGACAAGAGGAGGATGTCAGGGCACCAGAGGTGGATGTGGCAGGGGAGGGGGAGGCGGAGGGAGAGAGACAGGAGGCGGAGGTGGCAGGAGAGGAGGAGGCGGGGGTGGCAGGAGAGGAGGATGATGATGATGAGGAGGAGGACGAGGCCATAGGTGAGGCAGAGAGACTCCTGAGATGGCAGATGGTGGAGGGTGAGGAGGAGATACCATCTTCAGAGTTGCCCCAGGATGCTACAGCTGATCAGCGGGTGGCCGATTTGCAGCAGAGGTTAGATGCCAGCCTGGCACAGGTGAGGTCGCTACAATCAGCACTGGAGGTAGCCCGTGTAGAGCGGGATCAGGCAGTGATTCACCAGCAGGATACAGCGCGATGGTGCACAGAGTTTGCGGCCCTATGTACAGGACCCATAGGAGACATGGCTCGGGAGTTGGCCAGAGTGAGCACAAGGCTAGGGCAGTACAGGACATTATATGAGCAGGCAGTGCCACTAGAGTGACAGGATCCTACCCTGTCTCAATCACAGACGAGGACAGGCAGTGGGCACAGGTTGGGTAGTGGCAGTGGTACCAGGAGCCACACCAGTGTCGGAGGGTCGACTTCCACAGGACACACATCAGGCCACAGATCACATCACTCCCACAGGCATACTCTGAGTCATCATTTGGGGCACAGTCAGGGTTCTATTGGTTCAGCACAGAGGTTGGTACAGGGTCAGCCACCAGTGACAGATCCTACTGCTTCTCAGAGTCCAGCAACGGTGACCTCACAGGTGTTCCCTACTGTCACGACAATGCCTTCATTCGCAGTTCCATCATCTTCACAGACACAGGCCACTACATGACCATTCATTGCTTTAGAGCCAGTGACAGGGCCTCAGCCACCATCACATTCTTCACCCCGAGGGGATGATGAGAGCCTACCCTAGGGGAATATTTGTATTTGGACACACTATGTTTATTGTTGAGCCTGCGAGCTCCATTTTTGGGATATCCATTGACTCTATCCTGTGACATTGCATATTTTTGAGATGATATTTATATGATGATGCAGTTTTGATGCGGCCTATATGTGTTATGTGATGTTCTATGTATTATGTGTGTATGATATATGATGCTTAATTTATGATGCCATTTATGTATTATGATGTCTATGTTGTGATTTTTGATGTCATGATGATGCAATATTCATATGCTTATGTTAATGATGTGCATAATACCTTTATGTAAAAGATGCAATGATGATGATTATGTTAATGCGATGTTTGTGATTATGTATATGATGTAATGCCATGTATGATGTTATTTAGTGCCATGGATGATGTATGTATGGACCTAATGCAATGGATATACCATGTATGCACTTATATTTTTGAATGACACGGGATATCATCGCAAGATGGACGAGAGAAGATGGCGGGACTGATGAGAGAAGATGACCAGACCAAAGAGGAGAAGATATGAGACCTATGAGAAGATACAAATCCTTCAAAACTTTACTATAGGACTTTTAATATTCGTTGCTCTTTAATCATCATTGGGAAAACTGTTGTAATGGTCAACAAACACCAAGATATGACGTAGATCTAGGTGTGCAAGGTCGTACCATTACCCAAGACAAAACAGTCACAGACAAGGATGAGTATGACTCATACTAGGAGCGTGCTTGCCCCAGTCTTGTTGTCATCATCAACTACAAGCAGAAAAAGACAATGACCAATCATGAAATGTCGTTGCTTCTCTAAATCCTGTTGCTAGGACATCCTTGAGAAACTAGTGACATGATTGTCAAAAAAAATGAAGTCTCTATCATGATATGTCGCTGCTTTTCTAAATCCCAAGATCAAGATCTCGCTGAGAAGCTAGTAGTTATGCGTGTCAATTGTCATGCTACGTCGCTGCTTCTCTAAATCCTGCTTAGTGGGATCTCGCTGAAAAACTAATAACATGATAAGAGATGAAAAGACAATTGCCAAGTGTTTGTCAAGTGCATCTGGATATCCATTGTTCTGATGCCAAGGTGTCATGTCTGATGATGTCAAGATGTCCGAATGTTTAAAGTTTTGATGACCTTGAAAATGTCAAGACTTGGTGAATTCAGGAAGGACACATCCTGAATGATGCCGAATGCCGGGAGGATTTGATCCCTAATGGTCGTAAGGGGTCCCTCAAAATATTGACGATGCCTAGGAAGAACACATCCTAAAGCATAAATGATAGAGTTGGTTCTTCAGAAGGACTCATCTGAAGAATGCTAATGGTAGGAAGAGTGATCCTTAAAAGTCAAGAGGATCGCTCGAAAGGCCGAATGACGATGACGATGCCTAGGAAGGACACATCCTCAGGCGTAAATGACAGAGGTTATCTTTCAGAAGGACTCATCTGAAGATTAACCAAAATTTGACAGTTTGATCATTAATAATGATTTGACATGCTTTGACTTGTGTTTGACTGAGGTTGACTTGTGTTTGATTATATGCCGATATTGCCTTGATGAGAGTATCATGTTAAATAAAAGATTGTTTGACTTTGTTCCAAGAGTTTTCTCATTTGGAAATTGATTGAAGATTTTTGACGTGTGTGCCAATGTAATGTCATGAACCCTAATGGACTGACCTAGTGCGGCCTTGGGGGCTCATCGATAGATGGCCTTGCCTACATCATACACTCAGAGACCTCATAGTTCGACATGACCAATGACTTTGTCTTGATGAGCAAAGATTGCGCCATGATTTATTTTGACAAACCTAATAGGACTGACCTAATGTCTCGGGGACTCAAGTATGAGTCTTGCCTATGTAGCAAATGCGCAGAGACAACGTAGTTCGGACAATGACATGGACTTATTGACTTGATTGACTTAGACTAGAGATGACAGTGCACTTGTGTGCCTTGCGCGGTCGAATGTTTTGTTTGGTTTTCTTCAGGACGTTTTATGATTTTTAGGTCTTTTTTCAGGCCACTTTGCAATGTTTTTGGTCTTTTTTCAGGACATTTTATGATGTTTTTGTGTTTTTTTTAGGACTTTTTATGATGTTTTTATCTTTTTTCAGGACATTTTATGATGTTTTTGTCTTTTTTCAGGACATTTTATGATGTTTTTGTCTTTTTTTAGGACTTTTTATGATGTTTTTGTCTTTTTTTAGGACTTTTTACCATAGTTGCCTGATAAACATTTTGCCCCCAGTCAGGTTTAAGATTTATCCATTTGCAAGGGATACGGATAAGATGCTGTTGACTTGCTGGACAAACAGTCGTCAAGGCTTGATGTCAATCGGTCGTCCACTAGGACAGGTAGAGTGGGATGTGACGGTGACCTGCGGAATAATGGTGAAGATAGCTTTCATCCTAAGCCAAGTTTAGACCAAGTGATAATAGATGGCAGAGCAATGATTGATTACACATGGCGCCTATTTGCCAAGTTTTCACCATGGTACTTGTCCAAAGCGCATGTTTGCCAGGTTTTCACTATTGGACGAATTATTTTTCTTTTTACTATTTTTGTGATTTTTTAATTTTTTTGGTGTCACCAAGATGCCTGTTTGCCAGGTTTTCATCAAGGTGACAATTTTTTTATTTTTCAATTTTTTTGTATTTTAGGGCCCTCCAGCTTTGTCCTCTGATGCTATGCGTAGAACTTTCAGAGGTGTAAACTATTGATGGGCTCAGTCAATTGTTCCCCCTTTGGAGTTTCCAGTTGATATGCTCCAGAACCAAAAGAAGATATGATGATATATGAACCCAGCCAGTTTGGTTCAAACTTTCCTGGCTTTTCTCTGTCTGCTTGGTTCTTAGGGTTCTGCATGAGAACCAGGTCACCAATGTCGAACTTTCTGACCGTGACCTTTTTATTGTAGCTGCGACAAAGGCGATTTTGATATGCTTGGAGGTGATTCAGTGAGTTTTGTCTTCTTTCGTCCAGCATTTCTAGCTCATGCAAGCGTGATTGTCAGTATTCCTCTTCATTAGTTAGACCCTTTAAAGAGACCCGCAGTGAAGGAATTTCAACCTCAATGGGTAAGATGGATTCTACGCCAAAAACCAGGGAAAATGGGGTAGCTCCTGTAGGTGTACGAATGCTAGTTCGGTAAGCCCACAGAGCAGGGTTAAGTTGTATGTGCCAATCGCGGCCAGCGTCATTGACAGTCTTTTTAAGGATCTTAATAATGGTTTTATTCAACGCCTTAGCTTGGCCGTTTCCTTGGGGGTAGTATGGGGATGAAAAATGGTGTTGGATATGGAATCGCTCACATAACTCACATACGTCTTGGTTTTTGAACGGACATCCATTGTCAGTGATGATGGACTGTGGGAGGCCATATCGGCAAATGATGTAATTGAGGATAAACTTTGATATTTGTTTGCCAGTAATGTATGTCAATGGAATGGCTTCGATCCACTTTGTGAAATACTCAGTGGCGGTGATAATGAATTTATGGCCGTTGGAGGAGGTTGGATGAATCTTACCCACAAGGTCGAGTCCCCATTGAGCAAAGGGCCACAGAGAAGTGATTGGCCGAAGTTCTTGTGCTAGAGCATGGACCAAATCACTATGGATCTGACACTTGCGATAGGTTCTGACATATTCGATTGCATCTTTTTCCATTGTCGGCCAATAATATCCAAGTCTCGTTAGTTTCTTAGCTAGAGTAGGACCGCTCGAATGAGATCCGCATATACCATCGTGCACTTCTCATAAGGTCGTACATGCTTCATCGGTGTCAAGACATCTAAGGAGGGTATTGTCGAAACTACGGCGGTATAGGGTGTCACTGATAATGGCATACCTTGCGGATTTCCTAATGAAGGACTTCCTTTGGTTATTGGATAGGTTTGATGGAAGGGTGTGAGTCTTCAGATAGTCATAAATGTCCTGATACCAAGGAGAGTTGGGACCAACAAGTTCACAAACCATTTCCGACTCTGGGATATCATATGCCGGTATCAACAACTATTCTACTAGGAACTCAAATTGGGACACATTTTTAGGGATGTCCAAGAGAGAACTAATAGTAGCCATTGCGTCAGCTACTTTATTCTGTACCCTGGGGATTTGTTCAAAAGAAACTGATTGGAAGTATGTTAGGAAACTATCCACCATCCTCTTGTAAGGAAGCAACTTCTCATCTTTTGTTTCATAGTCGCCATTCACTTGGTTGATTACTAGCTGGGAATCCCCGAATACAAGCAATGTCTGAATTTTCCATTTGATTGCCAGCTTGAGACCTGTAACTAGTGCTTCATATTCGGCAATGTTGTTTGTGCAAGGGAAAGCAATTCAAAATGACTTAGGAATTGAATCCCCTTGTGGTGTGATGAATAAGATTCTAGCCCCTGAGCCATGACCAATGTGAGACCCATCAAAATACAGCTTCCATGGTGTTGTTGGTTCCGTATGGAAGATGGACTTGTCCGGAAAATCAGTTACCAACGGATGAGAGGCTTGCATTGGCGCATCTGCAAGTTGATCTGCTATTACTTGCCCTTTTATTGCCTTGCGTTCAACATACTGTATGTCGTACTCACTTAGGATCATGACCCATTTTGCCAATCGGCTTGTTAACGCTGCTCGACTTAATAGGTATTTCAATGGGTCAATTTTGGCAACTAGTTGTGTCTGATGATTGAGCATATAATGCCTTAGTTTTTGGGCTGCAAAGACAACTGCGAGGCATGCACGTTCAATGTATGTGTAATTCAGCTCGTAACCGATCAGTGTGCGGCTGATGTAGTAGATTTCTCTTTCTTTCCCTTCATGATCATTTTGAGCCAGTAATGCCCCCAGTGCTGAACTAGTGGTCGAGATGTATAGAATTAATGGCTTTCCATGAATAGGCGACATGAGGACTGGTGTTGATAGCAGGTAATCTTTGATTTGCTAGAAGGCCTGTTGACATTTATCTGTCCATACAAAGGGGACACCTTTGCGTAACAGATACTGGAATGGGTGGCACTTATCTGCCAATTGAGCTATGAAGCGGCGAATAGATTGCACTCTGCCTTGCAGGGTTCTGAGTTCACTGATCCCTCTAGGGGGAGGCATGTCTATGATTGCTTTAACCTTTGCTGGATTGACCTCTATGCCTCTTTAGGAAACTATGTACCCCAATAGCTTACCTGACGTGATGCCAAAAAACACATTTCTTAGGGTTTAACCGAACCTTGTACTCTTCTAATCTCTTGAAAATTTTGTCAAGTACCTTCAAATGGTCTTTCCTTGTTGCTGATTTGGCCAATAAGTCATCTACATAGTCTTCCATTATATTGTGCATCATATCATGGAAGATTGTGGTCATAGCCCTTTGGTATGTGGCACCTGCATTTTTGAGACCGAAGGGCATGACGTTCCAACAATATGTACCCCATGGGCAAGTAAATGCTGTTTTGTGTTGGTCCTCAGGAGCAATGCGGATTTGATTATAACCAGAGAAACCATCCATGAGGGATAGCATCTCGTGTCCTGCAGTTAGATCGACTATGATGTCAATGTTGGGCAAAGGAAAGTCATCCTTTGGACATGCTTTGTTTAGGTCCCAGAAATCTATACATACCCGAATTAGTCCATTTGGCTTTGTCACCGACACTAGGTTGGAAATCCATTCAGCATAATCTATAGACCTTATGAATCCAGCATCCAGTAATTTCTTTAACTCGACCTTAACCAATAGAGCAACTTGTGGGTGCATTTTGCGCAACTTCTGCTTGATTGGTTTAGCATTGGATACTAGTGGCAGATGATGTAGAACCAGTTTGGGGTCCAATCTTGGCATGTCAGCGTAGGACCATGCAAACTTTATTTTCCATTCTGCAAAGAATTTATGAAATTCCGGTTTCTCTTCATCTGTCAATGATGCCGCAAATAGGACCATCTTGGGGTCTTCTGGAGTCGAAATGTTATCCTCTATGGTGTCCTCGATAAGCATGGCCGATCTCTCCTATTGCACGGGGAGAAAATCCAGTCCTCCATCTTTGGGCACCTCCAAGAGGTTTTCACCCGCAGATACGTCCTTTGTTTTTACTATTTTACCGTCAAGAGGTGCCTTTCAGTTTTCACCTAGAGACGTTTCGTTTTTTACTTTATTTTTACTTTTGCGACTAGAGGACTGAACCGTCTCACCGAAGTATGCCGTGTAGTCTAGATCAATAGCAAATACTAATTTGTGATCCCCACTGGGTATGCCTTCACGTAATCCCATGAATTCAGCAATGGCTTCATCATTTTGGAATGTGTCTAGAACTGGCGGTCCTTGTTGGTCCCAATCGACTAGTTCAGGGTAGACTAATGAAATGCCATCATCAAGGCTAGTGAATTCGGGTGAGGATACCGATAGCATACAGATGGATTCGTTGATGTTGTAGATGAGGTTATCGTCATCCAACTCAATATCGGACTCTATCCAATATTCGCCTTCACTAGTGTCATATTCGTTGTCATAATACGGGGTGAAGTTTTGAGAGCCCTGGTTATCAATGTCATCTGATACTTCAGATAGATTAGACTGAGGGGGTTCGGATGGTGGTTGTTGCATGTCATGCAACGTGGTAGTGGGATTTTGACTGTTTGGTGCCCGCTCAATTTTGAATGTTTGCCAAAATCGTTGTTCAGAGGTCAATTCCCCTGGTTCGACAAACAAATCATCAAGACAACAGTCACTTAGGGATCGTTCGGAGCCAAATTCCCACTCGTGGGAGTCTGTTTCGGTTAGATATTCCCTAGTAGTCTCAACACTTTCAGAAGCATGTATTCGCTCACTGAAAAGTCCAAGGGTACGTCGATCGCCATTGTCAAGTGATCTAAACCCTAATCCAAGATACTTCAGAGTTTGGAAAGTTTCTATGGGTTCCCTTCGACCAGTTTTATTTTTTCCAAGGCCACTAGTACCATCGTAGCCTTTAGCCTTCATGATATTGTAACCCTTGCCATATTTCTGGACTGGTAGTGGAGGTAGTGAGACTATATCCTTATAGATCCATCCTGTGATGTCGGTAAGGTCTTCATCACTCATGTCTCTCCACTTGATGAAAACTGTATTCGGTGGAACTTTGAATGTTTCTTGCGGTTCCATTCTGAAACATGGTCGACCATAGATCTTTGGAGGAGTAGGTATTGTAGTTATGTTGTATGCTGTATTTAGTTTGAACTCTCCGCAGCCGAGGTCCTGGATTTTATCAGTTGATTCGGTCTTAGGGTTGGTGGAGGGTTGTGATATGTCAGAAGACGTGGATGGAGTGGATGTGGAAGATGACCCGAGCATGGAAGGGTCGATGTATTTGGATGAGGAGCCAGGTGCTTCCCGGTTAATAGGTACTTGGTTTTTGGAGATACCCCTTAAATTGGTACAATATTGGAAAGGGTCGGGGTCTCTGTATATGGTTACTTCTGTACCATCAAAAGGAAACTTGAGGCATTGGTGGTATGTGGACGTAACGGCTTTTAAAGCATGGATCCATGGACGGCCTTGAAGTAAAATGTTATATGGTAGTTCCAAATCTAGGACCTGGCAAGTTGTGTCGACAATGAGTGGTCCCACTCTGATAGGGAGAGAGATAACACCTCGCGAAGAGCGTTTCTCGTCATCATATGCTCTGATCACTATGCTTTTCGTTGGGTCTACGCATGCATCAGAGAATCTGAGAGCCTTAACCAGTTTAAGGGAGCATATATTCAACCCCGCTCCGCCATCTATTAAAACTCGTCTAACCTTGTGCTTGTGGACAAAAACTTCTATGTTTAACGCATCATTGTGGTTGGTTTTAGATGATGAGTAATCCTGATCTGAGAAGGTAACATGGTGCGGCGTGGTGAGATATCCCACCATAGTTTCAAACTGATTGACATCAATGTCCTTTAGGACCGATGACTCTAAGAGAGTTTTATCCAGGATTTCTTTGTGTGCGGGAGAAATATGAAGCAGCTCAAGGATAGATATTTGCGCAAGAGTCTTTCCTAGTTGGTCAATGAGATTGAACTGACTTTTGGGTTTCCACTGTTGTGGGGTTGAGACAGGTTTTGGTTGTTTAGCAGATGAAGCTGGTTGTGATTGTTCAGCAGATGGGCTTGCTATAATGATCTTGGCTTGTCTAGGGGGAGGTGGACCAGCTATAGTGACCTTGCCACTTCGCGTAGTAGCATTGCACTGTGGTGCTCTCCTGATCGTAATGGTGTTGATGTACTCCTCGTCTGTTCTAACATTATTTATTATTGGTCCACCAGAGTAATCGTACTTGGCTCGGGTGAAGTTAGCTTGGTTTTGTGGACCTGAAGTGGAAGCATTATGGGGACCATGATCCTGTAGTGGATTCTTATGGATAGTATGATCTGAGTTGGAATTGAATTGTGATCCACCTACTTCGATGGTGCGATTTTCAATGAGGTCTTGGATTACATTTTTTAGTTGTCGACAGTTGGAGGTTGTATGCCCTTTGACTCGATGGTATTCGCAAATTGCGTTGTCATCCCACCATGCTGGTTTGAATTGTCCTGGGTCATAAGGTTTTATTTCCGGAAGTGTGATGACCCCATGTTGGATGCATTTCTTGAGGACATCTGCAATGGGTTCTCCTAAATTGGTGTATGTACGACCCCTAGGGAATTGTCTTAGTTGACGATATTGTCCTTGTCAGTTTTGATCATTTTGACTGTTTGAAGGAGCATTGGGGGGAGGTGTCAATGTCATTGTTGGTCTATTTTATTGTTGCACCCCTTTCAGAGCCAATACGAGACTTGCAGTCTTGGCGTCGACGACACCATCATTTCTAACATGTTTATTCTTGACCTAGTATTGGTTTTTGTCAGCGGGTGGGTTGGTGTTTGTGTTTTTGGAACCATACCTCAGTTCTCCCTTTGCGATAAGGGCTTTCTCAATTTGGACCCCCTTTTCCACTAATTCTGTGAAGGTTGTGCAACAATGTATTTGCAATGTGAATTTGAGGGGCCCTAGAATTGTTTGGACAAACATGTCAACCTTTTCTCTTTCAGGAATGTCAATGTGACATCGACTAGCGAGGCTTCTCCATTTTTGAAAGAACGGGATAAATGTCTCACCCGACTCTTCTTGTGTGAGATTGCATAAGCTAGTGATAGAGGTGTCCATGTCAATATTGTATGCGTAATTTTTTATGAACCTTCTTTTGAGCTCATCCCATGTCTGGATATCTTTTTGCGTTGAAAACCATTCAAGAGCTTGACCCGCCAAACTTTTGGAAAAAAGTCTCATCAAGTATGTGGGTTCGTAGGCGATATCCATATAGTTATTTGCGAATTCGTGAAGATGTTCAATGGGATTTGTCTTGCCTTTATATTTAGTGAAGTTGGGTGACACATATCCTGGCGGAAATGCGGGCATACGTAAGTTTGTGTCGAATGGGTATACATCCAGATCATATGATATTTCAGATTTCCCACCTGTGATGAACATGTTTTGCATTGTCTTCGCCATATCCCGCACTGTTGCTTTGAGTTCATCTATGGTAGGGTCATTTACATTTCCATACATTGGATTGCCTGGTACACCCTGTGTTCTTGCATGAGTATAGGTGTATTGTGGCGGTACGGGTTGTTGTGGTACGTATGACGTGTGTTGTTGGTATTGGAAGTTGTGATTAGGCGCATGTTGATGAGTGTGAACGTTGGATGAGTATGTTGGAATGTGTCCCCCAGCTATGCATGTCGTTATTTGGGGGATGTTGTGACCATGAATGTTAGGATGTATTAACGATGTCATGGGTTGAGTTATTTGGCCACTTTGTGTGAATTGCTGATTTTGCACAACGGGAACATTGGTATTCGTACCTTGGGAGGTAATGACGTTTGACTGTGTTGTCGTGTGAACGTTTTTTTGTTGTCCTTGTATAAAGATACGCCCCGTGGCTCCTCCCAAAGGATGTTGTGAATTACTACTGAACGATTTTGTTGAAGTTGTGTTCATGGTAGTAGATGTAGTTGTCAAGGGGGAGTTGTGATGACTTGATGATGCCCCCGTGGTATTTGCTGTTGCGATAACAGGAGGATTGGAATAATTTGTCGATGATGTCAAGGAGCCAAGAGTGGTTGTATTTAATTGGGGTAGTGTTGTGGATGTTGTGGATGATTGTGATCCCCTAATAGATGTAGCGTTTATTGTATTGGAGATGTTTGGGATGTTGGATGTGGTATGCAGTGTCGTTGTGGTGTCAAAAGGGATGTTGCTTGTAGTGTTTAGGACTTGACCACTGTGTGAGATGTTGTGAACATTGTTGGCAATAGGATCATGTAGCGTGTTAATGTCGAATCCTGGTGGTAACTTAGCTCCTTCACTTAAGAGCATAGCTACGAATCTGTCTCTGTCGTGACGTGCTATTGTTTCAGCCAACTGATAGGCCTCTGGGTCTTGTGTCAATGCTTCTATGTGTTCTTGAAGTAGTTGACCGTTTTCATCTCTTTGCATGTAGCGTTCGAATGAGTTGTTAGGTAAGGATTGTGTTGTCACTAGAGGTTGATTGTCTAGATTGGTAAAGGGATCATTCACGGTCCAGTTTGAGTCATGTGGAGGACTGTTGGGATCTCGTCCAAAGTTTTCCATTTGTCTTTTGTGCTTTTGAAGTCTGGTTTCGACCATAAATGAGATTGCTCAAAGGGAATGTCCACTAAATGCAAGTATGACACTAGGTGAAATCTAAGGTTCAAATTGACGACTAAAATGACCACTGTTTTTGGATTTTTGTGAATAAGGTATGCAATGTGGATGCAATGTAGAATGAGGCTATCTAAGCACTTCTAAGCTTGAACTTTGTTTTCGATTTGGACTGCTAAAAGACTTTGTTGTTAATGACAAGTTGACAAGATGACTAGTGAGTCTTCCTAACTAGACTTTTGAGTTGGAAGAAATCTCACAAAAGAGGACAATGACTAAAAGGATGTTTGATAACTTAGTCCAAAAGGGTCTAATTTCGAAAACAATGATTTTGCCAAGGGGTGCCTAAGATTTGCCTATTCCTAAATATGCAAGATTTGAGCCTAGGGACAACGTAATGTTGAATGATACTTAAATGGGATGAGGTATGAAACCTAAGATGATCAATGCAAGCTAAGAGACAAAACTTTGAGCAATTTCAAATTGGGTTGCTAGCAGAATCTTTCTGATGACAGAGTTTGACAGATGGTTGACAGTTTGGAGGTCTCTGGTTTCAAATGTGCAGTTTTAAAATTTTGACAGGCAAATGCGTCACAATTTGGCAATTGCGTCACGGTTTAGCAACTGCGGTTCAGTTTTTCACTTGCGGCTTTTTGACTGTCAGATGCGACTCGGTTTATCATATGCGGCTTTCGGATTAACAGATGCGTCGCGACGCCTACAGATGTGTTGTTCTAAGTTTCAGATGCGGTTTATCAGAGCAATTGCGTTACAGAATGTCAGTTGCGGTTCGACAGATATGATAGTTTTGTTTCAAAGTAATTTTCGTGGTATGTTGATGGAAGTTTTTGATCTGTTTGATGAATGTTTTGTTTGGACTGTGACAAAACCAGAATGCACTTGACAAACACAGCGTTTTAAGGGATAACCAAACACACATGAGATAAGCACAATCCTAAAAAGGCCACTAGGCCATGGGTTTGTATACTTGATATAGCCCACCAGTTATACCTCGGATTGGTGATAAACACCTTTCCTTCTCGAGAGCGGATAGCTTAGAATTTTGGTGGCATTGGCTCCCCTCCACGGCTCATTAACGTCATTCGAGCACACCAAATTCGGATTCATTGGGTAGTGACATCCCAAGAATTGCTATCTCTACTCAAGGGGATCGGAGTGAGTAATCTTCGGGCATGATACTGTACCTGCACTATATCAAGCAACGCCAATAGAACGGTTGGACACTAAGACAAGAGGTGTTTAATTCGGGCATTCAATTTGTGGGCGATCCATGTGGTGAGAGCCCTTTCGGATCCATCTCGTCGGAACCATTTCGTGATTCTTGGGCTTTCCCCAAGAACCCACTTTTCTATACCGCTTGGAAGTCCCTCAGTGTCAGGGTGCTATCGGTCTGAGTTATCCTGGGGTGAGTACTTTTTTCCACCAGAACAGGCCCAAGTTCTAGAGTCGGTAACCGTTTCTCTTACACCTAGGATCACACGAATGTGCAAGGGGAGAGGATACTCTGATATACCGAATCGTGAAGGGTAAAATAACAGAAAAGAATGGGTCTGGTTTTCTGATCACAAAGTTTTCACCAAGTGAGAGCATACACACCTACCACTCCACAAGCACACTCAAGCATGAAAGACATGATTCTTTTTATAAGCACCAAATTCAAAGTTTTCTAATCTAGAAATAAACAAGCACACTGTTTGTTTTCTCCTTCTTTGGCATGCGAATCTGCAAACAATGAGTTAGTAGTCTTGTATGTGATGGTCTTGGACACACGAAAAAAGGATTGCCACATGCTATAAGAAATTATTAGTGACACAAAAGATCTAATCTGGTTAACATGCAGGAACAAGAAACACAGAAAAAGACAGAAAACCAGAAAACTAGAAAACAGAAAACCAAAAATTCGGCAATTAAGATCTCAAAACTGACAGAAGAAATTTACCAGGCAAATGCGGCACGGTATTACCAGGCAGATGCAGCGCGGTTTGGAAAATGCGTCGTTCGGGGTGTCGAATGCGGCTCGGAATGTCAGATGCGTCTCTGTAATTGGCAGTTGCGGCTTGTTAGAACAGTTGCGTCGTTTCTGTCAGTAGATGCATTGTGACGTTTGCAGCGATCTATACCAGTATCCTGCAAAACAACAAAAAACAACTCCTACGAAAATAGAAAGCTGCTACTAGAAAGGATTAGTGACAGACAATCTAATCTTATCGAACATGCAAGAATAAAGACAGAATGCAGAAAAACATAAGATTAGACAACCCGAAATTCAAAAATGAAACCCCCAAACTGAAAAAAAAGTATTATACCAGACGGATGCGACGCGGATTGCAAATGCGACTTTCGGGGTTTCGGATGCGGCTCAGAAAAAATGGATGCGTCGTTCTATACTTCAGTTGCGTTGCGACAGAGCAATTGCGGCTCTACGGTTCTCGGGTACGTCGCGACACATATGATGCGTCACAATGTTTTTTAGAAAAAGTTGTGGCGATCCGTACCTGTACCCTGCAAAATGACAAAAAACACCAAAAAATGTACAAAAAGCCAAAAAACGACGTCGGGTTCACCAATGTGATTAAGGGAAAATTCTAAAATTATGTTAGAGGGGGTTAGCACAATAACATTAAAATTCCTATGAAATAACAAAGTACAAAGGAAGTGAATGTGAAGACAAAAGGGACAATGTTACCCTAAGTCTCCACCTTCCATGATTGACCTTTGTTACACCTCCTAGCTTGCAGTACATAAAATGCCCTCAGATTTGTATGAACAACTATGCCTAAAGACTAAGCCCTATGCAAGTGTTGAAGGATTTGCAGAAAATAAAATAACCCTACAATGGATTAAAATGACTATGACTGTAAATGACTATGACTGTAAAATTAATAGTAGCCTAAAGTGAAATCTAAACATGAGAGAAACCAAGAGTGCAAGAGGTCAAGAGAGCTAGCGGGAGAGCAAATGAGAACAAAATTGCCCTTTTATAAAAACTGCAATTTTGAATGTGTGGCTAGGATGAAAAGATGACAAGAACCCTAGGATCAATGATCAAGATTAAATGCTGCTGTGCACATTAGGGTTAGGTCAAAATTAGGGCAAAAGATAAGGATGAAGGGCCAAGATTGAATTATAAGATAATTCAATCAAGGGTCGAATTTAAATGAGATGTCAAAAGTCAAGAATTAATTTGGAAGATAAGGCTGGCACGGACAAAGAGGCTATTGGAGAAATTAAATAATAAAATTTATTTACTCCAGGTGACTAGTAAATAATTAAATAATAAAGATATTATTTAATTATGGAAGAATGTGACAAAAGAATTATTTTGAATTTAAATAATGATTTAATTCAAAATTCAGGAGAATTGGCTAAATTAAATAAATCAAATTTATTTAATTTTAAAGAGAGAAAAAGCTAATGAATGATTAAATAATTAAGATAATTATTTAATTATAGTGGGAAGTGGACAAAATTAAATAAATAAGAATTTATTTAATTTTTAGAAGAAGGGGTTTTAATTAGTGACGTAATTAAATAAATAAAATTTATTTAATTAATCAAGAAGACATAAATGACAAAGGGAAATTAAATAAATTATGAAATTTATTTAATTAAAGGAAGACTTAGATAATTAATGACGTATTAGATAAATAAATACTATTTATTTATTTAATAATCAAGGAGGAATAAATGACATAAATTAATTAAATAATTATGAATTAGTTAATCAATAGTCGAATGTGGACCAAGGACATAATTAAATAACTTAATTATGCTAGAACGAAAGTGGTAAAAATGAAGCTTGCAGGCCTATATCATTTTTAGGTGTCTACAAAAATCATCTCCTCTGCCTCTTCCTTCAAGATTGACTTACATTTTTTAGTAATGGGAAATGGAGGAGAAGCCTATTGTTGAAGAACGTGGATATAGTGTTCTTGATGAATATTGTAAGCAGTTTCATCACATGGAAACCGAATTGACTATAATTAAATCAGAACATGAGGAATTAACCGAAAGAAACAAAAAACTAGCGGAGGAGTTCCAAGAAGCTAAAGAGCAATCTTGTAAGCAGATTCAAAACATGAAAGCCGAACTAGGGAGGTCGGATTCGGTAAATAGGGAATTGGATAAAAGAAACAAAAACCTAGAAGAGGAGCTTCACAAGGCTAAAGAGCAATGTTTTAAGCAGTTTCTTGACATGCAAACCATATTAGTTAAAACTCGATCCCAAAATAAGGAACTTGCTGACCGAAACGACAAACTAGAGGAGGAACTCCACAAGGCTAAAGTAAACGAACAATTGAGCGAAAGAAATCATGAACAAACAAGAAATAAGCTGAAGGGATGGTGTACAGCATTAGCTGCAATGAAGGAGGAATGTGATGGAATATGCCAGCAACAAGAGTATTCAGGAGCGGCTACACAACTTTCTAGAAGGAAGAAATATGTTCTTAAAATTTACGAGATCAATGACTACATGAATTGCCCACTTTGCTTGAAAGCATGGAATCCATCGGGAGAGCACAATGTCTGGTATGTTATACAAGCACATGGGTCTCAAATAGAATTATCATATTCTTTTTTAAGCGAACTAGTCTATGTTTTGTGCCGAATGATAAAACAATTTCTGTGGCATGGGGCCATATGATCTAATACGGCCCTTTATAGTATTATGTACTGGAATTTTGGCAAGTAGGTAGACTAAAAAACTGGAATTTTGGCAATTAAAATATTTTTTTTAGATATATATGCTGCTTTAATTTTATAACCGGGGAAAATAAGAGCCGTCATGTTTTTCTCTACTTTCAAACACGTTGTTTGAACTTTCCATATCGTTAAACATAAAGGAAGAATTCTAATATTTAGAATTATGGAATTCCAGTTCTCTTTCCTGTGGCCATTTTTTTGGCAGATCATGCATAACACAATGGATTAATAAAACTGGAACTCGGGGTTCGTCTACGGTAAGTCGAATTTATTCAGATAATTTTTCCTATTTATGTCAGTCTATTAGTTTTTCAATGAAATTAATTTTTATGTAACTGATTACAGTGTCCACTATGTTCGAGTAAGGCCACATTAAAAGAAATAAGAAATCACTGTGCATCACAAACGTACGGTTTGATTTGTTCTCTCTCTCCTATCGAACAAAAAGTATATCTGATCTATTTATAGTAGTAATTTTGTTTTGAAATTCTCAAACTATAAATAATAGTGTATCGAAATTGTGGAAATTAATACTCTGTTTTACCGGAATTTCAACGCACTAACATCGGTTTCCTTGTTTTACAGGTTGGAAGATATCTGACTATATTTAGCTTCAATTTTGGAAATGTGAAGCTTTACTCAAATGCGAGAGAGTGTTATAAGTGGGTAATCCGGGCCATTATAGTATTTAATTTTGAATTGTCTAGGAAAATGATTTTAATTCACAGAAAAAATGCCACATTTCACCTATCTTAAAAAGGACATACATATGCTATGATGAATAGCGGAGTTTGTAGTCGTGTCACTGGACATCTTTATTTGTTTTTCCAGTATGTCGTTGGCATTACTTTTGAGCTTTGGAAAATGCACTTTTTTCGAACTTTTGCTGCCATATTTATGTTGCTGGCAAACAAATCCTTCTTCCAATAAATATTGCTACAGATCTAGATGTTCCCAAATATCTGAGATTAAAAGGTTGAAATCAGGGCAGGGTGTATATGGGCTTCAAAATCAGTTTTTAAACTGTGGCTGGTATTGGGAAGTGGGAGGAGATCATACAGTAAAATACTCCCTAAAAGCAATCTTTCTGTATTGTTGTACTTGAAATATATTTATTTATAGCTTAAAAAACTAAACAAATCATTCTAGTACTTATAATTTGTTTATAAAGTAATGCCAAAAAAGCCAATGCAATAAGTTTAAGAATTTGTTTTATATGTTTTACTTTATTAAATATCAATGCTACTCTTTTTTTTCACACTTTTTAGAGTTACAAATCTCATTTTTCAGTTCACAATATTTCGAAGATAAAAGACATTTTTTTTTTTATATGTTTGACTTCATTAAACATCTGTTACTTTTTATTTTCACATGATCTTAGAGCCACCAGTCTCATTTTTCATCTTACAATTTATCAAGTCCCATCAACAAGAACAATTTATCGAATCACTTCTGCAAAGGATAATTTATCAGGTCACGCCAGCAAGTATTCTTACAAGACCTTTGAATGTAAAAGACAAAGAGATAGCATTACATGGGTAGGACATTACATCTTTTAAAAAAGGTTGAGTGTGAAGGGTTTAATTTTTGGAAGCTGAAAATCAAATAAAAATGTTTTTATTGATTTGTTGGAGCTAATAGAAAATAGAGATTCTATGTCAATAAATCAAGTGATTAGAAGTTTGGGATTAGTTAAATCAAAATAAATTTGTAGGTTAGATCCAAGTGGGAGATAAGAGATTGTAAGTTAGTGATCAAAATATATCCAAGTGGAATATAAGAGTTTTTATGTTAGATCCAAGTGGGCGATAAAAAATTGAATGTTAGATCCAAGTGAGAGATGAGAGATTGTATGTTAGTGAAATTTGGGATTAGTTTATTTGAATGTATGAATATTTCTTTGAAAGTCATTTCTTTTTATTTGAAAAATGCAAGATACCCACATAAATATGTTCAAAGTTTATTTTTAAATATGTTAAAGTTTTTTAGAAATAAGCTCGCAACAGAAGCCGCATGTGGTCAATGAACAAAAGATGTAAACTGTAATGATAGTTTTTGGGAACTCGTCATAATCCTATTTAAGATTGGTAGTAGCTCTTAACATTCAAATCAATTTAATTTTTTGTGATGTAATAACATTACCATTTTTGGATTTTGTGTGTAGTGGGTTGCTCATGTTTCTTCAGCAGGGTATCTCCTTTGCAACTCCTATTAAGGTGTACGCCACTCCTATTGAGGTGGAGTTGGGTATGTTGGAGAGTCTTTGTTGTTGTGGATAAGGTATTCTTGGTGACTATTCCTATAGAGGCGGAGAGACAAGTTAGATGATGGGGTTTCTTTGCTCCATCAACATTGTTGTTGTTTATTGTTGATAAATTGGTTTTTTGAGTGACATGTTTGTTGTGGGCTAGCTATCTCAAGGAGTGTTGATGGGCTAAGATTTTTTCTAAGCGGGATTATGACACTTTTTTGGGTTTGGTGGTTTGGGTTTTAAGTCCCATCAAAACTTCCTTGTAAGGGTTTTAGGCCCCTTTTGCAGAATATATACTCTATTCAACCTTTAGGGTGGCTATTGTTGATGGATTACTAATTTTGTTTGTAGCTTTGTGGGTGCCATGTAGGCTTGGTTTTGGTTTGAACTATTGGTTGGGAGGCCTGTTTTATATTTGTTTTTTTGTTTAGGTTTGATCTGTTAGTCATGAAACCCGTTTCATGATATTGTATGGGATTAGGGTGTATGGGATCAGAGCCCCAAACCCTAATTTTTTAATAAAAAACATTTCCATTTTAAGAGATAAAACATGCATGAGATGTAAATGATATCAACATGTCACATCCCCTAATAATGGCATCCAAGTTGGACAGAGCAAATGGAGAAAAATAATTAAAAATAAAAAAAATTGAAAATTCCTTTTGAAACAAGAAAATAGATGGGGTGAAGAAGTCAATAGACATTAATGGAGGTGACTTCCTCTATTCTATGTCAGCGTGCTACATACGTTTAATAAAAATGGCATAGGTATGGTGGGATTGGTTATAGGGTATGGCGTCCTTGAACCATCCAAATGACAAGTCACGTGTGAAAGTGGTACTTAGGAAAATATTAACACTCACGATGCCTCCCCCTTAACGACTCATTCAAGTGTGCTTTAGAAGTTAGAGAGCAAAAATGCGTGGAGGAATCAATGCAAAGACTGGCATGGAATAAATAACATGAAGAAAGTGAGGAGTAAGTTGGAGAGTTCACAATCATAGCCACTATTCTCCCTACCTCAACCAAAATGAGAGTTTTGGAACATGTTTATGGACACCTATGAAATCACACTGGATAGAAGATTTTCACTAGAAGAGATTCACAATGTGTTGAAAAAGGAAAAGTCATAGAAAGGATGCAAGTAGAATCCAAAGTGAAAGCATGAAGAAATGAAATTTGGAAGGGCGGTGAGATCTCTCAAGGAATGCATAGGTTGCAGGATTCCCACAAAATGTGAAAGCCTAGACATGTAAATTGTCTGGAAAAATGGTTGACTTAACGTGGTTTAAGAAAATTCATAGGTAGTTCTGTAAGAGTTATCGTGTATTAGAGAATAATTAATTAGTTTAATTAGTTATTATTCTAATTCTCATGCACTTAAGCTAAACTTAGGTTTTCTTTATTAGTTAACTCAATGTTTTATTTATGTTAACTACAAAGCAAATATTAGATCAATTCGTCTCATCACACAAGATGTTGACACTTGTCATGATCTAATCCCTTTTCATTAGGGTTGCTCTTATAAATCATTCATTCTCTCTTGTAATTATTCATTCTATAAGTATTTTCTTTTTGAGAAATATCAAATCTTTCTTTTGTAGAGCTCTTGGGTGGAAGGTGTTTTGTTCATTGTTTGATCATGTGGCTCGTGTTATTCACAAATCTAACATGGTATCAGAGTGAGGATTTAGTGAAACCCTTCTCCATTTCTAAGCTATTTTCTCATCTAGGGTTACAGGTTCAAATTTGGAAATTTTAATAGTGTTTTTTTGCAATTTTTGGAGGTGGGAAAAATTTCAGATCACTTTGGTGCAAAACATACCTCACCATTGTGTCTGGAGCAGCCAAAAACTTAAACATAGACTGTCATTTCATGAAAATGAGAAAAAAAATTGGAGGAATTTTTTTTTGAGGCACGATTTACAAGGTTAAAAATCTGTACAATGATATAGAATCTATATAGCGTATGGATCTAGACACCGTATTGTAGTGCCATTAATTTGTTGTTTCAAAAAAATTCACGGAGGCTTAAAAAAATCGCAGTTTCTTGGTTTTTTTGACTAGTTTAATTTTTTTATGCATAAACAAAAGAAAAACTCTTTTTCCAAAAAAAGGGCACTTTTTTTATTTAGGCGTAGGTTTAAAAAAAAACATGTGATTTGGAATATTCTTTCATTCAAACTATGATAAATCAAAAAGTAAGTGTCCCTTTTTAACAATATTCTTTGCATTAGCTTTTATGTCCAACCCTTGTTCCTAGCCATCAGCCCCCACGTGACCAAGAGTTTTACTTTTTAAGCCCCTCAGATCACCTCCCAAGGCCTAATTGTGCAACTTTCACAAAATCAGGTATATCTTGGGCATACAAACTCCATTTTTTGAAAACTTTATATCGTCGAAAAGCTGGTTTTGAGCCCATTCTAGATCTAGAGCTTATTTTTTTAGATATTTTACTAGAAATTTTATACATTCAGTTGAAGAAAATCATTCTATTCTACACTTTCAGGGCCATAACTTGGGCAAACAAACTTTGTTTTTTGCAAACGAAATAGGCATTGGAAAGCTCTTTCAATGCTCTATACAACCATGTAGTCCAATTTTCTAGAATATTCACAAGGTACACAAGGATCTCTCTAATGTGATTTTTTATTTTTAAAGCTTTTCTTCTCTCAAAGTTGTATTTGGGTTTAGTTTTTCCTATTGTGGGGGGGTATATTTCATGCTTTCGGTATATATACATCTGAGATTAGAAATCCTTTACCACACATTGCTTTGAAAACAACTATCATGGCATACACCTATTCATTTGAACGTCTTACACCACACAACTATCATACTTGGAAACCTCATATGAAAAGAATGCTCATGTATAGGGGTTTATGGTCCACTTTGGATGAAGTATAGCAAGCATTGACTTGTCCATTTGACATATTTCAGCATAGGAACAAGACAAATGAGGGTGATCTTGAAATTTTCTATATGATAATCTCATGCTATTTTATCACAAACATTGGAAACAAATAGATACATCCCTATCAGATGCAAATAGATAAAATTCCTAAAGGATTTGGTAGACCCTTTAATGAATTGTACCTACAGCTAGGAATGAGCAGTACTTCATATCACTATACTATAATTACAAGTGTGTCAAAACTTGTAAATATTTATGTTCTTTGTCAGGTACTGGCGACTCACTAACATCAAAGGTGACCTAAAAAAAGGACCAGTGCCTTATCTAAGGGCAAAAAATTCACATATGCAACAACACATCCAATCAGAGTGATTGAAGATGAATAAATGAACCTTGTTTCCTTTATTCATAGTTCAAAAGCCAAGATTATAGAGGAGACCAATCTAAGAACTTGCAATTATCATTCATATATCTTTGCTATTCTAGAACAATTAATCTTATTACAAATCTAAATACATTCTTAAGACTTAACACTAATCTATTTTTCTATGCTTGAAATTATTAGAATTACTCATACATGAGCTCAAAAATTTCTTAACCATCAAAATACCCCTATAATTGGCTGTGAATTACTATTTATAGAAAACATGGGAGAAACAAGCATCAAGCCAAATTATAATTAATCTCACATTTACATTTGACATACATTTCAATTTCAGTTTCAACATTCCCTAGGTAGTTATATTTGCATCCTTTGAAAGTGGGGGGAGAACATATAAGACAAAACTTATTTGCACATGTTGAAGAATATACATCCACCTTTCAAAAGAAATCTTTCAATTGTTGCAACACCTAACCAAAATATCTTCTTCATGAACCAAAAGTATTAACCACGTGCATGGCCCATCAACAAAACTTTAAAATCATGAAAATCAATAGAAAGATAAAAACTGATTCGTCCAAGTCAACACTTGCACCACCATTCTCCATGATGGAGAGAGAACAATATTTTTGTAATACGTCAACAAAAGCCTAATCTATATTTTTTTTAGTCTATGCATTGTTTCTCTCCCGTCCATTAATCATCATGGTGGCAAGCTTTAAGACCAAAATTATACTCACCACCCCACCATTGCAATTCAATCCTCCAGTATGTCCAAGTATTTTCTCTTCCAAGCCTAGAACTCCTCTTCAGTGGGACAATTGAATTTCATGACACTATCAAATTTTTGTTTGTAAGGAAAATACTTGGTAACAACTTGATTGGCTTCCTTATCAAACTCTACTAAGACAATCTCTGCATGTGACAACATGCCCATGTTCCTCTTTAGTGTACACCCATATCATTCCCATGACAAATTGAAGCAGCTTGACTTGAAATGACATCATTAGTTTCCTTTCTCCACTCCTACAAGGTTTTTATACTACCATCATCCCTTAAATTAGATTGGAGGAGACCATGATGTGCTTCATGAAAGTTCTTTACCAATTCCCTCATCCTAGTTTCCAAAGGCTCAATATTTCCCCTGAATTCCTTAATCTCATTTACAATAGTAATGGTGGACTTAAGCTTACCAAGGGGGTCAACATCTTGCGTGGCTCCAATATACATCATTCTCAACTCTTGCAACCTAGGGATCCATGTTTCCATAAACAGAATAGCTCTCTCCTTATCAAATGTTGCCAAAATTATTTATAGTAGACTGCATGGAGGAATAACTATCATGAATGTTGTTTAATCTATTATTTAACCCCCTGTTTAAGTGCTCCAAGACTATAGCGAAAACCTTCATATTACTGACAAAGATTTCCCCATTGTGATTTTCATATTTTTCTTTGTAATCACTTAGTCTGAAAGCTTAAGTAACTCCTCCTTGCTAGCACCTTCCTCTGCTTGTGGTACTTCAGATGTATTTGGCTCTACCATTGAAATGGGTATAGTTCCCATATTATATGGCACAATTTCCCATGAGGAACTTGTGGTAGGGGTATAGTTAGTAGGGGTTGGTTCATGTGAAGTAGTAGGGGATGCAACATCAATCTCCTTTTATTCTCTTGGTTGTAAGTTTTGCAATTTCTCCCTCAATAATGCCATCTCTATTTGCATTTGCATATTTTGTTGTTTTGTCTTCCCATAATCAACTAGCAAGTAATTGTATTGTTTCCTGCATTTTTCTTTTTTTTGTAGTTATTGACTCTACTGTGGCTTTTGTAAACTAAGCAACATGTACTAACATTGTTGCTGCCTCAAGAGATGATGTCTTTGACACTCTCTTTATTATCAGGCCTCCCCTGTAGTCTGGTGCAGGCTCTGCAATGTTAGGCTTCCTTGTGCTTGGGTCTATGGACCATATGGCTAATGCATCCCACTGCTCACTAAAAGTTGATCCTTGTAGTACAATTGTAGCTTCTTCTAAATTGTAGAGTCGTCTTCTGCATCTCTTTATCGTATTAGAAGCAATAGAAGAGACCAAATGCCACTCTAGTAACAACAAAAACACCACTACTTCTTACTAATTCATTGCCTTCTGCTGCAGTCATTCTATGAAATTTGGCTTTCATTTCTTTCAGGACCTAGGCTTGAATAGTTGCCTCTAGCAACTCTGGATGAAAAATTCTTTGCTTAGCTACATTAGTAACATATTCATCCTTCTTAACCCTATAGGAAAATTCCATGAAAGCCTGGGATTTTACAAATGAATCATCATCCATGAATTTTGTGCACACCTCCACCCTAAGATCATCAAATTTGTTTATCCCAGTGAGGTCAACCTTGGTCAACCTCATACCCAAAAGTTACAGCACAATCATTGCAGGTGTAGGGGGCATTCCCTATTGCATTTCATGCTTAGACACCCAAATCTCTTCATCAGGGGGTCAAATTTGGCACTGGAGAAGGAGGTCTTTGATCCTCTTGTTGAGAGTGAGAAACTACTACATCATATTTCTTTTCTTTTTTATTTCTCCTTATGAAATTTTTTATCTTGTGTTCCTTAGGAGGTTTGTATGTAGGTGTTTCCTCCATAACAAGGATTTCTCCTCCACCCTGTTCCTCCTCCATATAGCCCTTCCCTTTTTCTTGAATCATTCTTTCACCTCCAAGGTGACCAATCAATATTTCTAAGTTCTGGAATACATATTCCACTCTGCATTATATTAGGGATGTTTGCAAGAGCAATGAATTTAGGATCTTTTTCCTTTTCCTTTCTTTGCATTTTGTTAAAAGTAATCCACTTCGCTTTTCTATTCTCTTGCTCCACAAGATCAAAGATGTTCCTTATTATATCTTCAAGGTACTAGAAAATATGCACAAACTTGGAACTCTTGTTCCTTTCCTTTAACCAGGCCATGAAACCTTCAAGATCATGATACTCTCTTGTCACTGCTCTCTTCACGCGAAAAGTTTTAAGTATATCATTTACTTTATTCCAACCCCCTTTAATCATTACAAAATCAGAGAAGCATGTATACGAGGGGAAGAAAGTTCCCTTTCCCTGATCCAAATTTTTTTTATTCTCCACATTTCCTAATTGATACACCACCTCAAGAAACCCAACTCTTTCTGGTACACATTTAGGCAATAAGTGAGGTGCAACAGTGACACATACACTCTCAAAACTATATATGTAGGATAAGGGATAACATCTCCTCAATTATGACTAAACCCCAATTCAAGCCTCATATCTTTAGGTCTCAAGAAGTCATGTAGGGCCTTGGGGAGTCTTGGAACATTCATAACCAAGGATCTTCTCAACTCAGAGGCAAAAATATTTTCAAATATCACAAAATCAAATGTTCTATCATCCTTATCTAAGATGGTGGTCCAACATTGGATAGGAAACTCCAAATTACCCTCCTTATCTAGTGTCATATTCTACCCAAAGATGCACCTTTGAATAAAAACATGTGCATGAGTAGTGAATACCAACTGGAACACCACAATTCCTATTTCCAAACTAGCCACATAACAATTCCCACCCAGTGTAGGGCAATTTGGCATCCCTAATAGTACAATTTTTGTTAACTCTAGGCTCTCAACTACTTGTGTACCCCTAAAAAGCAATTGAACTTTGGGTTTTTCATTGGTCAAGGGTGGCAGATAGTTAGCTAGGTCCTTACTCAAAGGAATTTTAGAAGTAGAAGCTTCCTCCTTTGATGAAGACATTCTCATTTTAGGGGCCATGACTCAAGGGTTTTTATAAACAGGGGTTTCTAGTTGCACAAAAAAATCTACATCTCAAACAAGGGTTTGACATAAATTATAGCAATTCAGGATTGACTAAATATTCTTAAAAGAACAAAAAACCTTAAAAGAAATGTAAAACCAAGAAAATCTTGATGACTGAATGACAGAGAAAGTATAATTGAGCAAGTTTTAATAATTTCAAAGGTGGGATAATATACCAACTTACTGGCATGGTGTAAGCTTAAAACCCTAACTCCCGCATCGAACTGGCTTGAAAATTTCAGCACAAGATTCTTTGCACATGTAGAATGCTTTTACCAATCCACAACTGTGCTTTAAAACAAGTTTTAAAGACCTTACAACTCTTAACTTGGTAGCTTGACATTCTATCCACCATTATGGCTCTCTTGCGTGAACTCGAATGGCTCACTTGCCCTTGATTTCAACTTTGAATGTCGTCTGTTGATTTTGTAGCAAGATGAAATGATCACCAGTTTAGATTGAGTTAGCCTAATTTGAATAAGTTGACTATGCGCAACCATTTTCTTCATCAAATCCAATCAAGCCATGTCGAGACACTTGCTAGTGATTAGCAAGCTCCATCATCACTTTGTCATTGAAGCAAGAAACCACGTGTCATCTTCCCCTCTCCCTAATGAATACTTGTGTGTCTTAACACAATCCCTCATGCCCATACAATACTTGTGTGTCTTAACATGAGCCCCCATGCCCATACAAATAATCCTCAGGTACACTTCAATGGATGCGATCAAAAGATCCTCTAGTTATTACATGTGCTTTTGAAATTCCTTTTTGTAACCCGAGATTTAACCCCTTCAATATTTGGTGAAATATTTCATTAATACTCCTTCATTCCATAATGTTTAATCCTTGGCTGAAGTAATGACACGTGGCATTCTCCCGCTTCCCTGTTAAGAGATGAGAGGTAGAGGTGGGTGCCCCATGAGATGGTAGGGATTGTTCAAGATTGACCCACATTACCCCTCCTCAACCATTGATCTCACCAAACAAAGAGCATTCCCTCTGTAAAACCAACTAGGTCTCACTGACAGATGTCATTTGCTCGCTACCGCATGAAATTTTTTTAAATGCAAAAATAAATTGAACGAGTAGGTAGGGAACAGTCCTGATACAGTTGTGTTACTCTACCACCAATGTTGATATGGTCCATCTCATCACCCTCTAACTTTTAAACGATGTTGACCCCTTATGTACATAGGATACATGGAACTTGCTCGCCATCTCGTAACAATATTTTAATGTGAAACAAAATCAGACGGGGCCATGTGGAATGGCTCATTGATCAAATGGTCCTCATAAAGTAAGAAATCTACACATGTCAATTTGTTAGTTTTAAAAGAGGGGCCCAACTAAGCACATAGTGGATGAGGGAAATAAGGGATAAAAATGAAACCTTAGGTCATAGAGGAAAAATTAAGCCAAACCTAAGACCTGACTTAATTTTAGACATATTTCAACCTGCATTAATATAGAGAATTTTTTTAGATACAACGATGGGCAACAACTGGGATAACTAGGATCAAGGGACCAGTTACTTCATGGGCTCTGACGACATAGGATGTAACTTAAAAGACCAGTTACCAGAGATAAGGGGTCAACAATGAATTAGAACATTGGCAAAGACACATGCCTAAGGGTTACTTGGGAAGGTTTTGAGAAATATAAACAAAACCCTAAGCCCAGAAAGATGTATTTAACCAAAATTTATAGAATTTTGAGATGGAACATGAAGCATCATTAGGGGTTCCATCAGATGCATTGGGTGTTGTGTTTACCTTTCCTACTTTTGAGGTTTTTTGTGATTGTTTGACACATGAACAAGAAAAGTTGGTTCAGTTTGAATCTCTTTCTGGTTCCAAAAATCATGCATTGGTAGCACAAACATCTAAAGGAAAAGAAAAGAACAAAAGCCAAAGATAAATACTTCATCAGGTAGTGAGCGTTCCTCCAAAACATCACAAAAGTCAGAACATAAACCTCAAACCACTCCTTGGTATGATAAAACCTCCAAGTCTGGTGAGTCTTCCTCCAAGATGAAGAATAAATTAGGTGAAACTTGTAGTTTTTGTGGTAAGTGTAAACAAAGATTTTGGCACCCTAATACTCTCTTGCACTTCTCGGGTTTTTCACCTAGGAGAGAGGTAGGCCAAAATGGGCAATGTCTACACTCAAGATTAATGCAAATATGGATGAAATGTGTCTAAATGTAATGTTTGAATGCAAGAAACTAATAAAAGAAATGACTAATTAATGCAAAACCAAAGAAATGTAGCTTTTTTGAAAACACATTATGATATGCAAAATCACCTAAAAATGAATGTAAATTGTAACAGAATTTGATGAAATTGAATGTGTGTACCTCAGAATTTGGTGAAGACTAGAAATAACTTTTGAAATGTTGCTGATGTTGAAATTTTTCCCACAATGACTCATTCGCCATTCTGGGAGGATTAGTCCTAGATCAGGGAAACTGCTACGGAGCTTGTTTCAGACAAATGGGTATCTAAAAATGCACAAAACCAAAATCAGGCCTAGCAGTGGGACTCACTCACCACTAATGGTGAATGATTCCACATCTGAATTTTTGAAGATTCAAAATTGGAAACATGAGCCTTCGTTCTGCACTTTCTACTTCTACAGGTGTCTGGTTCTCAAACTGTCAAATTCGGGCCTAAAGGTGACTTTTTGTGGGTATTTTGACTTATCCAATGAAGAGATGACTTGAAAAACTTTTCAATGCAATGTTCAATGATTTATAAGCCTCCAAGATGTCTAAATCTACAAACACACAAGACAAGAAAGAGAAATGTTAGATGTTAGGGCATGGGGGTTTTCCTTGGTCAAACCCCTTTTAGGTAATTAAACCAAATGAATAAATAACATGAAACATGAACATGAAATTAAGGGATTAATACCTTGCCATGATGATATATCTTGGATTGCTACAACAATATGAAGAATCTACCCTTGAATGTCTGAAAAGTGCTATCTTGATGACTTAGAATGATCAAAACCCTAGCTTGCTTGAGAAGAATAATGAATGATGAGTGAATAATGAATGAATGAGATGTAAATTAGGGTTAAGAGACTTATATTTATAGGAAATTCACCTTATTTTCTTGTTAATTGGATCCCTAAGGCTGACATGGAGAAAAATTAAACTTAAAACCTATTTTTTATGCTCAGACCCTAGAAATGACTCAAATGGGACTCATACACCATCAAGGGCGAATGGGTCCCACCTGGATGGGACTAATTCCCGCCTAATGGTGAATGGGTCCCATAGGGGTCATTTTTGCTAGCTAGGATGTTGGGAAGTAAGAAAATTAGGTTTATATGATGACTATGTTGGTTATTTTATCAAATTATGCCTCAAGATGCACAGTATGGGGTCATAGGGTCCTATTAATGATAATGTAAATCTCAATTAGGGCTTGGGACATAGAATTCAATGTGAAAGTGTAATTAAATACACTTTACAACACTAAAATGAGGTCCTCATAACCTAGAAAGGCACAACGTCCAATGTGAATGTGTAAGACACATTATAACACTAGATTAACATTAAATTTGATTTACAAGCCTTCTAGATTGATGTGATCATGCAATTAAATACATTTTATAATGTTGAATTAAGGGGAGATGGGTTCATTAAGTCTAGAAAGGAATGAAAGTGTTCTACAATAGTTTACAAAACCTTTGCAAGACATCAATGAATGCATTTTATTCAGTTTGCAAGGGTCCAACACCTACTGTGGATGTGAAAAAAACCTCACAACACGAAATCAAGGCCTTGTTAAGTGCAATTTCATATGTCAAACAAGAAACATCCATTTTTCTATGCCACATTTAGCCTCCACTTTAGTGAGAGGATGAACTTGCTTCAAAATCACACTAAAGTAGACATTCAAGAGGGGTCCAATTGTACCCATGTGGATTGTTTAGGATAACAAAGATGAAGGAAGCGATCAAGCCCCCAGGATATAAGATCCTAAGTCAAGCCGACATAAGCACAAAAGAACATGCATAAGGTTCAAATGATATGCAACGAAACAAGATATGTGATCATGCAATGGCACAAACTAAAAGGAAGAGGAGTGAAAAAGGTGGATCAAGCTTCGAGTGTTTGTCCAACACGTTTTGGATAAGATCTAGGTTGTTTTTCTAGAAAGAAAAATGCATACTCACTCTGGGGCAACAAAACTCATGGCTGTCCGCTGAGTGAGAAGGCCCAAAAGGTGAGAAACATACGCTAGTTGGTATGCACTCACAAACACACAGGTGGATATGGGGAAAGTTGTGCCTTGGAATGGGATTCCTACTCAACCATACTAAAGTTATACCTCCTAATAACTTTAATAAGGCACCACAAAGGAAAATATTTTTTGAGTTCTATGAGGTAGGAAAAACTTTGTATGCTTGACACTCATAGACAAATTGTAAATGCAAAATAGTGTAAGGAATGTTCAAAGGGATTTTGCTTAATTCATGAAATGTCTCATCTTAGGGAACATCATGCTTAATGTCTCCAAGAGAGGAAAAGTGAAAAAGGTCTCATCTTGTTTCCAAGAGAGGACAAGTGCACTATCTCATCCTAGGAAATATTATACCTAATGTTTCCAAGAGAGGAAATCGTAAGAAAAAGAAAATCGCACAATGAAATGTGAATGCCAATGTATGCCCCCACTTTAAAGTGGTTGCAAACACCATTATTATGAGAAATTGCTTTAAAGTAGAAAAAGAGGATATGAGAGCTTACTCAAAAATCCCTATGCCAGGTCATATGTTTCCAAGAAGCTACGTCATGAAAAAGGTAGTATGTCACATGTGATCCAACTTAAGGCATGCCATCCACATCCAAAGCTTGCTCTTTATGTTCATGAAAGGTAATCAACTAGCCAAAAGAAGTAATGACAAGTGACATATGAGGACAAGGCTATTGAACCCCTTTCCCCACTTAGTGCAGGACAAGGGCGAGCCAAAATGATGGAGAAGATGCATGGTAGAGTTAAAATTAGTATCGATTAGAGGCATTAGGTGCCCCCACATAAGGGATATTACCAAATTCCCTAAGATGATGGATTTTACAACTCAAAGCCTCGCATTCATTAGTGGAATGACCATGAACTCTATGATATATGAAAAATGAATGTTTGTGATAACATTGCTTACATGTTCTTGGAGGAAGGGATATCAAGTGATCTTGGAGGAGTCTTGACAAGATAGCCTCTTGATCAAGGGGAGAATTAGTTTCTATTGTTGGTGGAAAAGAGATACATCTTGGTTAGTATAGGATGTCATACCTATGCAAGGCTATGTAGATTGCAAGATTTTTTTCTCACTTTTACAAGAGGATGGAAAATCTATTGAATGAAAATATTTAGTGCTATGTGAGATGGCATTGATGTTAAGCGAAGATTTCTTTGTGGATTTTGGTTCAGGAGAAAGATTAAGACCAGTAGTGTTGATTAGCTCAGGATGTACTACTATTAAGGTTGGTTTAGAAGGATGTTTTGTGATAGTATTGATGTTAAGGGATGGCTTGTTTATCTCAATCAAAGGATAATAACTAAGACCATGAGTCATTTGTTGTGTGTTAGGCTCTATAGGGTTGCAGATACCTTGTTCTCAAGCACCACATTCTTTTCCACTATATCCAATTTGTTTCATGAGTTCATAACCTTTTCCATAAAGATTCTTCATTTCTTTTGAAGTTGGTGGTTGTTCATGATTAATTTCATCAAAGGTTGTGGTGTAACCTGATGTTTGTTGTTCTAAAGTGGTTGAGGGGGATGCTTGTGAAGGGTTTTCTGAGTTTTGTGTTGACAAAACTGAGGTTTCTTTTCCCCTTCTAGAGTCTTTGTGTGTGTTCTGGTATTCTTTGAAGGAGGTGGGTGTGAAGTCTAAGGAACCCCAATCATCAGCTAAAAGCTTTGTGACTGGTTCAAGATGTTGGATGGGGTCCACTTGTGTGGTTGGTGTTAATGTGTTCAAGGGATTCTCTTTGTTTTTCTCAATGTTTAAACAACTGTTTGGATGAGGGTTAGCTTCAAGTGTGTACACTTTGTTGTTGTAGATTTATTTAATTTTGCGATGAAGAGTAGAAGGAACACCATTCATTGCATGAATCCACGATCTGCCTAAGAGAAGGTTATATGCAAGATCGTTAGGCATAACATGGATTGGTGTTTCCAATGTGGCCACTCCAATTGTAATAGGTAAAGTGATCACACCAAGTGATTTTTTTTCTTATATTATCAAATCCCCTGATGGATAAAGGATCAGGTCAAATGTTTGATTTATTGAAACCTAGTCTATCGAGAAGGTTTACTCTACACACATTAAGAGTGGAACCAGTATCCACAAGAGTTCTCTTAATCCCTTTTTGTTTGTATTGAGCAATGATCATGAAAGCTTCATTTTGTTTTTGCACATTCAAAGGAGGGAGCTCCCTTTGGTGGAAAACAATGTCAGTATTTATGGCTTGAATCAAGGCTACTAGATCATTTGGTTGCGTATTATAAGGGATAGGAACTTGTTGCAAGGCTGTTTGAATCATGTTGTGGTAATGTGGGGAAACTTGAATAAGGTCCCATAATGATTAGGTAAAGGTAAGGGAGTTGGGATTTGTTGTTGCAATTGTAGGTTGTTTCTTGTATTATATGATGACTCAGGTGTGTTGATATATTGTGGTGAGGTGGGTGGATGATAAGTTCATTTTTGGTTTGAGTTTAAGGTTTGTGTGAAGGGGGGTAAAGGATGAGTTGAGGTTGAATAATATTAACATCCCTTTGCAAATGAGAGTCTATATCATTGTTTTTAATGTTATCCTTGTTTGGCATTATGATATCCTCCCTAGGAGGAGGGTGTTTTAGGAGAACTACAAAATAATGTTCATGACATTCAATGTTTGGTTCATCTAAAAGGATTTGATCACATGTAGGGGAATGAGCAAGGTTTGAATTTTTTTGGTCAAGAAGGGTTTCTTTAGGTGAAGGGGGACAATTAAGATTCTCACAACCTTTATTGATTGTGTTTTCTAACATCAAAGTATCTTCCTCACAACTAAGGGAGATACTAGGAGAAGAAAAAATGGTACTGTCATGATTACCTATGGTTGTGTTATGTTCAAGGTCATGAATGTCTTGTCCACAAAAATAGGTAAGGGAATAGAAACAACTTGGATTCTCAAAACTCTCATTAATTGGTTCTTCTAACACCAAAATATCTGCTTCACTAAGAGGAGAGATATTAGGAGAAGAACAAATATGATCATTAGGAATGTCCAAGGTCGTATTCTCTTGCACTAAAACACTCTTAGAGGGAAAAGATAGGGAATGTTTGGTAATATGTCTAGTTATGTAAGATACTAGTGTTGTTTGAACAAAAAGAAAAAGCACTTATAACCATTTCATGCAATGTTTCAGCAATATAAACAATGTATGTGCAAAGATGCAAAACATTCTTATCCAATATATCCAAGGTTTGATGAATGTACATAATGAATATGCAAGAATAAAAGGCACTTTTAATAAACTTATGTAAATTTTTATGAATAGAAACATTGTATATGTAAAAGTGAAAAGTACTTTTAGAAATATTATGTAAAATTTTAGAAATGTGAACATTTTCAAATCTAATGATTCTTTAGATTGAAATTATTGGAAAAATTTCAGTGGTGAATGAGTCCCATTGGTCATCAACAATGAATTTTACAGCATTCCAGAACCTCCTCAAATATGCAATCTACCTCTAGGTGCACTCCATTCAATCCCATGCAATTTTGTTTTCATTTGTCCATGTTTCTAATTTATGTTTGCAAACTGTAACATTGTGTTTTCTAGCACTTCACATTTCTTAGGTTTTGCATTAATAATGATTCATTTTTATTAGTTTTTTGAATCTAGGATATTGCATTTAGGCATATTTTCATTGCACTTTCATTAGTTTGAGTGAACCACCTATATTTTGCGGTTTATCTCTCTCCTTTAGGTGAAAAACCCTAATTGAGCAAGAGAGAACATACCTTTACCAAAAATCTATGATTCATTTTGGATTGTTGCAACAATATGAAGAATCTACCTTTGAATGTTTGAAAAGTGCTATCTTGATGATTTAGAATGATCAAAATCCTAGCTTGCTTGATAAGAATAATGAATGATGAGTGAATAATGAATGAATGAATGAGATGTAAATTAGGGTTAAGAGACTTATATTTATAGGCAATTCACCTTATTTTCCTATTAATTAGATCCCTAAGGTCGACATGGAGAAAAATTAAACTTAAAACCTAATTTTTCCCACTCAAACCCCAAAAATGACTCAAATGGGACTCATTCTCCATCAAGGGAAAATGTGTCCCACCTAGATGGGACTAATTCGGCTATAATAGTTAATGGGTCCCACAGGGGTCATTTTTACTAGTGAGGATGCGAAGAAGTGAGAAAATCAGGTTATATGATGACTATGTCAGTTATTTCATCAAATTATGCCTCGGGATGTGCAATATGGGGTCATATGGGCCTATTAATGATGACGTAAAGGTCAATTAGGGCTTGGGACACAAAATTCAATGTGAAAGTGTAATTAAATACACTTTACAACACTAAAATGAGGTCCACATAGCCTAGAAAGGCACAACATCCAATGTGAATGTGTAAGACACATTACAACACTAGATTAACATTAAGTTTGATTTAAAAGCCTTCTAGATTGATGTGATAATGTAATTAAATACATTTTATAATGTTGAATTAAGGGGAGATGGGTTCATTATGTCTAGAAAGGCGTGAAAGTCTTTTACAACACTTTACAATACCTTGACAAGACATCAGTGAATGCATTTTATTTAGTTTGCAAGGGTCTAGGACCTAGTGTGGATGTGAAAAGAACCTCACAACAATAAATCAAGACCTTTTTAAGTCCAATTTCATATGTCAAGCAAGAAATGCAACTTTTTCTACACCACAATAACGAGGGACATCCGGTCAATCAATGTTGGAAGAAATTAGAGGATTTGGAGGAATCCATGCAACAACATAACATCTGGTTCAGGTTCATCCTCACAACACTAAAGCAAGAAATTAGAGGATTCTTCTCATTTATATTGATATGATGTTTTTGAGAGTTCAGCTGGTTCAGGTTCATCCTTCATAGCACATGAAGACATTGAGAGCATGTTGTGGCATGAACATTTTGATCATGTCAATTACATATATCTCTAGCAGATGAGTACATAGGAATTAGTGTCAAGGCTCCCTAATATTTCTTGTACTGATGGTGTTAGAGAGACTTTCCTACAAGTAGAGCCACACGTGCTAAGACACCCTTAGAGTTGGTTCATAGTGACAAACTCCTTTATTTTTAGGGGCCAAATATGTGCTCACACTTATTGATGACTTGTCTAGGCATACATGGGTGTACTTTCTTAAGTAGAAGAGTGGTTCCTTTGATTCTTGCAGAATATTTAAGGAATTTGTGGAGAAGCAATCTGGTCTTTCTATCAGACATATACACATAGATAATGGGGGGAGTATGTTAATCAGACTTTCAAGGACTTATGCACTGAGCATGGTTTGTAGTATCAACTTATAGGTCCATACACCCCTCAATAGAATGCTGTTGTTGAGTGAAAGAACAAAACTTTACGGGAGATGGCCAACTATATGATTCAATCACAAGATATGCATTCTTCTTTTTGGGATAAGGCAATTAATTGTGCCAATGATATTTAGAATCATATGCCTCACAAGCTATTGAGACATTTGACTCCTAAGGAGGCTTGGTCCCATGTCAAGCCCAATGTAACTTCATTCAAAGTATTTGGTAGTGAGTCTTGGGAATTCATACTTGAATCTCAACAGAAATCCATGGAGAGGAAGAGCCTACAACTCATATTTGTTGGCTATTATGAGGATGTTAAGGCCTATAGGTTGTTTGATCCTGATTCTAGAGAGGTATTGTTTCAATGAGATGTTCAGTTTGATGAGAACTTTCCTCTGATGGATTCTCCATCCCCAACTTCTCCCTCATCTCCTATTACTCACACTTCATATCTTGAGGATTTCTCATCTCTTGAGGATGAGGATGATGCTCCAACTATCCCACCACCTCTAGATATTCATCCTTTACCCAAGTGAGCCCACCATACTATTGATGCAACTAGACCTTTAGTAGGTGATCCTTCAGACTCTCATTGCACTTGTGCACAGACATCAGGTGTTATTCTTTTGAGTCATACCATTTCAGATGATCCTTAGAAGTTTTTAGAGGTGGTTGGTATTCTTGAGTGGGATAATGATATGGCAGATGAGTATCCTTTTCTAATGAAGAATCATACTTGGGATTTAGTTCCTCTTCCTAAGGGAAGAAATTTGGTTTGGTGAAAGTGGGTGTACCATTTGATAAGTATAAGGCTCATCTTATTGCAAAGGGTTTCTCACAAATCAAAGGTATTGCTTATTTTGAGACTTTTTCCCCTATTGCCAAGATGAATTCTATTCGCCTTGTACTTTCCATTGTAGCTTCACATGGATGGTCAGTATTTTAGATGGATGCAAAGAGTTCCTTCCTTCATGGTGATCTTCATGAGGGGATTTATATAGAGTAGCCACATGGTTTTACTAAGGACTCTTTGCTGGTTTGCAAAATTCGTCATTCATTATATGGTCTCAAATAGGCCCCTGGGGCTGTTGGGAAGTTTTGGTCATCTCAAAAAAAACATCCAAGAATAGTAGTGCCTTCGGTAATTTTAATTTCATCAGATTTCCTCAAAGACACAAACTACTATGCCACAAAGCAGAATTAGACATAGTTCATTTCCCACATTGAACCTTAGAGGAAAATTAGTGCTAATTAAACCAGTTCTAAATAACACCATTAATAGATTCAATCAAGAAAAATAATTAAACATGAAAGAGAGAATATAAATCATGAACACACATATTTACGAGGGGAAAACCCTTTCAGGTAAAAAACCCCACACTCTAAAAATCCCAGATCGCCATTATATTATTCAGAAACAAAATACAATTAAGGCTCTAAGCCTTTACAGAGTTTACATCTTGTTCCATCCTAGAGAGAAACCAACAACATAACCCTACTTCAATCTAATCTCTCTCACCTCATTGTAGAATGTTCTAAGGTTTTATAGTTCATTTTTTGTTAACCCTAACCCTAGTTACAACATTCCAACATGAAACGGTTCAGTTCAAATTCCCACAAGCAACTGCAGTAAATGGTCAAGAGCATTCCATACAGTTAACATAATATCGAAGAGTTAATTGCTCTGCCCACTTCACAACAACCATGTGAAGTGAGCAATATATTACCATATCGATGGGACACCTTATCTCCTCCCAATAATACAAGATAGTCACTTTGATGTTCACTATATCTGTCTAATAGTTCACAATGCATCGGTCCATCAACAAGACCAAATTTCACGTCTTGGAGATGGAGTAAAGTCTTGACGATTAGTCTTACCATCAACACATCAGGGTGACTAGCTTTCAAGTCCTGGTGATAAATCATAGTCACAATGATGAAGTTATAACCATTCAATCTGGTCCCACTACCAAGCAAGCTCCAGCTACTGCTTTCAACCTATCAACTTGGGTCCCACCATGATCATTGTTCCATCGGGGAGACTAGGTTGAACATCCCAATGATGACCTCAATTTTTTTGATGAAGGAACATTATAATCCTATCATTGGGACATGACTCAGAGTCCCACTTGAACCATAGATTTTTGGGAGAGAGATTGATAGGCTACTCTTGCACTCTTAGTATGTTTCACCTAAAAGGAGATAGACAAAACTCACTAAAAATCAATGTGGTTCACTCAAATTAAGAAATGTATTATGTTATTAAGGTTAAATGAGATGATCTAAATGCAACTAAATGAACTAATTGATTGATTATGAATGCAAAATCTAAGAAATATGCAATCTTTGAAAACACAATGTGATATACAAGCATGAACTAATGTATGAATGAATGCAAAACATAAATGAAAAGGGTTGAATCAAAGTGCACCTAGGAGTTTGATGAAGAATATGGAGTGTCATGAATGCTAACAAAGATCACTGAAAATAGCCAATGGGACTCATTCGCCACTCATGGCGAATCAATCCGACTTCTAATGAAAAAATTTGAAAACAGGTTTCTGAGTGTCAGGATCTAGAATCTGACAAATTTGAACTTTTCAGCCTTAAGGTAGGAATCATTTTCCACTGATGGTGAATCGGTGCTCTCCCAAAATTCTGTGAAATCGGGGATCAATTATGTAGCACCAAATCTAGACTTGTCTTTTTGTCAGGTTGATAGAGTCAAATCTATAGAAAACAAACTATAGGCTATCTCCAAGCTTTAAATAGGATTGATTTGACTTGAAACACTTTGTTTACTTCTTGACCATCTTTCAACACCTAATTTCTTGATAACTCTACAAACACAAGTCTGCAAACACACATCCAAAAGGGGAAAAATGGTTAAGGGTTAGGTTATAGGGATTTTCCTTGGTCAAATCCCTCTTTGATAATAAAATCCTTAATGAAGAAATGGAATGAAATGAACATGGAAAGATGAATAAACAACATGCAAATTTCCTAAACTCACCACAACTTTGTAGGAGAAATCTGAAGATATGTCATTGGTTTCTCCAAGATACTTGATTGATGCTTGATTGAATGATGCAAAGTGCTTGAATGGATGATTCAATGCTTGGATGAACTAGTGAATGAATCGAGGTTAAAATGGATGTGAAAGCACTTATTGATACACTCTTGTGCCTTAGTAACCCAATGATACCTCATCACAAGTTGACATAAGGTGATTTTGAATAAAAACTTAAAGGAAAATTTGAATTTTTTTGAATTTAAAGCCAAGAGAGACTCATTCACCACCCATGGCGAATGGGTCCCACCTTAGACTTGAAAGTGGGTGTCAGGAATTAATCCACATTTAATGTTATTTTTTGGGTTTACATTAAAAAATACACTTCATTAAGCCTTATAAGGGCATAAAGGGGTCAAATAAAGCATAAGAAAGGTGTAAATAGTGAAACCAAGCCTAGGAAAGCATGGAATATTGTTACAAGACTTTACAACACTTCAAAATAGGACTTGATAAGTGATGAAAAGGTGATTTTTAGGTGAATTGTAATGAATAGAGTTTATAAAAGTGTAGAAATTTTTTACAATAGTAAACAAAACCTTCACAAGATGTCATAATTTGAATTTTTAGGACCTAATGTGAATGCAAAAGTCACATTGTAACATTAAATCAAATCAAAACATATCAAGCATCATGAGAGAAAGACCTAAAATACCACAAAAATGTCCAAGAGCCATTTTTATATGGTACATTTAGCCCCCACTTTAGCGAGAGGATGAACTTACTTCAAACTCACACTAAAGTAGCCATGCACATTGAGAAGAGGGTTCAAATGCACTTATGTTTTCAAGATGGAATGACAATGATCAAGAGGGATGATCAAGTCCCCAGGATGGAGATTCAATGGAAAACTAAACATAAGAACAAAGGAACACACATGTGAAGAAAAGGGAGAATTGGATTAATATTTGATTTTCTACTTAACTAGTTGTGGATTAGATCTAGGTAGTTTGTGAGAAAAAGAGAATGCATACTCACTCCGGGGTGATGGAACTCATGGCTGTCTGCCGAGTGAGAAGGCCCAAAAGGTGAAATACATACGCTAGTTGGTATGAACTCACAAACACATATGTGGCTATGGGGAAAGTCATGTCGCTGAATGGGCTTCCCACACAACCATATCAAAGTATACCTCCTGATAACTTTAACAAGGAACCACAAGGGAAAATGTTGGTTTGTGCTTCATGAGGCAAGAAAAGATTCGTATGCTCAAAACTCATGAAAAAAGAGGATGGTACCATAGGCATGCAAGTTGTGTTATGCAAGGTGGAAAATATGCAAAAATGTGAAATGCAAAAGTGTAAAATGTAAAAGATGTTCAAAGGAGTCTTGCTAAGTTCATGCAAAGTCTATCACTTAGGGAACATTGTGTCTCATGTCTCCAAGAGAGGACCAATCAAAGAATAGTATATTCACAACTTAGGGGATGTAGTGCGTCACATTAGGCCACCAAGAGGAATGTAATATGCTAAGATAGATCACACTTATGAAGGACATCATACCCAATGTCATTCACAAAGTGAAAAACACATCGTATGAAGTGACAATGCTACACTAAGAACCAAAAATGCAAATGAATTAATGGTAATGTATGTCCCCCACTTTAAAGGAATTTCTACACACCATTCTATGAGAAATTACTTTAAAGTAGCAAAGGGAAAAATGCAAAAAATAAATCAAGACATGAGATCCAACACGGAAAGCCCCTATGCCAAGTCATATGTTTTTGAGTAAGACTACATCACGTGAATGAAAATGAAAACAAAAGAAAGGGGAGTTTACCCCCATAAAAGAACACACCAAACACATAAGAGATTTATGGATTTGGGGTCAATATGTTCATTTCTACAATGTTTTTAATGAAAGAGCTCATAACTGTTATCATTCCCCAAAGCACATAAAACCATAAGAATGACACAAAGAGAGCGAAAAAAAAAGAAAAAAAGTTTACTTTGGGTCAACATGGAAGACACATTGTGGTCTCAATGCTTTGCATCATCTCCAAAAGGAAAACACAAGTGAAAAGAAAACATAAAGGAAAAAGAAAAGAAAAAGCTTTTGGGTCAACATGAAAGTGACATTTCGGTCTCAATCCCTTGCATCATCCCCAAAAGGAAAACACAAAAGAAAAAGGAAAAGGGATCATTTGGGTCAACATGGAAGAGACACAGGGCGTCTCAATGCTTTGAGTCATCCCCAAAAGGAAAACACAAAACAAAAAGGAAAAAGTAAATGGACCTTTTGGGTCGACATGGAAGAGACATAGGGTGTCTCTATGCTTTGTATCATCCCCAAAAGGAAAACACAAAACAAAAAGGAAAAAGTAAAAGGACCTTTTGGGTCAACATGGAAGAGGCATAGGGTGTCTCTATGCTTTGCGTCATCCCCAAAAGAAAAACACAAAAAAAGAAGGAAAAAGAAGTAAAAGTGTATGACATATAGAAGAATAGAGATACAAATAGAGGAAGTGCACAAAGAGAGAGAGAACATCAAACAAACATTACGAGGGAACACAATACACACATAAAAGAAAAATGTAAAGGAGCTAGTAATGTTGTAGACACTCAAAATATCTTGGTTGACATCATGCATTTGACTCTAGCTCACTAACACCGATTCTTCCTCAATCATCTCATTACTAACCATTTAATCAAATAATCTTTATTTGATTAAATTCATCATATTTCATCTTTTAATTAAATAAATCAATTTTAGTTGATTAAATAATCATCTCCTATTAATTAAATAAATCATTTTTTTTAATTAATCATTTAGTCCCTCTTTTAATTAAATAATTCATTTTATTTAATTAATCTCTAAAGTCATCTCCTTTAAATTAAATAAATTAATCTTTATTTGACTTAAATCTAACACCATCCTCTTTAATTAAATAAATCAAGCTTTATTTAATTAAGTCTAATATTCATTATTCCTCCCATTTTGATTTATTTAAATCCTAAAATCTAAGTCAAAATTGTCAAATCAGCTAATCTCCCTTTTAATTAATCAAGTCATGATTAATCCTAACTCTAATCCATCAAATCCTCTAGCTTTTGTAACTTGCTCATGAAAATCAATTTAATTAATTTATAAATCTCCTATTTTCATTCAAAAAGGCATCAAAGTGGGAATATTCTCCAAGTTTGAATTCTCCCCTCAATAGTACTTGTCCATCCAACAAGGCATTAAATGCCTCTTACATGTCCTTTTCTTGAGCCAAGTGGCATTTAATTCATTTCTTCTCTCCCTCCAACTTGTCACTTCTCCAATTTTGAATTTCCACCTAATTGCTTTAATGTGTACATTCATCCAAATGTGCTCCACCTTTGTCCACTCACATGTTGACAAGTGGCATTATGCTATTGGATGGTTATTTGTCCCACATTCATCCATTTTTCTTCATACTCCATCATTGTCTTCTATAAATAGAATGCTCTCATTTGGATTTTGGATCCACAATCTTAGGAACTTGATCCACAACTTCATGCAACATTATTATCTTCAAGTTTTGAGCAATTTTCATCTATCTTTATCCATTTTCATGATTTCATAGCTAGGTTATGGAAAAATCTCATCAAGGAGCATCACTCTTCATCCATTGAGCATCAATCTTGCAAGGAATTGGGAAAGGGCCATTTCCACATCAAAATAGCTCTAATTCCCCTATGGGATTGAGAGTTTGTTTATTTTGAGCAAGATTAGATAATTTTTATTCATGTTCTTAATTTATTTCTTGTTCTTGATATCTCAAATGAATTTCATGGGGAATGTTGTTTCTAACTTGCATATAGGACTAATTATGTGTTTGTCCTTTGTGTTTGTGCAAGTCTAGGATCACCATTCATATTTTGGTGCTAGAAGGAGGGTGAATATGAAGAATCTAACACATTTATTTAGAAATTCTATTATTTTTTTTGAAGTTTTTTTGTCTATAGGAAACAACACTGCTGACAAAGAAACTGTGTCACTATTAGTCTAGCGGCGCCATATAGCAACGTTGAACAACTCCAAATCATGACGTTGGTTCTTCTTGCTAGAATATTTGAATTCTAAACTACAACGCTCTGCCATTTTCTTGTCGACTAGTCATCCAAACTCCAAACTCCACCGTTGGTCAAAAAAACAATGCATGTGCGGTCACTGGTTTCTCCACAATCTACCAATATCAGTCCCAATGTCGCCATATAGCGATGCTGACTCCATCAAGCTAGACTGAATTTTTGGATTGCACCACTGGGTTTGAGTAAAATTCAACTTTCAGGTTATTTTGACATGTGCTTTTTGTCTTTGATCATTTTTAACCTTTTAACCTATCTGTTGTCTCTAGTTTTCTGTGAAGTAATCAGTTTTGTAGGTTAAAGTGGTCAAGAAGGAAGGGAGAGAGCGAGGAGGATTTTTCTTTATGACATCTTCTTTCTATTGTATCAAGTGTTTTTAAACACTTTGAAAGAGATTATAATTCCATTCTAAGGATTTTCTATCTTTCAAGCTTTAAGACTCAATAGATTTCATTTGGGCTTAAAAAGAACAAAATAAAGGGATTAAAAAGAATCTTAGGAACTTACTACATTTTTTTTTGGACTTAACAATTGGACAAACAAATCTCACACTTCAAAGTTGGTGCTTGAAAAGAACTTATTTCTTGCTTTGAAGGTTAAAATGAACATGTGCCTTTTATGTTTTGTAATCCCTTATCCGAAGTAATATCATTTAAAAGATGTATGCACTTCTCTTGTGCCTCATGGCGATCTTGAGAATCAAAAGGCTTTTTGTGATATTAAGTTGTATAAGTGATTACCTCCACACTTCAATTTGGATTATTAAAATTTTAAAAAATATTGCTAGTGTGAATGGAGTATATCGCATGTGTTCTCTCTTTGTTTGCACAAACAAAGACTGATCGAACTACATATGTGGTTGCTCACTGTTGTCTATCCTTAGAGGGTCTATCTAGTGGGAAAAAATAATCACCCCAGGGAACAACCCAACTGGGAACATGCTAAAACTAAGCGACTTCCACCCTGTATATAAGTGAGGGTACTTGAGGAAAGTTCAAGTATCATAAGGATTGTTCTGAAAAGAAGGGAAACAATGGTCTCTTTCTGTATGGATGATCCCCCATGAACATAATGCCTATACTAGAATCTTTTGTTTAGAAAGCCCAAATCCTTAATCTATTTGTTGGTGTAAGAACGGTCATTTTGAAGCCGCCCCACATTTTTGTGGTTCTTGGTAGAGATGAGAAGTATGCCATGGGAGTTTCATGGGTACTAAAGCTTGGCTAACCCATAGAAGTGAGTGCCATGAAGGGGAGCCAATGTGGTCAAGCTTTTAATCATCTGCCAAGAATAAGCACAGTTAGATTTATCCAAGTGGGGATTCAAAAAATATTGCCTCTTAATCATCCATAGGGTTGTGCATGTTTTTGGAATCAAAACACTTTGCTTGGATCTAAAACATTAGAAAAAAAACATTCAACATGATCATCAAATTTCAAACTCTTTAGAGGAAGAAAATACCTTTGACAAAATCCAAGTGTTATTGCTTGCCCTAGGGATTCTATCCTTAGAGGCTTCTAAAAATTTGAATTTACATCACAATTTTCTCTCACTAAAGTCAACAATAGGAAACTTTTTCCTTAATTTCCTTGATTTCCACATAATGGACTTTGTGGGGTGAGAAGAAATTGGGACATTAGACATTTAGTTTGAAAAGATAATCAAGAAAGTGTTTGTGGTAAAAATAACTCATTAGGAAAAGATAAGAGACAATTGGACCTCACACATGTGCTCTTCCAAATGATTTCCTGAAAGATCAAAATCCAAAAACCAAAATCCAAAGATATTAGTCAAAAATATCGTAAGAAACGTTTGTCCATGCTTTACAAATTTAGAGAAATATTGACCTTCAACTCTTACAAACATGCATCAAGGAACAATCCAAATTTGTATTCATTTTACTATTGTCAATATCCAAGTCTCTTTGAAAGGTTTGAGTATCTCACATAAGAAGTAATAGCATGTTCTTCAACACCTTGGTCTAGTAAACAAAAGTCTCTCTAAGTCTCTTAGGATCAAAACCGAAACATTCTCATACATCCTTCAAACATAAAAATAAAAATCACTTCACAAAAAACTCTTGGAAATCTTGAAAAAATCCTTTGTGCTAAACTTTGGGCAGATCCTTTAAAATCAAAATCTAAATCATCTTGTTTGACTAGGTGTGTATAGATGGATCCTTCTTTGCACACTTAGTCAAATTATCATCTTGTGGAAAAGTTTACTCTAGGACAACATTCAACCTCTTAGAGTTTATGAGTTCATTATCCAAACAAAATGCAATCAAAATCAAAATCAAATCAAGTCAATCCAAAATCAAAATCAAAATTCAGAATCAAACCAAAACATCAAACCAAAGTCCTAAAGTTTAGCATTCTCCTCATGAGGTTCCCTAAGAGTTCCATTTATTCACCAATCATCCATATTTCATCATCACAATCACCATCCTTTTGATCCTTAATATCTTAGAATTTCATTTTTGTACCTAAAGTTCAGATCAATCCAAAAAGTTAAAATTTCATCTCTTACATTCTTAAAAATTGATCCCTATTTTATGGTTCAAACTAGATCTCAACACAAGAAGAACATGGAAATGAACAAAGAAACATCAACTTCAAGTGACTTGAGTCAAACCACTCCCTAAATCAATTCTATTGGATCTAGCAATCCCACACTCAATCCTCCTCCACTTCCACAAGATTCTCAAGAGGAAGGTCAAGCAGAAGACATCACCAACAATGTCTTAGGGATGACACAAGATGAAATTATTGAAATGGCCCAAAATCCCAAAAATCATAGAATTGTCAATACCGTGATGAAGCTCAATCCCTCACAATACATGCTAGAATTAGCAAAAGAAGGGGCTAAATTCCCTTCTGACTATGATGTGAGCACTCTTGTTGTGAAATCTCTTGGGATTATGCATCCAATCTTATCCACACCTCCATTTCAAAGCATCACTCAAACCATCCCCCAAATCACATCATCCATTGCTCCAACTCAACCAATTGTTAACAAGGGGAGCTCATTGCTTCATGCACTTCAAACACACCCCCTTGTGAACAACCAAGATTTGGATGCAAACACCATCTTGGGTCAATCAGTCCCATTGAATCCGCTACACCCATACATTCCACTCACCTTTCATGACCCCAATGACCCATCATCTTTTCTCGCAACACTGGCATATCCTCTCAACACACAAACATCTCCCCCTATGACTTCGCAAGGAGAAGGTGGGCTATTTGGATAAGGGGGAAATCTTTGAGCCCTCCTTATCATCATTTCCTCAATGGAACATGCCACCCATTTTTCCACCACTACCACCTTTTCCCTTAACATCCACACCACTCCTCGGTTTAGGGCTCCCCCCTTTACCAACCATCAGTCAACAGAATCAAAGCAACCCCCTGATCATAAATAAAAACATCGTACCGAATCCTTTGATCTTTCCATCGATATCACAACAATAGGTGGAATCCATCCAAGCAATCCTAGCAATCACCACACCATCCATAAATGTGGTCTCTCAAGGACCAAGCATATCAATCGTACCATCCACTACACAAATCCTTATCATCAATACAATGAAACCACTCATCACAACAACAAATACAATTCCCAATCTTCCACCACCACCACCACCAAGGCCAAATGTGGCCAAATAATATAACATCATGTTGCAAGCAGCACAAAAGGCCTATCAAAAGGCACTTTAGCAATTCCAAGCAGAACATGCATAAAACATGGAAGCTACACAACAAGCGCAAGCAGTTCAAGTCGCACAACAAGCACAACAAGCACAAAAAGCTCCTCAAGCTCAAGCCTTATTACAAAAACAACAAGCCTCCCAAGCTTCCCAAGCTACGCAAGCAGCCCAAGTAGCTCAAGTTGCACAAGCCGCACAAGCTGCATAGGCTACACAAGCTGCCAACAAGCACATGCTCAAGCTCAAGCTCAATATCAAGCTCAACAAGTGCAAGCACAAGCTCAATATGAGGCACAACTGCAAGTAGCTCAGCAGTAAGCATATCAACAAGCCCTGCAATAGCACCAAGCACAATAAGAAGTAGCTCAATTACTAGCCCAATAACAAGCATTGTTGGCACAATAACAACAAGCCCAATAACAAGCATTGTTGGCACAACAACAACAAGACCAACAACAAGTGTTGTTGACACAACATCAAATGTAGACATATATGCAAGCCTTGATTGCACAACAGAGTTTCCAACAAACTCCCACCAACATACCCAACACTCCACCCATCACTCAAAGACCTCGACCACTTCAAAACATATTCACTCCACCTCCTAATCCGGAAGATGATGTGATGACACAAATCAAGTTGCTCTCACAACAAGTGCTCGATCTCCAATAAGGGAAAACAAGAAAAACACTAAGCAACTTGTGCCCCTATCCTTTCGATAGGAGCCTTGCAATGGTACCATTCCCAAAGGGGTTTGAAATCCCTAAATTTGACATATATAGTGGGACCGGAAACCCTGAAGATCACATTAGAGAATTCCAAGTACATTACATGGAGGTCACATATGATGATACATATCTGATGTGGCTATTCCCTCAGAGTTTGGTTGACCCTACCATGGAATGGTTCTCTCGCCTACCTCCAGCATAAAAAAGTTCCAAGAGATTGTAGACAAATTTATAAAGAACTATGCATTCAACATTGGCTTGGATGTTAGTTTGGAGGAACTATCTTCTCTTAAACAAGCCAAGGGGGAATCATTCACTTCCTTCTTGCAACGATGGCAATCCAAGGCCAACAAAATAAAATTGGCCATGCCAGAGAAAAAACAAGTTTGCACCATCATTGTTAATCTTGAGAAAACCTTGGCATTCCATCTCAAGATGCAATGTATCACCACATACAACCATTTGATCCCCAAGGCACTTAGCATCGAACGAGAAATTATGGCACAAGGGGGGACAACCACATATCCAAAACATCAAGACAACAACCCCTCCACTAGCTATAATGAAAAAACTCACACGTGGGTGATCAAAAAGGAACGTCACTAATGATGGTGTGGTGGATTCCAAGGTCATAATCAATGCTCAAAAAAAAAACACACAATCATACCAACAACTGCAAGGAAACAATTGAAACAATATGCAAGCCAATGTGGTATCACAACAACCACCCAATAATAAAGTCAACTTGAATAATCAAGGGGGACCTCCCCCGCAAAACAAATATCCCCCCAAGCACAATTACACTGACCTTGAGGAACCAATTGAATCAATCATGAAGAAACTGATAAACAAAAATCTCATCAAAATTCCCACTTATGAGAATTACCAAGAGCCCCAAGTGAAACCACCATGGTACAATGAGAACCACCTTTGTGATTTTCACAAAATCAAGGGGAACACAACAACCAGTTGCATGAGGTTGAAAAATATAATCCAAGACCTCATCAATGACAAGGTCATAAACTTTGAACAACTAGCTAGGAATCAAGACCTAAAAATATACATGAATCTGATGTCGGATCATAACCAAGGGAACAATCATGGAAAGACCAAGTATGCCAATGTAAACCATGTGTATGATTATGTTGTCACATCCCTAGATGAAATGGTCATTGTTGTTAGCATGAAAGGAGCCAAAGCTGATTATGGAGTCACCACACGTGGTGGAAAAGTTACCATTGTCGGGTCATCACAACCACTTAGGGCATCCACCTCAAATCCAAAATCCATTCCTAATGGCTACAATTTCCTAGACCAGCTGAAAAGAACCCCCACTCAGATCTCCATCATGGAGTTGCTAAAGATATCGCCCACACATAGAAAAATACTAGAGGAAGCATTGGCTTCATCCATCATCTTCGCCAATCCTAATGCAAACCAATTCCAAGCTATGGTCAGAAATATTCTCCTAGCATTCTTCGATCAATACTTCCCCACCCAGCCATCTCACAATCGTGCACTCCACCTTGAAGTCCTGGTTCATAAAAACAATATCATAAGGGTCTTGGTGGATGGGGGTGCAGGTCTAAACATCTATTCCCTCAAACTAATAAAGAATTTGGAATTCTCAGAAGATTCCATTGAAAAGGGTAAGGGCATCACAATCAGAGCATATGATGATTAGGAAAGAGTGTCCCAAGGAACTATTCAACTCCCTATTCAAGTAGGGCCAGCCATTATGGAAACCACATGATAGGTCCTTGACCTTGATTTACCCTATAACATCCTCCTGGGCGCCCATGGATCCATGGGATGCAAGCACTCACTTCCACCTTCCACTAGTGCATCAAAATCAAGAGGTCACGATCCACGGTGATCCCAAGCCCTTTTCCTACTGCAAGAACCTGGAAGCAAAATACTATAAAATCCCCCAAGTCCCAAAGAATGATGAAGGCCCCACAACTCTGTATGTAAACCCAACTACATTAGCATCCACTTCTAAGAAAAATACATGCCCACCATTCCTGATATATCTGAAATCAAGGTCATTATCCAAGACAATGGGTGTGGGGATTATAGAATGAAGAAAAGTGCTTTCGTCATAGGAGAGTTACCTCAATCTCCTAGGTCTCATGGGAATCCCCAACCAGCTGAGACATCATCCCAAACCTTCAGAGAAGACCCTTCTAGATTCATATGTTGGGGGGATCTAAGTCAAGAAATAGTAGATGAGAAAGACATATCAAGCTTTCTATACCAAGATGAATGGCCGACGCTTGATCTTCCCATGGATGAGAGTAACAAAGGATTACAAATGATGCTTGGTATGGTCTATAAAATAAACAAGAAGCTTTAACAAAATGATAATGGGCTTCTAGTACCTATCATTCCAGAGAAGCGTATGAGAAATCTTGGCCTCAGATGTACCCATCCAAAGGTGACCATACTTGGCAAAGGTGCCTCAGTTAGAAAGGTCAAAACTCCCCCTCAGCTATTAGCATCCACCCTTCAATTACCAGTATCCACAAGTTGAGTCATAGATAACTTTATTTTTGACATAACTGATGTGTGTAGTAGTGATGAGGATCCTATAACTAACTTGCCTATGCTATTTTGAGGATTCCTCCCTTCTCATGATTAGTACCCTATCTTTTGAGTCAATCAGTCAAACCCATGAAATAAACCTAGTCTATCCTCAACTCATCAATTACAACCAATGAGTACCACCAATTTGGGACACATTCAAAAATGAGGAGGCACTCTCAAAATTCATGGGATTGCAGGATACAATACCATGTGGAGATCACAAGGCCGGGTTCAACATCACACTGGACACACATGCCTATTATGGGAAAATGATTGAATCCTTCACTTGCAAAAGTGAAAATTTGAGAATAATCTCTAGGTCTTTGAGTGAAAACCACACCATGGCACTCTTTGATCCAAAAAAAATAAAAAAATAATGGATGTATCCAATGGTGAAAACCTCTATGAGGCACCATAAGATGAAGGATTCAATCTTCATCTCAGTTCAATTCATCAGGAGAAGTTAGAGTCCTAGCAGAGAAGTGCAATCCAATCAACTTGGGAACAAAGGAAATACCACACGTAACATTCTATGTAGAGTCACTTCTCACAGAAGAGCAATAACTCCTAGCTGCATTCCTAAAAGATAGAAAGATAAAATTTGCATGGACCTATGCCAACATTCCTGGGCTTGATCCAGAGGTTGTGGTTCACCACCTAGCTGTGTATCCTGAAGCAAACCAAGTGAGACAAAAGCTAAGAAAAATAAATCCCCAGATAGCATTATTGGTCAAAATGGAATTACAAAAGCTCCTAGATGTAGGATTCATACGGTTGATCGATTATCTAGAGTGAGTTTCAAACCTTGTGCCTATTTAAAAGCCCATTGGGGGCATCCACATCTGCACGGATTTTAGAGACCTAAACAAAGCATGTCCCAAGGATGAATTTCCACTTCCAAACATTGACATGATTTTATATATGATAGCAGGACATGAGATGTTATCATTGATGGACGAATTCTCAGGTTACAACCAGATCATGATAACAAAAGATGACCAACATAAAACAAATTTCACTTACCCATGGGGGACATATTGCTCAAATATGATGTTGTTTGGGTTGAAGAATGTGGGAGCTACCTATCAGAGGTCCATGAAACTAATCTTTCATGATATGATTCATAAAACTATGGAAGATTATGTGGATGATATATTGGCTAAATCAAAGAAACATTGAGATCACATAGCGGCATTAAGCTCCATCTTTGATAGGCTAGAAAAGTACATGGTCTGACTAAATCGAAAGAAGTGTGTCTTTGGGGTACAATCAAGTAAACTCCTAGGGTACATTTTATCCATGTGAGGAATCGAGGTAGATCCCACCAAAGTGAAAGAAATCCTCGAAATGGAGGCACTAAAAACATTGAAACAATTAAGAGGCCTACAAGGAAGACTCCAATCCATCCACTAGTTCATAGCACAACTAGCAGATAAGGTTGTTCCTTACTCTCATCTACTCCACAAGGGGGTGGCATACAAGTGGGAAGAGAGGTGTGATCAGGCCTTCAATAATATCAAGGAGTACTTACTCAGGCCGCCATTCCTAATGCCACCAATTCTAGGAAAACCCTTGATCTTATATATATCAGCAACAACGACAACTCTCGATGCTCTCTTAGCACAACATGATGAAAATGGAAAAGAGAGAGCTATCTACTACATTAGTCGAACTATGGTGGGACATGAGCTGAACTATATATCCATTGAAAAATCTTGTCTAGCAGTTGTGTTTGTAGCACAAACATTTAGATATTACATGCTAGCACATCAAATAAAGCTCGTCGCAAAGATAGACCCACTCAGGGACCTACTTTCCAAAGAAATGCTTACAAGGCAGAAAATAAAGTGGGTTATGATTCTGATGGAGGATGACATTATGTGGAATGCAAGGCCATCAAAGGAAAAGCAATTGCAGACCAACTAGAAGAGGCACCAATATACTTAGAGAATGCACTTATATTAGAATTCCTTGATGAATCAATCTTCAACTTAAGTGTAGTGGATCATTGGAAAATGTACTTTGATGGATCCTACATGCAACATGGGTCGGAAGAAGGGATCTTCTTCATCACCCCACAAGGGGATTGTATACCAAAATCATACAAGTTGTCTTTCCCTTGCACAAATAACATCGTAGAATATGAGGATCTTGTCATAGGGCTAAGAATTATAGTGCAGTGGCAGATCATGGCACTCAAGGTCTACAGAGACCCACAACTCATAATCAACCAGGTAAATGATGAGTATCAAACAAAGGATGACAAGTTGAATCCATACATGAAATTGGTGGAAAGCATTAAGGAGTTCTTCATTGATATCACATTTGAGCAGCTACCAAGAGCAAATAACAAAGCAACAGATGCAATGACTATGATTGGATCACTCCTAAAGATCCCACACAACATCCCAAAGCAAGAATTCCTCGTAGAGTAGCTTCTCATACCAGTATTCGAGGTACTAGAGTCTAAATTTATGTGTGAAATTGTTGGTCCCAATGATCCCTAGTATCATGATATATACACCTACTTGTTAATAGGAGTCCTCCCTAAAGATATAACCCCGAAGCTCAAAAGAGCCTTTGTCAAAAATTCATCCCGTTTTGTCATCCTAGGAGATACCCTATATTGCAAAAGCATTAAAGGAACCTGTTACGTTGCTTAAATGCTAAGGGAGCTTTGATGAATTTGACCGAGGTACATAAGGACATTTGTGGTTCACATTCGAGTGGTATGACCTTGGCTAAGAAACTACTAAAGACTGGGTACTATTGGCCTACAATGGAAAGGGAGGCTCGCGATTATGTCAAAAGGTGTTTGCAGTGTTAGAAACATGGGGATCTCATCCATGCACCAACTCAAGAGCTCCACCCGATTGTTACACCTTGGCCCTTTTCATAGTGGGGGCTCAATCTCATTGGAAAAATTACCCCCACCTCATCTAGTGGACATAAGTTCATCATCACTGCAATGGAGTATTTCACTAAGTAGGTGGAAGCCATCCCCATGACCTATATCACAGGAAAGTAGATATCCAAGTTCATCATGAACTACCTAATTTGCTGGTATGGTGTCCCTCAAGCCATTATCTCAGATAACAAGACACCTTTCAAAAACTAGGATGTTCGTGACCTATAATAAAAATTCAAAATCCAACATCACTTTTCCACTCCGTACTATCCCCAAGGAAATAGCCAAACTGAGGCTACAAATAAGACCATCTTGAAAATCCTCAAGAAAACAGTCAATGACATAGGTCATGATTAGAATTTGTAGCAAAATCCTACCTTATGGGCCTACCAAACAAGCATCCACATTCCAAAAGGTGCCACCCCATTCTTCTTGGTCTATGGATCAGAAGCCATACTCCCCATTAAGATTGAGCTCTCGTCCCTGAGGATATCATTGCAGAATCTCATCATAGATGAAGAATATCGGGTATCAAGGTTAAATGAGCTGGAATTATTGGATGAGTAGTGTATGGATGCCTTAAACTGTTTGCAAGTCTACCAAAACTAATTCAAGCAGAGTTACAACAAGTAGATCAGAAGTCAAACTTTCCAAGTAGGAGAGCTTGTGTTGAAGAAGAATCAAAAGAATGTTCCAAATCTAGATAGCAAGGGAAATTTTGAACCAAATTGGTTGGGGCCCTTTGTCATCACAACAAGCTACAAGTTAGGGGCATATTAGTTATCAACATAGGAAGGGGAACCTTTGTAGGAGCCCATGAAAAACTCCCATCTCAAAAAGTTTTATGCCTAATTTTGCAGGGTGTAAAACCAAAAAATACAAAAAAATGAGAAAATGTCTTGAAAAAATGGTCACCTTGATGAGAACTTGGTAAACAGGAGTGTTGTTGACAACAAAAAAATCAATAAACATAAAAATACAAAAATATCAGTAAAAGGATTAAAAATAGTAAAGAGAAAATAAATCGTCCTCTAGTGAAAACCACTTCGGTGGCACTTTGGGTTAGTACCTTGGTGAAAACCTGGATAACAGGCACCTTTTGTGAATAATAACTTTCCATCCACCAAGATCTTCATGAATTGTTCTACATCATCCATCTATTACGCTTCCATCATCCATCGCATTCCATATCTTGATCCATCACTCATCCATGTCTGCATCATAGCTTGGTCCTGTGTTCATATCATGATCCCTCCTAGTACTACTTGGCTCACTCTTAATGCCAGTTTTTCCTGCTTATATTGGATTAGTCTATTGCATCTCGTTGGGGGCATGTTCTCATCGAATTAGATTCGTGTATATTCTTGAAGTATTCCTTAAAATAAGAAAATTGAAAAACATCATAAAATCAAAAAATCCAAAAACATTCAAAACATATCAAAAATCCAAAAATAGGTCAAAAAGTCAGTGAAAAAAGGTAAAAAACGGAGTTGTCTTGTCAAACTATGGGTCTATGAGCTCTAGTCATAGGCAAGGTTGATCTTTGATCATCCCCCGAGACACTTAGGTCAATCCTTTAGGAGTCTGTCATAATAAAATGGCAATCCATTTGTTCATATCTTATCAATACTCGAGTATGTGTCAATCAAACTATGTGGTCTCTGTGTGCATAACGTAGGCAAGGATAATCTATTGATCAGCTTCTGAGCCCCCTAGGATAGGTCTTTAGGTAAGTCTCTTGGTCAAAATCTCATAAAACCCCGAAACATCAGAAAATTGAAAATGAAAACATTTTTAAAATCTTGAAAATACCAAAAACAACCTCAAAAGATTTCAAAACATCAAAAACATCCAAATATTTGAAAAAATCCATCCACCACTATCTCGCTTTCACCCGCAATAAACATCACTCATAATAAATCATTGTCACCCTCAACCTTTGGTGAAACAGTTAGAAACAAGTCTAGCAGATTGAAAGTGAAAAATCAAACGTCAAAGTCTCGAGTCTAGGTTAGTAAGTAAACAAGTTGGTCAACTCTTTGTGTCAATAGCCTATCATCCAGTTTGTCCCAAATCATCTGATACCATCATGTATTAGGATGCATCCTTCCTACAATCGACATCAACATCAAACATCACCATAGTTTAGTCTTAGCTAGCAGTATGAAGAACATTATCTTGTTTGTTTACTTTATCGTTTGTCTTTTGGCTTATCTTATTTGCGCTCATTTCAATGACCTATCGATGATTTCCAAACAAAGGGATTTAGAGAGAAAGGAATGGGGCAATGATCATTATCTTTTTATCTGTTGTGCTTGTTGGATATTCTTGTAATATAACCTTGGTCATGCATGATTTGTTTAGGTGTAGGGAGGATGTTTTAGGTATCTTTTTGACCACATAGGAAGGCTTTCCTTCCTATTTTTTGGTTTGAGATGTTTGGAATATCTGAACTACATTTTTCATAAGGTTCTGTATGTCAAGTGTGAACAAGAGTACTCCTATCTAATTGTCGATTCAAAGTCCATCACATTAGGTGCAACACCATCCTGGTTCTTTATACCTTGATGCATCGTGGCTACATGTGTTATCAAACATAAGGTAAGTAGCCCTCTTAAAGTCTCAATTCCTGATAAGCATCATCATTTATCATCATCTCTAATAAAGTCTTGTAGATCATGGACTTGTTGGATCCTCTTTTCATCATCTCATTTCTTCTTTCTTCTCTTTGCGCTAACATGGTATCATGACGGTCAACCAAAACATCACTAATGCATCCATCCTGCATCCACAAATCATTAGCATACATAAACCTCATAATCATAGCATATCACATCATCCATCTCATCCATCTCACGTGCATTGCATTATCATTTAAGTTGTTTAGGATAATATAGATTGGTTATTCTAAGCATCTTAAGACCATCTCATTTACATCATCATCATAACCATCAATGTGTCCATCTTGAACCTATTTTTCACGAGATCAACCATCAAATTGAACTTTTCGTTCGATCTCTCGAGGGGGCAATGTACCAGTATACTTCTTTCCACTAGGGCATCCAAAAAAATTAGAAATTTTTTGACTTTTGATCTCAACAAGGTTATTCTTTGAACCAACACAACAAATACGTTGCTTCAAAGAGGGGAAAAATGTAGACACTCAAAATATCCTAGTCTACATCATGCATTTGAATTTGGTTCACTAACACCGATTCTTCCTTAGTCATCTCCTTTGTTAACCATTTAATCAAATAATCTTTATTTGATTAAATTCATCATATTTCATCTTTTAATTAAAGAAAAAGACAAAGTAAAAAGGAAAAGGGATCGTTTGGGTCAACATGGAAGAGACAAAGGGCGTCTCAACACTTTGTTTCATCCCCAAAAGGAAAACACAAAAAAAAAAGGAAAAATTAAAATGACCTTTTGGGTTAACACGGAAGAGACATAGGGTGTCTTTATGCTTTGCATCATCCCCAAAAGGAAAACATAAAACAAAAAGGAAAAAGTAAAAGGACCTTTTGTGTCAACATGGAAGAGACATAGGGTGTCTCTATGCTTTGTGTCATCCCCAAAAGGAAAACACAAAACAAAAAGGAAAAATAAAGTAAAAGTGTACGACAGAGAGAAGAATAGAGATACAAATAGAGGAAGTGCACAAAGAGAGAGAACATCAAACACACATTACGAGGGAATACAATACACATATAAAAGAAAAAATAAAAAGGAGCTAGTAATGCTATAGACACTCGAAATATCTTGGTCGGCATCATGCATTTGACTCTGGCTCTCTAACACTGGTTCTTCCTCAATCATCTCCTTTACTAACCATTTAATCAAATAATCTTTATTTGATTAAATTCATCATATTTCATCTTTTAATTAAATAAATCAAATTTATCTAATTAAATAATCATCTCCTATTAATTAAATAAATCATTTTGTTTAATTAATCCTATAGTCCCTCTTTTAATTAAATAATTCATTTTATTTAATTAATCTCTAAAGTCATCTCCTTTAAATTAAATAAATTAATCTTTATTTGATTTAAATCTAACACCATCCTCTTTAATTAAATAAATCAAACTTTATTTAATTAAGTCTAATATTCATTATTCCTCTCATTTTGATTTATTTAAATCCTAAAATCTAAGTCAAAATTGTGAAAAGTTAATCTCCCTTTTAATTAATTAAATCATGATTAATTCTAACTCTAATCCATCAAATCCTCTAGCTTTTGCAACTTGCTCATGAAAATCAATTTAATTAATTTATAAATCTTCTATTTTCATTCAAAAAGGCATCAAAGTGGGAATATTCTCCAAGTTTGAATTCTCCCCCCAAAAGTACTTGTCCATCCAACAAGGCATTAAATGCCTCTTACATTTCCTTTTCTTGAGCCAAGTGGCATTTAATTCATTTCTTCTCTCCCTCCAACTTGTCACTTCTCGAATTTTGAATTTCCATCTAGTTGCTTTAATGTGCATATTCATCCAAATGTGCTCCACCTTTGTCCACTCACATGTTGACAAGTGGCATTATGCTATTGGATGGTTATTTGTCCCACATTCATCCATTTTACTTCATCCTCAATCATTCTCTTCTATAAATAGAAGGCTCTCATTTGGATTTTGGATCCACAATCTTAGGCACTTGATCCACAACTTCATGCAACATTATTATCTTCAAGTTTTTAGCAATTTTCATCTATTTTTATCCATTTTCATGTTTTCATATCTAGGTTATGGAAAAATCTCATCAAGGAGTATCACTCTTCATCCATTGATCATCAAGCTTGCAAGGAATTGGGAAAGGGACTTTTTCCACATCAAAATGGCACCAATTCCCCCATTGGATTGAGAGTTTGTTTATTTTGAGCAAGATTAGATAGTTTTTATTCATGTCCTTAATTTATTTCTTGTTCTTGATATCTCAAATGAATTTCATGGGGAATGTTGTTTCTAACTTGTATATGGGACTAATTATGTGTTAGTACAGGTCTAGGATCGCCATTCACAAATGCAAATGTAAGTCAACCATTAACCAAGTTATTGACTTCACACTCGTAAGCAATATAAGTGGAAGATGAATAATGTGATTAAGAGAAAAAGAAAAAGGCATTACAAGGACAAGACTAACAACTTCTTTCCCCCACTAAGTGTAGGGAAATAATGAGAGGAGGGTTATGGATCATGCAGTGAGAATGGAAATTCTACAACTATGGCGTGAGCAAAGGAGCTTATTTTTTTAAGGGATGATGGGGAAACAATCGGTATCTGTGAAGTTATACTTATCCAGTATGTCCTTCAATGTCCGACATTCTTCAGTTTGATGTCCAAGAATACAATGATATTTGCAATATGCTATGTTAGAATCTTTAGGATGGATGACCAACTTGTTCATAGGTGGTAAGAGTATAAGACCTTTGTTTAAAAGCAGTTGAAGTCTCTTTTCACATTTAGGTGGAGGATGAGTAGGAAACTTGAGCTTTTTCAATTTGTAAGGCCATTTTCATTTGTTGGATTCTCCTTTTTGATGAATGGAAGGAGGAAGAGGACCCATGAGGATCCTAGCATCCTTGTTTTTGGAATTAGGTATTGGTTGTTCACGTGGAAGGAGAATGTTTAAGTAAGGAGGAGAATCAAAGATCATTGTATCGTCATCGCAAAGTCTCCAATATTCGAAAGGAGGCTTATCAGGATGAGGAGGATCTTGATATCCTAGTCTTGTTGTGTTTTCTTTTTTTGGTTTTTGTTCGAGAAGTTAATGAATGCTTATGCTCATTTTTTGTGTCACACCCTTATTTTCTTAGGATAGTAAATCCTTTTCCATATGTTTCTTCAAGGTTGATTGATGTTTTTGTAACTTTTTTGTCATTTAAAATGGTTGTTTAGAGGAACTAGGGCCACTTTATGGAGGAACCTTAGGTCCATTGATTTTAGGATGTAAGTATGCAAAGTGATCAGGATGTGCAATAGTAGGAAGATCTTGTGGCTTCATGGATGGGTAAAAGGCTTCATTGGCTTCAAGGTTATCAAGACAGTTGTTTAAGAACTTGTTCATGCTAGCATTATCTTCTCTAATAATGTCTACATCATGAGGAGGACAATAATGAGGATTTGGAGGAGCATGTGGAAGCTCAAGGTCATTAGGATCACAACCAAAGGCATAATTGAACATGTCTACTAAGGATTTCAAGGGTAAAAGTACAAAGTTGTGTCACACTTTCGGTCAACTTATCAACACAAGTGAATTTTATTATTTATAACTAAAAATAAATTTTGGTCAAAAATATGATCTAGTAAGATTCATTTTAGATAAGTTAAATACTTCTACAACTTTTCCAACTAAAATTGTTGGCTAAATGCATATGTAGCACCACTTTGAGGCCAATTTACTAAAAAAATGCAATTATTTGAAAAGTTTAACATTTCAACAACTCCTACTCATATAAATAATATTTTTTTTTAAATGTAAAAGTACCCTTTTGTAGATCCATAAGTGTAGTTTTAAAATATATATTTAGTTTAATAGTTCAATTATTATTTATATTTTATTTTTATTTTTTACTAAAATTAGGTTATCAACACAAAAATATTAGGTTGGTTATCGTGCCAAGAAAAATACTAAAACTTAGTAAATTTTTTTTTAAAAATATGATGCCCTAGAGAAAAGAATAAAGATTAAGATATAATAATTTGTTTTCTATTCTAGATAAATATTTAATATAAAAGTTGATGTCGACTAGAAACAGCTGCGTTTTAATTCACGCACATTTATATATTTATTTAAAAATATATATTTATTAAAATTACAAAACAATAAATCTATGCCCTAAACTTTATAGTTATAAATATACACAAAAAATTTGAAGGAAAAAAAAGAAAATTTACTATATAAAGCTTGATGTTCCATGTAACATCATTTTTCAACATTTTATCATTAACTAAATTATAGTATTAATTTATAAAAAACTATATTCAAATAATTTTTTTTATTTTTTCAAAAAGATACAAGCTTAAAATATACTAAAAAATACACATTTTATTAGTTTACATCCTTTCAAAATTCAAAACATATATGCCACTTTCTAGTGATTGAATTTTAAAAGTTAGATCAGTGTTGGTTGTTTCCTTTATAAAAGTGTGACACAACTTGGTACTTTTATCCTCAATGAATTCCAAAACGTGTTAAAGGAGAAGGCCATGATGACAATGTATGAAAGTAAACTAAGAGGGAAGAAATAGTTGAAAACAAAGAATCTAGAAAGCAAGACAGAAAGCAACTACAAAAAACTAAAATGCAGGAAATACCCAGAAAAGGCCTAAAAATGTTATTCAGAATGTGTAGGTGGACTGATTCGCCCAGGGTGGCGAATGAGTCCAAGTATGATATTTTTTTGTGTTTTTCATAAAATGTAAAGTTATTTTAATGCTTTTTAGATGCAAACTAAGGATGCAAATGTATTTTTTTAGTTTTTGAATGATGTGATATGCAAAAATGAAATCTAAATGAGTCTTTCACTAATGCAATATGAGAAACTTTAGGAAGCAAAAACAAAACAAAGCCTACTTGAATGTTGATGAAAATGAAGCATAGGATGTAAGATGTGATTAAAATCAGAAAGATAAAGTTCTCAATATGTAAGTTCACCAAAATGAACCATAGATTTTTGGGAGTGAGATTTATAGGCTACACTTGCACTCTTAGGATGCTTCACATAAAAGGAGAGAGATAAACCTAACTAAAAATCAATGCGGTTCACTCAAATTAGGAAATGTATTATGTGATTAAGGCTAAATGAGATGATCTAAATGCAACTAAATGAACTAATTGATTGATTATCAATGCAATTTAATCTAAGAAATATGCAATGTTTGAAAACACAATGTGATATACAAGCATGGACTAAAGTATGAATGGATGCAAAACATAAATGAAAAGGGTTGAATCAAAGTGAACCTGGGAGTTTGATGAAGAATTTGGAGTGTCTTGAATGCTGAAGATCACTGAAAATCACCAATGGGACTCATTCGCCATTGATGGAAAATTAGTCCTACTTTTGATGAAAGCTTCTGAAAATAAGTTTCTAAGTGTCAGGATCCAGAATCTGATAAAATATAACTTTTCAGCCTTAAGGTGGGACTCATTCACCACTGATGGTGAATCCGTCCTCTCCCAAAATTATTTGAAATCAGGGATCAATTCTGTAGCACCAGAGACTTGTCTTTTTGTAGGGTTGACAAAGTCAAACCTGCACAAAACGGACTATAGCTTCTCTCCATGCTTGAAATAGGATTGATTTGACTTGAAACACTTTGTTGACTTCTTTACCACCTTTCAATACCTAATTGCTTGATAAATCTGTATACACTTGAGTTTGCAAACACACATGCAAAAGGGGAAAAATGGTTAAGGGTTAGGTTATAGGGATTTACCTTGGTCAAATCCCACTTCGATAATCAAACCCTTAATGAAGAAATGGAATGAAATGAACAAGGAAAGATGAATAAACAACATGAAAATGTACTAAACTCACCACAAAATTGTTTGAGAAATTTGAAGATATGTCAATGGCTACTCCAAGATACTTGATTGATGCTTGATTGAATGATGCAAAGTGCTTGAATGGATGATTGAATGCTTGGATGAACTAGTGAATGAATTGAGGTTAAAATGGATGCAAAAAAACTTATTTATACATTCTTGTGCCTTAGTAACCCAATGATACCTCATCACAGACTGAATAAGGTAATTTTGAATAAAAAATCGAAAGGAAATTTATTTATTTTTGAATTTGGAGCCAAGAGGGACTCATTCGCTACCCATGGTGAATGGGTCCCATTGTGGACTTGAAAGTGGGTGTCAGAAATTAAGTCACATTTAATGTTATTTGTCGGGTTTACATAATACACTTAATTAAGCCTTATAAGGGCATAAATGGGTCAATTAAAGCATAAGAAAGGTGTAAATAGTGAAATCAAGCCTAGAAAAGTGTGAAATCTTATTACAAGACTTTACAACACTTAAAAATAGGACTTGATAAGTGATGAAAAGGTGATTTTTAGGTGAATTGTAATGAATAGAGTTTAGAAAAGTGTAGAAATGTTTTACAACAGTTCAAAACACCTTCACAAGATGTCATAATATGAATTAAAAGGTCCTAATGTGAATACAGAAGTCACATTGTAACATTAAATCAAAGAAAAACATATCAAGCATCATGAGAGAAAGACCTAAAAGACCATGAAAATGTCTAAGAGCCATTTTTCTATGGTACAGTTAGCCCCCACTTTAGTGAGAGGATGAACTTGCTTCAAACTCACACTAAAGTAGACATGCACATCAAGAAGAGGGTTCAAATGCACTTATGTTAGCAAGATGGAATGACAACGATCAAGAGAGATGATCAAGCCCATAGGATGAAGATCCCATGGAAATCTAAACATAAGAACAAAGGAACACACATGTGAAGAAAATGGAGAATTGGATTAAGCTTTGATCATTTGTCCAACTAGTTGTGGATTAGATCTAGTTTGTTTGTGAGAATAAGAGAATGCTTACTCACTTTGGGGTGACGAAACTCATGGCGGTCTACCAGGTGAGAGGGCCCAAAAGTTGAAATACATACGCTAGTTGGTATGCACTCACAAACACATAGGTGGCTATGGGGAAAGTTGTGCCATTGAATGGGCTTCCCACTCAACCATATCAAAGTTATACCTCCTGATAAGTTTAACAAGGTGCCACAGGGGAAAATTTTGATTCGTGCTTCATGAGGCAAGCAAAAATTTATATGCTCAGAACTCATGAACAAAGAGGATGGTACCACAGGCATGTAAGTTGTGTTATGCAAGGTAGAAAATATGCAAAAATGTAAAATGAAAAAGTGTAAAATGTAAAAGATGTTCAAAGGAGTTTTGTTAAGTTCATACAAGGTCTATCACTTAGGGAACATTGTGTCTAATGTCTCCAAGAGAGGACCAATCAAAGACTACTATATTCATAACTTGGGGGGTCTAGTACATCACATCAGACCACCAAGAGGAATGTAATATGCTAAGATAGATCACACTTATGAAGGACATCATACCCAATGTCATCCAAAAAGTGACAAACACATTGTATGAAGTGACAATGCTACACTAAGAACCTAGAATGCAAATGAATTAATGGTAATGTATGCCCCCCACTTTAAAGGAATTTATACACACTGTTCTATGAGAAATTGCTTTAAAGTAGCCAAGGGAAAAATGCAAAAAGAAAACAAGACATGAGAGACAACAGAAAAAGCCCCTATGCCAAGTCATATGTTTCTAAGTAAGGGTACAACATGTGAATGAAAAAGAAAAAGAAAAGAAAGGGGAGTTGCCCCTAGAAAAGAACACACCAAACACATAAGGGACCTACATGGATTTGGGGTCAGTATGTTTGTTGTTGCAATTTTTTTATGAAATATCTTGAAACTGTCATCATTTCCTAAAGCACATAGAACTGGAAGAATGACACAAAGAGAGAAAAAACAAAAGAAAAACAAAGTCTATTTTGGGCCAACATGGAGGAGACATTGCGATCTCAAAGCTTTGCATCATCCCCAAAAGGAAAACACAAGTGAAAAGAAAATGTAAAGGAAAATGAAAAGAAAAAGCTTTTGAGTCAACATGAAAGAGACATTTTGGTCTCAATTCCTTGCGTCATCCCCAAAAGGAAAACAAAAAAGAAAAAGACAATTAAAAAGGAAAAGGGATTTTTTGGGTCAACATGGAAGAGACATAGGGAGTCTCAACGCTTTGCGTCATCCTGAAAAGGAAAACAAAAAACAAAAAGGAAAAAGTAAAAGGACCTTTTGGGTCAACATGGAAGAGACATAGGGTGTCTCTATGCTTTACATCATCCCCAAAAGGGAAAAAAAAAACAAAAAGGGAAAATTAAAAGGACCTTTTGGGTCAACATGGAAATGACATAGAGTGTCTATGCTTTGCATCATCCTCAAAAAGAAAACATAAAACAAAAAGGAAAAAAGAAAGTAAAAGTGTATGATAGATAGAAGAATAGAGATACAAATAGAGGAAGTGCACAAAGAGAGAGAGAGAACATCAAATGCACATTACAGGGGAACAAATTACAAACATAAAATAAAAATGAAAAGGAGCCAGTAATGAAAATGTAAGCCAACCATTTCCCACCAAATAGATTTCGATCAGAATAGTGGCTTTGTCTTGGTGATATTCAACTGTCTATTTGACAATGCAGAGGCCCGAACACCAGTATGTTTGAGGCACAATTTCTCAACACGAGCTTGGTATGAGAAGATAGACACTTTTCTACTTTGTTCTAGCTTCACACGATGTCATTTCAATCCCACATTTTACATTCAGAGACAGAAGGGTGATATTTTTATCCTTGTGCTATATGTGGATGATTTTATCCTTATAGGTGGTTCATCCTCCATGATCTGGAATGTTCATCGAGCTTTGATGGAGAAATTTTTGATGAAAAATCTCGGCCTTTTACACTACTTTCTTGGTATACAGGTTATTCTTCAGATGGGATTTCCATATTTCAGGAGAAGTATGCTCTTGAAATTCTTCAAAGATTTGGAATGTTTGATTACAAGCCTTCCCCCACACCATTCTAGTCAGGTGTTGTATTGTCTTCCAATTGCACTACTCCTTTAGTAGATGCTACATTATATAGGTAGTTGGTTGGCAGTCTCTTGTACCAAACACATTATCATCTTGATCTTTCATTTGCGATTGGTCTTGTCTCTCAATTCTCACATGATCCACATGAGATTCATTGGCAAGATTCTAAACAAATTTTGAGATATATTCAGGGAACCTCACATTATGGTATTCATTATGCATCAGGAGATCCTCATATTATTGGCTTCACTGACTCAGATTAGGATGGTGATGTCAATGATAGGAAGTCCACTTCTGGATTTTTTTTCTGTCTTGGTTCTGGCCCTATTACATGGTCTTGCAAGAAGCAATCTTCTATTGCATTATCATCCATAAAGGTTGAGTATCATGTAGTGGTTTTGGCCAAGCATGAGGTTTTGTGGCTTTGGTAGTCTTTGGCTGAGTTCAGTTTTCCTCCTGATAGTCCCACTATTCTTTGGTGTGACAATCAAAGTTCCATTCACATTTCTCACAATCCAATGGAGCATCAACATACTAAGCACATAGAGATCCATATGCAATTCACACAATAGTTGATTTAGGATGATTTTCTCACCTTGGAGTACATGCCTACAGAGCAAGTTGCAGACATCTTCACAAAACCTTTGGCATCGCCTCACTATCTTCAGTTGCGATCGATTCTTGGGGTGAAGGAAGTTGTCCTTGGGGGTCTTCATGAGGCCTTTCTTCATTTTTTTAAAAATGCTTTCATCTCTTTTTGGAGTGGAGTTTTTCCCATGAGGTGTTTCTCCATTTCTCCATTTTTTAGAGATCTTTTAGCTATTTTGGGTACCTCATTAGGCTTAGTTGTTGGGACCCATTCATGCTTTCTTTTCTTTTTATGCATTGGGTTTAGATTTTTTTAGCTACTCCCTAAGTTACACTTAAAGGGGGGTGTACATATTAGAGAATAATTAATTATTATTCTAATTCTCATGCAATTAAGCTAAACTTAGGTTTGCTTTATTAGTTAACTCAATAGTTTATTTATGTTAAGTACAGAGCTAATATTAGATCAATTTGTCTCATCACACAAGATGTTGAAAATTGTCATGATCTAATCCCTTTTCATTAGGGTTTCTCTTATAAAGCATTAATTCTCTCTTGTAACTATTCATTCTATAAGTATTTTCTTTTTGAGAAATAGCAAATCTTTCTTTTGCAGAGCTCTTGGGTGGAAGGTGTTTTGTTCATTGTTTGATCCTATGGCTTGTGTTTTCCACAAATCTAACAAGATATATATGTTCACAATGGGTATGTTGGAAAGGCTTTAAAAACCTTCAATTAAAATTTTAACATAATTCTACATGCCTACACTCAAATTGGAGAATGGAAAGAGGGCATGATTGCCTACCAAAGCATAATTGAAAATAGAGTTTTATTAGATGTAATTGTGAATGCCACCTTTCCTTAGTAAAAATTGTGTTCATAATTTAATAAATAATTTATGCACAAAATCTCTCTTGAATGATATCAAATTATGAGTAATTTTATATATTAGTAGCTTATATTTGTGAATAGGCTTGAATTTCCTTGTAGTTTCCTAAAATCTCATGAGAGGGAGAAAGTGTGGCTTAAGTAGCTTATACAAAGATTCAATTAGACTCGTATTATTTTGATCATTTATAAAGTCTATACACATGATTGTTAATTGTTATTAATGTTGATAAAAAATACATTTTCATGAAAAGCATTAGAAACTCACACATAATGAGTACAAAATATGTATGATAACTAAAACCAAATACCTAATATTGAGCATGGTATGAGGGAACAACTCATTTATTGCATTTTGGATCCCTTATTGATTGAGACTAATATACTTATGTCTTAGAAACAAAAATGGTTTGAATGGGGCATCATTGTCATTGATTTTGTGGCATTGTTCCTATTAAATATCCTTCAAATTCTGATTGATATTGATGTCAAGATTAAATTAAGATTTAGCTTTCCAACTGCACTTAGACTTATAGGTATGTAAGGGAAATATAATGGATTTTGGTAAGGGTTTGTTAACCATAATCAAAAGTGTTGTTTGCAAACATATTATTTGAAACAAAGGAAAATAGTTTAAAAGGGGTTCACCAATATGGAATATGGGGTTCAATGGACCTATCTTCCTTCATTCATTAGGAAATGAGATACCCACCAAGAATTGACTTACAAACCTTAGGTGAATCAACTCAAGGTGAGAATTTTCAAGTTTCCTTATGATTGAGGATGGGGTACCTACCTGAACAACACTTTTGGGAGAAGAACTAAAAATAGAAAAGTGACCTATTTATGCCAATTTAAACTTGAAACAACAATATAAAGTATATAAAAGAAAAAAACCACTAAATTTCTATAGATCTAAGAGGTCTTGAATGTTGTGTATGTGTCACCAAAAGGCAGTTTCAAGAGGAAAACTGGGACTCATTCACCCATGGGAAAATGTGTCCTTTTTCAGGGGTTTCAGAAATCTTTCAGGAGCCTTTGATACTGATCTATAGCTTCTGTTTGATCCAAGTTGTAGTATCCAAAAGTCAAAAATCAGATCTATAAGTGGGATTATGCGGTTTGACAACTTTGACAACTTTTGTAACTTTGACAAGTTTTCCAATCTTTCTCTTCAAGAGGTCTCCAATCCTTCTTCAACCTAAACCTGCAACACAAACATAAGAGGGAAAAATTGTTTGTTTTTGGTGAATGGGGGTTTTCCTTAGTCAAACCCTGGTTTGGTAATTAAACCTTGTAATGAAATAAATCATGAATGGAAGGAATGATGAATGAACAAAACTATGTTACCACTCAACAAACCCTTGGGTAAACCTTTGAATGGAGGTCTCCAACTTGCATTAAATGGCTTCAATGGATGTGGATCTTGATACTTGAGATAATTCTATGAATGCTTGAATTGATCTTTGAAACCTACATCACAAGGTTAGCTCCAAAAACATGCATGATGCAAGAAGACTATGACATGATAATTGGATCTTGAATAGTAAAATAATCTCTGATATTTCTACTCTTGAATTCTCTTGATCATCAACTTTTCTTTAGGAATTCTCTCATCAAAATTCTCTTGAAATCCTCTTGAAATTGCTCATGAAAATGCTAGGTGAAACTTAGAAAATAACCTTGTATTTATAAGTATATATCCTTTACTATTTTGAAATATGAATTTGGGGACCTTAAATACCATTGCAAACATATTTTAAATTTAGGTTCAATGGCTTAGGGAGGACATGGGAAAATGGGTCCCAGTTCCCTATTCTTGGAACACACATTACTCAAGGTAAAGTGTTATGTTTAGGCATTAATTATTGTCAAGTTTTCCCTTCATAAAATGTAATTTATTAGGCTTGTAGATAAAAAATAGGGATTATTAAGGCCTAATTAAGTCCAATTTAACTAAGAGGACCCAAACAAAGTGAAAATGTAAAGGGATACAATTTTCTACATTACATTTAGCTCCCACTTTAGTGAGAGGATGACCTTGCATTAAACTCACACTATAGTAGACAATCAAGAGAGGTCTAATTGTACAACTATTGGAAAGATAGGATGACAAATATTAAGGAGGATGATCAAACCTCTAAGATCTAAGATCTCATGGAAAAACCAACAAAGGCACATAGAGACACATGCATATGTTAAACATGTACATGCAACAACAATGACAAGATACTCAATCATACAATGTCAAAGACTCAAATAAAGGAAATAAAATAAAAATAAAAAGGGTGGATCAAGCCTTGACTATTTGTCCAACTTGATGTGGATCAAGCCTCAACTATTTTTCCAAAAAAATCATCTACAAGTGAAACCCACTATTCACCATGCAAATAAATGTGCGCTCACATGGGCTAGTGAAATTCGTTGTCCACTAGGTGAGCCCCCAGAAAGTGGCCAATGAGAGAATATTATTGGATCCGATTGAGCTAGCCATACCAAAGTTGAACCTCTGATAACCTTGATAAGGTGCCGAAAAATATGAACTTCAAGCTTCATAAGAATTAGCAAGCTACGTTATGCTAAGCACTTATGAACAAAAATGACTCCACTGGCAAGGATGGTGTGGTATGCTTGGTGGCCATGAAAAAGGGTTTGAGATTCACAAGGTTAGCAAGCTACTTATTAAACACTTATGAAAAAAATGCAAATAGTATATGACATGTTCAAAGGTGTTTTGCTTAGTACATGAAAGGTCTCACCTTAGGGAACATTGTTCCTAATGTCTCCAAAAGAGGATAGCTATAGAATAAAAGATTCATAGCTTAGGGAATGAAATGCATAGCATCTCCACTAAGAGGAATTGTGTATGCCAAGAAAGGTCACACTCTTGAGGGACATCAAACCAAATGACACCACCAAGAAGAGGACACATCATGTGAAGTAAGAATACCATACTAAGTGTTGGTGTTTTTTCTAGTACACCCTTGGAATTATCTAAAGAGTAGCTAACCCCCATAATCAAGAATCCTCAAGATGAATGGCCAACATGATGAGTAAAGGACTCTAGGTGCTTTTATCCTTCACTTTAGGCTCTATGGGACCTAGGAGGGTGTTCCTTATTGTGTTCATTTTGATCTATTTGATGGAGAACACTTCTATACACATATTAGTTCCTACCCTTTGCAAATAAGCGTGGCTAATCTTTCAGTAAATTATTATCTATTTACTAGGAACAAGAAGATATTTCAAACTCATGCTTCATAATTGAAAGATTTTAAGTGAATTGTGTTCCTATTCTAAATCCATGGTCGTGTAAATCACCAACTCATTCAATTGCAAAAATCCCTAATAAATAGACTTGTGGTTCATCAATTGGGAAATGGAGTCAAATATACAATAACTAGTAATACACAAGTTATTTAACCCAGAGAATGGTGGACTATCTTCATAATGACTTGCAATTTGAAAACTCACAATTTCTAGAACATAACATCTTACTAGATCCTATGCAAATTCTCACAAATCTGTGACCCTCTTCAAGCATTTAATTAACTCTTTGAGTTAAAGCATAAATAAGGAAACACATTCAATTGAACATTTGAAGATAAAAAATAATACCCTTTATATTTTCATTTATAACTTGCAGAGATTTACAAAAGGAGAGTATGCATTCCAGGGATAATATTTTTTTTGATATTAGTAACTTGCATAAAACTAATTGAAGACTATTACATATAAGACTTAAACTCAAGACAATCCTGTTGTTCTATTCATTGGATTTTTACAGTATATCCTTTCTATACTTAACTTCTACCCATACCATTTATTGGACTCAAAATTGAACCCCCTATAATGCACCTTGAAATACCTTTTATAGAAACTAAGAGAGCAATAGGCATTGGGCTCATTATAGTTACATTTCAAAAATATTTCTTTTTAGTCCAAATTTAAATTTCATTTTAAAAATTCCCCGCAAGGTCACTTGCAATCATTTGCTAAGCCAAGGAAAAAAAAATTATAATCACCACCAAAAGAAAAATGTTGAGGCTGCCAAAATTTACCTTTAACCGCCAACTAGGCGCTGCATTCCACACCCACGTCAAACAAAAGTCTTCATAATATTAATCTTGAGCATCCACAGTCAACATGAAGACATAAAACCAACATATGCAAAGAACACAAGAAAACCACCATAAAAATTTCATCGTCACCACAAAAATTAAGACCCAAACACCATTTTCATCACCCAAAACCAAAATAAGCACTAGCACCATAGCCACGATAGACCTATCCACTTCGTGTTTTTGTGGAAGGAAAATGAGAAACCATTGCCCCTTCTTCATCTTTATCTCTACCAGCCATTGAGTAATCACACCTGCTCGGAGTCTTTACAGAAATTGGGGCAACTGATATCACTTCCTCTCCTGGGACTTCCGATTGATTTAGGATCATGAGATATCATTGTAACTTGAATCTATCTTAGTCTTGTTGTCTGAGGGGCTATCAGTAATGGAAATTGGGGAGTTCTACCTTCCAAGAGAAGCTCAACCATACCTTATTTTTTTTCGCATTACTCATACAAACCCTGCAGGCTCCTTACCTTTAGCCTTCGTCATTTTTGTAGTCATGACTTAGCTTCTCTGAAACCTATGGTTGCTTCAAATAGCAAGTGGTGTAGACTTCTGACCACATACCTTCTCCTTTCCTTCTTTCTTTAGAGTTATAGTAGCTATAGGTATGTTTTGTTCGCATTTTGGAACCTCACTATGAGACTTCTACACATTGAACCTTGGGGACCTCCACACCAATAACAAAAAAGTACCTAGCTTGTTCATCTTCTCTGAAAACGTAGCTTCACAAACATAGAGCACACCTATAGAATTCAGAAATTTACACTTTCATTTGCAATGGTGAAAATAGAGGCCATCAACCTTCATTTAATAGGAACATTAGGAATGGTAATCATCAATTCTTGATGAAAGTTGCATGAGTGAGAAAGCAATCGACCACTGGCATCCACATCTCAATCATTAATTAGCCAAGTACATGAAAATCTATGTATCATTCTCAATGATGGTAAGGAATTAATTCCTCACACACACCAAGATCAAATTGATCACTCCTGAAAAACACACGCCATTAATTCATACTCCTCGTAGAGAAAGAACAACTCACATGCCTATTTCTTATTTTTGAATATCATTCGTCGATCTCTAGATGAGATGGAAAATCAAAAAGCTCAGATTAAGTAAAATTGGGTATAAAATCCTGAGAGCATATCCTACTGATTTCTGTCCAATAAAAACTTACTGACTGGGAGCCACATCATTCCATCCACACACTCTACCACACTCTTCATAGCAGTTGAGGATTTCCACATGTCCTTCGATTGCGTACCTCACAAGCTTCCATCAAGCATTAATTAAATGTCGTGAGGTGTGCAATAGACAGTTAAGATTCAACTCCCATGCTACATAATATTCGTTGATCTCAAAATCATCAATTATTAGGTGCTTAGATAAGGATCGGGTCCCACCATGGCAAGGATATGTGACAATCCATCGTGTTTCTCACACAACTTTTGACAGCTATTCTTTAATGCCTAGGTGATGTGCGATCAATGGCCGGTGTCTAGTCTTCAAATCTAACAGGCGTGATTTCTACACATGCTAGAAGTTAGTCTTAAAATAGGGCCATGACTAGGCCAATGATAGTTATGCCCTTGAGAAAAATGACTTAAACTTAAGTCTTTTTAAGGTGAAATATTTTGCCAAAATTTATAGGTATTTGATGCAGGATAATGCATGGGTAACTGTCTTTCCTAGAGAAAGGGGTTGGTAAATATACACATTTAAAATACTCAAGTGATAACTTAAGTGACCGATGACTAGCTAAAGTAGGTCAATTCAAAATTAAAATGCCAAAGGGTTTTAGATAAACCTATAAGGTAAGGGTTTCTAGGTCACACCCTTAATCCATCCTTAGGCACAAAGGTTACCAATCAAGATCCAAGTCATGATTTTCTTGTAATTTTTGCAAGGATTTTGGAAGCTCTATCAGTGGTTCATGCTTGGGGACATATACCCCCTATTGGTATAGCAAGAATCTAGATCTCAGGTTGAAGCAGACTAGGGCAATAGAACAAAAACCCAAAAGCTTGCTCAAACAAGGAAAGCAGACACAATGAAAAGAAAACACACCACACCAAACCTATATACACTATTTATAAAACTATATAATAGAATTTATCTTCTTGGAACCCCCTTTCATTCGATTGGCTTCAATCCTCAAACTAGAGGCCCATGGCCCTCAAGGACTTAGGACTAATTCTTTCCTCTATCAAAATATTTATCCTATTCTACTTGTAATGGATCAACATGTGTGTTGAGCATTTCTAAACAACCAACATCATCATGATTGACACGATTAATCCCACTTACTATAATGTTGTCTCATTCACTAACATGTTCCACCATAGGCTCATCAAATTGGATTGGGAAATTTAAACATTGATACTCCATTTGATCATGAATTTTAACATCACACTCAATTTTCACATCAAATTGGAATCCTTCATAGACACTTTGTTGCATGCTAGGCCAACAATCTTTTGAAATGTCAAGGAGAAAGGATACATAATCAGGAACACCTTCACTCTACTTTACATGAGTGTTATCCTCATTGGATGAGAACAAGTCCATAATCATGCCAAGAAGATGAGTGGCATCAACAAAGAATTCAACTACACATTTATATTGATTAACATCATACTTCATGGTATATGCACCCCTAAGTTGCTCTTCACATAGATCAAACAATCCTGCAATATCAACACAAATTGAAGATTCATCAAATCGCTTCTCCTCATCAACATGCAACAATGCTACTTCAAGACAAAAGTACCCATTCGGGTGCACATCTTGATCATTCAAGAATATGCCCCTTGCTTCATCATGTATATGTCATCTCTATTATCTTGTATGGTTGACAATTCAATCATTGTTTCAAGCACAAAACTAGGTACCATAGGAAAATGGGTATGTTCATCTACATCTCCCTTAATACTAGCACTGTATTTAGGATTGTCACCATGGACAATGAAATCCTTATCTTCAAATTCTTCACCCAATGAGCAACTATCATGTTTAATTAATAGAAAACCTGAATAACATTCTTGGTAATCATCAAATATAGTTTTCTCATTCACTTGTGGACAAGTGACTTTACCAATACTTGTACCACTACATCCTTCATGTGATTGTGGAGCTTTTGACTCAAGGTTACCACCCTCAAGAATACAATTAGAAACCTTAATGTCAACCTGGTCTTCATTCCTTCCCATCTCATTTGTATCAAACCCAATATATTTATAAGTGGTACTTACCAAGAACCCATCATCATGTTGTTTTGCTTGTTTAAGAGCACACTCTAACTCTATGTTAGATGCATCATCAAAATTTTCAATAAAGAGTGGGTTATTCCTACACCAGCAAGCATCATCATTTATCATCTCACATAATGGTGAGGGTTCATCATATAGGGGATTTTTCCACACCTTCATTGTTGTCACACATAGCCCTACCTTCTTAGTATGAGGATCCCAATCCCTAGAATCATCAATGCACTCAAGGTCATTGTAATCACTTGAAGAGCAAAGCGAAATATTCTCAACATCATCTTCATCATTTGTATTCAAGATTATTGATCCACATTTTGAGAACTCTTCACATGAAGAAAATTGTTCACTCCCAAGAAAGTGCACCCTCACAAGGCTATTAGCATATTCTTTACTTGAAGCAAGAGATTCCATCTCTATTTCATAAGAATTGTAATCAACAAAGGACCGTCCAAGCTCAATTTCATCACCTTGGTCACTGATTTGTGCATCATTTTTAACATGTACATCATTGTCACTGATCAATTCGGGATATGGGACTTCCCCCCACACCCCTTTTATTTTCTCACAATCTAGGACATCCCAAGGATGAAAATCATGCACCATTTCCTTGTACGCATATGGTGTATCTTCATCCTCACCTTCGTCGTATGGATCTGCATCTATGTTGCTTATTAAATGGAAACAATCATCAACCAGCTATTCACATTCTAATGCATCCTCTTGACTTGCTTGCACTATATTTTGATCCTCCTCATCATGGCAGCCACTACTAACATTCTGAATTATTACATGCTACACAAGATCATATTTGATCTCCTCTATGGTCCTTATCTAATCAACCACTTGATCAAGAACATGATGCTTCAATTCTTTCGACAATTCACTCAACACTGGTTTGTAAACCTCACAAAAAAAATCAATGCTTATTGAATCATCAGGTCTGACACTCTTGGGTACCTCTATCAGGGCATCCAAAAATATTGAGAACAAGTCATAGGGTGATTCTCTTGTATGTATTTTCATTTCATATAGCTTCTTGAAAGAAAATATTTGGTCAATTCTGCATGAGTTTTGTTGATGCATAGATGGGATCAGATTATAGTCAACACATTGTGGTGATGGGGAAAATACAACAACAAAGACATTCTTAGTTTGATAATTATTTCTACTACCCGATACATGTTCAATTACATGAAATGTACTTGATTCGCCCACACTAGCAACCAAATGTCCTTTCATAATTGAGTACCTTAAATTATTTTCAATATTCATGGCAATTTGATATGCTTGATGTAATGTGGTTGGATATTTATCCCTTAGCAAGTAACCTATTTTGCTATCAAATGCACCAAGGTACATGACCAAACATTCAACATCATTTGGTCTCATATTTTCAGGGGTATCCCTTATAGCTTTTGTGAATCTAAGATTGAAAGTAGGGATCAACTCATCTCCACTTCTACAGATCTCCATGAAATTTTTCCTTACTAAATTTGGATTTACTCTCTCACCAAATTGTTCCATGAATACCATTTTAAATTCAACCCAGGAATTTATAGAAGATTCTAGTAGAAAATAAAACCAGTCTCTCGCATCTCCTTTCAAAGACTGAACAAATAGCTTCATGACAACATCCTCGAAATCCAATTCATAATCCCCCATCATATCAACAAACTCCTGCAGATGTCTTCTTACTGACTCAAAATTCTCACCATTAAACTTTGCTACCTTATCTCTCATCTTGGGTGGTACAATATTTGGATAACCACAAATATTGTCAAAATTAATGGCCCTGTACCTCTTGGTACTAAAATTTCCTTGACATAACAAAGGTTGTTTGTTATGCATGATTATGTTCACATCCACACCAAGATGTGCAGCTTGACAATGCATCCTCACACCTTGAAAGAGGATTACCAAGTTTTCTTTGAAATTACACAAAGAAAATCTATATTCCTTTTGCAATATTGACCTTAAGCCTTTACAATGCAAACTTCTTATAAATTTTGCTTAAGATCTTAAAATATAACATTCTTCTTCATGATAATGCATAAATTTCAATTCTCATTCTAAAAGCATGCTAAATTTTCATTATTATTCCCTCATCTAGTGCTACTTCACCTAATAGGGAATCAATTTACAGAAGACTTCTCATAATTTTCTTTCAAACATAATAATGCTTTCTTTAGATTTATGAGAATACCTAGAAACTTGTAGCGATTGTTCACCTTTCTTCCTGACCACAAAATTTTGTTGATCTAGAAATTATCTTCACGTTTTAACTGGTTCTTTAGAAAAAGTTGCCACCTCTCTCAAAGAGGATTGAACTTCAAATATCATGAAGTAATTTCAAGAGTAAATCTCACTCTATGTCTTCTCTAGCAGAGGAGTCACATTCAAATCCTTTCATCTTTGTTGCAATCAAACCTTTTCCAGGTCCAAGAACTTCTTAGTTATCTGAAAAAGATGGCTAGATCCACCAACCAATTGAATCTATATAAATGGATATCTCTCTAATTATCCCCAGTAGAGTCGCCATTCTATTGGTGTTTTTTCCAGTACACCCTTGGAATTCTCTAAAGAGTAGCCAACCCCCATAATCAAGAATCCTCAAGATGAATGGCCAACATGATGAGTAAAGGAATCTAGGGTCTTTGCTCCTTCACTTTATGCTTTGTGGGACCTAGTAGGGTGCTCCTTATTGTGTTCATTTTGATCTATTTGATAGAGAACACTTTTGTGCACAGATTAGTTCCTACCCTTTTCAAGTAAATGCAACTCACTAAATATTTGGCCAATGTTTCAGTAAATTATTATTTATTTACTAGGAAGAAGGAGATATTTCAAACTCATGCTTCATAATTGAAAGGTTTTAAGTGAATTGTGTTCTTATTCTAAATCCATGGTCAGGTAAATCATCAACTCATTCAATTGCAAAAGTCCATGACAAACAAACCAGTTCTTCATAAATTGGGCAATGGAGTCAAATATGTAATAACTAGTAATACACAAGTTATTTAAATCAGATAATGGTGGACCATCTTCACAATTCCTTGCAATCTGAAAAACTCATGATAACTAGAACGTAACATATTATCAGATCCTATTCAAATTATCACAAATCTGTGACCTTCTTCAAGCATTTAATTAAGTACTCTTTGAGTTAAACTAGAAATAAGGACACACATTCAATTGAACAGTTGAGGATAAATGATGATACCCTTGATATTTTTATTTATAACTTGCAGAGATTTAAAAAAGGATAGTATGCACTCTAGAGATAAGATTTTTGTCGATATCAATAACTTGCATAAAACTAATTTAATACTATTACATATAAGAATTAAACCCAAGACAATCCTATGGTTCTATTCATTGTCTTTTTACACGTATATCCTTTCTGTACTTAACTTATACCTAGACCGTTTATTGGACTCAAAATTGAACCTACTACAATGTGCCTTGAAATCTCTTTTATAGACTAAGGGAGAAACAAGTATCAGGCTCATTATAGTTACATTTCAAAAATATTTCATTTCAGTCCAAATTTCAATTTCATTTAAAAATTCACCACAAGGTCACCTACAATCATTTGCTGAGTTGGGGAAATAAAATTCATAACCACCACCAAAAGAAAATTTTTGATGCCACCAAAAGTTACCTTTAATTGGCAACTAGGTATTGCATTCCACACCCACATTGAACAAAAGTCTTCATAATATTAACTTCGAGAATCCATAGTCGACATGAAGAAAAAAACCAACATATCTAGAGAATGTAAGAAAACCACTACAACAATTTCATCATCACCACAAAAATTAAGACCCAAACACCATTTTCATCACCTAGAACCAGAACAAGCACCAACACCAGAGCCACGATAAACCCGCCCACTTCATTTTTTTGCGGAAGAAAGATGAGAAACCATCGCCTCTTCTTTATCTTTATCTCTACTAGTCATTGAGTAATCACGCCCACTTGGAGCCTTTACAGAAATTGGGGAAACTGATATCACTTCCTCTCCTAGGGCTGCTAATTGATTCAGGATCATGAGATATCATTCGTAACCTGAATCTATCTCAGTCTCGCTATCTGAGGGGCTATCAATAATGGCAATTGGGGAGTTCTACCTTCCAAGAGAAGCTCGACTATACCTTATTTTTCTTCGCATTCCTCATGCAAACACCACAGGATCCTTACCTTTGGCCTCCATCATTTCTATAGTCACGACCCAACTTCTCAACCTATTACTACTTCTGATAGTAACTGGTGTAGAATTCTCACCACAAACCTTCTCCTTGCCTTCCTTCTTCAGAGTTGCAGTAGTTACAGGTATGTTCTATTTGCATTCTGGAACCTCACTATCAGACTTCTACACATTGAATCTTGGGGACCTCCGCACCGAACACAGAAGTAGCTAGCTTGCTCATCTTCTCTAAAAATGTAGCTTCACAAACATAGAGAACACCTTTGCAATTTAGAATTTCACACTTTCAATTGCAATGGTGAAAATATGGGCCATCAACCTTCATTTAATAGGAAAACTAGGCATGCTAATCATCAATGCTTGATGAAATTCACATGAGTGAGCAAGTGATCGACCACTGGCATCCACATCTCCATCGTTAATTACCTAGGTACATGAAAATCCATTTATCATTCTGAATGATGGTAGGGAATTAGTTCCTCACACACACCAGGATCAAATTGATCACTCCTAAAGAACACATACCATTAATGCATACTCCTCGTAGAGCAAAAAAAACTATCACATGCCTATTTCTAATTTTTGAATATCGACCATCGATCTCTAGATGAGATGGAAAATCAAACAAATAAGATTAAGTCAAATTGGGTTTGAAATCCTGAGACCATAGCCTACCAATTTCTACCCAATAAAAACTTGTTGACTGGGAGCCACATCATTCCATCCAAACGCTCTACCACACTCTTCACAACGGTTAAGGATTTCCATGCATCCTTTGATTGCGTACCTCACAAGCTTCCAGTGGGCATTAATTAAATGCTGTGAGGTGTGCAATGAACAGTTAAGATTCAACTCCCATGCTACATAATAGTTGTTGATCTCTAAATAATCAATTGTCGGGTGCTTGGACAAGGATTTGGTCCCACCATGGAAAGGAAACACATCAATCAATTGCGTACCTCACACAACTTTTGATGGCTATTATTTTATGCTTTCACGGTGTGCAATCAACAACCAGGATCTAGTCTTCAAATCTAACGGGTGAGATTTCTACACATGCCAAAAGTTAGTCTTAAAATGGGGCCATGAGTAGGCCGACGACAATTAGACCCTTGAGAAAAATGACTTAAACTTAAGTCTTTTGGAGGTGAAATATTTCACCAAACTTTATAGGTATTTGATCCAGGATAATGTGTGGGTGATCGTCTTTCCTAGACAAAGGGGCCAGTAAATATACACATTTAAAAGACTCAAGTGATAACTTAATTGATCGGTGATCGACTAAAATAGGTCAATGCAAAATTAAAATGCCAAAGGTTTTTAGATAAACCTATAAGGTAAGGGTTTCTAGGTCACACCCTTAATCCATCCTTAGGCACAGATGTTAACAATCATGATCCAAGTCATGATTTTCTCATAATTTTTGCAAGGATTTTGGGAGCTCTATCACTAAGAAGCACAAGATATAGTACAAATTTTCAAGATGATGATGCCAATGTATGCCCCTACTTTAAAGAAATTGATAACACCAAGCCATGATCAATTACATTTAAAGTAGTAAATAATAAATGCTAAACCATAAAGAAGACATGAGAGATTATTTGGAAAGCCCTATGTCAAGTATATGTTTTCAAATGAAGCTATGTCATGAAGAAGGGGTTGTCCCCAAGCAAAATCCCAAAATAACACATAAGGGATCCACAGATTTAGGGTCAACATATGTCTTTGCTACAATTATATTATAGAGCTCAAAAACATCATCATTCCCCAAATACTCGTAGAACAAAAAGAATGAGACATGGAGAGAAAAAATAAATAGAAGCTTTTGGGTCAACATGGAAGAGACCTAAATGTATCGATTCCTTGCATCATCCCCAAAAGGAAAAAAGAAAGAAAAAGAAAAGATAAAGGAAAATATTTTGGGCAACATGGAAGAGACCTAAATGTCTCAATGCCTTGCATCATCCCCAAAAGGAAAACACAAGACAAATAAAGGATAAAATATTTACAACATAAATAAGAATGTAGATACAAATAGAGGAATTTTCAAAAAGATAGTGGTTTCACAAGTATAAAAAACTTCCAAAAAATAACTAAACCTAATTTGGTGCAAAAATTGGTGAGGCCCATTGTTTGATTGCCATGCCAATATTGAGCAAACTTCATTGAGAACACAAGCAAGATAGGCTCTTGTGAGACTTGGTCACACCAACCAATGGTGAAGAGTTGTATATGAACACAAAAGAACTACACTTGGAGAATGTGGGATAAATTTTCAAAACAACCTCAAAGAAACTTGGGACCACACCACTTTAGCTACACAAAAGCAATAAATATTTTGATTGAAACTTTATAAAGTATAAAGTTTGATACTGAAATTTGTGTCCTCTAATGAAGAAAATTTGCCTCCAAATAGAAAATTTGAGCGCCTTCTACAATGATAAATTGGACTACAAAATTTGTGAGGGCCTATAAATATTGGTTTCCTCCAATTTTAAATCTTTCCCAACAAGAACCTCATGCCCTCTCTCAATAAATTCAAGCTTTAGAACATAAAGATCAATGTTGTTGCAAACATGCCTTTGTCAACCTCCAATCAGCCTACCATTAATGTGTCAACCAATGGTGTCTTATGACATTAATCACCCCTCAAAACATAGGCATCTGTTCTTAATTAAAATCGAGGCCCTCTTTTTCCAGATCACACTTGCAAATTTCGTAGCCTCCACCAAGAAAATTCACACCTCTTCAAAAAACCAAGCATGAGTCTCAAAAAACCCCAAATAGACTATTCAATGAAATAAACATGACCTCCAAATGCATGAATAACAACTTCAAAGTCACCTAGTTTGCAATAGAAATTCAACCTTTGCAAAGATGAGTCACGCCAACAACAAACCAGAAAATTGACTTCAATCAGGAGTGAAAATCATGCTTTCAAATAAGAGAATTGCACCAACAAGAAAAACATGGAAAAAAAAACTTCTCTTTGGCAAAAAAAAAAGAAAAGAAGGCAACTTTGAAATTTCATAAATTTCAAATGCCGAAAAAACCTTCAGCAAATAAATTATCTCAAAACAACTTGGTATGAAAACTCCCAATGGTAGAAGAAGACACGGGTTGATAGCTTTGATACCATGTTTGTGTCAACCACCTCCGAGGAGCACAACCTGTAAATAAATTTTCAGAGACGAGAGAACCAACACAAGGCTATTTAACTAAAGAAAATACTAAGATGAGATAATAAATTACATAGTATACAAGCCTTTTAAAGGAGTAAAATATGTGATGGGTGAGAAAACTACCCGATATGGGAAAAAACCACCCAAATAATTAACCCTATGTGGGTATGTGCAGGATCATGATGGGCCAAAAAGTGGCGATATGATGGGTATGTGTAGGGTATGTGGCTGATGACTTTTTTTTTAACCCAAAATTGATGAAACGAAAGGGTTTTAAAAGTAGATTCTAAGCTTTCTACCAATATAAATTATGCTTTACTTTGAATTTAATAAATAATTATTATTCATTTTCTATTTGAATTACGACTAAAGTCCTGATTGATAGGTGATTAAAAACATCTATAGCTTTCAAATGGTATCACATTTTTTGAATCCTAAACATGTGTCACATTCTATGCTTTGCATACTATAGGATTAAAAAATGAATTTCATGAAGTTTTGACCAAGTTAAGGTGGTCAGACATACGAGTTTTTATTTTTTAAAAGTTGTAATAAAAAAATCATAATTAATTATTTACTTGGAAAAAAATACAAAAATATGTATCACATTGGGACATGAGTCCTCTACTTATATCTAAAATATTATAAAAAAATATTATCATTTTATTGTGGTTAGGGTGGTTAGACAAACACCTACTTATTTTTCCCTAAAATTTAAGTACTATTGCATTGAAATTTCAAATTTTCACCAAATAGATTTAAAAAAAAAAACCTAGTAGTTTAGAAACTACATTCAATTTTCTATAGATTCTATTCTTACATATTTTTGAAATAATATAGATAACTTATTCAAATTTTTACGCCAAGTTGCCTAACTCTGTTTTTTCTGAATATAAACTTAACACACTTATAAGAAAATGATTGAAAATGGTATTTGCTTTGATTCTTGTAAGGTGGAGTGGGAAGGAAGAATTGTAGGGATGCAATGTCTTTTATAGATTCTCTATGTGGATTGGGGAAAAATATCTTAAATTATGAGGACAAGAAATCTTAGGAAGGGAGGATTTTCATTCCCCTACCAAAATACCAAAAGTCGCAACTTGTTAAAATCATTGACTAGATGACTAGAATATAAAATATTGTGCATATCATGAAAATCAATGAAGTTAATAATATGATAAAAGTAGAGCTAGACATATTCATAAGGTAGCACTAGCAAAATAGTTAATAAAAATTAAATTACATTTTCAAAGGGTAGCGGTTGAACAAGAAAGTTTGTGACTCCTTCAAAGGGTAGTAGTTGTATGTGAAAGGTTGTCACTCCCTCAAAAATAAGATATAAAGGGAGATCATGTCGTTGTGGAGAGGGGATAAAATTGAGAAGAATTATTAAAGAGGACGAAACCCATCAAAGGTTAATTGATAGATTTAAGGATGAAACCCCTTAACCTCTCCTAGCAAGTTATTGGATGAAAACCCATAACTTGGGTAGTCATTAACAACATTCATAGTTGCAAGTTTGAAGGAAGATTATAGAAAATTTAACCAAGATAAGTTATATTTTCAGAATTATTTGAATATAATGATTAAGTTGAATATTATATAAAATTTCATCATTTTAGATAAATTTATATTAATAAATATAATACAATTGTCATTTTAAGTAGGAACTATTGTTTAAGGAAAAAAAGGCACTGTTCAAGAAACAAATGCTACACCATCCAAGTGACTTAAGTATGATATATTCTAAATTCCTTCATAATGATTTGGGTTGATGGTTTATTTTTTATTTAAGTTGTTTGAACCTATTTAATTTTGTGAACTCCTCTAAATCCTTGAAGTGATGAATTTTTAATAAACTTCCTTCAAATTTTTTTACTATAAAAATTAATAACAATATTTTTTTTATTTTTTATTTTTATACTGCAGAACATTAATAACAATAATTATTGTTTAAAAATATTTATAATATAAGTTTTTTAAAATTAAAAGTTTATATATATATATATAAAGTTTTCTTGTACATAAAGTCTTTCACCTTTATGTACACGGTGTTTTATCTTCAGCGCTTCCACGCAGGTTCTTGTCTAACGATACACAATCTTTAGCCAATGTATTGTAAAACCATGCCAATGCAACTTTCCTTGCAGATGTGTCGCCCGTTCCTTGCATGTCTAAAAATTGATAGTTGGTTTTAACTCAGATTTGGCTTGTATTAAATATCATTCTTAACTTTCTCACTGTATTTGCTCATAACCGACTGAACAATAATGTGGCCTATTGTGCATGGGATAATCTCAATCAAATACCATGTAAACATTAATTGATGTGTTCTAAATGATTCATACCATAAAGTTGAAATGTAACATGACATCCTATGTTACTATGATGTGGTGGATCCTGTATAACTAGACATATCGAGATAAAGCATATGTAGAATGAATTTAATAATCTTTTTATTAAGACATAGGATAACATAAATTGAATTTATTTTTAGTTAGATTTTGAACTCCTTTACCAATTGCATTGAAATATAATATCAATACTTTTTTTGGTTATCAAATGGTTAAGACATGAAAATTAGGATAGTTTAGATCTTCTCATGATTACATAAATGACAAAAAAATCTAGGAATTACTATTGTTGCTACAATATTAGTGGTTGATCATGTCAAGTACATCTTATGTGTCTAGAAATTTAAAATGACAAAGGTGTCAAGATGATTAGAGAGGTTATATATTTTCTATTTCTTTCATACACACCATTTCCTTCTAGAAAGAGTTAATTTGGACACATAGAAAACTTAGAAAATATGAAATGTTTGATTTAAAATTAACACTTAGATTATAATTTTCAAGAATTCATCATAAATGCTACTATAAACTAAAGACAATGTAATTAATACATATTGCAATATCTTGGATAACGTGTCTATACAAATAACTATAAACTCATTTTTCTTTCTCTAGTTGGAACAAGTTAGTTTCAATCTAGATCAATGGATTTATAAAATTGACTTCTCTAGTGTAAGTAAATAGTCATATGATATTTTTGTTAGGTTTAACTAAGTATAAATTTTCTAGTTGTAAGATAGAAAATTGTCACCCCAAGGGTTTAGGTCCTAGGCCAACAAAATTTCTATACTCCACATTCAAGGATAACCCTAGAGATCTCAATCCAATGAAGAACAAAGGAAGAGATCTAACAATAGGGTATCCTAGGGTATGTTTAGAGATTAATGAGGGGTTCACCACCAAGCTAGGGCTTAGAAAGACAAATGAAATGCAAGATATAATGCTAAACCCTAATATGATGCAATCTTTCACTAAATGACCTAAAAATGCATGTAAAACAAAATAGAAAGCTGCAAGATGAAATGTGTGCACCTAAAAATCTAAAGATGACTAGATGGAGCTCTGAAATGCTGAAAACAATGAATTTAATGCTGACTAGGACTCATATTCCAGGCTAGGTGAATTAGTCCCAGATCTGGGTTTCTGTATAGGAACAAGTTTTTGGAAAAAGGGTAACCGAAACTGCAAAAATCTCAAAATTGACCTAAACTGGGACTCATATGCCAGGACTGGTGTATGAGTCTAGTTAGGGTTTTCTGGAGCCTCAAAGTTTGAATCTAATCTTCAATGTCTACTCTTTCCATTCCTCTTTGTTTTTGGATTTGAAACTCTGATTTTGAGGTTGTAGGTGACTTTTTAGTGGAGATTACAACCTTGCAAATGAGGAGACAAATTCAAAAACTTTCTCCAAGCTTGTAACCTAATCTTCAATGATCATTCATGCTCCAAGAGACCTAGATCTTGAATGTTGTCTTGTAACATGAATTGATAATCTAACATGAAGTGGCCATGTGGAATGTAGATTTTGATCTTGAGATGAAGTATAGAACAATGCTTGACATTGGATCTTTAATGCTACATCACAACACTAGCTCAATAACATGCTTGAAGTTGATGCTTGATGGTCTTGAAATGATGATGGATCTTTGATTGCTGGAATAATTGACGAAGAATTCTACTCTTAAATGCTTTAGAAATGATCATGCAAACTATCTTAACAATCTTGTGAAGTCTTGGAATGCTTAACTCTTGAGTGCTTGGATTGATATCATGAATGCTTAATGAACTAGTGATTTGAGACCTCATTTATATAGGAAATTCATCCAAATGACCATTTATTAGATCCCAAAGGATGACATAGAAGAAATTTAAGTTCAAAACCCTGTTTTCCCACTTAAATCCTTAAAAATAGGCCAAATGGGACTCATACGCCACCTGTGTCATATGGTTCCCACCTGGATGAGAATCACATTCCCAAGGTGGCATATGGGTTCCACAAGGCCTATTTGAGGAGAGAGAATGTTGAGGAGTGAATAAATTAAGTTTATATGAGGTCTATGTCAAGATTTTGGTTAAAATATGCCTTGGGATGCAAAATATAGGGTCTTAGGGGCCTATATTAAGGTCATAAATGTAAGCAAGGGCCAAAATACAATGTGAAAGTGTAGATAAATATAGTTTACAACATTAAACTAAGACAAAATTGGGTTGATTTAGCTTAGAAGGGCCCTAAATCCCATGTGAATGTGTACAACACATTACAACACTAGATTAGGTCCACTTAATTTACAAGCTTCCTAAATTTAATGTGAAGGTTTAAATAAATACACTTTACAATACTAAATTAAGGAAAATTTAGGTTTATTTAGCTTAAAAAGGGCTCAAGACCTAACGTGGATGTGTGAAACTCATCACAACACTAGATCAAGGTGATATAAAGTCCAATCTATCATTAATTATTCCTATATTAAGAGAAATTGTGCCATTTCAAAGGGGTTACAATTTTTTTCATTACATCTAGCCCCCACTTTAGTGTCAGGATGAACTTGCTTCAAACTCACACTAAAGTAAGTAGACATTCAAGAAGGGTCCAAGTGTATTGATGCGAATGGTCTAGGATAACAAAGACCGAGGAGGCAGTCGAGCCCCCAAGATCCAAGATCCTAATTCAAACTAACATAAGCACAAAAGGACATGCACAAGGTACACCATATGCAACATCAAGATACACAAACATGCAATCTCAAAGATATAAAGAAGAAAAAAAAGAAGAAGAGGCAGATCAAGCCTCGACCATTTTTCCAACATGATGTGGATCTGAGTTAAGCTATTTGTCCAAAGGAGTGCATGCTCACTCTAAAGCAATGGAACTTTAGGTTGTCTACTAGGTGTGTAATCCAAGAAGGTGAGACACATACAACTCATATACGCTCACACACACGCGTGGTTGGCTAAGGGAAAGTCATGCCTCGAATCGGCTTCCCATAAAACCATGCCAAAGTTATACCTTCTGATAACTTTGAGAAGGCATCATGCTACAATGAAATTTGAGCTTCATGAGGCAAGAAAATATTTGTATGCTTGAAACTAATGAACAAACAAGATGGCTCCATGGGCATGCAAATTTTGTTATGCAAGGTGGCCATATAACCAATGTTGTAAATGCGAAATAGTGTAAGGAATGTTCAAATTGGTTTGCTTAGTTTGTGTAAGGTCTCTTCTTAGGGAGCATTGTGTGTAATGTCTCCAAGAGAGGACAAGTCAAAGAAATATCACGTTCTCGAAGGAAGCCAAGCCTAATGACACCACCAAGAAAAGGACACATCACAAGAAGAAAGAAAATCGTGCATTGAAACATGAGTGTTGATATATGCCCCCACTTTAAAGTTGTTGCTAACTGGAACAACATAAAAATTTGCATTTTCCTTGCTTGATTTGAGGATAATTAATGATAAGTTGGAATTAATGTCACCTTGATCTAGTCTTGTGAGGTGTTTTACACATCCACATTAGGTCTTGGGCCCTTTCTAAGCTAAATTAACTTAACTCTACCTTAATTTAATGTTGTAATTTTTTTTTGTTTACATCTTCACATTAAATTTAGGATGCTTGTAAAAAAAGTGGACCTAATCTAGTGTTGTAATGTGTTTTACATATTCACCTGGGATTTAGGGCCCTTCTAAGCTAAATAGACCTAATTTTTCCTTAATTTAGTGTTGTAAAGTGTATTTATTTATATTTTCACAATGGATTTTGGGCCCTATTACATTTATGACTTTTATTTCATCATTATTAGGCCCCTATGACCCCATATTGTGCATGCCAAGGCATATTTAATAAGAAACCCGATAATATCAATATATAAACCTAATTTCTTCACTTCCTGACATTCTAGCAGGAAAAATGGCCCATGTGGGACCCATTCCCCATTTTGAGAAAATTATTTCCATCCAAGTGGGACTCATTTTTGACCTAGGATGGTGAATGAGTCCCATTTGAGCTATTTTCAAGGTTTGAGCTAGAAAAAGTGGGTTTTTAATTCAAATTTCTTCCATGTCAGCCTTAGGGATCAAATTAAAGGTCATTTGAGTGGATTGCCTCTATAAAAAAGCTTTCAAATCCTTATTTCATCCAAGAAACATTATGCATTCATATTATCAAATCAAGCACTCAAGAGTTAAGCATCTCAAGTCTTCACAAGGTCATGAAGATATCTTTCAAGATTATATTTAAGGCATTCAAGGGCAAGATTATTCAACAATTGTTGTAACAATTCAAGACCCATCATCATGGAAAGGTTCTAATTGAATTATTTCATGTTCATGCTTCATTGTCTTATTTCATCATTTGGTTTAATAATTACCTAAAAGGGTTTTGACCAAGGCAAACTCCTAGTCCCTAACAATCAACATTTTCTCTCTTTCTTTGTGTGATTGCAGATTTAGGTGCTTTGAAGACTTGAAGGATCATTGAAGATTAGGTTACAAAATTGTTGGATTTTTCTCCCCATTTTCAAGGTCAAAATATTCACTTAAAGGTCATCTATAGCCTCAAAATTAGAGTTTCAGATCTGGGAACTTGGAGGAATAGATTGAGTAGACATAGAAGAGCAAATCTAGAATTTGAATTTATAGAAAATCTAAACTAGACTCATTCACCAAAAGTGGAAAATGAGTCCCACTATAGGTTTTTTTTAGAGATATTCATAGATTTGGATACTCATTTGCTTGAAAGCTACTCCATTGCGGAAATCTAGCATTGGGATTGATTTGCCCAGAATGGCAAATGAGTCCCAGGAGGCCAAGATTTTAGGATCAACAATGTATTTCTAGTATTCATTCAAGCCTCTACAAGTTTCTAGGTACACACTTTTTTTTTGTAGTTTTCTATATTTTTTTATTTACTTTTCTAAATCATTGCTTCAAACTAGGGTTTTGTCTTATAACTTGCATAACATTGTCTTTTCCAAGTCTAAACTTGGTGGTGAACCCCTAATTATATCATATTCATTTCCTAGGATAACCCTATTGAAATATTTCAATCTCCTTTGCATTGAGATCTATAGGGTTATCCATGAGTGGAATCTCTTGGAAAGTGGGTGCGAATACATCAATCATCATATCCCCCATTTTTTCATAGGTTCCATTTTGGTGAACCTGCATTTAGGACATTGAAATTTTGATTTGGAGTACATATTCATCCTAGATTTAGTTTGCATTAACATTGCATTAGGGTTTGCATTGATTAATTTATATTATAGGGTTTCAATTTTTGCATTAGTGAAAGCTCATTTATCTTGCATTTTTGTAGTTAATTTCATTGAATTTTTTAAAAAAACTGCATTTGCATCTTAGAATTACATTATACAACATATTAGAAAACATAAAAATCTAAAAATTCTAAAAAACCCCTACTGGGACTCATTTTCCACCTTGGGCGAATTAGTCCCAATGCAAAATTTTCACTATTGTTTACAAAGTTAAATTTCTAGTTTTTAAGCTTTTGTTTTCTCTCATTATTTTTCTGTTTCAGTTTAGTTGCTTTTTGTTATACTATAATCATTAGAAATAACATCATTACATTCATTAAAATTTTAGATAAAACTAGGTTTTTGTAATTTTCATTTTCAACATTTAGATTAGACTACATTAGACATAGATCAGAAAGCAAAACTAAAAACATTAAACTTAAACAAGCATAGATGTATAGTTACTTAGGCATGTTAAAAATATTTTTCAAAGTTAGCTTAACCTTCAAGCCTTTTAGTCATGATGACTTTGATATGTTAGATGAAGCCCTTGAGGACTTCATCTTGCAAGGTTTGTCCACTAAGGCTTGTTCAAACAAACCTAAACAGAAAGAAGTAACTATCATCCAACCTCAAATTATTAAGAAACCCAAGCCTTTTAGTTGTGATGACTTTGACATGTTAGATGAAGCCATTGAGGACTTCCTCTCACAAGTTTCATTCACTAAGGCTTGTTATGATAAACCAAAACCAAGAGAAGTTAACATGATTCAACATCAACTCATCCTTTACCCAACTTCGTACAAACCACAATCTAAAAACAAGCCTGAGTTTATCCTTTATCCACCTAAGAATAATGTCTTACAACAATTGAGTCATAATACTATTGCTCACACATATAACACTAGGAATAATCCACAACCACAATAACCAACTCCCACAACTATACCTTTTCCTAATCCCATATTGCCTAGTGTTCCTCGTTTGCCTTCAAATAGTGGGAAGGAGTATGATCTTGTTGAACAACTTAAGAATACTCCTGCAAAAATATCCCCATGGGAACTCATTCAGAATTCACCTAACTATCACACTATGCTTCAAACAACCTTACAACAAGTAGTGGTTCCTCTTGGTACGAATGCAAATGATGTGGTAGCTCTAATACAAGGAATGAATACAGTTAATGTAGACATTAAATTTCACCAACATGAGATCCCTCCTTTGGAATTGAGAAAGAAAAATGAGCCATTTATGATAATAGCCCAATTCAATAGAATAGGCATAAAAAGGACCCTTGTTGATAATGGATCAACCCTTAATATGTGTAGTGTGAAACTCTTAGATAGATTGTGTGTAGACAAATCAAAAATTGAACCTCACTCCTTATCAATTAGATGATTTGAAAATGTAGGAAAGTAACTACTTAGTGTGATTACTTTACCTATTACAGTCAGAAAGGCTACCTTACAAACTCCTATGAATTTCATGCCACATGACCTTTCATACAATCTTCTTTTGGGAAGACCATGGATTCATGAGATGCATGTGGTGCCTTCAACCCTTTATCGTATCATAAAATATGTCTCTAACAACAAGGTATACCAAGTTGAAATGGACCCTAAGCCTAGAAGTTGCTTGCAAGTTGAAAAATGACAAGTCCTCGAAGCACATTAAGTCTAACATCCAACATAGAACCTATAGAGGTTGGCAAGCAAGAAGTATAAATAGTGTCAAAATTATTGGATGATGATTGGGGTTCCTTGGAGTTCACACCCTTATTTATGGGAGAATATATAGTCATAAGAAAAGAGGATGAAAAACAAAAACAACTAATGGTCATGTACACTCAAAATCTAGAAGAAACTTCACAAGCATCTAATGCATCCACTCTAGAAGAAAAATACAAGTTATACAACTAACTTTGATGAGATAGATTATCAATAGCCACCAAACCCGAAAGAAATGGAAAAAAATTATGGGAGAGGTTATGAACTTGTGAAACAATTGGGTTATAGTGGTAAAGGATGTGGAAAGAAAGAATAAGGTATTCGATTTCCTATAGAACCTAACATGCGAGAAACAAAGACTGGTTTGGGGTATTGTCCTTCCAAGGCAACAAAAGCAAAAAAGAGACCATCGTTAAATATCAACACTATCATGTGCAATCCAAGAATCAACCTCACTATGAAGCATCCTAAATTGCTTGATATGGATTTACCACCATCATGGGAGTACTTTGAAGATTATGAAGTGAAACTAGACTCCCCTTCACTAAGAGATCATTAAACTAAGGATAGGTCTTTTGAAATTATGCACATTAGACATCCCCTAATACCAAACACACATGTAGAACCCATAGAAGAGACAGAAAAAAAAATAAAAATGAAGAATCCAAAAAGTTATTGGAAGATGCTTCAGGAACCTTTGATTTCATACCTATATTCATGGGAGAGTACAATATTAAAAAAAAAGAGTCTAAAAAGAGAAAAGAGAAATCGTTAATTTCAATACAAAAGTAAAAATCATTCACTTCAACCACCTTAGAAGAAAAGATAACATACAAGACAAACTTTGAGGAAATTGAACAACCACCAAATCCAAAAGAAGTGAAAAAGATTTAAATGGAAGAGGTTTTGAACTTATGAAGCAACTTGGGAAAGGATGTGATGCTATAGAACAAGGTATCCATATCCCTATAAAGCCTACATCACATGAAATGACTAATGATCTTGGTTATTGTCCCTAAAAAAAAAATCCTTTATTCAATGTCAACACTATGGAAAAATGTTCTTCCAAGACAACTTTAACTTTGATGCATCCAAAAATGATAGATATATCATTAAATATGTATCAAGTTGACACCTTGTTTACTCATCATAATAAATAACATTAGTTGCTGCTCCTTTCCATGTCATTCCATTTTTGCAAGGAGTGACATATCATCATCCACCCGGGCTCACCCTTGTCCTGCACTAAGTGGGGGAAAGGGGGTTAGTTATCCTTCTCCTCGTATGCCACTTGTTGTTGTCTCTTTTGGCTATTTCATCACCTTTCATGTAAGAGAAAGCTTGGGATGTGGATGACATGCCTTAAGTTGGCTCACATGTGACATACTTATTCATTAAATGTAGCTCAATTTGAAAACATATGACTTGGCATAGGGCTTTCCAAGTTGGCTCTCATGTCTTCTATCATGTTAGCATTTATCAAATTGGCTAATTTAAATCAATTGTTCACATGATGGTAAAGCAACCACTTTAAAGTGGGGCCATACATAGATGACATCTTTCGAAAAAAATTTCATGGCATGATTTTTCTTTTTTCTCTTGATGTGTCCTCTTCTTGGTGGTGTCATTGGGTTTGATGTTGTCTAAGAGTGTATAATTCACTGACATGGCATTATGTGAACAGGGCATCCCATGGGTGACGATCTAACACTTTGAATTGTCCTCCATTGGAGACATTAGGCACAATGCTTCCTAAGAGGAAGACCATTACACGAACAAAGCAAAATCCCCTTTAACAATTTTTTTACATGATATTCAAAAACATTTACAAAAAGCATTACATTGTGGTGCTTTATCAAAGTTATTAGGGAGATAACTTTGGTATGGTTAGTATAATGGGAAGCTGACATACTAGCATGACTTTCTCATTATATGGTGAGAAGTCGACACATTGGCATGACTTTCTCACTAAGCCATTTCTTTGGGACATCTCACCCCACAGATGACTAATGATTTGTGGCCCTAGAGTGAGCACATCCTTGATGCACATCATTTTTATTACTCATTTTTCTTTTTTTTAGTTCTTGACATTTCATGATCGTGTATCTTATTTTGTTGCAAATTATACACCTTTGTGTGTGTCCTTTTTGTGCTTATGTTGGTTTGACTTAGGATCTTGGATCTTGGGGGATTGACTACCTCCTTGGTCTTTGTTATCCTAGATCATATGCATCGATACACTTGGACCCCTCTTGAATGTCTACCTTAGTGTAAGTTTGAAGCAAGTTCATCCTCTTACTCAAGTGGCCCAGGCTAGATGGAACATAAAACATTTCCTTTTCCTTGCTTGATTTGATGGTATTTAATGATAAATTGGAATTAATGTCACCTTGATCTAGTGTTGTGAGGTATTTTACACATGCACTTTAGGTCTTGGGCCCTTTTTAAGCTAAATTAACGTAACTTTGCCTTAATTTAATGTTGTAAAATGTATTTATTTACATCTTCACATTAAATTTAGGATTCTTGTAAACAAAGTGGACCTAATATAGTGTTGTAGTACATTTTACACATTCACATGGGATTTAGGGCCCTTCTAAGCTAAATAGACCTAATTTTTCCTTAATTTAGTGTTGTAAAGTGTATTTATTTACATTTTCACATTGTATTTTGGGCCCTATTACATTTATGACCTTTATGTCATCATTAATAGGCCCCTATGACCCCATATTGTGCATCCCAAGACATATTTTAATAAAAAACCTAACAATATCAATATATAAACCTAATTTCTTCACTCCCAGACATTCTAGCAAGTAAAATAACCTTTGTGGGACCCATTCGCCACCTTGGGAAAATGAGTCCCATTTAAGCTATTTTTGAGGTTTGAGCGAGAAAAAGTGGGTTTTTAATTCAAATTTCTTCCATGTCGGCCTTAGGGATCAAATTAAAGGTCATTTGAGTGGATTGCCTATATAAACAAGCTTTCAAATCCTCATTTCATCCAAGCAACATTATGCATTCATGTTATCAAGTCAAGCATCTCAAGTCTTCACAAGGTCATGAAGATATCTTTCAAGATCATATTTAAGGCATTCAAGGGCAAGATTCTTCATCAATTGTTGTAACAATTCAAGACCCATCGTCATGGAAAGGTTCTAATTGAATTATTTCATGTTCATGCTTCATTGTCTTATTTCATCATTTGGTTTAATAATTACCTAAAAGGGGTTTGACCAAGACAAACTCCTAGTCCCTAACAATCAACATTTTCTCTCTTTCTTTGTGTGATTGCAGATTTAGGTTCTTTGAAGACTTGAAGGATCATTGAAAATTAGGTTACAAAATTGTTGGAGTTGTCTCCCCATTTGCAAGGTCAAAATATTCTCTAAAAGGTCATCTACAACCCTGAAATCGAAGTTTTAGATTCTGGAACTTCGAGGAATAGATTGAGTAGATAGAGAAGAATAGATCTAGACTTTGAATTTCTAGAAAATACAAACTAGACTCATTCGCCACAAGTGGAAAATGAGTCCCACTATAGGTTTTTTTCAAATGTCTTTCTAGATTTGGATACCCATTTTCCCAAAATCTACTTTGGTGCAGAAATCTAGAACTGTGATTGATTCACCTAGAATGGCGAATGAGTCCTAGAAGGCCAAAATTTCAAGATCAACAACATTTCAATTGTTCATTCAAGCCTCTACAAGTTTGCAGGTGCACACTTTCTATTTTTTAAATTTTTATGTTGTTTTGTTTACTTTTCTAAGTCATTTTGTAAGTCATTGCATCAAACTAGAATTTTGTCTTATAACTTGCATAGCATTGTCTTTTCCAAGTCTAAACTTGGTGGTGAACCCCTCATTAGATCATATTCATTTCTTAGGATAGCTCTATTGCAATATTTCAATCTCCTTTGCATTGAGATCTCTAGGGTTATCCATGAGTGGAATCTCTTGGAAAGTGGGTGTGAATACATAAATCATCATATCCCCCATTTTCATAGGTTCCAATAACACCATTACTGTGAGTGATTGCTTTAAAGTAGGAGAAAACATGAGATATTATTCAGAAATTCCCATGCCAAGTCATATATTTCCAATAAGCTATGTCATGAAAAGGTGTTTCCCCCAAAAATACAATGCTAAGCATAGAAAGAAAAGTATGTCACATGTGAGCCAAGTTAAGGCATGTCATCCACATGCCAAGCTTGCTCTTATATGTACATGAAAGGTGGTCAACTAGCCAAAAGAGAAAATGACAAGTGACATACGAGGATAAGGCTACCTAACCCCTTGCTCTCACTTAGTGTAGGACAAGGATGAGCTGAATAGGATGAAAGTAAGTATCAAATAGAGGAAATAGGTGCTTCAACACAAGGAAGAGCACCATGATCCTTAAGATGTTAAATTTTGTTATGCAAAGCCTTACATTCATTAGTAGAATATGATCGTGAGCTCTATGGTATGGAAAAAATGAATTCTTGTAGTAAAAATTTCTTTCATGTTCTTGGAGGAAGGGAAATCAAATGATCTTGCAGGAGTTTGAATATGATACTTTTTTGATCAATAATAAGAGAAGTTCCTTTATTTTGCGACAAAGATATCTCTTGCTTAGCACAAGGTGTCATACTTACAGAAGACTCTTTAGATTGTGAGATTTTATTTTATTCTTTAAAGGAAGACATAAAATCTATCAAATTCAAATTGTAAGTGTTTTGTGTGATGACATTAATGTTAAGCGAGGACTTCTTTGTTTCTTTCAAAGGATACAAATCAAGACCACTAGTGTCTATTAGTTTTGGATGCACTAATGTTAAAGATGGCTTAGAGGGATCTCTTGTGATAGTGTCAACTAATATTAAGTGAAGGCTTGCTTGTTTATTTCGAGGGGCAATAACCAAGACCACTAGTCTTTTCTTGTGTGTGAGGCTCTATAGGGACACAAATACCTTGTTCTCTAGCACCACATCCTTTTCCACTATATCCAAGTTGCTTCATAAGGTCATAACCTTTTCCATAAAAAAAATGAATGGATTTGAATGAGGCACCCCTTCGAATGAAAGGGATTCATTCAAACACCCCCATTCAAATGAACCCTATTTAATCATATTTAAATATTTTTAAATGAAACATCAAATACAATGCCATATTTGGGGTCTTCACTCAAACCCCCCTCTTTTTTCACCTTTCCCTCCCCCATTTCATAGTTTATGCCTTTTTTTAACTTTCAAAGCCCGAGAAGGAGGTACAAATGGATTCAACTTGATAAACCAAGTTTGAGGACTATAGTCCTCGAAACGCTCTTTCCAATGACTATAAATTTAATATATTTTATTTTTGTTTTAGTTTTACTATGCATAGGTTTTTCACGAAAAATCAAGTTGTCTATTAGATACACATGTGGAAAAATAGTGAATTAGTTGTTTTTTTTTTTAAATATCTATGCACTAGGTATTAATGTCTTTGTTCCAAAAACAAATTTGAATTCAATACATACAAAAAAAGTTATGCAATTCAAAATCTACCTATGTCTAAATTGTAATTAGTTTGACTTCAAAACTTAATTAAATAAAAATATTCAACAAAACATTATGAAATGAAATGCAATTACTAGATATTAGTGTTACTAACCTAAGTTCAAAAGAATCAAAATTTTATCCTTTCTAGAAAAAAATAATGCGATACAAAGTAGACATCGCTTTTTTAAAATGTTATTTACTATTAAAAACTAGTTATCAAAGGAGACAAAAAAATCACAATTTAATTTCAATATTAAAAAAAAAATTAAAATAGATACAGACAAAATCTCACAAATTATTAGTTTGCATCATCTTCAAATTCATAATATTTTACCTACTATAAACATGGGTTTTGCTAACCTAATGTTTACTTTCACTTCTAGGGGTTTTCAGCTAAAAGGAAAGGAATAGGGTACAAACCAGTATGTTTACACTCAAGATTGAGGAAATATGAATGAAATAAGTCTAAATAGGATGATCTAAATCTAAAAAAATATCCAAGAAACAGGCACAGTGGGACTCATTCACCACTATGGGTGAATTAGTCCACTTTGGGCTTTTCTAAAAACTCAAAAATGGGATCTGAAGCTCCTAGTCTACTCAATTTGCACCTCTAGGTGTCCGGTTCTAAAACCCTAATTTCCAAGGTTGTAAATGGCTTTTTGTGAGGATTTTTGTAAGGAAAGCTAAGTGCGGAAGAAACTCTCCTAACGTCAAAACCTCAAGGAAGAATGCAAAGATACCTTTTAAAATTTTACAATTACAGTTTAATTAAGATGCACTTGAACAAGATAACAGAAACAGAGAATTAGACATACACATATGAACATCAGATATACATGGGAAAACCCTTACGGGAGAAAAACCCACCACACCAAGAGAAGTCACTTTGTATTACAGTAATGGAGATTACATACAAAGACCATACTTATCTTTCTGATGTCAATTTACAGATGTTTTCACAATGATCAACCTCATACAGAATATTCAAGTTACAGTCTTCTCATAATCAAATTCACACTGACCATACATTGAACTGTTCATTCGTCCATTCAACTGAACATCGAAACAAACAACATCTGCAACTTCAACATATATCCATGGCACCCCTGTCTGTCGAACTTCCTTTCAGTAACGGCTGCAACAGTCCAACTGCTAGCAGTTCCCATTCAAATTTTCTGATTGGTCAAATACAAGCCACGTAGGATAGTCTTCACTCGGTCAAAGGCGTTCACCCTGTGTTGGCATGTCGGTGAGACACTAACCGTGTCTCCCCGATGCCATGAAGTCAACATTCGATATCGCCAAGAGTCCATACTATCGACAAGATGTTACACCTAGTCCAGAGAGCTATCGCTAAGACTTCGCCATGTCACCAAGACTTCATACCGATGATCATCACTTGTATCGCTATCGCCAAGACCTATTGCTTTCGCTGAGAGATCATACTAAGCCTTTATGTTATACCGAAACATTCAACAGTTGGCAAGACTTATCACTTTCGCAGGAGATCATACCGAGGTTCAAAAGTTACTCTGAAGTGCTCATCTATCACCAAGACTTATCACTATCACTAAGAGGTTACTCCGAAGTCTTAATTCATACTGAAAATCAAAAAAAAGTTGGCAAGACTTCTCTCCATCACTAAGAGTTCTTAGCAAACCCTTAGTGTTACCCTGATGACTCCAAATGAATACCTATCGGCGAGACATCTCCATATCGACAAGACTTCATACCGAAGTGTATGAGTTACTCTGATGACCACATGTGTAACACCCTATCAGATTGACATACAATCTCGATAAGACTTCATACTGAGATAAGCCTTTTGGCCAAGGGTCTCTCCGACACCGCTCGTCGCCCAGAGTCTCCCCGATATAAGATAAGAGTGGCCTATCAGCCAGAGATCTCCACTCGGCAAAGAGTTATAGTGATTTATGCAAGTCACAGTGATAGATACATTCAACATGATTGAAGCAAGGTCATAGCAACCAGAACTGTTCACCAAGGTTTTAACTGCTAGTCGGCTAGACACAAAGCATGTCACACCAAGTTGGTTCTCTTAGAGGTTTCAGCCTATGGGATTGAGCCACATATTTCCAACAATCTCCCACTTGACGAAGATCACACAGGCACCTCCAGAGCACAACAAAACTACTAACATTCATGGGAACTAAGGCCCATCGAATTGGCACACCACCTGAACTTTTCTATACTCACTGGCTTCGTCAATGCATCTGCAACATTCTCTAGAGTATTAAATTTTTCCAAAATGACCTTTCCATCCTCCACCATATCTCGTACAAAGTGGTACTGTACATCTATATGTTTTGTCTTGGCATGGAAAGTAGGATTCTTTTCCAGACAAATTGCACTCTGACTGTCACAAAAAATAGTTATTTTCCCTGCATCAAAACTAATGTTAGAACACAAACATTTTAACCAAACTACTTCTTTACAAGCATGTGTAGTTGCCATGTATTCAGCCTTCATAGTGGAAAAAGCGACCACAACTTGCCGCTTACTCATCCAACTCACGACACCACCATTCATCATGAAAATGTATCCACTAGTGGACCTCCTGCTGTCAATGTCCCTTGCCCAATCAGAGTCTACATAACCTCGAATGCTGAGAGTCCTCTGTGATTCAACCAAGTTCCCATGGTAACACAAAGCATATTCTAAAGTCCCCTTCAAATATCTAAACACTCTCTTCACAACATCCCAATGTGTTCTTCCAGGATTAGCCATAAACCGACTAAGAACTCCCACTGCTTGGGAAATGTCTGGCCTTGTACAGACCATTGCATACATAAGACTGCCAACCACACTAGCATAGGGTACACTGGTCATGTCCTCCATCTCAGTAGGAGATTTTGGACAGTCTTCAACAAATAGCTTCATTCCCTGCAAGACTGGAACAACTAGCTACTTGCAATCATTCATGCAAAATCTCTCTAGAATAGTCCTGATATACTTACTCTGACTGAGCCAAAGTTTTATACTAGTCTTGTCCCTGGTTATTTCCATCCCCAAGATATACCTTGCTGCACCAAGATCTTTCATTTCGAACTTAGCATACAACTGAGACTTAAGATCAAAAATCATCAACTTACTATTGCCTATGAACAACATATCATCAACTACAGAGAGCAATAATAAGCACTTGATCACTTTCAACTTTATAATACACATAATGATCATATTTTGATCTTACGAATCCTAAAGACAATACAAAAGTATCAAACTTTTGGTACTACATTCTAGGAGACTGCTTTAACCCATACAGAGACTTCTTTAACTTGCACACCAGTTTTTATTTACCTTTCTCCACAAAGTGCTCTGGCTGGGACATATAGATTTCTTCTTCGAGATCACCATGAAGAAATTTTGTCTTCACATCCATCTGTTTGACCTCCAAGTCATACGCTGCTGCAAGTGACAAAAGAAATCTAATGGACATTAGCTTAGCTATAGGAGAAAAAATTTCCCCATAATCAATTCCCTCTACCTGGGAATAACCCTTCGCAACCAACCTTGCCTTATATTTTTCCACATTGCCATCTCGACCAATCTTCTTTTTAAATACCCATTTGCAGCCCACAACTTTTCTACCTTCAGGAAAGGGTACCAAACTCCAGGTTTCATTCTTTTCTAATGATTCCATTTCTTCATTCATGGCTTCCAGCCAAAACTTTGAATCAAACATTCTAAATGCCTCTTTCACAGTCCTAGGTTCATCAGTGCTAGAAATTAAAGCATAGGCACAAGTAGAATCTATCAAAGAGAACCCATACCTATTAGGTTGATGTCTTTCATGAGTTGACCTTCTCACTTGCTGAGGCTGAGGTTGTTCTTCTTCTTCAGAACTTTCAGAACTGCTTGAGCTCTCCTCAGTTTCAGGTACATTTTGAATTTTGAATTCATTTTTCTCTAGTGTAGGAGGAATTTCAACAACATCCTTATTGTTTTCTGACATTGTCTCTGAGTGCAAATCCAAGGTAGAAGGCTTCAGCTCATGAAAGATTACACTTTTGCTATATACAACCTTCTCTGTATCAGAATTCCAAAGCTTGTATCCTTTTATGCTAGCACTATAGCCAATAAAAATACATTTAAAAACCTTGTTCTCCAACTTAGATCTTTTCTCATACGACACATGAGCATATGCCTCACAGCCAAAAACATGAATATGTCTTAAAGAGGGCTTCTTACCAAACCACGCTTCCAAGGGTGTTTTCTCAACAAGAGCAGAATTTGGAGAATGATTTATCAAGTAACATGTTGTAGCAACTGCCTCAGCCCAGAACTTATCCTCCAAGCTAGCACTACTCAGCATACTTCGTTCTCTCTCCATCACTGTCCTATTGAACCTTTCTGCAACTCCATTTTGTTATGGAGTATAAGGTGTAGTCTTATGTCTTTTAATCCCATGGTCTTTACAATACCTCTTGAAAGATCATCATAACAAAATTCACCGCCATTATCAATCCTTAAACATTTTATTTTTCTTCCAGTCTAATTTTCTACAAGGTTCTTAAATTCCTTAAACTGACTAAACACTTTTGATTTACTTTTCAAAAAATAAACAAATGTTCTTCTCGAATAATCATCAATGAACGATACATAGTACCTTGACTTAGACAAAGAAGGAAAATTTACTAGACCAAATACATCGAATGAATATAATCTAGCAAACCAGAAGATTTATGAGGACTAGAATAAAATGAAACACCGTGCTTTACCATATATACAATGTTCACAGAATTCAAATTCAAGGTTACAATCTTCAAGCCCCTCAACTAGGTTTTTATTCTTCAAGGTTTTTAAACCTTTCTCACCAATGTGGCCTAGCCTATGATGCCAGAGCATAGTCTTTTCTACTGGAAGTTTAACTTCCATAGAGTTTACACAATTAGGAATAGTTCTCTCTTTTCCTCCATGAGTAGCTTTCTATGACTTTTCAGAGACACTATTACATTGAACAACATGTGCATCCAGCTTGTACAAGGTACCAACACGAACACCTCTTGCTAGCACCATAGAGCCTCTCGTCATCTTGCAACCATTTCCAGAGAATGTGACTTGCACTCCAATATCATTCAGCATACTAACAAAAAGTAAGTTTTGAGCCAGACCTGGTATATGCATTACATTATTAATTCCCTTCACTCTTCCATCAAGGAATTGAATTCTGACTTTTCCATGACCAACAATTTCCAAAGTTGAATCACTCACCAAATATACCTTTCCAGCATCATACTTTTCATACTTCGTGAACCAGTCTAAATGAGATGTCATGTGGAAAGATGCTCCAGAATCAATCAGCCAAACATCATCTGATGCCTGTGTAGCCAAGGCTGTAATGAAGGAATCTACATCACTCTGAGAAGAATCATTGTCAGAAGAATACTTCTTCTTCTTCTTCTTCTCCTCTTTACAATCCTTTTGGACATGACCAGGTTTCCCATAGTTCTAGCACTTCACCTTGGACTTCTTGCCAGGAGACTTTGATCTCCCCTCTGATTTTGATTTGGACTTCTTGTCCTTCTTCTTTCCTTTCTCTTTCGACCTTCCTCTAATAGCAAAGGCCTCCTTCTCCATATTTGAAGCTTTCCTTCTCATCTCTTTTGATAACAAAGAAGCAACAACATCTTCCATATTGAAATTGGATGTTGTACTCCCAATTGCCATCACCAGGTGATCCTAAGAGTCTGGTAGAGAACACAATAAAAGCATACAACGATCCTCTTCATCTATCTTCACACCAACAGATGTTAACTGTGCAATTAGCATGTTGAATGTGTTCAAATGATCAGATACAGACCCTCCTTCCTGCATTCTCAAAGTGTCCAACTTGTTCCTCAAGAATAGTTTGTTCACCAAGGACTTCCCCTGATAAATAGATGCTAGTCTCTTCCACAAGGAAGATGTAGTCTTCTCTTCATGCACATTGAGAAGAACCGAGTCTACCAAATAGAGCCTTATTAGCCTTGTAGACTTTCTATCTACAAGGTCCCAATCTTCTTGCTTCATGCCTATAGGATTCGTTCCAGACACAACAATCCAAAGATCAGGATCAACCAATAGATCTTCCATTTTAAGTTTCCACAACTCAAAATTGCTGCCATTGAATTTCTCTATTTCATTCTTTCCTGACATGCTCACCATCTCAATCTGTAATTCGAATTTGACAAACTTCTACAAGACTCCCACTAAACATAAATGACACAAAAAACCCAACGTACCCACAAGGATAACACAATTGGCCAGGCTCTAATACCACTTTTAAGGAAAGCTAAGTGCGGAAGCAACTCTCCTAACGTCAAAACCTCAGGGAAGAATGCAAAGACACCTTTTAAAATTTTACAATTACAGTTCAATTAAGATGCGCTTGAACGAGATAACAGAAACAAAGAATTAGACATACACATATGAACACCAGATATACGTGGGAAAAAACTTACGGGAGAAAAACCCACCACACCAAGAGAAGTCACTTTGTATTACAGTAATGGAGATTACATACAAAGACTAGACTTATCTTTCTGATGTCAATTTACAATAGCTTTCACAATTATCAACCTCGTACAAAATATTCAAGTTACAGTCTTCTCAGAATCAAATTCACATTGACCATAAACTGAACTATTCATTCGTCCATTCAACTGAACATCGAACTGAACAACATCTGTAACTTTAGCATATATCCATGGTGCCCCTGTCTTTCGAACTTCCTTTCAATAACAGCCGCAATAGTCCAATTGCTAGCGGTTCCCATTCAACTTTTCTGATTGGTCGAATACAAGCCACATAGGATAGTCTTCACTCGGTCAAAGGCATTCACCCTATGTTGGCATGTCAGTGAGACACTAACCATGTCTCCCCGATGCCACGAAGTCAGCATTCAATATCACCAAGAGTCCACACTATCAGCAAGATGTTACACCCAGTCTAGAGAGCTATTGCTAAGACTTCACCATGTCGCCAAGACCTTATACCAATGATCATCACTTGTATCACTATTGCCAAGACCTATCACTTTCACTGAGAGATCATACCAAGCCTTTATGTTATACCGAAATGTTCAACAGTTGGCAAGACTTATCGCTTTTTCCAGGAGATCATACCAAGGTTCAAAAGTTACTCCAAAGTGCTCATCTATTGCCAAGACTTATCACTATCACTGAGATGTTACTCCAATGTCTTAAGTCATACCAAGCACTAAACAATAGTCGGTAGGACTTCTCTCCATCACTAAGAGTTCTTAGCGAACCCTTAGTGTTACCCCAATGACTCCAAATGAATACCTATTAGGGAGACATCTCCATATCGACAAGACTTCATACCAAAGTGTATGAGTTACTTTGATGACCACATGTGTAACACCCTGTCGATGAGACATACAATCTCGATAAGACTTCATACCGAGATAAGCCTTTCTACCAAGGGTCTCCTTGACACCGCTCATCACCCAAAGTGTCCCCGATATATGATAAGGGTGGTCTGTCGGCTAGAGATCTCCACTTGGCAGAGAGTTATAGTGATTTCCATAAGTCACAGCAATAGATACATTTGCATGACTAAAGCAAGGTCACAGTGACCATAACTGTTCACCAAGGTTTCAACTGCTAGTTGGCCAGATACAAAGCATGTCACACCGACTTGGCTCTCTTAGAGGTTTCAGCCTATGGGATTGAGGCACATATTTCCAACAATTTTGGCCTTGGAAAAGTGGAGATTACTTCAACAAGTTTGCAACCTAATCTTCAATCATGTCCAAGCCATCTAAGCACCTATATTTGCAATCACACAAAGGAAGAGAGAGAAAATGTTGAATATTAGGTATTGGGGGTTTGCCTTGGTCAAACCCCCTTTTAGGTAGTTAAACCAAATGAAGAAATAATATTAAGCATGAACATGAAATTAAGGAATTAGTAGCTTGCCTTGATGGTAGATCTTGGGTTGTTGCAACAATATGAAGAATTTACCCTTGAATGTCTAAAAAAATGCTATCTTGATGACTTAGAATTCTAAAACCCTAGCTTGCTTGAGAAGAATATTGAGTGATGAGTGAATAATGAATGAATGAGATGTTAATTGAGGTTTAGAGGCTTGTATTTATAGGCAATCCACTTAAAATTCCCATTACTTTGATCGCCAAGGCCAACATGAAGGAAAATTAAACTCAAAACCTAATATTTCCTACTCAAACCCTGAAAACAACTCAAATGGGACTCATTTGCCATCTTTGGTGAATGAGTCCCACCTGGATGGGACTAATTCGCCCCTAATGGTGAATGGTTCCCATAGGGGCTCTTTTGCTAGTTGGAATGTCAAGAAATGAAGAAATTAGGCTTCTATGTATTTCTAGTGGGTATTTGATCAAATTATGCCTCAAGATGCACAATATGGGGCCATATGGTCCTAATGATGATATAAAGAGTAATTAGGGCTTGGGAGAACAAAATTCAATGTGAAAGTGTGATTAAATATACTTTACAACACTAAAATGAGGTCCACATAGCCTAGAAAGGAACAACATCCAACATGAATGTGTAAAACACATTACAACACTAGATTAGAATCAAGTTTAATTTACAAGCCTTCTAGATTAATGTGAAGATGCAATTAAATACATTTTATAATATTGAATTAAGGGAAGAATAGGTCCATTAAGTCTAGAGAAGTGTGAAAGTCTTTTACAACACTTTACAAGACCGTTACAAGACATTAATAAATGCATTTTATTTAGTTTGCGAGGGTCCAAGACCTAATGTGGATGTGTAAAACACCTCACAACACTAAATCAAGGCCTCATTAAGTCCAATTTATCATTAAATCAAGCAAGAAAAAAGGGATACTTTTTTCATGTTTGCATTTAGCCCCCACTTTAGTTCGAGGATGAACTTGCTTCAAACTCACAATAAAGTAGACATTCAAGAGAGATCCAAGTGTACTAATGCAGATGGTTTAGGATGACACAGATCAAGAAGGTGGTCAAGCCCTTAGGATCTAAGATCCTAATTCAAGCCAACATAAGTGCAAAAGGTGAATGACATGCATTGAAACAAGATACACTATCATGCAATGGAAAGAATTAGGAAGAAGGGAAAGATGGGAATGAAAAGGTGGATCAAGCTTTGACCGTTTGTCCAACAGGATGTGGATCAAATCTAAGTTGTTTGTCCAGAAAAGGAAAAATGCATCATTGTCTGACGGGTGAGAATTCCTAAAAGGTGACACATACGGCCGATACGTGCTCACACACACACAGGTGGCTATGGGGAAAGTCATGCCTCAGAATGGGCTTCACACTCAACCATATCAAAGATATACCTCCCTGATCCTAAGAATTTTATCCTACTCTAACGTGCAAAATAACTCAAAATGCAAGTGATAAAAGACTAAGGACACTTCAAGATTAGCCTAAAGAGTGATAAAACAAGAAGGAAAATGGACAAACAAGATAAAAACGATTTCACCTTCCTTGCTGTTGATGTCTCCTTGATTGGCCCTTGCTTGAGGTGATTTTGTGTGCTCCTTAGATGGTTTCTTGAGTGACTAAATGCAAGATTGAATGTGCAAAATGATTAAGATGGGTAGCTAGATGATATTGGATGATTGAGGATGCAAATTGGTAGCATGTAGTTATGAAAATCCAAAGTGTTTAAAATGCCCTTGAGGAGAGGGTATTTATAGGAGATTTTGAATTCTCTAGAGAATTCAACAGTCAAGATTAACAAGGTCAAGATGAAGGGCTATGGTGGGTTGAGAACTCCACAAGCCCTCTCATCTTGACATGTGGAGGGTGAAGTGGCCAAGGGGGTATGAGATGGAGGTGAGGTGTCAAAAAGCTGGGTACATGAGGTGGAGGAAGGACAAGCACCTTTGGGAGTGAGAAGATTTTCACAAAAAGGGATTTCTTGTCCCCAAGTGGGAGTGAAAGGAACATTTGAAGAATTTTGGAATTCCTCAAAAATCTACATGGGAAAAGGAAAGGTGGTTGAAATAAGGTGAATTAAAAATTCACATTCCTGGGGAGGATCTAGAGGATAAAAGGGCTCAAAAGGTGGACGGTCAAGCATGTGAGATTAGGACAAGTCCAAGGTTCTAGGAAGCCTGGAGTGGAATGTGAATTAAAATTCACATATAAAAGGAGGGGAACTAGGAATAAAAAGGAATTAAAAATTCCCTTTGGGGGGAAGAGTTGGATCAAGGTACCAATTAGCTCTGACTAATCAGTAATTAGAGGATAATTAGGGGTTAATTAGGATTAAAGCCAACTTGCAAAAGTTGGAGGATGTGACACATCCTAATCAAGGATTAGCATGTGCACATCCCAATGAAGAGATTAGGAAATGGATTAGGATTAGATGAAAATGATGTGAGGAATTAAATAAATGTATTATTTATTTAATTTATTTGATGAAAAGAGGATTAAGAGGGTAAAGTATTTAATTATTAATTAAATACCTTAGGGATTTGGCAGAATTAAAGATATTAATTAAATAATAGTAATATTACTTAATTAACTCGGATAAGAGGATGTTTAGATGAAAAGTGATAAATTTGGATAAATTAAGTGTTTCAAAAATTTGGATGTCTACACCTCCTAATAACTTCAATAAGGTACCACAATCAAAATGAACATTGCAAATGTGAAATGGTGTAAGGTTTGTTCAAAGGATTTTGCTTAGTTCATGTGAGAGGTCTCATCTTAGGGACATTGTGTTTAACATCTCCAAGAGAGGATGTGTCAAATAAGTTATCACACACACTTGAGGGGAATCAATTCTAATGACACCACCAAGAAAAGGATGCATCACAAGAAGAGGGAAAATTGCACAATGAAATGTGGGTGTCGATGTATGCCCCCACTTTAAAGTGGTTGTGAACACCATGTGTGAGAAATTTCTTTAAAGTAGAAGGAGACATGAGAGCTTACTCAAAAAATCCCTATGCCAAGACATATGTTTCCTATAAGCTACATCATGAAAAGGTAGTATGTCACGTGTGAGCCAACTTAGGAATGTCATCCACATCCAAAGGTTTCTCTTATATGTTCATGAAAGGTTAATGGCTAGCCAAAGAAGGCAATGACAAGTGACATATGAGGAAAAGGCTACTTAACCCCATGTTTCCCCACTTAGTGCAGGACAAGGGTTAGCCAAAATGATTGATGAGATGTATGCTAGAGTGAAAATAAACTTAGCAATTAGAGGAATGAGGTGCCCCCTCATAAGGAAGAGCACCAGATTCTTGAAGATGTTGGATTTTACTACTCAAAGCCTTACATTCATTAGTTGAATGACTGTGAATTCTTTGATATGCACAAAAGGAAGTCTTGTAATAGAATTTATTTTGCATTTTTGGAGGAAGGGAGATCAAGTGATCTTAGAGGAGTCTTGACAAGATACCCTCTTGATCAATGGTAGAAAGTGCTCCTGTAGTTTTCAACGAAGATACATCTTGCATAGTATTAGTTTCCATACCTACACAAGATTTGCAGATTGCGAGATTTTGTTCTCTCCTATATAAGAGGGTGTAAAATCTAACGAAGTCAATTCATTAGTGTTTTGTGAGATGAAAAATTGACATTAAGCAAATATTTCTTTGTTTGTGTTGTTTCTTGCAAAGGAAAACCATCGAGACCACTAGTTTCTATAAAGTCAAGATGCTTTATAGTTAAAGTTGGCTTAGAGGAATCTTGTGTGACAATGTTGATTTTGAGTGAAGGCTTGGTGATTTCTATCAAAGGACAATAACCAAGACCATGAGATTTTGTTGTGTGATAGGGTCGATAGGGTTGTAGATTCCTTGTTCGTTAGTACTACATCCTTTCCAAATGTATCCAAGTTGTTTCATAAGCTCATAACCTCATCCACAAAGTTTTTTCATTGATTTTGGATTAGGTGGTTGTTCGTGGTCATCAAAGTTTGTCATGTAATTTTCTTCTTTGTCTAAAGTGGTTGAGGTGGATGCTTTCAAAGGATCATTCAAGTTTTGTGTTGACATTATAGGTTTTTCATGCCCATTATTTGAATCTTTGTTGATGATCTTGTACTCACCCATGAATGTTGGTGTGAAATCTAAGGAACCCCAAACGTTGTCTAATAGATTCTTGTATTGTTCTTTGTTGTTCTGTTGTACAGGGTCTACTTGTGTAGTTGAAGTTGATGTGTTTAAGGGATTTTCTTTGTTTTTCTCAAGAAGTAAGACACTATAAGGCTCAGGATCAACGTCAAGGGTGTATACTTTGTTGTTGTATATGTATTTCATTTTTTGATGAAGAGTAGAATGGACTACATTCATTGAGTGAATCCACAATCTACCTAAGATAAGATTACATGAAAGTTTATGAGGCATAACATTGATGGGTGTATTCAATGTGGCCACTCCAACTGTAAGAGGTAAAATGATCACCCCGAGCTGTTTCTTTTTGACATTGTCAGACCCGTTAGTAGATAAAGAGTCAGGTTGAATATTTGATTTATCAATGTCAAGCCTATCGAAAAGGCTCACACTACAAACATTTAGGGAAGAGACAATATCAAGAAGATTTCTCTTTATCCTTGTGACCTATTGTATTGCGCAAGGATCATGAAATCTTCATTTTGTTTTTGCACTTCCAAAGAGGGGAGTTCGCTTTGGTGGAAAACAATGTTAGCATTCAATCCTTAAATTATGGCTGATATGTCAGTTGGTTGTAAATTAGAAGGGATAGGAACTTGTTGTAAGGAAATTTGAAGAATAATGTGATAGGTAGGTGAATTATGAAGAAGGTCCCAAAGGGATATCTTTGTGAGAGTGCTCTTAAGTTGCTCAACAAGATCATACTCCCTTAATCAAGGAGCACTAGGAAGAATAGAATTGGAAAAAGGTAAGGATGTTGGGGTTGTTTGTTGTGGTGACAATTTTTTTCAAGTGTTATATGTATGAGCAATGGTATGACTTAGTTGTTGCAAAACATTGTTCTTAGGTGGGTAAAGGACAAGTTTGGGTGTGTTTCGAGTTTTAGGTTTGTATGAAGGGTGGTAAAGGATAAGTTTAGGTTGATTGTGAGTTTGTTGTTTGTGTGAAGGTGGATAGAGAATTAAAGGGTTTCTTAGGGTGTCCCATAGGGTATGCATGAGGTCCATTGATCAAGGGGGGTTGAATGGACACTTGCATATTCATAACCTCAGTGGTCTTGGTTTGATGTATCTCTAATAAAGGGAAATCGAGAATCACCTTTTTATTTAAGGAAGACACATAATTATTGTTACCATTCTCTAGCACCATGATATTCTCCCTAGAAGGAGAGTTTTTAGGAGAACTACAAATCAAATTTTCTTGACATTACTAAATTGGTTCTTCTAAAATGACTTCATCACAAGTAGGGGAATGATCAATGGTTGGATTTTTGTGTTTATCGATAGTGGGGAAATTAGGAGAAGACTTTATTTGATTGTCATTTTTATGGAAGGTATCATTCTCTTGTTCCATATTATCTACCCTACTAGGAGAGCTTGCAATATATTCATCCAAGGTTGAAATTTGTAAAGTAGATTTATCACAAGTGGGGGAGGCATCAAGAAAAGGACCACTATGGTTTTCAAATAGATTATCCAAAATGGTAGGAGCATTAGGGAAGGGAGGATCAAGGTTGTCATGATTCTTAATAGGGATGTCTTCTAACACCAACCTATCCTCGTGGCATTGAAGACGAATATTAGGAGAAGGACAATGTTGATGTTCATGGTTATGGAGACTAGGTAAGGTGATATTTATAAATGTTTCTATGATCTCATGTTCTTGTTGTCTAACATCTTCTAAAGGGGAATAAGGAGATGGACAATCAAGACCCTCAATGCTTGTAACTTCCTTCACCAAGATACCTCTGTCACTAATAGGAGAGGTATCAGGAGAAGAACAAGTATGATTGTTATGATTGTCTACACCACCATTCTCACCAATGGGTAATGTAATATGAAGGTTTGTGTCAATGGTTTGATCAAATCTATGACTAACATGTTCATCATTGTTGTAATCAAAATTGAACTCATAAGAGGGAATATTGTAATTATGCAAGCCATGTTTAACCAAATCAAAGCTACATCTTCTGAAAAAGAACATGCTATCATGCAAAAGAAAAGAAAGTGCACTGCAATGACTTAAAATGAAATGTTCAAATGCAATTTTTAGATGTGAAACAATTAATTGTCTAATTACATTATTCAACCATCTGAAAGATGAAATGTGGGAAATGAAAATTTGAAATTAAACAATGAATGAAATGAGCTAATATAAGCTATATCTAATGAAAAGCATGTTACAAAAACTCGTCCAACTAATACATATAGGTAATGGCAGCAAATAGTAGTGCAAAAATAGGGTTTTCAGCTCTGTAGAAGGTAGTTTTAGGGGTGAAAAGGGACTAATTCGCCCAAAATGGAAAATGAGTCCTAATGTGGGTGTTTTTAAAAAAATTTAGGAATTTCTGAGTGATTTTGATGTTTTCTATGCTCTATGATGTAAACCTAGGATGCAAATGCAAAATTTTAGAAATTTTCAATGATTTAACATGCAAAAACGCAACCTATATGCACTTTCACTAATGTAAAATTTTAGAAACCCTAGAATGTAACTTTAGCAAATGCAAAATGAAATGCAAGGTAATTCTAGGAGAATGATGAACTCCAAGTTAGAAAAGAAAGTATTCAAAAGGAAGGTTCACCAAAATGTAAACACGGGTTTTGCTACCCTTATGTTTACTCACTTCTAGGGTTTTTCACCTAAAATGAAACGAATAGGGTACACACCGCTATGTTTACACTGAAGATTGAGGAAATAGAATGAAATATGTCTAAATAGGATGATTTAAATGTATAAAGTTGGTAAAAGATATTTTTTATTAAATGAAAATTAAAGAATGCACCTTGTTTGAAAACACAGTGTGATATGCAAACATAAACTAAATGATCTAGAAATGAAGGTAAATTGTAATTGAAATTGATGAAACTGAATGTGTGCACCTGTAAACTTGCCGAGGACTGGAAATGGCTTTGAAATTCTAAAGATGTTGATTTTAGTCCTACACGGACTCATTTGCCATTCTGGGCAAATCAGTCCCACTTCTGGAAAACTGCATTGAGGCCCATTTTAGCCAAATGGCTATCCAAATCTACAAAAATCTATAGGAAATAGATACAGTGGGACTCATTTTCCACTCTAGGTGAATTAGTCCACTATGGGAATTTCTAAAAGCTCAAAAATGGAATCTGAAGGTCCCGGTTTGCTTAGTCTGTACCTCCAAGTGTCTAGTTCTGAAACCCTAATTTCTGAGGCCATAAATGACCTTTTGTGAGGATTTTGGCCTTGCAAAATTGGAGATGACTTCAAAAATTTTGCAACCTAATCTTCAATCATGTCCAAGCCATCCAAGCACATAAATTTACAATCACGCAAAGGAAGAGAGAAAATGTTGAATGTTAGGGATTGGGGGTTTGCCTTGGTCAAACCCTTTTTGAAGAATATTGAGTGATGAGTGAATATTGAATGAATGAGATGTTAATTAGGGTTTACAGGCTTGCATTATAGGAAAACCACTTAAAATTCCCATTAATTTGATCCCCAAGGCCGACATGAAGGAAAATTAAACTAAAAACCTAATATTTCCCACTCAAACCCTAAAAATAGCTCAAATGGGACTCATTCACCATCCTAGGTGAATGAATCCAACCTGGATGGGACTAATTCACCCCTAATAGCCAATGGGTCCCACAGGGGCTCTTTTTCCAATTGGAATGTCGAGAAATGAAGAAATTAGGCTTCTATGTTGTTCTAGTCGGGTATTTCATTTCTAATGCCTCTAAAAGGCTTGTACACTACATATTTTAGTATCTCATCTCATTTACGAAAATCATCTTGGATATTTAGAAAAATAGTTTTTGTGGTTCTCTCGTGTATCTATGAGGGTGGTTTGTTTTTGCAGGTTGAGGATCCTGGGAAGGAGTTTTCATCTTCTACATGGTATCAGAGCTCCTCCTACTACTCACCCTTCAAGAGAGTTTTTACCAAGGAGATTCAAGCATATTTTTTCCTGTTGAATATTATTTGTTGGCATTTAAAATTTATTAAATTTCAAAGTCACCATTATTGTCAATTATCCTTCAAGTTCTTTTCCAGATGTGAGAGTGAAGATTGTGTTTATATTTGACCTGGGCGTGAGGGTTGGCATTAGACATGGCTACATTTGTTAGCTAGGCATGAGACATATTACAGAAGAATTGTGGATATTGCATAGAGGATCATTTCTACTAGTAAGGAACTTCCAACCATGCCATGAGACTCTCCTTTCCACTCGCCATTGATTGCTGCAACGATGTGGTCCATAAATACAAGTCTTCTACCATTATGGAGACTACATGGGGTTGTTGGGAAGAGCCATGACTTGATATACCATTGCCATAGGTAACGTGAGGTTGTGAAACCATTCACTATGAAATGAAGACTCTGAGGATGAGGTGATTTCATCAGAGGTAGTGATTGAATCTATAGCCAATGTATGAGTGTGATTTTTTGTGTGGATGCCATGATTTCTATGTGGGATCTTTGATTTTATCTCTATGTGTAGCATTTGGTGAGGCCATAGGAGTGTATGAGCTATTTTTATGGAGAGGTTAGGCATGGAGATTGGCTAGAGACCAATTTGGGTGAGGTTTTCCCCTAAATATTCATTTAGGATTTCCTTTTTTATCACCATTTTTTGGCCAGGTGTGTAAAAAATTTGCTATTTTTAACCTTGCTATGAACTTTTATCCCACATTTCTTGTGAAGGTGTCCTTTTGGCCTTTATATGCTCCAACACTCACACTAGACATGTGAAGCACTTGTGTGCTCTTTGTAGTGGCTTGTGTGCTTGGCGAGTTGATTTGGAGAGTTGGCTTGGTGAACCTGCCACAAAACACCCAGTAAGGTGTACAATTCTTTTCTCAATTTTTTTCAGATTCAGTTACATAATCAACCCTTTTTTGCATTATTAGTTCCTAAAATATTTTGGAAAGGTGAAATTTAATTTCAAGAGGTTGCATTGGTTGATCTTTTTGGAGGATTCAGTGGTATCATTTTGGTGTATTTTGCTTTCTTTTGGTGCAAAGTGTTGTCATGGCTACTCCTGATTCATTTGAACTTTTAACCTCCCATAACTATCATACCTAGAAGATTAAAATGCATGGGTTGCTACAATCTAAGGGTTTGTGGTTACAACTAAATGATACACAACCCACTTTTACCAAGGAGTATGAAACATTAAAATCCTCACAAAAACAAATGTGACAAAGCTATGGGTCTGATAGATTTGCATGTTTCTAATAGCCTTCTTTTTTCACATTGAGGAGTGTAATACACCCTAGGAGGTATGGGATGAGTTCAAAAACCTGTTTGGAAAAATCAGTGAATTTCATGCTTTGCAAATTGAGGCAGAATTAACTTCTCTTTCCCTTGATGCATTTCCTTCCATTGGTGATTTCCTAGTCAAGTTCAAATTTGTAAGGTCAGAATTGGTGGGATGTGGGAAGGATAAAATGGATAAGGATTCCATTTTTTTTATTCTGTCTATGCTGAGAAGTCCATTTGTAGTTTTTTCTTCTACCTTCTACTCCACCATGGATGCTTTGGGAAATGCATTCAAAATTCCTTCTTTTGAGACATTTTGTGACCGTTTGATGAGGGAGCAAGCCAAACTTACCTAGTTAGAGGGGGTCTCTATGAATCATGCATTAGTTGTACACACATCTTAGAGCAATGGGAAGAAGAAACCTAAGGCTAAGGAATAGTATAATGAGTCCTCCATCTCTTCAAAAGAGGATAAACCTAAGAAGGGGAAGTTTATTGTGTTTATTTCAAGAAGAAAGGTCATGATGAACTCCACTATTACATGAAGAAGATTGATGAACTTTCAAATATTCTTTAGAAGAACAATAATCCACTGCCCTCATATGTGACTCCTTCTTCTACAACCTCTCCATCTGCATCACCTTCACCTTCATCCAAACCTACACAGTTAGGGAATGCCAAATTTGCAAAAGGAATTAAAGGACATGCATTGGTAACTTCTATAGTTCATTCTGGTCATGATAGATGGTTTTTAGATTCAGGAGCATCTCATCACATGGGTTTTACTCCCTATCCTTTTTTGGGTCTTCATCTTACTGATACTTCTAAGATTTTATTCAGAGATAGTAAGTTTTTGGATGTTGCAGGGATAGGCAATGTTGAGATTGGTGATGGTTGAACATTCAAAGATGTACTATGTATTCTTTATTTGCACACAAATCTACTTCCCATCTATCAAATTACTCATGGTGAGGTACCTAAGGCATTAGAGTTCACTATAATTTTTTTTTTCATTAGAGAGGTTGATACTAGAAAATTCATTGTTGTTGGTGAAGCTGGACATGAGTCTTTTCTCTATGCCCTTTCTCATTTTTTGATGATGATGATTATGATCCTCACACTCCTCTTGCTAGTTTCGATAGCAATTCCTCAAAAGAGATTGGTCATTTGAAATTTGTAGTTATTCATACATATGTTGCTTCATCTCCTGTTGCTTCAAAGGTTGGTTCTTCAACACAATATGATGTTTTTGATCCTTTAGATCATTATTTGTGGGATAGTCACTTTACAACTCTTCTGGAGTTGCTTTGTGAATCTCACATTTCTAATTTGGAAGATGCATTTGAGGGTATATCCCTTCTTTTTTATGACAATATCTACAAATTTGTCACACCATCTGTGTCTTTGGAGATTGTTGCTTTAGAGTTTCCACATGGTCTTGTTGATCCACCTTCTTTAGTTATGGTTGCACCTGATCATGATGTGACATTTGGTTACATGGAGGCACTAAGATAGTTTTCAGAGGCATCATTCATGTTGATTTTTCCTCTCCCTTCTCTTGTTTCAGAGTTGCAGTTTCTCTTTCATCCCCTAAAGGGAGCCATGTTGTTTGCAAACATGGGATATTCTTTAGACTTCCAAGATTAGCACATGAGTTTCTTCATCATGGGGGGATCTTCAACATTTCTACTCTTTTCTATGGGGGGGGCTAAATAGCCTCTCTCCTTTTGTATTTTTCTTAGATTAGCGACAAGAGTTCTCCTTGGCAGGTCTTGTGAAGTCCTCCTCCTTTCACTTTTTCAACCTTTTTTTTCTCTCTTTTGGAGAGGAGTTTTCTCCCACAAGGATTTTCTCGTTTTCTCCGGTTGTGAGAGATTTTATTGCATAGTAGTTGTGCATGGGTATCTAACATGGCCTTGTAGCCATGATCTATCTTAAATTTCATTTTGCATAATAATCTCCCTAAGTTTGCACTTAAGGGGGGTATTAGTGTTATGTTTTAACTTAGGGATAATTACTTAGGTAGGTTTTTCCCGTATCGAGTAGTTTTTCACTTTTTTCATTTCTTACGCCTTTAAAAGGCCTGTACACTATGTATTTTAGTATCTCATCTCATTTTTGAATATCATCTTGGATATTTGGTAGAATAGTCTTTGTGCTTCTCTCGCGTATCTGTGAGGGTGGTTTTTTCTTGTAGGTTGAGGGTATTGGGAAGGAGTTGCCATTGCCTACATTATTGTGGGATGACTGCTATTCTAACATCCTATTGATAAGAGTAATTGTGTGTAGTCTATAATTGCGACACCTCATCTTATGTATGCCAATATTATGATGGAAATCTAAACTAGTTAGTGTGTAGTTAGTTTAAGAAGAACTAAATAATCTCAGATTGACTATAGGCCTCTTGTTAAATAATTGGATTTCAAGCCTCTATGTCCATCCAAGCATACCTAAAACATGGTGATCCTAATACATTAGGGAGATTCATTTATCTTGGATCTCCTTTTAAGAGGAGACTTGGTTTTCCATCTCCTAATGTTTGTGAGCATTGTGTATGGCTAGTAGAATGGCACAAGAAAGAATCTTTCTTGTGACCATGTCATTTGGCCCATCAATAAACAAGTTCTATTAGATATTCTTGATGATGAATTTGAAGAATATTTTGAGCAAGATGGTTTTGGTATTGAAGAACCAAACACATGATACAACAATATGAATCTACATAAGAGTGACCATGTACTCAAAAGGTAATGAGATCATGAAATCCCATAAATAAGGAATGAGAATCATCTTTAGTCCTTATAACATTTGATGAGCTATACTGTATTTAAGATGTGATTGAAATAAATGGTGTGTAATGGATTTTGAATATAAATACTCATAAAAATCAAACATGAAAACTCACATATTTTACCAAAAAATAAAGTTCTTAGATATAAGAAGATATTTGATTAAAGGCATAAATTATGTAGATCAACTAAATGACAAAAACTCCACTAGTGGAGAAGGGATATATATAAAATATAGGATTTAATTACTATGACGTTTTCTCAACTTTAGTGAAAATAAATTGGATATAACAATGCTAATAACTATTAATTTGATAATTGCAAGGCATGCAGATTTTGGTATTATAGCCTATTCCTCCCATTCATAATCAAACCTAGTTGTGAAGTTTCGTGTTTGAGAAATATAAAAGAAATACTCTATCAAAAATCTATTCTCAAAATCATTAAAATTCCTAGAGAATCCAAATCTTCCTCTTACTCTACACTTGAGAGGAGGCTCTAAACAAATGTGCACCAGCCATTTTTTCACGTGCTAGAGAAGAAAGCCCAACATCCTTGGTCTTAGCTAATCTTAATTGGTCATGGTTTCACCAAAATAAATTAGGATTTAGCTACTTTATTTTTGAAATTTGCATTTGAAGTTTAACAACCTTACTTGAGGAAGCTAGAATCCCTTGTGAGTTACCCCATCTTATTATATCAAATATTAATGAAAGGATAGTCCATAATTAGTGTATTGATTTCAAGGAATGTGTCTAGATCAAACATAGATGGAGTGTGGAAGGGATTTGGATAGATCAACAATTGCGCACACTTTGATAAAGTGGTTCTAATATTTTTTAGGATGAACCAATCCTAATGAAATTTCGAACAATAATGTTATAAACTTTAAAAGACCTATATTTTACAAAACCAAAGAAAGATATAAATTTGAAACTTATTATATTAAAACAAATATTATCTATCACTCATCTATTTCTTCATCTAATTATCCTATTCTAAAATAGAGAAAAAACATTTAATTATTAAATTAAATACACATTATGAAAACACAATTCTTATGAATCAACCCACCGACATTTACATTACAAGTGAAATAGCATACACCCCTTGTCAACTCTCTCATACATAATTAATCTCACTAGTCTTATTTTGAAAAAAAATTAAAAATTCAAATATGTTGGCTATTTAAGCTTTACCCTATTTTCCATCGTGAACAAACGATAATGTTTCAGTTTTTTCTAACAAAAAATTATCTATAGCTATGTTCCTCCATACCCTAAGTAGGAATTTGAACTATTATCAATGTGGGGAGTACACAATGTGCAGAAGTCTTGGCAATTAGGAGAAAGTGTCCACTTGCATACGTAACAATTTCATGAATTTGGCCCTACAAATGCTACTTTTGATTATTGCCACAAGAATGATGAATATTATTCTAAATCTCGTCGACCAACAAGAATAGAAGTATACATGTGAAGCACTTTATTGTAGTCTGTGCAATAGACAATAATGTTTAGGATAGAGTGATGATCTGGAACACCTGACATATTTGTCTTGTGCCACGTTAAAAGTGAATTTCGTGTGTCACTTGCCTGCAAGAGTCTGAAGCACGATATTTTGCATGTTCGACACGATTAAACTGCATTTAAAGTCTAAAAGCCGAAATATGTTCTGGCATGAAACCATTTTGACGTTTAATACTTAATCGACTGTGCAGAGAATTGAGAACAGCAGATTTCTTCTTTTTTTGTAAGTTTAAACCTTTTTAATTTAGATCGACCTGTATGTTTTAGTATAGTGCTGAGCAATTAGAAATGAGGGAGAAATCTACGATGGATGACTATTTTGTTTATTGGAATGATGTAGATGAAGAGGAGTTAGCTGTGAAACGGGAGGAATTTCCCAATTCTCCAGAAGATGAAGATGACGTACCTTTTACTTGTAGTAGAAATTCAGCTGGAAGAAATCCCAAAGAACGTATTCGAAGTCTGCAATCCTCTCTCAAATCTGCCTTTGATGATTACTGTAAGCAGTTTCATGATATGGAAACCGAATTGGTTAGAGCTAAAGCAGAAAACAAGGAATTGTCTGAGAAAAACGACAAACTAGAAGAAGAGCTTCAGAAGGCTAAAGAGCAGGTAGAATCCAGTAAACAAAATCTTAAACAAACAAGAACCAAGCTGCAGGAGCTGTGTACAACATTTGCTGCAGTGAAAGACGAATGTGATAAAGTATGCAAACAAGAAGATACGGGAGCCGCTCCAGAAGCTTCTAAAAAGAGGAAATACGTTCTTAAGATTTATGAGATTAATGAGTGTGTGAATTGCCCGCTTTGCTTGGAAGCATGGACTCAAACCGGAGAGCATAATGTCTGGTATGTTATACATGCTAATGAGTCTCAAAAATAATTCTAATATTCTCTATTTGGGTAGAATTCTAATATTCATAAGTGTGGAACTCCAGTTCCCTTTCATGTGGGCATTTTTTTGGCAGGTCATGCATAACACAATGGATTAAAAAAGGTGGAACTCGTGGTTCTTCTAAGGTAAGTTTAATTTAACTCAGATTTTTTTTTATCTTTTTATGTGAGCTGCATGAGTTGATGGGACTGTAAACTTTTTTCAATCAAATTTAACTTTTATATGACTTGTTACAGTGCCCGCTATGTTCGACTAGGGCCACATTGAAAGAAATAAGAAATCACTATTTGTCACAAACGTATGATGGGGACGAGGAGATTTAGAAGGTAGATTACTCATCCTAATAATGTATCTTACCAAAGCAACTGTTTTGTGATAAGAACTTAATTTCAGTAAATTATTCTTCATGTTCTAATTATTTACAGTTTGGATAAAGAGTAGGACGTTATCTAACTGTGAACTGAATTTTACATGGTTGGGTTTGTCATTTTTCTTCTATTCAACAAAGCCAATATTTGATGTGAGACCTAGAACTTGACAGTCACCATTTCCTGTCACAGGAAATTTTATGACAATTTGGTTACTTAACTGCCTTTCAATTGACGTTTAAAAGAATATATTAAGAAAATTTGTTCAATTAATCCACGCCTACTCACACCTCATTAAAAACCTGAGATTCTTAAGAACTTTAGTTAAGATAGATAACTAATTTTTGATTGCACGTTTGTGAATCTAATTTTTGAATCTAAAGCATTGAAACCCATCTCGACAGCAGAAATGTTTAAGGTACTCTGTGTAACCATTGATTTAATGAAACTTTTGAGTTTAATTATTCAATGTGACCTTATATTAATGACTTACCAATTAAGATGAGTTGAAATGATAAAACTTTCATACTGAAAAAAAAAAACATTTCCAAAATTTCTATCAAATATATAACATGCACTCTGAATCCCTATAAAACATTGTTCCAGGATGTAAAAGGAGATAAATTAAACCCTAGGATGCTCTTTACATACCTTAGAAGGGAGTAAGTTAAATCTGTTCTAAAAATACCATCTAATACCTTGAAACTGTGTCATAAAATAGGCTTTATCAACATCACATACATATAATATCCCAGTTTTTGTGCATGTGAAGATGCCATTCTAGAATCTATCTTCAAAACCAAAAGTGGAGTGAGGTATATCTGGTTTCTGAAGTAATAACAGATCCCAAGTTTTGTACATTTGAGGATCTCATTCAAGAATTTATCTTCAAAACCAAAACAGAAACCCTGGTTGTTGATTAACCATTACAAAGGATCTAAGCTTTCTCTATTTAATATTCACCCTCTTACAGCCCAGAGGGTCTTTTCTGAGTCATATTTTCATACCAATGGAGAGAGGACTACTGTGACAAAAGAACCACTTTGTCTTCGACCCTGTTATAAAAACATGGAAATTTCACAATAATATTATTATTACTTCAAATTTTACAAATTTTCAAAGGGCAGTGAACTTATATTCCATTTAGAAGTCAAAATTTCAATGAATTATAGTTTTAAAATTCCTAAATATGAAAAAGATGGGTGTAGGATTGTAAAGAATGCAGAATAATAATTACTTTCACAACTTACAGACAATTAATTTTATAAATTTTAAAATTCAGGCTAACAATGAAAAAAGGTCCACAGACCATCAAATTCCAGGCTTTTTTAGTACCAATTTTCTTGGAAAATTCTCAAATTAGAATAATGGTGTATCGAAATTATGAAAATAATTACGCTATGTTATTGAAATATCAGCTCACTGACATCGTTCTTGCTTTTTTAACAGCTTGGAAGAAGATTGTGAAGGGAGGCTCATGCTCTATATCTTACTGCATTGAGTTTTAATTATTAAACTTTGAATGGTTGTTATAAGTGGGTAATCGGGGACATTGGAGGATATAATTTTTGAGTTATTAAGTAAAGTGGTTTTAAGTTACATAGTAAACATGCCACATTTTACCTCTTTTAAAAATTGGCATACATACAAAGGCTAAAGAGCAATCATTTTCCTTAAGGTACAAGGACAAAGAGATGCCATTAGATATCTTTGTTAAAGCTTATAGAGTTGTTTGATGGTGAATGCTTAAATTTGTTGAATCTTTATCAAGGCTTATAGAGTTAGGCTTATAGAGTTCTGATGGTGAATGCTTAAATCTGTTCAATCTTTGTTAAGGCTTATAGAGTTGTTTGATGGTGAATGCTTAAATCTCTTGGAATCTTTATTAAGGCTTACACAGTTGTTTGATGGTGAATGCTTAAATATCTTGCAATTTAAACTAAAGATGTTCTTGGAAAAATAGAGATGTAGACACAAACTTGATAGTGCAGGAGGTGAAGGCTTGTAGAGCGGCTTGAGAGAAGAATTTAGTCTCTTCAAGTTAAAATTAAAGATGGTATTTTAAAAAATATTCTATAGTATGATAGAAAAAGTCCCAATCATAGATAAGATGAAGATTCTTGTGAGAATGGTGACCAGATTGCAACTAAAGATCACATGTTGCTCAAGAATAACATAAAATTAAAATAATATTTTAATTTTTTTCAATCATATTTGGATTACATTACATTGGCTTACAAAGCCATTGATTTTCTCATGCAATCTAGAGAATAGTTTCCCAAAAATTAATTATTAATTTATTTGTTACTGTAAACTTAGGCAAATGTCTTCATTATCCAACTCTTGATCAACATCAACCAAAAGATTAAAATAATATTTTAATTTTTTTCAATCATATTTGGATTACATTACATTGGCTTACAAAGCCATTGATTTTCTCATGCAATCTAGAGAATAGTTTCCCAAAAATTAATTATTAATTTATTTGTTACTGTAAACTTAGGCAAATGTCTTCATTATCCAACTCTTGATCAACATCAACCAAAAGATTAAAATAATATTTTAATTTTTTTCAATCATATTTGGATTACATTACATTGGCTTACAAAGCCATTGATTTTCTCATGCAATCTAGAGAATAGTTTCCCAAAAATTAATAAATTAATTATTAATTTATTGGCTTACAAAGCCATTGATTTTCTCATGCAATCTAGAGAATAGTTTCCCAAAAATTAATAAATTAATTATTAATTTATTGGCTTACAAAGCCATTGATTTTCTCATGCAATCTAGAGAATAGTTTCCCAAAAATAAATTATATTTGTTACTGTAAACTTAGGCAAAATAATATTTTAATTTTTTTCAATCATATTTGGATTACATTACATTGGCTTACAAAGCCATTGATTTTCTCATGCAATCTAGAGAATAGTTTCCCAAAAATTAATTATTAATTTATTTGTTACTGTAAACTTAGGCAAAATAATATTTAAATTTTTTTCAATCATATTTGGATTACATTACATTGGCTTACAAAGCCATTGATTTTCTCATGCAATCTAGAGAATAGTTTCCCAAAAAATGTCTTCATTATCCAACTCTTGATCAACATCAACCAAAATTTCTTTGTCTGAGATAAATTTTCTAATATAATAATATATTATATACTACTTATCATATAGTTATATTATATTCAACTTTCTAATTGATATTAAATATTATTTAAATCTTATTAAATATTATCTAATAATTTATAGATTAAGTAAGTATTATTTATTATGTAGTTAAAACATATTTATATTTGTACACAATAATTTGCATCATTTAGATTCTACTTAATATTATATAATAATTTATAAATTGTTTTTTTTTAAATAGTCAATTAATTAAAATAAAAAAAATATTATCCAATAGATTCAATATATTATCATATATAATTTTAAATTACTTTGTTATATATATTTTATTTAGTATTGAAAGAAAATAAATAATAAATCTACAGTTAATTCTCATTATTTCATGTTTTTGATAATATAAGAAGCATTTATAATTCTCATTATTTCATGTTTTTTATAATATAAGAATTATTTCATGTTTTTGATAATATAAGAAGCATTTATAGGATGTTGTACCCTTTACATGATGAGCCCAAAGGGCCAAAAAGGAGAAAAACCATTAAACATAAAAAAAGTTTATAGTAACAACATACAAGAGACACAAACACAACCTAGAAACAACACATCATAGACCCAACCACTAATTGTTTATACCCTCCCATTTCTTGGCCAAGAGGTTTAAAACATCTTCCCCAATCCAGTTGGGGCCTTCATCCATGGTGTTTTTGTCCGTTTCCTCCTTGACTACATCTGAGAGAGTGAGAGTTGACCTGTGAATCATTTTGATAGTGAACCGAGCTAGGCAGTTAAATTTATGGTTCAACTTAGCAACCTACTCCTGCAACACTTTGAGCTCGTCCACCTTGCCTTCCTTACATTCTGGATCTCTACATCAGCACTGGTCCTAGAGTTTGAGGACCTGGTAGAGTCCTCTTCTCTGGATCTTTGCATCAGCACTGACCCTAGAGTTTGAGGACTTGGTAGAGTCCTCTTGAAGCATTTGGTTCAAATCAGAGAAATGACTAGGGTCTTCTATGGGTCCTTTATCATTCAACTTCTCAGTAGCTTTAGTTCCTTCAATTTTGCTGCTAGTATGAACCAAGTTATTTGAGATATCATCAATAGGGGTCTCTTTCTTGTGTTTTTCTAACCTGTGGGATCTTCTTACACCTGTCTATTTCGTCTCCATCTCAAAGCTAGCACCCACCATAGTATCACCCTTTGAATATTTTTCCTTGACACATTTACCTTCCTCGAAGACTGGAAGAACCCTCAGAAGCTGAGGCACATTTTTCCCTTTCCTTTTAGTTGCAAGTCTGCTAACCTTCTTTCATTTCAGTTCACAAAGCCCAACCATAGCACCCGACTGGGCCAACTTGACCTCATTATGTTATGTTATATAGATGTTATTAAATATTTTTTAAAACCGACCTTCCATTGTTGTGTGGTGGAAGTTTTTTTAAATCATTTTATTTGGAATTAAAAGTAATAAATAAATATTTACTTAGACATAACTAGTGTTTTAAAATATAGTATTTTCTAATGTAAATATCTTAAATATATTGGTAAAGGATGTCTTATTAATTTAATTTATACTATATTAAAAAAATATATTGTATTTTGTAATATATATATATATGTATTATATGGATATCTAGCCAACATGTGAGTGCTTAGGAATCTACGCCAGAAATTGAAGATGTGTTATGATATATTTTTGTCCTAACCTATCTTGTTTGTGACCACATCAAATATATTCAATTTGAGGAATATTTTTGGGCCGACTGATTATATGCTTCATGTTTCATCCACATGTTTCCTTGATGTCTCCACTTAGATTGATGTGTGCAAGTGTATGACATTGGAAGATGTAATAAGGTTGTTTTGGTCCTCTTTATCATCTAGAAAGGATTGCATTATGTTTTGGTGGCTGACTTGTTGAACTCATTGTTTGGATTCTTTCCTGACTAGCCTAATTGAAGTTTTGAAGTGTTGCGATGGATATAAATGCAAGATATTTTTATATGTATGTAAGATGGATTAGTATACAAGTGTGAAGAACTCTATGTGTGTGTGAGCTATATTGAATATCCAACAAAGTTAGTGCTACAGTGTGAAAGAGGAAAGATCAAGTTTGCTATAACGCCCCAATCAATAGAGTGTTGTCTTAGAAATCATTGTAATTCTCTTTAAATCATTTTGTAGCCTGATTTGAGATATTGAATCTCATCATTTCCTCTATGTCTTGCTTCTGGAGTTGGTTGGTGCTTTAGTGCTACACGTCCTTTGTATCTTTCTCTAAGGCAGTGAGCCTTCTTGCAAGTCTTTTTGGTAGTGAGTCTTTATATTGTGAGTTAATTGTCATCATGGTTTTTTTCTCATTGGGTTTTCCACATAAATATGGTGTCTCCTTATGCATGTGTGTTCTTTATTTCTTCCTCACTATTGTTAATCTAGCTAGAAGTAGAATTGCTATATCTTTCATTTCTTAAGGATAATTAAAGTTGTTGAGGATTGATCTATTATATCCTTCTTTTTTACTGTTATGCTTAAAGGTTTTGATCAAATAAAGTAGGTTGTATTATGTTGAAAGAGTTAAGTTATGGAATGCATTAAGTTTTTGATATGACTAAATCACCCCCTTCTTAGTCTCTAGGTCTGTTCAACAATATTTCCATAGGATCTTTAATCCCAGGGGCTAATGCTTCCCCCTGGACTCAATATCATCCTATCTCTTTAATATTGGGATAATTGAACCCATTTTGATCTATTCTAACTAGAATCTCTAAAACATAAACTTGGGAGGACTAAGATTGCCTAGGTGGCAATTTAGTCCCATTTTGAGTTTCTAAAATCTATGAATGTGATCCTGAGGTCCTATTTCTACACTTCCTTCTTCTCAGATCTTAGGTCCTAAAACTTTGAGATCTAGCCTATAGGTGAGTTTCCATGAAGATGACAACTTTGCAATGCAACTTTACAACTTTGCAATTTTGCACTTCAAATGATCTTCAAGACTTCCACCTAAATCTATAAACACAAAAACACAAGAGGAAAAATTTGTTGATTGTTAGTAAATGGGGGTTTTCCTTGGTCAAACCCCTTCTTGGTAATTAAACCTTGGAATAAAATAGAATAATGGAGGGAGATGATGAATGCACAAAGTGTTATGTTGCAACTCACCAAACCCTTGTTATGAAATCTGCAAACTTCTGTGAAGTGGCTAGCTTGAATGTAGATCTTGAATCAAATGAATGCTTGATAGATCTTGACTTGAATTGCTTGCTTGAATCAAAACCCTACATTACCAATGTTAGCTCAAAACTACACATGATGCAAGAATATATTTGACTTGATGCTTGAATCTTGATGATGGCTCCAAATGCTTGATGAATTTCTCTTGAATGCTCTTGTGAACTCAATTATTCTATAAGGATGAATACTTGAATGCTTGGGATGAAAAATGAGAGAAAAAACCTTGTATTTATACTTATCCTTGCTTAATATTTTGTAATTACACCACAACAAGCCAACATATGAATTCATTAATAAAAGGAGACTAAATCCCACCAAGATTTAAAATTAAATCTTGGAAAATAACTTGAGGGGGACTAAGATGCACTAGGTGGCATCTTAGTCTCGAGGCTTAAAACTCGGGGCACAGACTCCAAAAAGGATACCCTTTAAGGTGATTTTAAAAAGAGGGTCCCAAAACCTTTGGAGGACGAAGATGCCATAGGTGGTGTCTTAGTCCCAGTCCAAAAATCAAGGACACACAACCAGAATCATTAAATTATAATTTATCCTTTGATGTTTATTGAGATTAGCCATAAAACAATATAATTTATTAGGCTTGTGAATGCAAAATAGGACCAATTAATACATAAATACGGATAAATAAAGCAAAGTGGGCCCAAAAAAGTGTGAAAATTCAAGGGTATGCCTTTTTCCACACTACATTTAGCCCCCACTTTAGTGAGAGGATGAACTTGCTTCAAACTCACACTAAAGTAGCCAACCATGCAACCAAGAGGGGTTCAAATGTAAAAATTATAGTAAGATAGGATGAAAATAATCAAGAGTGTGGCCAAGCCCCCAAGATCAAGATCCTATATTAACATACCAACATCTAGGCACAAAGGAACACACTTGCAGATGATATATGAAGTCATAACTAGATCATAAGCATACACCATCAAAGATAGAAAAAGGAAAAAGAGAAAAGAAAAATGTAAAGGATCAAGATTCGACTGACCATCCAGAGCACTGTGGACTGGGTCTAGGTTGTTTTTCCAAAAAAGGTTTAAAAGTGGAACACATTTTCCACTATGCAAATAAAATGCATGCTCACAAGGGCTAGTGAAGCTAGTTGTCCACTTGGTGAGCCCCAAGAGATCCATATCAAATTCATACCCCCATGAGTATGGTAAGGATAAAGATAAAATGCATGCTCACAAGGGCTAGTGAAGCTAGTTTTTCACTAAGTGAGCCCCAGGAAACCATATCAATGCCATACCTCCATGAATTTAATAAGGTACAAGAATGCATGCTCACAAAGGCTAGTGAAACTAGTTGTTCACTAGGTGGGCCTCAAGGAACTATATCAATGCCATACCTCCATGACTTTAATCAGGTACTAAAAAAGAAAATGTACACAATAGGAAAGAGGGATGTTTGAAGGGATTTTTCTTAGTTCATGTGAGGTATTAATCTTAGGGGATATTGTTCCTAATGTCTCCAAGAGAGGACCAATAAAAGGATAAAAGATTCACAACTTAGGGAATGTAGTGTGTCGCATCACCACTAAGAGGAATGTAATATGATAAGATAGATCAAGGTATTGAAGTACATTACTCTGAATGTCAACACAAAGAGAAAAAATCATCACACGAAGTAAGAAAATCATGTCAAGAAACATGGAAAAAAAATGCCAATGTACATGCCCCCACTTTAAAGAAATTGCAAAACACCATGCTGTGAGCAATTACTTTAAAGTAGCAAAGGATAAATGCTAACAATAAAGAGGACATGAGAGCTTATTTTGAAATCCCTATGCCAAGTCGTATGTTTCTGATAAGCGACATCATGAACAAGTATGTCACATGCAATCCAACTTAAGGAATGTCATCCACATCCCAAGCTTGCTCGTACATATACATGGAAGGCAATCAACTTTCCAGAAGAGACAATGACAAGTGACATACAAAGAAAAGGCTACTTAATCCCTTTCTCGCACTTAGTGCAAGACAAGGATGAGCTGAAATGATTGATGAGAAACATGGTCATGTGAAAATTAGTATCAATTAGAGGAATTAGGTGCTTAAACATAAGGAAGAGCACCACACTCCTTAAGATGTTGAATTTTATCACGTAAATCCTTACATTCATTAGTAGCATGACCATGAACTCTATGACATGCACAAAATGAATTATTGTAGTAAAATTTATTTCGTTTTCTTGGAGGAAGAGATATTAATCAATCTTGGAGGAGTCTTGACAAGATACTCTCTTGATCAATAGTAGTATATGTTCCTTTATTTGTGCAAGATGTCATGCACACGCTAAATGATAAGGATTTAGATGAAAATGGAGATAAGGGAGGTAAACCTAGATCTTTCTTGAAAGATTATGGTATGTCGGTTTGCTTGGTGTGTTCATTGCATCCATATGTAGGAGGGAGACTATATCGAATACCATAACAATATTCCAAGTCAGATGAAGGGGGTTTATGTTTCAAAGAAGAATTGGTTTCTTTAAGAAAACATAAATCCTTTTTAAAGTTATGCATCATCTCCCCATGAGGGATGGGAGTTATATAGTCCCCATCACCACCATGGGGTAATTTTGTAGAACTAAGTTGAGCGAATGAAACAAAATCTTTTTTGGGTTTAGATTGTGAGATTTTTCACTCTCCTATAAAGGAAGGTGGAAAACCCCAATTGTCAATAGAACTTGTATCTAAAAAGGAATCATTTGTATATGAATCTTTGGACTTCAAGGGTGAGATTTTGGAAACTTTATTGAAACGAGGTGTAAAATCTAACAACCCCTAATTATCACTAAATAATTTTGTTGTAGGTGAAGGATTAACATCAACTTGTATAGGTTTAACTTTTGATTTTGGAATGAAGGTATTAGGGGAGTTGGAAATTTTGTAATCATATGATTCATAGCTTCTTTCATCTACTTCAACCATGTATATCTTGTTGTTGTATTCAAATTTCATTATACAGTGGAGAGTAGATGGGACTCCTTTCATAGCATTAATCCATGGTCTCCCTAAGAGAAGACTATATGAAAGAGATCTTGGCATGATATCGATAGGGGTAGGAAACACTACAAATCTGACCTCAATAGGTAATGCGATCATTCCTCGTGGTTTCCTATGAACATTTCCAAAGCCACAAATATGATCATCATTAATTTGAATAAGCCTCTTGTTTGTGCCAATTTTTTCTAGGAATTCAATGCTCCAAACATTAATTTCTACTCCCTTATCTATGAGAGTGTGGCTAATTGTAGTTTCATTAATGATCACCTTTATCATCAAGGCTTCATTCTTGTTTTGAGTCTCAAGTGATGGAAATTCATGTTTATGGAATGTAATTTCTGATTGTGTGACTTGCATGGGATGAAAGGAGGATGTTACATTATTCAATTTCATATAAGATTGGATCTCTTCCTACTTTATTTGCAATATTTTTTGAAATAGAAACTTGTATGTAGGTGATAGTTGAATGAGTTGCCATATGGATATATTAGAGGGAGTCTCTTTAAGATCTGCAGCACTAGGCACAATAAGTTGAGGCAATTGTGATGTTGTGGGAGCAACTTGTGGTCCCCTACATTTTTGATCAACCATGTTATATCTTGGTTTCCACCAAACATTGTAAGATTGCATCACAGATTTCAAGAAATCTATTAGTTTGTTATGTAATTCACTAATAGGAGGTGACTTAGGAAGCTCACTAATTAAAGGAGATCCAATTTGTGTCATCATAACCTCAACAAACTTGTGGCTATTTTCATTATCTCTTAGTGAAGAGGAGTCTAATGCCACGTCATCATCTTCATCTAAGGAAGCTCCTTTATATGTGTCAATGTTCAGGAATTCTTGCAACATGATATCCTCCCTAGGAGGAGAATTTTTAGGAGAAATACAAACTAAATGTTCATGACATTCAAAGGTTGATTCTTCTAAAATGACTTCATCGCAAGTAGGGGGATGGTCAATGGTTGAATTGTCTTGCTCAATAAGGGTTTCCCTAGGTAGAGGGAGACAATTAAGATTCTCATGACTTTCATCTATTTCATTTTCTATCATCAAAGTATATTCTTCATAGCTATAAGAGATACTAGGAGAAGAACAAATATGATTATCATGATCATTTATGACTTCATTCCTTTGTTCCCTGATGTTTTCCAAAATAGGATAGGTTGGGGAAGGATCATATTTAGATGGTTGTTATAGACCAGAAAGGTTTGATCATCTAACACCAACATATCCTTATCATTTACAATCTCATCTTCCACCAAATAATTCTCAAAAGAAAGAGGGGAATGGAAATTAGGTAAGGTAATGTTTAGGAATGTGTCTATGATCTCATTCTCTTGTGCTATAATATCTTCCCAAAGGGGATGATTAGAAGGACAAGCAAAAATTTCATGATTCTCAATGATTGTATCTTCTTTCACCCAGATACCTTTGTCACTAAAAGGAGAGGTATCAAGAGAAGAAAAAATATGATCATCATGGTTATCTATGTTTGTATTCTCTTCTATCACATCATCCTCACAAATAGGAAAGATAGGAAGGGGTGTAGGTTAAGGCAATCATCACTATTTTCACTTTCTTGTTCTAAGAGACTCTCATAACTAGGGAATGCATTAGATGAATGACTAACATGCTTATTGACTAAATTTTTCTTTGAAAACTTGGAAAGGACTGATACCAACATTTGTGAAAAGTAATCTATGTAAACTAAAAATGTAATGTAAAGGACCAAAATAAAATTTATAAATGCAATTTTTAGATTTCAAACAAGGTAATTTACTAATTTTACACTAGGCAATGAAATGTTGTGAATGCAAATTTGGAATGAGGCAATGCATGTAATGAACAAATTTAATCTAGATTTAGTAAAATGCATGAAACAAAAGCTCATCCCACTAAAATAGATAAGGTCAATGGCAGCAAAAAAAAGCACAGAAAAGCAGATTTAAACCATGAAAACTGCAACTTCAGAGTCCATAGGGACTAAGATGCTAGCAAGGGAATCTTTGTCCTAATGATGAAAATTTGAAGTTACAAAAACTAGAACAAAGAGAAAACAATATAGATAGGGTTCTAAGCTAAAAACCCACAGAGGGACTAAGATGCCAGTAAGGGTGTTTTAGTCCCAGTAAAGGTTTTTTAGAAAAATAGCAAAGACTGAGTTGATATCAATGTTCCTAGGTTTCCTACCCAAGGACCCAATGTTTAGAAATAGAAAAGTGTGCAAATGAATGTAAGAAAGAGTGACTAATGACAAGAAATTGTATGCAAAGTCTGAATGCAATAACAATGTTCCTAAATGAAATTAGGATAATTAACAATGCACTTTTATGTTTTTCAATGAGATAAGATGATGCGAGAAAGCAAAAATGCAACCTATATTCACTTTCACTAATACAAATGTGAGAAACCCTAGATGCACTTTCAGTAATGCAAGATGCAATTCAGGAATGAATGCAACCTAGATCTAGGACCTTAGTGAACTCCAAATCAGCCTATGTAATGCCATTGCTTTGTACTTCTTTTTGTTTTAATAAATTTTTACCCCTCCTTTATGTTAAAAGTGAACTCCAAATTGTCCAAAATGTCAGGTTTACCAAAATGATTAATAGGAAAAATGGATGCTTTATAACCTAGGTCATATAACACCACTCTTCTCCAATTATCATTCAAGGATGTCCTAGGATCCCAAATTGGATTGAATATCAAAACAAAGTTGAGTCAATTCTCAAGAAGGGAGACCTAGGAAGATTCCTTAGGCTTTGAAGGGTTCACCATCAAGCAAAATATTGGAAAAGAAAACTCAACATTTAGCTTACAAAACCTAATAATGCAAGCCAAATAATGAATGCAAATGATGAAATTATGCAAAAAAAAGTTAGGATGTGTGTACCTGGGGAGATTGGAAATTTAAAGAGGATTTTGGAAATGTAAAGATGTTGTCAAAATATGCTAGGGAGTACTAAGACACCCTTACTATTGTCTTATTCCCACTGTTGTTTTTTGGGGTAGATGCAAAATCTTCAGATACCAGAACTAGATCTAAAAGAATCTCTGAAAAATACCCTCGAGAGGACTAAGATGCCCTAGGTGGTTACTTAGTCCCAACTTGAATGTTTGAAATCTCTAAATATGATCCCAAGGTCCAATTTCTACACTTCCTTCTTCTCAAATCATAAGTCCTGAAAATTTCAGATTTGGCCTGTAGGTGAGTTTCCATGATGATGACAACTTTGCAACTTTGAAATTCAAATGATCTTTAAGACTTCGACCTAAATCTATAAACACAAACATGCAAGAGAGGAAAAACTTCTTGATTGTTAGTAAATGGGGGTTTCCATTGGTCAAACCCCTTATTGGTAATTAAACCTTGAAATAAAATGGAATAATGGAGGGAGATGATGAATGAACAAAGTGCTATGTTACAACTCACCAAAACCTTGTTATGAAATCTACAAACTTGTGTGAAGTGGCTAGCTTGAATGTAGACCTTGAATCAAATGAATGATTGATAGATCTTGACTTGAATTTCTTGCTTGAATCAAAACCATACATCATAAATGTTAGCTCAAAAATACACATGATGCAAGAATATCTTTGACATGATGCTTGAATCTTGATGATGGTTCCAAATTCTTGATGAATTTCTCTTGAATGCTCTTGTGAACTCAATTATGCTATAAGGATGAATAATTGAATGCTTGGGATGAAAAATGAGAGAAAGAACCTTGTATTTATACTTATCCATGCTTAATATCCTGAAATTACACCACAGCAAGCCAACATATGAATTCATTAATATAAGGAGGGTAAATTCCACCAAGATTTGAAATTAAATCCTAGCATCTTAGTCCCGAGGCTTAAAACTCGGGGCATAGACTCCAAAAAGGGTTCCCTTTAAGGTGCTTTTAAGAAGAGGGTCCCAAGACCTATGGAGGAAAAAGATTCCCAAAATGGCATCTTAGTCCCAGTCCAAAAATCAAGGACACATAGTTAGAATCATTAAATTATCATTTATTCTTTGATGTTTGTTAGGATTAGCCATAAAAAGATATAATTTACTAGGATTGTGGATACAAAATAGGACCAATTAAGATATAAATAGGGATAAATAAAGCAAGGTGGGCCCAAACAAGTGTGAAAATGCAAGGGTATGCATTTTCCTACACTACAGACATTAACTAACAGTATTTAGTTTATGCCCAATTTTTTTGATAATTTTTTCATGAATATTTGTTTTCTTTACTAATTTTCAATGCACATACACTTCTTGAAAAAATATAAATTTGGCCATGCTACCCCTATAGATTTTGAAAACTAATTCAAAAAAAATAAAAAAAAAATCAATATGTAAATAATGGAGTCTAGTTTCTAAAATTGTAATTTATTAGAAATTTTGATGAATGGTTAATTTATAATTAAAAAAACACCAAACACTGGTTTTTTCCAAAACATAGACACACAAATAAAATAAATTAAAGATGAAAGGATTAACATTGTAAAAATGTGAAAAAATTATATTGTTAGATAGCTAAGAGAGAGCCTAACATTACCTAGGTGTTTGATTTGTTCGACCTTAAAACACGTGCAAACCTAATGGTTAGCAAGAACGAGATTATGTGAAATTTTGTAGAATATGCAAAAACATGTCTTTGGACATTGGGAAGGCCCGCCAAGCCTTTGAGTTGAAAATTCAAAGAAAATCCAAGTCAAAGTCTTGGGGATTCCCAAAGCAAGACAAAATGCAAGCACGCTATAATGCACTTGTATTTTGGTCTACATTTTTTTTTCTTCTCTTTCTTTTTCCTTTTTTCTTGTTATCGTTGAGGGAAATTATTTACATGAATGTTTACTTTCTTATACTTTAATTTATATTTCATTTATATAGTTTCAACATTTCAAAATGGTTTCGTATCTCTAGGAGTTATAATGCAAATTCTATTTTTTGGAAGATCTCACAAATTTCAAGCTTAGTCAAATTTCAATAATCAGCATGCCAAATTTCAATAATTAGGAGGTCAAATTTTAGTAATCAGCAAGTTGTATTATTTCTCTCTCTATCTCATTCATTTTTTATCCCTCACAATCTAGACCTCTCTCTCACTATCTCCATCCCTCTCTCTATCTATCTTCCCCCCCCCCTCTCTCTCTCTCTCTCTCCTGCCACTTCTCTCCTCTCTCCCCTCCTCTCTACCTACCTCTCTCCTCCATAACTCTCTACCACTCTCTCTATTTCTCTCCATCTCACCTCTCACCTCTCTCGGCTCCATGCTTCTCTCTTCCTCTGCTGCTTTCCTCTCTACTCTCTATCTCCTAATCCCTATCTCTACTTACCTCTACATCCATCACACCCTACCACTCTCTCTCTACACCTCTCTACCCACCTTTCTTTCCTTCCCTACCTCTCCTCCCCCCCTCATTCCCTCTACTTCTCTCTTTATCTCCTCTCTCTCTACCTCTCCTTCCCTCTCTAGTTCTCTTTATCTCCTCACTCACTCTCTCTACCTACCTCTCCTTTCATCACTCTATTTTTCTCTATCTCACCTCTCTCTCTCCCTCACTACATCTCCCTCCCTCTATACTTATTTATATCTCCCCTCTTCCTCTCTACCTACCTCTCCGTCCATCATAACCTACCACTCTCTCTCTATTACTCTCTATCTCACCTGTTAAGGTTTTCATCCATAACTTCTCTTATTATTGCCTATGTTTTTTGTCAAAAACCAACATGTGCTAGTTTTAGGATAGATTTTTATTTTGTCATTGATTCTTGAAACAAATTACATTTTTTAAACTAGACTCCATTCTAGACATGATAAAAAAATCAATTTTTGATTGGTTTTCAAAAAAATTAGGGGGAACACTCAAATTTTGCCTTTTTAGGATGTGTCTAGTTCAAAAATTCATAGAACATTATATATTCATCAAAAAATTAGACAAAAGAACAAGGACAAACTATATGGTGTTAGCTAATTTCTCACCATTTAGATTTTTAAAATTCTAAAAAAAAGTTAATGAAAAAGGGGGGCCCACATATGTTATGCTATTTTTTTGATAAAAAAAAGACTTATTTTTTCCTTCCCCTTTTGAAACCTTTAATCTTCATTATTTGAAAAAAAAATAGTATCTTAGAAACTAGACTCGGAGCACTTCAACTCTTGTTCTTGTTGTACATTCAAACTTTGAGTGTAACTATCTTCATTTTTTTGTGCACATAAGACTTTGCTGATTTAAAAAAAAAGTGGCATCTTAAGAGCCAATTTTGTGTCACAAATTGGTGCACTTACCCTTGGATTATCCATAAACCTTGAAATTAGACTCACTACATACATTATACCAAGTCTAATTGCAGTAAAAAACATAAAACTTCTAACCATGATTTTTTATAAGGTTGGGTTGATATTGTTACTACAATCATCCTTAATTTCAAACCTATGGTTGTTAGTATTGGATTATGTTTTTTGTTTAGCATATTAAACCTCTTCAAGATATTTATTACATACTTTGATTGAGAAATAAAGATTCCATGTTTCATTTTCTGCACTTCTATGCCTAGAAAATATCTTTTAAACATTCCTAAATTTGTCATCTCAAACTCATTTTTCATGGTTTCTTTGAAATCATAAATAAGGATATCATCATTCCCCTTGAATATTAAGTCATCTACATTAAAAAAACAATATAATATCTTACCATAATTTTCCTTGATGTAGAGAGTAGACTCATCATCTCTTTTTCTAAAGCCATTGCTCAAAATGTATGTGTCAATTCTATTGTAGCATTCCCATGGCGCTTTCTTCAAACTATAAAGTGTCATTTTTAGCTTATACACTTTGTCTTCTTTCTCTATTACCTCATATAAAGGTGGTTGATACAAATACATACTTACCCTTTTAATACTCTATTTAAGAAGGCTAATTTCAAGTTCATTTTAAATACTTTTGATTGGTGTTGGACTGCTATTGCAAAGATCGCTCTCGCAGACTCCATTCTTGCAAGTATAACATATGTTTCATTATATTCTTTTTTTGCAAGTTTTTTTTGTATCACCTAATATCTAATCTTATATTATGCCTTTCAATCCTTCTTTTTATATTAAAATTTTGGTCTTATAAACCCACTTTACACATATAACATCTTTTAAATTGTTGTAGAAGAATCACTAATTCTCATGTTTCATTCTTTTCTATAGCATTTATTTCTTCATCCATTGTATTTACCCATTTTCATCTTTAATTTTATCTTCAAAGTGAATAGGATCTTCGACATGTGAATATAATGCAAAAAGAGAATTCAAACCTATACTATTCTCACCTTCATTTTTCTCATAAATATCTATCATACTTCTATTTTTTTTCTTCTCAAGATTTTGAGTGTTGGATTTGACATGTAACTTGAGGTTGAATTTGTAGAACGTAACTTGATGGGTTTGCACAAAAGTTCATGCTACTAATGTTGTTTTTCTTTCCCATTTGAATGTGTGCTTTCTTGAATGCATGGGGTTGTCCTTGTTCTTATTGAAGGTGTCACCTAGGGAACACTTTATTGAGCTTGAATGAGAGTGGGAGAAGTCACAGTTGAAGGGGTACATGTCTTCCAATATTATTTATTCTCTATATTATTGTAGTAGGCATGATATTAAATTCACTATTTTCTCTAAGTTGACAGCCCATACTTCCTCTTCTATGACTTGAACACCTTTGTTGATTATTACCTTTTTGGTTATCACTATATCCCACAACTATGCATCTTTCTCTTTTCTAATTTAATTTATTTCTCAATTCATTTGGGATATTTGCATATGCCATACATCCAAATACTCTCATATGAGCAACAATATATTTTCTTCCACTCCATGCTTCTTACAAAATCATATTCTTTAAACTTTTGGTTGGACATCTATTCATTACATATATTACCCATGCTATGGCTTCAACCCAATATTCATTTGCCAAATGTTTTTCTTATAACATGCTTCTACCCATTTCCATGATTGTTTTATTTTTTCTTTTAGCAATACCATTATTTTAAGGTGTGTATTTAGTAGTGAATTGTTTGTGAATACCATGATATTTATAAAATCTTAGGAAATTATTTGATATGTACTCACCATCTTTATTTGTTTTCAATGCTTTGATGTAGTGCCCACTTTTCTTGTTAACAAGAGCCTTGAATTGGATAAAGAACTCAAATGTTTCATCCTTATACCTTAGGAAGTAGACCCATGTTTTTCCTATGTAATCATTAATGAATGTCATGAAATAATATCTTACATCAATTGAGCATGTTTACATAGGTCCACACAAATCTGAATGGACAATTTCTAATGGTTTTGTTGCCCTTATTGACTTTCCTACTAGAAATGATTCTCTATTATGTTTTCCAAAAACGAATCCTTCACATACTCTTGCTAGTTTCTCTATGAGTCTAAATCCTCTTACTATGTTTTTCCTATGCAATAGATTTTGACCTTGGGGTATGTGCAGGATCATGATGGGCCAAAAAGTGGCAATATGATGGGTATGTGGCTGATGAATTTTTCTTACACAAAATTGATGAAATGAAAAGGGTTTTTAAAGGATATTCTCAGCTTTTGACCATTATAAATTATGCTTTACTTTGAATTTAATAACTAGTTATTATTCATTTTCTATTCAAATAACGACTAAAGTCCTGATTGATAGACTGATTGAAAAACATCTATAGATTTCAAATGGTATCACATTTTTTGAATCCAAAATATGTGTCACATTCTATGCTTCACATACTATAGGATTAAAAAAAGAAAAATTGAATTTCATGAAGTTTTGACCAAGTTAAGGTGGTTAGACATACGAGTTTTTTATATCTTTTAAAAGTTGTAATAAAAAATTTATAATTAATTATTTACTTGGAAAAAAATTACAAAAAATATGCATCACATCGAGGAATGAGTCCTCTACTTATGTCTAAAATATTATAATTTTTTTTTATCATTTTATTGTGGTTAGGGTGGTTAGACAAACACCTACTTCTTATTTTTTCCCTGAAATTTAAGTACTATTGCATTGAAATTTCAAATTTTCACCAAATAGATTTTTTTTTATTAAACAAACCTAGTAGTTTAGAAACTAAATTCAATTATTTACAAATTCCATTCTTACATATTTTTGAAATAATATAGATAACTTATTCAAATTTTTACGTCAAGTTTCCTAACTTTGATTTTTCTAATTTTTTTGCCACTTAAGGGCTTGTTTTTTCCATGATGATCCTATACATACCCCTTGTAGCATTGTAGATTGTCACCTATGATAATTTCACACTAGATTTTTCTCCCTCCTATGTGTTTTGACCTAATTATGTGAACTTAATTTTCTAAATTATGCATTCCATGGCCCATTTATACATTTATCAAGGAATTAAATATATAAAATAAAAGTATACATTTAATATTTTTCCCTCAATACTTAACATCCCAAAAATACAGCTTGGACAAGGTCACCCTTGGTGACCTCCTCCCCTATTTTGGCTCATAATTTAAATATGTCAAAGATGAAAATTTATTATTTAAATTTCAAATTTTGAATGTCATCTATTGGGATTTAATTTGTGGGAAATTAAATTAATTTCCTATAGATACCTAGTCATTTCATCATTTGAAAACTAAGGAGCAATAAAAATTACTTTCAAGAGAAATTGTTATACTTCAATATCATTCAAGAGAAAAATTATTACATCATTTCATTGTCAAAGTATCATGTCAAGTTTTATGTGAGTTTGTTCATTTTTATGCATACATTTTGTTTGTGGTGACTTACATTTGTAGGTCTTTAAAGCAAGCCAATCCAAGTTGCAATCAAGCCTTCAGGATATGTGTATGAATTTAGTCCTTCAAGGAAATCATATTTGATTGGTGTGTTGCATCCAATTGTTTACTCATCATTCATTTATCATTTATCCTCTATCCTCAAAGGGATAAGCTCTCTTCATCAATTTTTCATAGAGGTGAAAAAACCAACATGGGGTTTGAATGAGGAAAGCCATTATATATGAAACAACCCTTCCTCTCTCTTTCAATGTGTAGGTTATAGATTTGAAGAATATTAAAGACCATTTTTTTATTGATGCAATTGAAACCATACAAATTGACAAGATACAAAAACTTAATTATCTCACCATTCGATGAAGATTTGATAGTGAGATGCAAGAGGAAGAATCCTCTAATAAAACACTTGAGGACTGTAAAAGAAGATTTTAGTTTTAGTCATCCATGATACAAGGGTACCTTGGGTGGCCTTTTCTAATCAAATTAAATCACAAGTGCACATAGGTTTTCTCAGTCTATTTTTGATCATTAAATTTATCTATTAATTTCCAACTTGTCCATTTTCATAACAAAACAGTGCATTTTTTATTGTTAGCTATTCATATAATTTTATTTCATCAAAGATTCATTGCAAATCAATTCTAAACAATCCCAAATTCAGATCCCAAGGGTTTATTGACTCACCTTCTAGGGTGTAAGTTAATCTTATGCCTTTGGTTGATCTAAATTTCAATGATCCATGTTTAGAAAGCTATGAAATCCTAAGTGAAGTCCTAGGGTTTCATTTTTTCAACATATTATTTTTTTGAACCTTTAATGCATTAACATTATAAACCTTATGAAATATTAAGCATATGACCTTAGATCTAAGTTTAGCATTGCACTGTTTTGCATTCATTATTTAACCATCTATTTTTTGCATAAGAAAGCATAAAAAAATCAAAAAATTGCATATCATATTGCATCTTAGGTTCCAATAGGGTTAATTCTAGTCATCATAGGTAAGATATACATCTTAATTGTGCCTATAAATCTGAATTAGGTCATCTTAAAAATGAAATCAAATTTGAAAATTTCCATTCATTCCATTCATTACATTCATTTAGGCATTTTATATATAGTCAAAATGGTGAAAATTTGCATTGTTTTGTCACAAATAGATATCAAGATCATCATTTTTGAGATTTTGCAAATTAGTCCATATGTCAATTGTTTCATTTTACATCTGAAAATTACATTTGAAATCTCATTTTATTGCTTTCAAACATTTCAAAAATTATTTGTAGACTTGGATTATTCAATGCATTATCATAAATCAATAGAACTTAAGAAAAATATTTACTTTCAGATCTTCATAGTCACAAAACAAAAACATTCAAAATTATTACAAACATTCAAAATTTGAATTTAGTCGAAATATTTCCTAGAGAAGGGCACCCTTAGTGGCCTTATCTAAGCCATTTTTTCTTAGATTTCTGTGACAGAACCTTCTCTAGATTTTCTATCTAGATCCGCTAACAGTTTTTAGGACATTGTGAACTTCATTGCACATATCGTATTGTCATAATGGCTAACAGTTTTAGTAAAATTTTGACTTCCTTGAAATCCTTGGTTGATGTTTCCTACTACATGTTTTAAAATGAATCTAATTTAGATGATAAAACTCATATTCCTTCATCTCCCAATGTATATCTCCTTAATGAATATGTCTTGAGGAAAGAGGAGGAAATCATGAATAAATTCATGGATAATTCCTTTCTTAACCTTGAGAACAATGTGGTCCTTTGTCCATCAATAGAATGGCCTACTCAACCATATCAATAATCAACAACACCCACCATACTGGTGCTTCAATTTTTTACACATCACATAGGGAATGTGATTTATAATTCATACCTCAACCTAGGCACATGAAAGAACCTACAAATAATGTTCGTGATAAGATTATACCACCTAGTGATCCTTTATCCTATGAAAAAAAAGTTATTGACACACCTATTATCTTGGAGCAACGCAATGGTAAAGGCTTTAGGATCTTAACACAACAAGGATGTGATAGAAAGAAAAAATATGAAATCCATTCCCTTTTAGAACAAATACCATTTGGAGAAACAAAAGGAATAGGTTACTAAGGTCCTCCACCTTTATATCAAACATTTGTTGCACCATCCAAACCAAGAAAGATCCATGGTCCTAGATTAGAAAAGGTTTTCTACTTGCTCCATAGCCTTTTTCTAAGACTAAGTGTACTTTAGGCACACTTTTATATGTGCACGATTCATTACATTACCACCTGCCTAGGAAAGAAGAGATACTAATTGAAAGAATAAAAACATATCATGTTATGCATATCAGAGAACATTTGGAAACATTATCGATGGATGTCACATTTTGAAGAAGAAAATAGAAGAGTTAGATCTAAGTACAATGATAAATTTGATAAAATAGTAGATTAAACTACATTCATTTTTTCTCCTTTCTATGTGGTAAGTGTAGTATCATATAATGCTCATTACCATGCATGGAGGTATAAATTTGGTTTTATGCAATCATCATTTATTTTGTCTCAACTTTGTCCCTACCCTTGGGGGGCAAGGGTTAGGTAGCCTTATCTTAGGTGCATTCCTTATTACAAGGGATCCCTTTATATCTCCTTAAAATGTTAGTGTAGAAAATAAACTAACATTTTAAGAGACATATATAGTACCCCTCGCATTGTTTGCATAAAAAATGGTCCCTTTTTAGTGACGATATCATACATCTCCTACAAAGTGTGACCTTGTTAACAGTAATATTATATGAATGTGTTTTAAAGTGTGGCCTTATGAACATATGTTAGTGTCTCTTTTGTGGTGATATTAGGCTTGATATCCCCTAAAAGCATGACTTTTTCTTGACATGTTATGTTCCCTTTAGTGGTAATACTATGGCTAGTATTCCCTAAAGTGTGACCCTTCATTCCATGATCTATCCTCTCTTAGTGGTGGTATCATGTGTGATATTCCCTAAGGTGTGACCTTTTATTTATTGAGAAATGCCCCTTTGATATTTTTCATGCACCCTTGTGTGGTGTTGTTGTTTATATTTCCCAATGAGGTGTGGATTTGCAATATTCATCCCTTGCAACAGGGTATGTGCAAGATCATCATGGAAAAAATAGGCCCCTAAGTGGCAAAAAATTTAGGAAAATCAGAGTTAGGCAAGAATAGAATTTGTAGAAAATTGAATGTAGTTTCTAAACCACTAGGTTTATTTTTTGAAAAAAAAAATCTATTTGGTGAAATTTTGAAATTTCAATGTAGTAGTACTTAAATTCTAGGGAAAAAATAAGAAGTAGGTGTCTATCTAACCACCCTAACCGCAGTAAAATGATAATATTTTTTTATAAAATTTTAGATATAAGTAGAGGACTCATGTCCCAATGTGATTCATATTTTTTTGTAATTTTTTTCCAAGTAAATAATTAATTATGAATTATTACAACTTTTAAAAAATATAAAAACTTGTATTTCTAACCACCTAAACTTGGTCAAAAATTCATGAAATTCATTTTTTTTTAATTAATCCTATAGCATGCACAACGTAGAATGTGACATGTTTTAGATTCAAAAAATGTGATACCGTTTGAAAGCTATAGATGTTTTTCAATGAGCCTATCAATCAGGACTTTAGTTGTAATTTAAATAGAAAATGAATAATAATTATTTATTAAATTCAAAGTAAAGCATAATTTATATTGGTGGAAAGCTAACAATCTCCTTTACAAACCCTTTTCATTTCATCAATTTTGGGTTAAAAAAAGTCGTCAACCACATACCCTACACATACCCACCATATCAGGCTACTTTTTGGCCCATGATGATCTTGCACATACCCAACACTAAACTTTATGCACCCTTTGAGATGAGTTTTATTCATCCCTTGAGGTGAGTTTTGTCCATCCCCTATGATCTTAAATTTTGTGCACCCCAAGGTTATTTGTCTGTCCCCTATGACGTTAAGCTTCATATGCTACTTAAAGCGATAATTTGCAAGATATTCCATGGATTTGGCATAGCATAGCTTGTTGATTCATGAATTTGAGCATCATTTTTAACATGAAAACCTAGCATAACACAACTTTATTTCCAGTGGAGCCATGTGTTTCATATTTTTATTAACATAATGCAACTTGGTAGCCTTGTGGAACCCATCATATTACATGGACACCTAGCATGATGTAGCTTTCTTGATAGTAGATCCATGTGGCTTGTGACTGATTTGGCATCATACAGTTTGAAATTCCCCATGAGAGAACTCTTTATTCTAACATACATTCAAGATATGAAATTTGGTGTTTGAGACAAATTCAAGACTACGGTATCTTTTCCTTACCAACTCGAATCTTTTAATACTAACCTTGCAGGTTTGTGTTTTTGTGTCTTTTATATTCGTTATTATGTTTGTATTATGTTTGCATTATGTTCTTTTCATATTACATTGTTTTGTGCTTTATGCTATTGTAGTGACAATTTTTTTTTCCCTTTTCACACTTAGTTTGGGAATGATTAACATTAAAATGAACCTAATGTCACCTTGATCTAGTGTTGTTATGTGTTTTACACATTCACATTATGTTTAGGGCCCTTTTAAGCTAAATAGACCTAATTCTTGCCTTAATTTAGTGTATTTATTTACACCTTCACATTAAATGGACCTAATGATGCCTTATTTAGGGTTTTGTAAAGTGTATCCTAACATTTTCACACTAATCTAGGGTTTTATTAATTAATTAGGCTTATCTATGCCTTAATTGGCCCTATTTTGCATCCACAAGCCTTATTAAATGCATTTTTCTAGAGATAATCCTGACACATATCAAATAACCAATCGTAAGTTTAGTGTTTTGGGTCGTGTTCCATATTTAGTGGTTTGGGACTCATACGCCACCTTGTGTGTATGAGTCCCACCTAGGTCTTGGGACTTTATTTTGAATCTCACATTAAACAAGACCTATCTTGGAGTGTGTTCCCTAGTTTTGAGCCACTACAACTCATACACCACCATGGGCGTATGAGTCCCACTCCAATCAGGACCTAATTTAAATTCAATTTTTGGTGGGATTTTATCTTCCTAGATCTAATTTCATCTTGTAGTGTTGTGATTTTGAGAAATTTCGCATAAATAAGTATAAATGTACAAGGTTATTTCATCATTTCAACGCCTAAGAAATAATAGAATTATTTCATAAGAAATCAAAAGCACTTTCACAAGAGTTCACAGGAATATTCAAGGAAATTCAAGAGAATTTCTAAAGCATTTCAAGGGTAGATTATTCATAATTTGTTGCAGTAGTTCAAGATCCCTGATCATGTCAAAGGCATAATGCATCAAGCATGTTGTTTAGCTAGTGTTGTGATGTAGTATTCAAGATCCAACTTAAGCATTGTTCCACATCAAATTCAAGATCAATATCTACATTACTCATGGACACTTCATGTTATATTATAGGTTTATATTACAATACATCATTTGAGGTATCATTATTCACATTTCAGGTTTCATGTTTCATATTTCATTGTTTCATCATAAGGTTTAATTACCTAAATAGGGTTTGACCAAGACAAGCCCCTATTCCCTAACAATCAACAAGTTTTTTTTCTCTCTACATGTGTGATTGCAGATCTTGGTGTCTTGGAACTTAAAGGATGTTTGAAGACTAAGTTACAAGATTGAAGAAAGTTGTCTGAGCTATCTCCTTACAATATCATGAAAAGTCACCTATAGGCTAGAATTCAAGGTTTCTGACTCAAAGATTTGGTAGGAAGAAAGCTACAAGAAATCACCAGAGAACACTAGGATTTCAACCAAACCCTAGTACTGGGACTAAATCATCACTTGTGGTGTATGAGTCCTAGTACTGATATTTTCTAGGTTTTAGGAGGTTCAGATCTATCCCTATGAGATTCTAGTTGTGGCACAAAAACCCTAGTCTGGGACTAAATCACCTAGAGTGGTGTATGAGTCCCAATGGGAATCAAACAATAGGTTTTTAGGGTTTTGGAGCTTTTTTGACCTCATCACTTTCCTAGGTGCACCTCTCTACTTTCTTAGTCTTTTATTCTACATTTTAGTTTCATTTCCTAGGTCATTTAGTTAAGTTTTGCATGTCATTTACATTTCTTGTCTTTCCAAACCTTTGCTTGGTGGTTAATCCACTTTTATTCTTTAATCACACCCCTATGACACCTTATTGTAGATCTCTTTCCCTCATTTCCATCCCTAGTTTGATATCTCTAGGTTTTCCTTGAATGGAACGTGAAGGAAATTGGTCTAGGTCCCTAAACCCTAGTTAGTTTTCCACCTCCCAAAAGGTGGAACACCTATTTTCTTCATTTCATTTTGGTGAACCCAATCTTTAGAACACCTTTATTTGTTGTTTGGAGTGCATCATAATGCTAGATCTAGCTAGCATTAAATTTTCATTAGGTCTTGCATTAGTTAATTGGATTCTAGGGTTTCTAAATCTTGCAATAGTGAAAAGTTCATATAGGTTGCATTTTTGCATCTTAGATCATTCAATTTCATTGAAATTATATAATTGCAAAAAATCAACGCAAAATACAAGTTAGAAACCCTAGAAATAAATTAGAATTTGCTAAAATTGGTGCAAAAGCCCTAATCTAGGATTCATACACCTCTCTAGGAAATTTAGTTCTAGTACAGGTTGTTTTGCCTACTTTTTGAGGATTCTATGTTGTGCATTTTTTTAAGTTTGACCCTTCCAAAAACCCTGACTAGGACTCATATGCCTCTCTAGGTGAATTAGTCCTAGATCAGGCTTGAAATCACCATTTATGTAACATTAAAAACATCATTTTTGTACTTTTGTTTGCTTCCATTGAATAAGTGCTTCAGTTTGCTAAGTTTCTATTACATGCATTTCATTAGATCCAACCTAAATTATTTCATTTCATGCATTACTTAATTTCAAATTCATATTTACAACATTTGATTTTTAGATTGTTTCATAGTGTAATTAGCAAATTACCTTGTTTAGATTCTAAAAATTGCATTTACACACTTCATTCTAGGTCATTGCATTGCATTTTAAGTATTTTTCCATTTTAAATTTGCATAGATTACTTTTCACAAATGTTAGTATTGGTCTGTTCCAAGTTTTAAAAGAAAAATTTACTCAATAAGCATGTTAGTCATCCATTAAATACATTTACTAGTTATGAAAGTCTCTTAGTGCAAGAAAGTGAAAATGTTGATGCTTGCCTTAAATCTACACCCCTTCCTATCTCTCCTATTTGTGGGAATTATGTGATAGACGAATATACAAGCATAGGTAACCATGAAGATAAAATAGTTGTCCTTTTCCCAATACCTCTCCTGTTAGTGATGAAGGTATCTTGGTGAAAGAAGATGCAATTATTAAGAATCATGAAAGTATTGCTTGTCCTTCTCCTCCTCCTCCTTGGGAAGATATTATGGCACAAGAGAATGAGATCATAGACACATTTCTAAACATCACCTTACCTAGTATCCATTCATCTCTCGCTTGTGAGAATGTCATAGTGAAAGAGGATGAAATAATAGATAAACATGAAAATCACATTTGTTCTTTTCCTAGTATCTCTCCTAGTTGTAAAGAAGATATTTTGGTGTTAAAAGATCAAACCAATGAGAGTCATGATAATCTTATGTGCCTTTCTTCTCCTAGGGGAAACATTATTGAACAGGAGAATATCATCATTGATAAAGAAGAAAATCCAACCATTGACAAATCATTTACTTGTTATGAAGTGATTTTAGAAGAATGAACCTTTCAATGTTATGAACATATAATTTGTAGTTCTCCTAAAAACTCTCCTCCTAGGGAGGATATTATGGTGCAAAGAAATGACAACATTAACAATACTAATTTGGCTTCCTTAGGTGATGGTGAAAAGATGACACTTGATTCCCATTCATTAGAATGAAATCAAACCAAAACAACTGAGGTTATGAATGCACAAGTGTCCATTATCCCCCTTTAATAATGGACCTCCTACATACCCTGTGGGACATCCTAAAAATCCTATATTCTTTACCCACCCTCGTGCAATGATCACAAACCCCAAAAAAACTGAACTTATCCTTTACCCACCTAAGAATAATGTTTCACAATAGTTGGGTTATAATATTGTGCTCATACATATAACACTAGAAATAATCTACAACTAAGATAAACACCTTCAACATACCTCCCATTACCTCAACCTTTCTTACTAGGTCCTCCTCATTTTCCTTCACAAAGTGGAAAGGAATATGATCTTGTTGAATAACTTAAGGAAACTCCTACTAAGATATTCTTATGGGACCTTATTCAAGCCTCCCCTCATTATCACAACATGATTCAAAGTGATTTACAACTTGAGTTCCTATCCATTCTAATGTGCAACCAAATGGCATATCAGCAATGATTCAAGGAATAAATGTTGTCATTGTTTTCCACCAAAGTGTGCTCCCTCCTTTGGAAGTGTAAAAACAATATGAATCTTTCATGATAATAGTTGACTACGATGGGTGGGGAATAAAAATAAACCTTTTTGACAATGGCTCTTTCCTTAATGTGTGTAGTGTGACCCTTTTGTATAGACTTGGTGTGGATAAATCATGAATTCAACCTACCTCTTTATCTATTTGAGTGTTTAACAATGTAGGGAAACAATCACTTGGAGTGATTCCATTGCCTATTAAAGTTAGGAAGGACACATTACAAACTCCTATTCACATTATGCCTCATGATCTTTCATACAACCTCCTTTTAGGAAGACCATGGATTCATGAGATGCAAGTAGTGCCTTCAACCCGTCACCATAAAATAAAGTATTTCTACAACAACAAAGTATATACAATCAATGCCAACCTTCAACCAAATATTTGTTTGAACATTGATAAAGATAAGAAAATCCTTTGAAAACATTGACACCAACTACACAAGTAGAACTCTTGCAACAGAAAGACAAAGAAAAACACATTGAGGAAGTCATGTATTGGAAGATAATTGGGGTTCCTTAGATCTCACATCATTCATGGGTGAATACAAGATCATAAAAAATGACTTTGAAAAGGGAAAAGAAAAAGTGGTAATGTCAACACAAAATTCAGAAGACCCTTTGAAAGCATCCACCTCAAAGACTTTAGAAGAAGAAGCAAATTATACAAAAAACTTTGACAAAACTAACTATGAACAACCACTAACTCCAAAATAAATGAAAAATCTTTATGGAAAAGGTAATGAACTCATGAAACATCTTAGATATAGTCGAAAAGGATATGGTGCTAGAGAACAAGGTATTCATGTCCCTATAGAGCCTAAAATGCAAGGAATAACTAATGGTCTTGGTTATTGTCCTTCGAAAGAAACAAGTAAACCTTCACTTAATATCAACACTATTACAAAAGATTCCTCTAAGCCAACTTTAAAATTAGTACATCATGAATTGATAAACACTAACTGTGGTATTGATTATTATTCTTTGAAAGAAATAAAAAAAATAGAGAAGTCTTCACTTAATATCAATGTCATCATGCAAAACACTAATGATTCAAATTCGTTAGATTTTACACCTTCATTTAAAGAAGAGTACAAAATATCACAATCTAAAAAGTCTTGTGTAGGTATGACATCTTGTACTAAGCAAGAGAAATATTTGTCATAAAATAACAAAACATTTTCTCCTTTTGATCAAGAGAGTATCTTGTCGAGAATCCTCCAAGATCATTTGATATCCCTCCCTCCAAGAACACAAAATAAATTATACTAAAAGAGTTCATTTTGTGCATATCATAAATTTCATGGTCATTCTACTAATGAATGTAAGGCTTTGATTAATTGAATTCAACATCTTAAGGTTTGTGGTGCTCTTCCTTGGGTTCAAGCACCTATATCCTTTAATTGATAGTGATTTCCAATCATCCCAACCCATCCCTGTCTTGCACTAAGTAGGGGCTAGGTAGCCTTATCCTTGTATGTCACTTGTCATTGTCTCTTTTTCCTAGTTGACTGCCTTTCATGTACATATAAGAGCAATCTTGGGATGTGGACAACATGACTTAAGTTGGCTCACATGTGACGTATTTAGTTTTGGGGGAAACCCCTTATTCATGATGTAGTTTCATTTTAAAACATATGACTTGGCATAGGGCTTTCTGAATAACCTCTCATGTCTTCTTCTACTTTAAAGAAATTTCTCACAACAATGGTGTTAGAACCTTCTTTAAAGTGGAGGCGTGCATCAACACTCATGTTTCACTGTGTGGTTTTCTTTTATTCTTGTGATGTGTCCTTTTCTTGGTGGTGTCATTGGGTTTGATTGACTCTGAGAGCATGATATTTCTTTGAATTTTCCTCTCTTGGAGACATTAGGCATGATGTTTTCTAAGAAGAGACCATACATGAACTAAGAAAAATCCCCGAATGTACCTTAAACTCTTTCATAATACCTGTTATATGGCCACCTTACATAACACACTTTGCTTGCCTGTGGTGTCATCTTGTTTGTTCATGAGTTTCAAGCATACGAAGCTTTGCTTGCCTCATGGAGCTCAAAGTTCATTGTTGTGTGGTGCCTTGTCAAAATTATCAGGAGGTATAGCTTTGGTATGGTTGTACGTATGGGAGCTAAACTTAGGCATGATTTTCCCATAGCCACTTGCTTGTCTATGTGAGCGCATATCAACCACATGCATATGTATCTCTGGGGGCCCACCTAGTGGATGGCTTGAGGTTCCACTAGCCCTTGTGAGCATGCATTTGGTTTCCATAGTTGATATCATGTTCCACTTGTATGCCACCCTTTTTGGATACTCACCTAGCAAACAACCTAAATTTCTGTTTCCTCAAAGTGAGCGTGCATTTTTGGAAAAATAACTTAGATCTTATCCACAATTTGTGGGACAAACTGTCGAAGATTGATCCACCTTGTCTTTATCTTTTTGTTGTCTTTATGTCATTGAAATTGCATGTTTGTTTATCTTGATTTTGCATATCATACACCTTATTCATGTCCTTTTATGCTTATGTTGGTAAATGTAGGATCTTGAATCTTGGGGGCTTGACCACCTCCTTTGATCTTTGTTATCTAGAACATCCACATTGGTATACTTGAAACTCTCTTGAATGTCTAATTTAGTGTGAGTTTAAAGCAATTTCCTCCTCTCACTAAAGTGGGGGATACATGTAGTGACAAATTTTTTTTCCCTTTTCACACTTAATTTGGGAATGATTAACATTAAAATGAGCCTAATGTCACTTTGATCTAGTGTTGTAATGTGTTTTACACATTCACATTAGGTTTAGGGCCCTTTTAAGCTAAATAGACCTAATTTTTTCCTTAATTTAGTGTATTTATTTAAACCTTCGCATTAAATGGACCTAATCATGCCTTATTTAGGATATTGTAAAGTGTATCCTAACACTTTCATACTAGTCTAGGCTTCAATTAATTAATTGGGCTTATCTATGCTTTAATTGGCTCTATTTTATATCCACAAGCCTTATTAAATGCATTTTTTCAGAGATAATCTTGACACATATCAAATTACCAATCATAATTCAGAGTTTTGGGTCATGTGTTCCATATTTAGTGGTCTGGGACTCACATGCAACCTTGGACATATGAGTTCTAGGTCTTGGGACCTAATTTTGAAGTTCACATTAAACATGACCTATCTTGGAGCGTGTCCCCCATTTTTTAGCCACTAAAACTCATACGTCACCTTGGGTGTATGAGTCCCACTCCAATCAAGACCCAATTTAAATTTAATTTTTGGCAAGATTTTATCTTCCTAGATCTGATGTCGGCTTGTAGTGTTGTAACTTCAAGAAATTTGGCATAAATAACTATAAATACAAGGTTATTTCATTATTTCAACATCTAAGCAATCCTAGAATTTCATAAGCAATCAAAAGAACTTTCACAGGAGTTCAAAAGAGAATTAAAGGACATTCAAGAGCATTTCTAGAGAATTTCAAGTGTAGATTTCTTCATCATTTGTTGCAACAATTCAAGATCCCTCATCACATCAAAGGCATAATGCATCAAGCATGTTGTTGAGCTAGTGTTGTGAAGCTGTATTCAAGAACCAAGTTAAACATTTTTCCACATCCAATTTAAGATCAAGATCTACATTCCTCATGGGGATAGGTGCATGGATTTGTGACACAATTTTGGTGCCAACTTGCAAAAAAAACCCGTAACAAGCCATATTGTGCTCACCAAATCTGGAGAGTTCCAAATTTGGCAAGTGCCAAACTTGATGCTCTATAAATGGCTTTACCATTTGGCAAGCACAAAATTTGGTGCCGCACTTTCCAAATTTGGCAAGCGTAATATGGATTTTATGGGTTATTTTGCAATGAATGTTTATGAACTCTTTCTTCTTCTCTTTCTTTATTAGGGAGACTATATACATGAAATAAACATTTAAGTATAAGTTGACATTTACATATGGAAATTTACTTTATTATACTTTAAGTTATATTTCATGTATACAGTTTCAGGATGTTTGAGAGTGGTTTTAGATCTCTAGGGGTTATAATGAAAATTCTAGGTTTTGGAAGATCTTAAAAAATTAAGAATTAGTCAAATTTCAGTAATTAGCATGTCAAATTTCAGTAATCAAAAGGTCAAATTTTAGTAGTCAGCAAGTTATATCATCTTTCTCTCTCACTCTCTCCTTCTCTCTACTCTCTATCTCTCCACTCCCTCTCTCTCACTTCCTCCCTCTCTCCCCTCACACACACACACCCCTCTATCTCCTCTCTACATCTGCCTCCCTCCCCTCTCTACTTCTCTCTATCTCTTCTCTCTCAGCAAGTTATATCATCTTTCTCTCTCACTCTCTCCTTCTCTCTACTCTCTATCTCTCCACTCCCTCTCTCTCACTTCCTCCCTCTCTCCCCTCACACACACACACCCCTCTATCTCCTCTCTACATCTGCCTCCCTCCCCTCTCTACTTCTCTCTATCTCTTCTCTCTCTCTACATCTCCTTCCCTCTCTACTTATCTTTATCTCCCCCTCTCTCTTTACCTACCTCTCCCTCCATCACTTTGTATGTCACCTATGTCTCCCTTCCTACCTCTTTCCCTCTCTAGTCTCTATCTCTCCTCTCCCCCCTCTACCTACATCTCTCTCACTCTCTATCCCTCTCTATCCCTCTCTTCCCCATCTTTCTCTATAAATCTCTCCTCTCTATCTCATAATTCTCTCTCCCTCCCTCTCACTCTCTCCTCTCTATCTCACCACTCTATCTCTATCTCTCTCTCTCTCTCACACACAAACCTCTATTTCCCTGCCTAACACTCCCTCCTTCCCTCTCTACTTTTGTCTATCTCTCCTCTCCCTCCCTCTCTCGACCTCATCCTCCCTACCCTTCTTTTTGTCTCTCCTCCCAATCTCTCTCACTATTGTCCCCCCTCCCTCTCCCCTCTTTCTCTCTCAATTCCTCCTTTTCTCTATCTCACCATTCTTTCTCTATCTCACCCACACACACACCTCTATCTCCCTCCCTACCTATTCCTCCCTCCCTCTCCTCTCTACTCTCTATCTCTCCTCGCTTTCCCTCTCTATGCCTACATCTCCCTCCATCACTCTCTCTCTCCAACCTTCTCTATCTCACCTATGTATCCTTCCATACCTCCTTCCCTCTCTACTCTCTATCTCTCATCTCCCTTCCTCTACCTACCTCTCTCTTTGTCTCTCCATCCCTCTCTTTCTCTGTCACTCTCTCATTCTATCTCACCATTATCTCTATCCCTACCTCTCACTCCCTCCTCTCTAAATTACTATTATCTCTCTCTCTCACTTTTCCTCCTTCCCTCTCACTTCCTCCTCTCTAAATTGGTGTAGGAGCACCTTGCTCTTTAAATGTCTTTGATGAGTGTTGTTGCATTTCTCATAATTTAATTATAAATGACAATCCAGGGCGGTGTCCATGGCAATATGTAAGAGGGAGAAAAAATCATTTGCATGACATGTTTTTTCTACAAATAGAAATGAAAGGCAATGCATGAAATAAATTGCTAGAATCAAATCTAATCTAAGAAACTTGTAAAGGGAAATACTAGAAATGTAAAGAACTGAAAATAAAATTGCTCTAGAATCAGATCTATCTTAAGAAACTTGTAAATGAAAATACTGAAAATGTAAAGGACTTGAAATGAAATTGCTACTAAGAAATTAAACTACAAAACAACTACTACTACTAAAATACTAAAATATATTATTTTATAAAAATCTTTCCCCCCATTTGATTTTCCTTATTACAATGAATTTATAGAATTCCTATCTTCAACTAATCTCAAAGATGAGTCTTAATTGTTGTGCAACAACTTGTTAGAAGATAGAAACATGTGTTGAGGGAAATTTTTTTTTTTCCTTCATCTTGTTGATTCAATCTTCTTTGGTCATCCAAAACAAATATTTCTATTTTGCAACCCCTAAAAAAGCTCCAAAAAGATATTTGATTGCTAAAAAAATTCATGTCTTTCCCTTGTGCATCGTTAAAGCTCATAAATCAGCTCCTAGATGCTTGCAAAATGGTTCAAACTACCCAAAATTGTCTCCTAGATATACTCCATTTGTTTGCACAACCCAACAACCTACTTTAATGCTTGGAACTACCCCCTAGATGCTCTCAACTCAGATCCCTTAACTACTCATAGAAGCCCAAATTTCTCAACCTCTTCATAAATGATCCTTCACTTAGTTTCGAGAATTCTGGAGCATAGAAGCAAACAAATGAACAAATTCTGGAAATTCTAAAGCATGGAAGCAAATTTTTGAAGCATCAGACTAGTAAAGTTTTCTCTCAAACCATGATCTGGGTTTTCGTGCAACTTAATGGGTTCTTTTTTCTTCTTGTCTTCAAATTTTTAGCCCAAAATCTCAAGAACCCAGATCGTAATTTTTAAGATATGATGAAATATTTGACTATTGTAACTAAAAATCTCTTACTTACCTCATCATATTCAGTCTTGATAAACTTTATAATTAAATAAAATACATGATTTTATTTAGCTAATAGATGAGACATTTTTTTGTCTCATCAGTCTTCAATGGGAAAACTTTCAAAAACTGAATTTTCCAATGTAAAAGCATGTAAACAAGGTCTTGAGAAGTCACGAAAAATGTATTTGAGTCATTATACGTGTTTAGGAAGTCAAAAAATGAAAGTTTGCAAAAAGATGTAAAAATGTAAAAGTGCACAAAATGACAAGAATATGAAAAGTCATCTAGTTGTAAGAAGTAGTTAAACAGTTGAAGATGAAGGGACAGTTAGTTACATGATCTAATCATATATTTAAGCCTTGGAAGGGTGAGAAAAAGGCAATACCTTGTATTCTTGAAACAAATTTTGGTAATAAAGTTCCATGTTTTCCAATTTTCTAAGTTTTCTCTCTCTTTATTTAGTCCTTGTATGGACTATATAGTAGTCTAGAGGCCATAAATTTATATTGTTTCATTAGTGTTTGGTGTTAGCAATCCATTAGAGTAGTTTGGAAAATATTCCATTAGACTTAAAGGCCAAATTTTTGAGATTTGTTTGAAAACCCAGTCAATGGTTTGAGAGTCTTGTATGGTTTATATCTTCCATCCCAACATTGTAGGGTTAGTAGAATGGTGGGATGGATTTCTTAGGGTGTGTTTAGTATGTTTTTCATAATATGTGTGTTGAACAGGAGCAAGGAAGGTTGAGATGCAAAGTTTGGTTGTTGCCCCCCATAAAATTCTAAGTTCTATCATGAAATATGATGGTTTCAAAGTGGAATCTATTGAAAAGGTATTCAAGTAGGTTGGAGAAAGGTCCCTATAGTTTTGGAAGACTATTTGAAAGATGTTTGAGGTAGAGGTTAAGGAGAATAAGTTTTGGAATATATATTTCCTTTAAACCCTCACACTTCAAAGCATATTAAGCCTATAAGCAAGGGTTTTGTTATTTAATTCTATAGTGGGATTTTAAATCCCTAAAAATAGTAGAATCCTAAGTTTTGTAACATGAATGATGATGTTTTCAAGTTATTTGGTGGTTTGGAGTTGTTATCGTGGTATCTCCTTTGTAATTTTGGCCTAATTAGTGGCTTATTTCAACATTCAGACTAGTTTTCAAAAGTTTTCTACAAAACAAGTTTATAAGGAATTAGGATATGTGAATGCGTGTCAAAATGGGTCCCAAGATGTGATAATAGTATGTGGTGGTTCAAATTAGTTTTAATGATGCACCTGTTTTTGTTATGTGCCAATGCTACTAGGGTTTTGGTCTAAGATTGCAAGAAAATGGAAACTTGAGAAAAAAAAGATAAAAGTAATTGGATTTATGATGTAACTATTTAACCAATGATGTTAAAGGTGTTTTTATTCCTGGGAAAAGTTTAGAAGGTAGAGTAAATGTTGTTTTTGGAGATTTGGCTATGTGACTTCAATATGCAAGAATGGTGGCTTGACTACAGAGTCAAGGAGATCTATTGGTTTAGAATTTATGCAAGTATGTATGGGTTTATTACAATTAGAAATATGATGAATACAATGTCTTGAGGGTCTATTGTGAGCTTTGATACAAGGTTTGAAGATTGGTTGTCTTTATTGCCTTATTGAAGCAAGTGGAAACTTGATGAATGAATTGATTGTTTTGAAAGGTTCTGATTAGGATTTTGTGTAATTTTAGTCAATTTGATGAAGGAGAATTCGTGATTAAGTCTGATATAGATGTAGAGCCAAGTTGTTATGTTTTGTGGCTTTGTAGAATTGAAGAATCAAGGGAAATTGTATAAAAAGTAAAGTGAAACAAAGAAGTTTTGGAATTTGATCTTTTTAGTGCGTGTTTGGGTCTAAAGTACCCTAATGAATTGTGGTTCTTGGTAGATGCTCTTGCATCAATTGGTATCAAAGCAAGCTGATTCTAATGATTGGTTTGGTTTGTTGAAGTTGTTGTTGAGTTTGGTTGCAGGGGCTTGATCCATCTAAGCTGTAGAGGGAAGTTGTGTGTTGGCAGGCAAGCTGAGGTCTATGGTCACCATCCTCCAATGGAGATTAAGCTGGGTAGAAGGTGCAAGGAAAAGAGAGTGAAGAATATTTCATGGTCTTTTGTTGGGTAAGATGGATGGTTTGTTGAGTTGGTGAGTTGTGTGGTGAATTAGTAAAGAGAGATGGATACCTGATTAAGAAGCACTTGAGTTTGCAGCCATGTTGAAGAGTACACTGATGGGAGTAGATGAGAAGAAGAAAAAAAAAGTTGGTCAGAGAAGGTCAAGGATGAATTGTGAGAAAGAGGAAATATTTCTTGGAAGAAGGCAATGAGAGTGGTGAGAGGGAAGTCCCGTGTCCTTTTGAATAAGAAGAATGATTGTGAACCTAATAGAAAGAAAAGGCAAAGGAAAAGAGAAAGTGAAGGAATGAAGACAAAGTTGAAGACAAAGATTGGAACCAATATAGAGAAATATTTAGAAGTAGTCCAAGAAAATATTGAAGGAGAAATGAAGATTCAAGGTTGATACCACATGTTTCCAAGGGACTTGGAAATTTTTTGTTGGTTGGTTGTATGGTGTAGGAGCACCTTGCTTTTTAAATACCTTCAATAGGAAAAAAATCAAAAAATGAATTTTTTAATGTAAAATCATGTAAACAAGGTCTTGAGAAGTCATGATAAATGTATTTGAGTCATTATAGGTGTCTAGGAGGTCAAAAATGAAAGTTTACAAAAAGATGTCAAAAAAATGCAAAAGATGTAAAAATGTAAAAGTGCACAAAATGGCAAGAATATGAAAAGTCATCTAGTTGTAAGAGGTAGTTAAATAGTTGAAGATGAAGGGAAAATTGGTTTACATAATGTAAGCATCTATTTAAGCCTTGGGAGGGTGAGAAAAAGGTAGTACCTTGTATTCTTGAAACAAATTTTGGTAATAAAGTTCCCTATTTTTAAATTTTCTGAGTTTTCTTTCTTTATTCAATCCTTGTATGGACTGCACAATAGTCTATAGGCCATAAATTTATATTTTTTCATTCATTTTTGGTGTTAGAAATCCACTAGAGTAGTTTGGAAAAGATTCCATTAGACTTAAAGGATGAATTTTTGAGATTTGTCTAAAAACCCAGTCAAGGGTTTGAGAGTCTTGTAGGGTTTATATCTTCCATCCCACCATTCTAGGGTTAGTAGAATGGTGGGATAGATTGTTTAGGGTTTTTTTAGTATGTTTTGAATATTGTGTGTCTTGAACAAGAGCAGGGAAGGTTGAGATGCAAAATTTGGTTGTTGCCCCCATGAAATATGATGGTTTCAAAGTGGAATCTGTTGAAAAGGTATTCAAGCAAGTTGGAGAAAGGTCCCTATAGTTTTGGAAGACTATTTGAAATATGTTTGAGGTAGAGGTTAAGGAGAATAAGTTTTGGAATATATATTTCCTTTAAACCCTCAGACTTCAAAGCATATTAAGCTTATAAGCAAGGGTTTTGTTATTTAATACTATAGTTGGCTTTTCAATCCCTCAAAATGGTAGAATCTTGAGTTTTGTAACATGAATGAAATATATTTCAATTTATTTGGTGGTTTGGAGTTGTTATTGTGGTAGCTCCTTCGTAATTTTGGCCTAATTAGTGGCTTATTTCAATGTTTAGACCAGATTTCAGAAGTTTGTTACAAAACAAGTTTATAATACATTAGGATATGTGAATGAGTGTCAAAATGGGTCCCAAGATGTGCTAATAGTCTGTGGTGGTTCAAATTGATTTTAATGATGCACCCATTTTTTTTATGTGCCAATGCTACTAGGGTTTTGGTCTAAGATTGTAAGAAAATGGAAATCTGAGAAAAAAGAGATAAAAGTGATTGGATTTATGATGTAACTATTTAACCAATGATGCTAAAGTTTTATTTTATGCTTGGGAAAATTTTAGAAGGTAGAGTTTGTTGTTTTTGGAGATTTGGTTATGTGACTTCAATATGCAAGAATGGTGGCTTGACTGCAAAGTCAAGGAGATCTGTTGGTTTAAAATTTATGCAAGTATGTATGGGTTTATTACAATTAGAAATGTGATGAATACAGTTTCTTGAAGGTCTATTGTGAGCTTTGATATACAAGGTTTTTAGATTGGTTGTCTTTATTGCCTTATTAAAGCGAGTGAAAACTTGAGGAATGAATGGATTCTTTTCAAAGGTTTTGATAAGGATTTTGTGTGATTTTAGTCAATTTGATGAAGGTTAATTTGTGATTAATTTTGATATATATGAAGAGCCAAGTTGTTATTTTTTGTGGCTTTGTAGAATTGAAGAATCAAGGGAAATTGTATAAAATGTAAAGTGAAATAATGAAGTTTTAGAATTTGATCTTCTTAGTGTGTGTTTGGCTCTGAAGTACCCTAATGAATTGTGGTTCTTCGTAGATGTTCTTGCATCATAAATCACCATTATCTCTCTATCCCACTTTCCCTCCTTCCCTCTCTCTATCTCACCTATCCCTTTCTACATCTCCCCCCTTCAACCTCCCTCTCTCTCTCTCTCTCTTTATTTGTCTTTCTCATTCTCTCCTTACCTCTCTACTCTCTATCTCACCACTCTCTCTCCAACTCACAATCCCTCCTTCCATCTCTCCCTCCTATCCCTTCCTCTCTCCTTCCCTCTCTACCTGCCTCTCCCTCCACTACCTACCACTCTCTCTACCTCTCTCTCTTCCTCCCCCTTCTTTCTCTCCCCCTTCTCTACTCTCTTTCTCTCTCTCCCCCTTCCTCTCTCCCCTCATTTTCTCTCCTCTCCCTCCATCCCTCCACTCTCTACTTCTCTCTATATATCATCTCTCTCTCTCTACATCTCCTTCCTTCTCTATTTATTTATCTCCCATCTCCCTCTCTTTTCCCACCTCTCACTTCATCACTCTATATCTAAAATGTGTCTCCTCCATACCTTTTTCCCTCTCTACTCTATATATCTCCTCTCCCTCCCTCTACCTCTCTCTCTACCCCTTCCCTCTCTACTCTCATTCTCTCTCACCTCTCTCTCTCTCTCTCGTACATGCACACACACACTCTCACCTCTATCTCCTCCCTATGTGTCCCTCCCTCTCCTCTCTACTTCTCTCTATCTCTCCTCTCTCTATGTATCCTTCCCCTCTGCATATATTTATTTCCCCTATCCCTTTGTTTACCTACCTCTCCCTTCATCACTTTGTATCTCACCTATGGTTCCCTACCTACCTTGGGCTGAGGGATTAAGGGTTGAGGGTTGAGAATTGAGGGTAGAGGGTGGAGGGTTTAAGGGTTTAGGTTTTAAGGGTTGAGGGTTGAGGGTTTAAGGTTGAGGGTAGAGGGTTGAAGGTATAGGGTATAGCGATTAGGGTTGAGGGTCCAATGTATAGGGTAGAGGGTATAGGGGTTGAGGGATTAGGGTTTAAGGGTTGAGGGTTGAGGGTAGAGTGTAGAGGGTTGAGGGCTTAATGGTTGAGGGATTAAGGGTTGAGGGTTGAGGGATTATGGTAGAGAGTTTACTTGGGTTTAAGGGATTAAGGGTTGAGGGTATAGGTTTGACGGTAGAGGGTAGAGAGTTTAAGGGTTTAGGGCTTAAGGGTTAAGGGTTAAGGGTTTAGGGTTGAATTTTTAAGGGTTTAAGGGTTGAGGGTATAGGGTTGAGGGATTAGGGTAGAGAGGGATGGAAGGATGGAGGAGAGATGAAGGTAGAAGTGAGATAGAGAGAATAGGAGAAGAGGAGGGAGGGACATAGATATATGAGTGTTGAGGATCCAATGCACATGGTAGAGGGTTGAGAATTGAGGCTATAGGGTTGAGGACATATAGGGTTGATGGTTTAGGGATTAGGGTTGAGGGTTGAGGGTTGTTGAAAATGAAGGTGAAATTGTAGCTTCGAACTTGCAATGCTATCATATATTAGATTTAATTAAGTGGTCTTTGTCACAATTCTTTGTGTATGATTAATCTTTTTGGATCAATTTTATCAATTGTAGAAAGAGATAAAAGTGAGACAACATATAAATGGAGAAACCCTTTTGGGAAAAAACTCCACTAGAATCAATAGTGCTTGCATTATTTAACCTTAGAACAAGATTGCAATAATACTATATCAATCATTGATTGATATGCTTCCTTTTCCTTCAACCAATTCTTCTCCACAACTTGCAATAAAATCTCATACACTTTCTGCAACACAAGCTATCCCTGCATTCCATGTGACCAAGCATGAATCCACACTTCCCATGCCATGCTTCAAACCATCACACATGCATAAGCTCAACCTACTAACCTGCAACCAAGATTACAAACTCTGATGCAATTATTGTAATAAATAAAAAATTAATGAGCATTGTAAAATCCAAAGAGTTGTCAATTACAAGAGCTTAAAGATCCTTATAAAAAACCATGCCTAGATTATGCAAGTAGAGTTTCAAAATGTAACATGAAGTAAAAAAAAAGTCTCCTCAATTTATGCACCCCAAACTGAACACTTAATTGGTCGTTGGTCAAGAAAATATCTGGCAAGTATCACCTCAAAGTTGGCACTCAAGAATGGGCCCACTTAACTGAGCCTTGTAAATATCTTAGCATGCAAAAGGTGTTAACTCAAAGATGCCAACTTGGACGCCCAAGGCAAGTCCAAGTCAATCTATGTTAACTGAAACATATCTCTCCACTAATTCATGCAAAAATTATGCATGATTGATGATCCCCACTTAACTGAATGTATCCACCTGTTATATTTCATGTAACTGAATTCATTAGTCATGCAACTCAAGTCAATTGAATTCAACTAGCATTCAACTGAAACTAACTACATGCAATTGAAGATAACTGAACCATAACTGAACTAAACTAATATGAACTGAACTGAATTAATACTAAACTGAATTGAACTCCACTCATGTAAATATCAATCACTAACTTGTAGGATCTAAAACATGCATTACTGAAGTGTTATCAATCCTCCAAATAGTTAACTTTAAGCAAGGTGGGTTCCACCTTCCATGTGATCCTATTTTGTAGGAGCTCTTCTTGGGCATCCACACATGTTTCTATCATTTAGGAATAATTACAAATGTCAATTTACATGTTCATTTCATTTGAATTTAATCTCTTTCTAATCCTAGTGTTGGGGAACACTTTCCAAGGACTTAGGAAATACATGAAATATGTTTAGGATTGCAATTAAATGGCATCCTATTCCCAACATTCTCCCACTTGAAATTATACATTGCAATTATTCTACACAAGAAATGATTATTGTAAATAAAGTATAGGACTCAAGGCCAATGGCCTTCCTACACCAAGAGAAATTATCTGCAACATTGATCAATGTGTCAACTTTCTCATTCAATACCTTTCCCAAGTCTCTGTAACCAAACTATCATAGGTAGAACTTGATGCTATCAACATAACAACACAAATCTAAAAACAAGTCCCTATATATCCACCATCGTGCAAAATATGACTTCAATGTAATAATACACATAGACATGTGATAAAAAACCTCTGAAGTAACTCACTGTAGTAATGTGTAACTAGTCCAAGAGAGATTCCCCTCATACAAAATACACATACCTTTTGGAATTCCCATTGCACAGGTAATGTCAAATCTGAAAACAAGATCACAACATTAACAAGTCCTCCTATAGCACTTCACATAGAGGATGTGGCTAACTCCTTTATCATAGTGTCAAAGAAGCATACAATGATATGCAAAATACATCTCTCATAACATAAGATCCTTCAAGAAGAAGAAAATATTCCCACAAAGAGAGAACCTAAAAATAAAACCATATTCTTATACCACGCTAACATGTGCCAAATTGTGTAAAGTAAGATCTCCTTCAACACTTCTGAACTGAAAGGATATCAACATCTAACCATTCAACTTATAATGAAACATGGCATAACTTAGATGTAAACCTCCCTTAGAAAGTAGATCAAACTTAGCCAAACATTCCCACAACAAAAGAGAATATTCCCAAAACCACTATCTTTTGTACCTCTCCTACTCAAATTCTCATAACTAAAGTTCAAGATTGCAAGGAGAACAATGGAAATACATAAAATCATGCATCTACATCTCAAAAAATCCTCAAAACTAATTCAAGTTCAAGATTGCAAGGAGAACAATGGAAATGCATAAAATCATGCATCTACTTCTCAAAAAATCCCTCAGAACTTAATTTTCAAGACTAATGCATAAGAGAAGACAAGATAAATATAAATAATGCATCTAATAATCAGGAAACCAACACCTTTTAGATCATTTAGCTGATGAGTAGACCAAGAGTGGGATACAAGATTGTCCTATGCATACAATACCAAGCAATATAGGCTTTCAATAAAGAAAACCTTCTCATTAGGTCTATGATGGACTCACATCCATTTCCAGGTGTAGGATCCTCGATATTTTATATTGAATTTTTTTTATAACAAGTAACCATTCTAACACATATCTCTTAACATAAGAAATATCCAACCTAACCCAAGTCTCTCTAGTATCCATGAGCACCCACCAATCAATCCATGCCAACTTCAAATGCAACCTGCATAATCATGAAGCTCCAAGAAAATGATTAATACTCAAAACCAAAAAGAACTACATCCTCTTCAAAGGAAGAATAATAACAACTTTACCCAAGACTCTAAGGCTCTTCCATGAAACAAGATGTTAAAACTATTACCTAATTTTCACCTACAGGCTCAATCAAGTGAGAATTATGTTTTAAATTCGGCACGTGGATTAAATGTGGCTCCCACAAGGGTTGAGCCTAGCGTGCGGGCGTTCATTTTTGGGAGGGTCTTAGCCTTATGTTTTCGCTTTGTTTTTCCCCTTTCTATTTTGTTTTCTTTCTGCCCTTTTCTTTTTTGTTCTATCGGGGGTGGATCCGAAACTGACACTGAACCCTGGAACTTTTCTAAAGTTCTAGTTTCTGCTCCCATCCCGGCCCCGATTTTGCCGAGGTTGTTTGTTTTTCTTTCCTTTATTCTTTGTTCTTTGGTTGGGGGGTGTTTACTCCCCTTCTTTTTCTTCCTTTTTCGTCCCTTTTTCGTCATCTTTGTGGTGTCGGAGGCGGGTTCAGGATGAAATCTGAACTTGAAACTTGATGAAAGTTTCAGTGTCGGATTTGTTTCCACCCCCACTCCCACTGTTTTTTTCCCAGGATCGATTTTGGTTCTGATCCCACCTTTATTTCTTTTGTTTGGGCATTTTCTTTGTTTTGGCAGACCTGGGACGTGGACTGGAACCAAGCAATGGAATTTTTCCAAAATTCTAGTTTATGTTTATGTTCTGGTCCCAGCCCCGGTTCCGCCCCTTCTTTTCTTTACTTTTTCATGGCCGGTGATCGAGGGATGTATTCCCCTCTTTGATCCTTCTTGTGTTTTCCTTTTTTCCTTGGTGCCTTGTGTGTTGCCGAGGGTGGGATCATAATGAAATTCAAACTTGAAACTTTGAAAAAGTTTCAAGTCCGGATTTGGTTCTGATCTTGGTTCCGCGAATTGTTTATTTTTTTCCCCGTTCCAACTCCGGTCCCGTTTTGGTTCTCATCCTGACTCTAACTCCACCGAGGGATCAATCTCGGGAGGCATTGAAGGTGAGCTCACTGAGAGAATAGGAGCTCGCCATGATGTTTTTCTGAGATAAAGTGACCTCACCGAGAGAGTTTGACATCGGTCTAACATCTGGCCGACAGGGCGAAGTCTTGTCGAAGGAGTTGCACTCGTTGATAGAAGGCTCAGTTGGTACAATGTCTCACCAACCGAAGGGGGTCTCACCGAAGTAGAGTGAATTTGATATGAGGTCTTCCTAACTAGAGGGGAGTCTTGCCGAAACGAAAGGATGTGAGCTTGGGGAAACTTTTGCAACCCGATATGAGGTCTTGCCGATAGTTGTGTGTCATGTCAACTGCTGCTGTGAAGTCTAATCGCATCGAGGAGACATGGCTAGTGTCTCACCAACATGTGATCCTCTTAAACAAACTTTGACTGCCCAAAAAGCTTACGTGGTGTGCATTCTACCAATCAGAGGGAGCTAGGGATAGACCATGGGCCATTTGACTATTTGACTCCCCCCTGCGAATGTGATCAACAGAGCATGATGACATCGATCTACTCTAGGATCGAAGGTGATCAGTCAGTAATGATGCTTGAATCTAGTAGGTAAATCTGATGCTACTTCTCGAAGGGGGCCAACTTGTGAAAAGATGTAGAGTAGGAGGAGAGCTGAAAGGAGAAGAAGCTGTCAGTCATAGTGATAGCTGGATCATCGGCTGGTAGAGGTGGGTTGACATTAATGACCATGTTGCAGAAGCATTCAAAGTGGATTTGAAGCTCTCGAGGATGGACACGGAGGCCAGAGTTTAATGTGAGGGTTCCAAAAGATCTGAAAGCTTCTCCTGAGGGTGAACTTTCACATCGAATCATTTTGTAACCCTAAGGCAGGGGCCAACATCTTTTTGTATATAGGGCATTTTTACCTCCTTTGTAAGGGAGTTCAGATTATGAATTCTTGAGAGTTAGTGACTTTTCCTCAAATCCTTTCTCAAGTGATGTAGATTTTGTAACTAATTTGGAGTTCTCCTGATGCTTTCAAAAGTCTGTGACTTCTGTAGTCCTCTCTCAGATTAGCAAAATTTTGTAACTCATTTTGGAGCATGATATATAAAATTTTCCTTGATAACTGTTGATGTTCAGATTTCCATCTTGTTATTGTAAAGTGTTGGGAATTTCAGGTTAATGATCAAGTTATTTTTGTAAATTTCTTTCATTCCTTTATAGCTTTATCTTGTGTTTCATGCCTTCCTTTGCAAAATTATCATTATACAAATCACAAACTGTGTTTACATAATCATATATGGATTCAAGTCTGTGAAAAATCTTTTCCTCTCTTGAAAAAGTGTATGAATCAAACCTGTTGTGGCATATTAATGCATAGCCTATACATATTTTATTTGTAATCTTATTTTCATCATCAGTATTCAAGTGTAATTGAAGTATCTCATTGTTCTTATCAATTTGTTGTATCACCATAGGGGTTAGTTTTATTTTTATGCACTCCTTCTCCCTTTCCCTTTACAACATCAGTAGTTAGGTGACAACAAAGGAATTCAGCCTTCTCCGGAGCTTGACCTCTATTAACAAGAATCCACATCTTTAGAGGTCTTCCCATGTTACACTGAGGTGTTGAAAATCGTGTTCAACAAGGTGCAATTTTAGGTGATAACAAAAACCTCTTTAAATCACATGAAGATAACCATATCCTACCAAAGCTCCCACTGAACTATGATATCGAGCTATACATAGAAAAAAGATAAACATCAAACCATCATTGTCAAAATCTCCCAATGAAACATGTAGCCAAGCTATCCATAACATTGTGATAACCGTCTCCTAAATGAAGATCATCCATGGCCTCAACATAATCAAAGAATTTTTTGTACATGACACAACTCCCAAAAGTTCAAGAAAAACATAATCTCTAAACCAAGAAGATAAAACAAACTTCTTTTAAAAATATGTAATAACATAATAGTACAAGCTCCCACTATAGCCAAAAACCCTTCAAAATTTTAAGAGAAAGGTGTCCCAAACTCTACCCAACTATTAGCTTTGATACCAAATGTTGAAAATGAAGGTAAAATTGTAGCTTAGAACTTGTAACACTATTATATTGTAGATTTATTTAAGTTTTCTTTGCCACAATTATTTGTGTATGATTAATCTTTTTAGATCAATTTTACCAATTGTAGAAAGAGACAGAAGATTGTAGAAGAATGAGACAAGAAGATAGAAGTGAAACCATTTATACATGGAGAAAACCTTTTAGGAAAAAACTCCACCAGAATCAATAGTTCTTGTATTATTTAACCTTAGAACAAGATTACAATAATACTATATCAATCCTTAATTGATATGCTTCCTTTGCCTTTAACCAATTCTTCTTCACAACCTACAATAAAATATCATACACTTTCTGTACCACAAGCTATCCATGCATTCCATGTGACCAAGCATGAATCCACACATCCTATGCCATGCTTCAAACCATCACACATGCATAAGCTCAACTTGCTAACCTGCAACCAAGATTACAAACTCTGATGCAATTGCTGCAATAAATAGATAATTAATGAGCATTGTAAAATCCAAAGAGTTTTAAATACAAGAACTTAAAGATGCTTACAAAAAACCATGCCTAGATTGTGCAAGTAGAGTTCTAAAATGTAACATGAAGTCAAAAGAAAAGTCTCCTCAATTTAGGCACCCCAAACTGAACACTTAACTAATTGTTGGTCAAGAAAATATCTTGCAAGCATCACCTCAAAGTCAGCACCCAAGAATGGGCCCACTTAACTGAGCCTTGTAAATATCTTCTCATGCAAAAGGTGTTAACTCAAAGATGCCAACTTGAGTGCCCAAGGTGGGTCCAAGTCAATCTTAGTTAACTGGAACATATCTCTCCACCAATTCATGTAAACATTATGTATTATTGATCATCCCCACTTAACTAAATGTATTCACCCATTATTTTTTATGCAACTCAAATCAACTAAATTCAACTAGCATTCAAATGAAACTAACTACATGCAACTAAAGATAACTAAACCATAACTAAACTAAACTAAATTGAACTAAATTGAATTGAACTGAACTAAACTCCACTGATGTAAATATCAATCCCCAACTTGTAGGATCTAAAACATGTATTACTGAAGTGTTATCAATCCTCCAAATAGTTAACTTTAAGCAAGGTGGGCTCCACCTTCCATGTGGGCGCCCCATGTGCTCCTATTTTGTAGGATCTCTTCTTGGGCATCCCCACATGTTCCTATCATTTAGGAATAATTAAAAATGTCAATTTACATGTTCATTTCATTTAAATTTAATCTCTTTCTAATCCTAGTGTTGGGGGACACTTTCCAAGGACTTAGGAGATACATGAAATATGTTTAGGATTGCAATTAAATGACATCCTATTCCCAACAAGGGTAGAAGGTTTAATGGTTTAGGGTATAGGTTTGAGGGTATATGGTTGAAGGATTAGGGTTGAGGGTCCAATGTATAGGTGTAAACATATGTTTTGGTACCCTAATGTTCTCTTTCACTTCTAAGGTTTTTCACCTAAAAGGAAAGGGATAGGGTAAAAACTGACTATGATCACACTCAAGATTAATCTAAAACAAATGAAATATTCTTAGATGTGATGATCTAAATGCAAAGAATTGATAAAATAGATTGATTTGGTATGCAAAACCAAGAAATACTGAGTGTTTTAAAACACACTGTGATATGCAAAAAGAACTAAAAACCTAAATAAACAATAACATAACTTGATGAAACTAAATGAGGTGCACCTAGAGGCTGAAAGCTAATTTGGAGAGGTTCTGGAACATTGCAGAGTTTACTATTGAAACCCACTAGGAATAATTCACCATAAATGGTGAATTAGTCCTATTTCTGGTGATAACTATTAGAACATGTTTTAGGATACCAGGAACAAAAAACTTCAGTAAACACTTTTTCTAGCCTAATAGTGGGACTCATTCACCATAGATGGTGAAATAGTCCACATGTAGATTTCTAAAAAGTCAAGGGTCAATTCTGTGGGTCTTGATCTGCACTTTTCTACCTGACAAGTTGTTGGATTTGAATTTGGAAAATTTGATGGGAAAGTGTTCTCCAAGCTTCAAATAGGATTTTGTTGACTTTGAATTATCTTTGATAGTTTGATAACAATTTTAAGATCTATCTCTTTGACAAATTTGCATAAAATACTTGCAAAACACACATGCAAAGAGGGGAAAAACTGTTAAGGGTTAGAGTATAGGGGTGTTCCTTGGTCAAACCTTGGTTTGGTAATCAAACCCTTAAAAATGAAATAAAATAAAGAGAGAATGATGAAAAAATAACATGCAATGTCATAAACTTGCCAAACCCTTGATGTTGAAGTCTGAAGATATGTTGCTCCAAGATGCTTGAATGTTTGATTGAATGATTAAGGATGCTAGACTCCTTGAATGCTATGATGGATTGAATGCATGAATGAATACTTGAATGAATGGGGGCTAAAATGAAAAGATAATTATATATTTATACACAATTATTCCCTAATTTCCTGAAAATACAACATTATAGGTTGACCTTAAGAAATAAAAACCCACTAGTAATTTGAATTTATTTTGATTTTTGTTCCAATAGTGACTCATTCTCCGCTAATGGAAAATGGGTCCCACTCAAGGCATGTGAATGTGTGTCAGGAATTAAGTTGTCTTAAATGATGTTTTTCGGGTTTATATTTAAAAATACAATTAATTAAGGCTTGTAAGTGCATAAAGGGGCCAAATAAAGCATACGAAAGGTGTATTTATTGACGGCAAGCCAAGAAAAGTGTGAAATTTTGCTACAAGACTTTACAACACTTTAAAATAAGACTAGGCAAGTGATAAAAGGGGGTATGTAGGTGAATTATAATAAGAAGATTCTAAAAAAGTGTGAAAATGTGTTACAACACTTCACAACACTTTTACAAGACATCATAAAGTCTTAATGATTCATAAAGATTCAAGACCTAATGTGAATTTTTGGGAAACATTACAACATTAAATCAAGGTAAAATCAATCCAATTAAGCACAAGGTGGGACAAAACAAGTAAAATTAAAAGGGTTACTTTTTCTATGTCCATAATAGGTTAGAGGGTATAAAGGTTGACGGTTTAGGGTTTAAGGGTTGAGGATTGAGAGATTAAGGGTTGAGGGTTGAGAATTGAGGGTTGAGAGTTTAATATATAGGGTAGAGGGTAGAGGGTGTAAGGGTTGAGGGTTGAGAGTTTAAGGTTGAGGGAAGAGGGTTGATGGTATAGGGTTGATGGACTAGGGTTGATGGTCCAACATATAGGGTAGAGGGTATAGGGGTTGATGGTTCAGGGTTTAAGGGTTTAGGGTTTAACGTAGAGGGTTGAGGGATGAAGGGTTGATGGTTGAGGGATAAGGTTGGAGATTTTATTTAGGTTTAAAGGTATAAGGGTTGAGGGATTAGGGTTGGGGATAGAGGGTAGAAGGTTTAGGATTTAAGGGTTGAGGGTTTAGAGTTTAGGGTTGAGTGTTTAAGGGTTTAAGGGTTGAGGGTATAGGGTTGAGGGATTATAGTAGAGAGGGAGGGATGGAGGGAGGGAGAGATGGAGGGATAAGTGAGATAGAGATAATTAGAGAAGAGAAGGGAGGGAAAAAGATAGATGAGGGTTGAGGATCCAATGTATAGGGTAGACGGTTGAGAATTGAGGGTATAGGGTTGAGAACCTATAGAGTTGATGGTTTAGGGTATTGAGTTAAGGGTCAAACATATAGCGTAGAGGGTATAGGGGTTAAGGGTTTAGGGTTTAAGGGTTTAGGGTTGAAGGTAGAGGGTTGAGGGTTGAGGGATTAAGGGTTGAGGGATTAAGGGTTGAGGGATTAAGGGTTGAGGGTTGAGGGATTAGGTAGAGAGTTTAATTGGGGATTAAGGCTTGGAAGGGCTGAGGGATTAGGGCTGAGGGTAGAGGGTCAAGGCTCAGGGGATTTAAGAGTTGGAGGATTGAGGGTTGAGGGTATAGGGCTGGAGGGATTAGGCTTGTGGCAGAGGCAGAGGCCGGGGTTGAGGGTAGGAGTGGTGGTGAAGGTTTAAGGGTTTAGGTTTAAGGGTTTAGGGTCAGAGGGTTTGTGTGGGCTGAGGTAGAGGGTTTAGGGCAGGGTTTGAGGGATCATTGCTGGGAGGGTCCAATGTATGGTGGGCAGAGGGTGGCTGGAGGCAATTAGGTGAAAGCCGCAGGAGTGCATTGGGTTGAGGCAGGAGGTTTAGCGGCTGAGGGTTGAGAGCCAAGCGTTTAGGGCAGAGGGTTGAGGGATTAGGGCTGAGGGTAGATGTATTGGGTGGCAGGAGGGTAGAGGGTTTAAGGGTGAGGCTAAGTGGTAGAGGGTAGAGGGTTTAGGGTAGAGGTTAAGGGTAAAGGGTGTGAGTGTTTAGGTAGAGGCTATGGGGTAGAGGTTAAGGACTTAAGGGCTTTAGGCCATAGGTTAAGGGTAGAGGGTAGAGGGGAGAGAGATAGAGGGAGTGAGTGAGAGAGAGAGACTTGAGAGAGGGAGATGGGGTAGTAAGGAGAGACATGAGAGAGAGTGAGAAAGAGGGAGGGAGGGTTAAGGATAAAGGGTAGAGGGTTTAAGGTTTTAGGATTTAAGGGTTAAGGGTTTAGGGTTAAGGGTAGAGGGGAGAGAGATAGAGGGAGTGATTGAGAGAGATAGAGACCTAAGAGAGGGAGAGGGGGTTGAGAGAGAGAGAGGGAGGGAATGGGAGATAGATAGAGGGAGGGAGGGTTAAGGCTAGAGGATAGAGGGTTTAAGGGTTTAGGGTTTAAGAGTTAAGGGTTTTGGGTTAAGGGTAGAGAGTTAAGGGTTTAGGGTTAAGGGTAGAGGGTAGATAGTTAAGGTAAAGGAGAGAGAGATAGAGGGAGTGAGTGAGTGAGAGAAAGAGTTGTGAGATGGAGAGGGGGTGGGAGGGAGAGACTTGAGAGAGAGGAGGGAGGGTTAAGGGTATAAGTTAGATGGTTTAAGGGTTAAAGGTTTATTGTTTAGGGTTAAGGGTTTAAGCATTAAGGGTAGAGGGGAGAGAGATAGAGGGTGTGAGTGAGAGAGACATGAGAGAGGGAGAGGGGGTAGGAGGGAGGGAGTTCAAAGAGAGAGAGAGATGGAGGGAGTGGGAGATAGATAGATGGAGGTAGGGTTAAGGGTAGAGGGTAGAGGGTCAAGAGCCAGGGGTTTGGCGGTTAAGGTTTTATGTTAAGGGTAGAGAGGGAGAGAGATAGAGGGAGAGAGACCGAGAGAGGAGGTGGAGGGAGAGGGCTGAGAGAGACAGAGGAGGGAGCGGGAGAGATATAGAGGGAAGGGATGGTTGGAGGCAGAGGGTAGAGGTTTTATGCTAATGGGTTTTATGGTTTAGGTTACGGGTAGAGGGTTACATTTAAGGAAGTTTAGGGATTAAGGGTTAAGGGTAGAGGGTAGAGGTTAAGGGTAAAGGGAAGAGAGATAGAGGGAGTGATTGAGAGAGAGACCTAAGAGAGGGAGAGGGGGTAGGAGGGAGATACTTTAAAGAGAGAGGGAGGGAGGGAGTGGGAGTGGGAGAGAGATGGAGGGAGGTAGGGTTAAGGGTAGAGTGTAGAGGGATTAAGGCTTTAAGGCTTGAGGGTTAAGGGTTTATTGTTTAGGGTTAAGGGTAGAGGGGAGAGAGATGGAGTGAATGAGAGAGAGATACCTAAGAGAGGGAGATGGGGTAGGAGGGAGAGATTAGGAGAGAGATAGAGGGTATAGGGTAGAGGGTTTAAGAGTTAAGGGTAGAGGGTTAATGGTTAAGGGTAGAGGGGAGAGAGATAGGAGTGAGTGAGTGAGAGAGAGAGAGGGAGAGGGAGAGGGAGAGGGAGAGGGAGAGGGTTAAGAGTAGAGGGTAGAGGGTTGAAGGGTTTAGGTTTTAATGGTTTAAGGGTTAAGGGTTAAGGGTTTATAGTTAAGAGTAGATGGGAGAGAGATGGAGGGAGTGAGTTAGAGAGATCTGAGAGAGGGAGAGGGGGTAGAAGGGAGATACTTCAGATAGAGAGAGAAAGAGTAGAGGGTAGATGGTAGAGGATTTAAGGTGGTGCAGGAGCACCTAGGCTAACCTCCATTTTACTTGTTATCAATTTTGGCTTGTACCTAATCTTAGCTAGGTTAGGATAATGGTGTGTTTATTTTGGACCTTAGAAGGTCTTGATTGTGTGTGGTAAGTTAGTCACTAGGACTAAAGTCATCTTAGTTTACTCATTGTTGTTCAATTTTGCTTTAATTAGCCTTAGACAACTTATGTTGGAATGTAAAGCATTAAATGTGTGCTAAACACATCTAAGTTGTTAGAAGATGCCAAGAGTTAGTTAGGGGAGTTGTTGGCTCGGAATCAAGAAGATTGAGGTCCTAAGATGTAGGATGATGGCAAAGTTGCAAGAATGTTGCAAAGTTGCATGACAACATTTGTTAGGTTGCATGCAACTTAGTTGTCTTGGATTCCCTAAAAATTAGGAGTGTGGGATCAATCAACTTCCCTTGAAATATGGAAAAGGCATCTATGTAGGTGTGGTGGCTCATAGACAAGCAGTTAGAATGCATTGTAATCAAGTTTTTGGTTTGTGTGAATAAAGAAATTCCGCATTTCCTGTGTTTACCCATGTATCTTGAGAAACATAGATATCAAAGGCACTGTATATACTAATTTAGCACTGTATTTGAGTTGATAGCATAGTTTTGAGTACCTATCATTTTGTAATCAAATTGCTTAGAGTTGATTTGTTGTTTTGAATTCACAGTTTAGAGTCTAGAGGGTTGTAGTTGTTTTTGAGCAATCAGTCTTTGAATGGCTCCCCCATAAAATCTAACCACGGGATCTCCCTGAGATTGGATTGAAATGATAGGGCAGCCAATCACTTGTACATATTTAGCAGTAGGAAGTATAGGGAATGGAGCAAGGATTACTAAACTCAAACCCTAGGTGAGCTAGGACAGTTCGGTTAGAGGTTTGAGAGTGAAAATTTGAAGAACTTAGGCAGGGGAAGAAAGTACTATATAGAAAAAGTATAGTTCCAGGTGGGACATGACCAAACACAAGGATGCTAGAAGGATTGAGACTTGATCAATCCATGTGTGTGAGAAATTAGCAGGAGATCATTGAAACCCTAAGAATTAGGCCTAATAGCCCTTTTTACCCTTGATTGTAGGAATCTACTGTACGGAGGAGACAGGGGTCTAAAACCCTGTGAATGTTTTAAAGGACTAAAAAGGGTGTCCAAAAGTGCAATTTATTTGCTAGGCTGTTTGGAGAGTTTGGACAGGAAAAGCAAAAAGGTGACTGGTAAGGGCTATAAGAATTAGGCCTCTTCAAGGCAAAATCTTGAGATCGGTAGGAGTGAAGACTGAAGACCCTCCAAGATGTATTCAATTGAATGTGAAATGTAAGAAATCAGTGTCTCTAACACCCCTGCAAGTAGTTCAAGTTTGATAATGAAGTTGGCACTTAGATCCTTCTAAGTGTAGGAGATAGACTAAAAATTCAAATGGTGTTAAGTCCTCCAAGGTGAAGCACAAGGAGTGAGACTCTCGTAGTAGAGTTGAAACTAGGCTTAGTTGATGATCTAAGTCAAATCAGAACCTAGAAGCTATCAGGTTCTTGGGTGAAGACAAAGAGAAGTCTTCTAGTAGGTTGGTGCAAGCAAACCTTGGAGCACTATACACCATATTGGTATCAGAGCCTTTGTTTGATCAAGGCTTGTGATTGATGTCGCAACCCACTGAGTCAGTAGGAGAGAACACACCAGAGGAAAGAACCATGGTGACCAATGCTGAGTTAGCTAAGAAGGTAGAAGAGAAAGAGGAGGACAACCGACTGCTAAGAGAAAGGTTTTCTCGAATGGAGAAGCTCTTGGATGAAGTCCAAGAAACAACAGACAAAGTGAAGGATAAGATAGAACAGAAGGAAGGGAATGAAGCAAAGGAAAAAGAAGAGAACTTGGAGGAGGAAGCTCCAAAACCTGACCCTGTTCTTGCTGAAGAACCCTTCTTGAAGGCACTGCAGGCCTTAAGTGGCAAAGCTTTGGAAGGAGTGCCACTATTCAGTGGACAAATGGACCCTGATTCAGTTGTGGACTAGATTGAGAGTATTGAAAATCACTTTGAATGTGATGGTATAACAGAGGCCCAAAAAGTAAAGGTGGCCAAGTCAAGGTTGAGAGGAGTAGCTCTCACATGGTGGAAATTTGTACAAGCTGAAAGAGAGAAAGAAGGCAAGGGTCCCATAGTTACATGGAGAGGAATGGTAACTAAAATAAGGCAAACCTATCTACCTGATGACTATGAAGTTCAGTTGCATAGGAGAGGACACAATCTTAGGCAAAAAGATATGGATGTCCAAACATACACCGAGGAGTTTCAAAAATTGTGCCTCAGATCAAAGGTGGTTGAAGATGAAAGCATCAAGTTAGCAAGGTATTTGAATGGGCTTAAGTGGTCTATCCAAGAAGACATGAGCCTAGTGAACTTCAAAACCATCTGCTAATGCTATCAAATGGCCTTAAAGATAGAGGAGAAAGGAAAAAAGAAGCAAGAGAAAAACCCCAAAAGTAGAGGTAAAGGGAAAGACAACAGAGGACAAAGAGGTGGTTATGGTGGAAGGAGTTCAGAACCAAGGGCCCAAGGAGAAGTTAGATACTCTGAGCACCAAGAAGGAAGCTCTAGTAGAGGTGGTAGAGGAAGAGGCCCCGGCTCCAGAGGAAGAAGTGGTGGACAAGGAAGAGGTAACTACTTCACCAACATGAAATGTTACCACTGCAATCAATTGGGACACCCGGCCTATAGATGTCTAGAGAAAGGTAGTAATTCTCATGGAGGTGATAAGAGAACTAACCTAGTTCATGATGAGATAGCTGTAGCAGATAAACATCTTGAAGTACCATTGAATTCACAGGAAGGTGAGAACCTCATGATGAGAAGAACTTTGATCAAGGAGCCGATGAAAGAAGAACCAAGCCAAAGGAGGTCCCTGTTTAGGATAAAGTGTAAGATGATGGGGAAAGTGTGTAGAGTCATCATTGACTCAGGGTCTACTGACAATATTGTGTTAGAGGAGACAGTCAGCAAGCTGAAGTTGACAAGGATACCCCACAACAAGCCTTACAAGGTCACATGGCTCAATAAAGGTCAACATGTCTTGGTGAATGAACAAGCATGGGTGGAGTTCTCAATTGGTAGGTACAAGGACAAAGTTTTGTGTGATGTGTTACCTATGGATGCATGTCACTTGCTCCTAGGTAGACCATGGCAATTTGATTGCCAAGCTGTGCATGATGGAGCAAAGAACTCCTATACTTTCAAGAAAGATAAGGTAACCTTCAAAATTCAGTCTTTGCTAGAAGATACATAGGTGCAGAAAATAGGTCCTAAACTGCTCATGGTTGGTGAAAAAGAGTTCCTAGAAGCCTTGGAAGAAGGAGAAGGAGTTGGTTATGCAGTGATGATAAAGCCAAGAGAGGTAAGCAATGATAAAGAAGCGGAAAAACTAGAGTTACCTAAGGAGATATAGAAATTTTTGCATACCTATGAAGGCATTGTAAGTAGTGGTCAACCAGCAACATTACCCCCTAAGAGAGCCATAAGTCATAGGATAGACCTGATACTAGGGGCTACCCTACCAAACAAAGCAGCCTATAAGATGACTCCTCAACAAAATGAGGAAATAGCTAGGCAGATTCAAGAACTCCTAAACCAAGGTCTTATTAGAAAGAGCATTAGCCCATGTGCACTACCCACTGTCTTAGCACCTAAAAAGGGAGGAGAATGGAGGCTTTGCATTAATTCCAAGGCCATAAATAAGATAACCATCAGGTATAGGTTCCCTATCCCTAGGATTGAACATCTCATGGATTGTCTAGGTGAAGCTAGGTACTATACCAAGATAGATTTAAAGAGTGGTTATCACCAAATTAGGATACATGATGGAGATGAGTGGAAAACAGCTTTCAAAACCAATGAGGGTTTCTATGAGTGGCTAGTTATGCCATTTGGATTGTCTAATGCCCCCTCCACATTCATGAGACTCATGAATGAAATCCTCAAAGACTACATTAGCAAATTTGTAGTAGTGTATCTTGATGATATACTGATCTATAGCAAAACAAGAGAAGAGCACCTTCAATAGATAGAGTTGATTTTCAAGAGGTTGTAGGAGGAGAAGTTGAAGATCAATTTGGAAAAGTGTGAGTTCATTAAAACAGAGCTGGTGTACCTTGGATTTGTGCTATCACATGGCAACTTGAAGATGGACAATAGAAAAGTGGAAGCCATCCTCAATTGGCCTACTCCAAAGACAACAACAGAGGTAAGAAGCTTCCATGGTCTTGCTCAATACTATAGGAAGTTTATAAGACAGTTTAGTGCTATTTGTGCTCCTATGTTGGATACCATAAAAGGAGGAATGAAGACTAAGTTTGTATGGAATGAGTAAGCTAACAAAAGTTTTGAGTTGCTGAAGGAAAAGATAGCTACCCAACCTGTTTTGGTGTTACCAAGCTTTGAGAAGCTATTCACCATTGAGTGTGTTGCAAGCAATGTGGCTATTGGAGCTATTCTCAGTCAAGAGGGCAGACCGGTGGCTTTTCATTTAGAGAAGTTAAGTGAAGCCAAGAAGAAGTATTCTTCTTATGACCTTGAGATGTATGCATTGGTCTAGGCTTTAAGGAAATGGAGGCACTACTTGCTTCCCAAGGAATTCATAGTGTATTCATACAACTAAGCACTCAGTTTCCTGAATTCACAAGAGAAGTTGAGTCACAGACACATGAAATGGGTGGAGTACTTGCAAGTTTACACCTTCAATATCAAGCACAAGAAAGGAGCTCTCAACAAGGTGGCAGATTCCTTGAGTAGAAGAGTCCTTACAATTCAGGAAATTCAGTTGAAGAGCATGGGGATAGATCATTTCAAGGATCTATATGCAGATGATGAAGATTTTGCAGACATCTATAAGGTATGTGCTGAATACAAGAATCACTTTCATAATAAATATGCTGAATATACTTTGCAAAGTGATCTTTTGTTTAAAGGGAATCAGCTATGTGTTCCTAGAGGTTCTATTAGAGAGAACTTGATACAAGAAAAGCATAATGGTGCATTGAGTGGTCATTTTGGGATCACCAAAACTCAAGAAATTGTCCAAAGGTTTTACCATTCGCCAAGGATGAACCTAGATGTTAGGAGGTATGTGGAGAGTTGTATGGTGTGTCAAAAGGCTAGGGTTACTTCTTCAAATGCAGGCCTATACCAACCACTGCCTATTCCTACTAGAGGCCATGGGAATGCTTGAGTATGGACTGTGTAGTTGGGTTACCCAAGACAAGACAAGGCATGGACAATGTTTATGTGGTTGTGGATGTCCAGATTCAACAAAATGGCTCACTTTGTGCCATGTAAAATAACCAATGATGCCGGTCAAATAGCCTCTCTTTTCTTCAAAGAGATAGTAGGGATTCATGGATTACCAATCAACATTGTATCAGACAGAGACACTAAGTTCATGAGTCATTTTTGGAAGACTCTTTGGAAAAGATTGGACACTAATTTATCCTTTGGATCTGCATACCATCCCCAAACTAATGGTCAGACCGAAGTGGTTAATAGAACTCTTGGAAATCTCTTAAGGTGCTTGACCAAAGAGTATGGTCAACAATGGGATCAGTTGATTGGGCAAGTTGAATATGCCTACAATGACACTGTAAACAGATCAACAGGGAAGAGTCCCTTTGAAATTGTCTATGGACTACATCCTAGAGGAATCTATGAGCTGAGAGAGTTGAAGGATGGAGTCAAGGGAAGTGGGTATGCTAATGATTTTTCCTATGCAATGGAGGAGATTCATGATACAGTCAGAAAGACATTGGCATAAAATACCACGAAGCATAAGACCAAGGTGGATGAGCATAGAAGAGAAGTGTAGTTCCATGTTGGAGATTTGGTGATGGTGCATTTAAACAAGTCTAGACTATAGAAGGGAGTCCCTCATAAGTTGCAAATGAAGAGGATAGGTCCCTGTCCTATCTTGGAGAAATATGGAAACAATGCTTTCAAGGTGCAATTACTAGATGAGAATGGACTGTCCCCTATTTTTAACATTACAGATCTAGTTCATTACAAAGGACCACCACCAAACATGGATCAGACCCTCCATGAAGTCATCCAAGATGTGGAAGTAACTCAAACTGCCCTCTACTATAGTCAAACAAGCTGATAGTGTATTGGATACTAGGGTCTATAAGAGGACTAGAACCAAAGAATACAAAGAACATCTAATTAAAAGACATGGTCAACTTGATACTGATGCAATGTGGACAAGGAATCATAGTTCAAGAAGTTGGGCATTGATCTCAACTTCCTCAATCCAAGGGTGGATTGAAATCTCTTGTTTTGGGGAGGATGGTGCAGGAGCACCTAGGCTAACCTCCATTTTTCTTGTTATCAATTTTGGCTTGTATCTGACCTTAGCCAAGTCAGGATAATGGTGTGTTTATTTTGAACCTTAGAAGGTCTTGATTGTGTGTGGTAAGTTATTAACTAGGACTAAAGTCATCTTAGTTTACTCATTGTTGTTAAATTTTGCTTTAATTAGCCTTAGACAGCTTATGTTGGAATGTAAAGCATTAAATGTGTGCTAAACACATCTAAGTTGTTAGAAGATTCCAAGAGGCAGTTAGGGGAGTTGTTGGCTCGGAATCAAGAAGATTGAGGTCCTAAGATGCAGGATGATGGCAAAGTTGCAAGAATGTTGCAAAGTTGCATGACAACATTTGTTAGGTTGCATGCAACTTAGTTGTCTTGGATTCCCTAAAAATTAGGAGTGTGGGATCAATCAACTTCCCTTGAAATATGGAAAAGGCATCTATGTAGGTGTGGTGGCTCGTAGACAAGCAGTTAGAATGCATTGTAATCAAGTTTTTGGTTTGTGTGAATAAAGAAATTCTGTATTTCCTGTGTTTACCCATGTATCTTGAGAAATAGAGATATCAAAGGCACTGTATATACTTATTTAGCACTGTATTTGAGTTCATAGAATAGTTTTGAGTACCTATCATTTTGTAATCAAGTTTCTTAGAGTTGATTTGTTGTTTTGAATTCACAGTTTAGAGTCTAGAGGGTTGTAGTTGTTGTTTTTGAGCAGTCAGTCTTTGAATGGCTCCCCCATAAAATCTAACCATGGGATCTCCCTGAGATTGGATTGAAATGATAGGGGAGCCAATCACTTGTACATATTTAGCAGTAGGAAGTATAGGGAATGGAGCAAGGATTACTAAACTCAAACCCTAGGCGAGCTAGGACAGTCCGGTTAGAGGTTTGAGAGTGAAAATTTGAAGAACTTAGGTAGGGGAAGGAAGTACTATACGAAAAAAGTACAGTTCCAGGTGGGACATGACCAAACACAAGGATGCTAGAAGGATTGAGACTTGATCAATCCATGTGTGTGAGAAATTAGCAGGAGATCATTGAAACCCTAAGAATTAGGCCTAATAGCCCCTTTTACCCTTGATTGTAGGAATCTACTGTACGGAGGAGACAGGGGTCTAAAACCCTGTGAATGTTTTAAAGGACTAAAAAGGGTGTCCAAAAGTGCAATTTATTTGCTAGGCTGTTTGGAGAGTTTGGACAGGAAAAGCAAAAAGGTGACTGGTAAGGGCTATAAGAATTAGGCCTCTTCAAGGCAAAATCTTGAGATCGGTAGGAGTGAAGACTGAAGACCCTCCAAGATGTATTCAATTGAATGTGAAATGTAAGAAATCAGTGTCTCTAACACCCCTGCAAGTAGTTCAAGTTTGATAATGAAGTTGGCACTTAGATCCTTCTAAGTGTAGGAGATAGACTAAAAATTCAAATGGTGTTAAGTCCTCCAAGGTGAAGCACAAGGAGTGAGACTCTCGTAGTAGAGTTGAAACTAGGCTTAGTTGATGATCTAAGTCAAATCAGAACCTAGAAGCTATCAGGTTCTTGGGTGAAGACAAAGAGAAGTCTTCTAGTAGGTTGGTACAAGCAAACCCTGGAGCACTATACACCTTAAGGGAAGGCTACATAGTCTTTGTTATCCTTTCTATTTTGGAGGGGACTTCTTCCTTGCATGGGATTCTTCTTGTGTTGGGAAACTTATTTTCTTTTTTGGGGAGGAGTTTTGCTCCACTAGGTTTTCTCCTTTTCTCTAGTTGTGAAAGATTCTTTTGTACATGGGTACTTAATATGGCCTAGTAGCTGGAACCCATCCTTGTGTCTTTTCACCCACCTAAGCTATGCTTAAGGGGGGGTGTTAGTGTAGGTTTTTTAATATTTTTTTTTTTACATATTATTAAGCATACTTAGGTTATGTGAGACATGGTTTATGTGAAGACACATGGTGTAATCCATCGATTACATGTGTCGCTCTCACCTACACTTGGGTGGTCGAGTTTCACACCCTCTTTTGGCCTTATATGCCACCTCACAAAATCACTATGTTGTCTCCTTCTGAGTAGGTTATGCCACATGTTTGGAATTTTCCAAGTAAGCATATAACTCCCATCTAATTTGGTTATTCGGGAGTTATTACCCCTTTTGAAATTTTTTGGTGTGAATAATTATCTTGTACCCAGTTATTCCACTTACTAGGGAATTAGTGGACATATTCACATGTTAAGTTTACTTAGGTCCTAAGATTCTTTCTAGAAGGTGTTAGTTGTCACTAGTTGTTATCTTATCCTTTAACATTTGACACATGCACGACCTAGGTAGTTGTGTCAAGTTGTCTCATGCCATATGATTAAGACACTTGTCATAATCCTATGACATCTTGCATCTCACCTTGGCTATATATCTACTACATTGTACACACAACTACATTGACTCTTTTTACATTCATTGATAGGAATATAATTTATTCTTGTCATATTGATCTTCTGAGTATTTTATGCTTTCCATAGGCCTTTAGGTCTTGGGTGGCTATCTCCATAGCCAAATCTTACATGATATTAGAGCCAAGTTGAGTGCCTTTGGTTAGTCTTTTGGGAGATCTTGAGTGCAATCTTATAATTGTGTGATAGAAACATCAAATTGTAGGGGGTTCCATTTTTGGCTTTGTATTGGAGGTGCATTTTGGGAGCTTGTTGCATCAGATTTGAGCTCACCATTGCATCTGAAGTGATTGAGAAAGTCAAAATTTCCTTTTGTTTTGTCCCAGTTGGACATTGGAGGCCAAATTTGCAAAGGTTTAAAATTGGGTGTTGGCTACTAGATCTAGGAGGTAGCTGATCTTTTGAAGTAGTTTGGGTCAAAACAGACCCTGCCATCACATCCAGGAGGCCCAAAAACCTAAAGATTGACTACCAATTCGTCGATTTTGGACACTGTCAGTTGAAGGCTGAGGCAATTTTTTTTCCTTGGGTCGGTCGTACGACCCCCCCTCCCGAGTGGTAAAGTATCATTAATATTTTTGCAAAAAATATTTTAGTTAAATATTTTCTACGACTTATATCCAATATTTTGGGGAAAAATATTTTTCATTGGGGATCGATATATTCTACAAAGAATATTCTCTATGTTGGTGTCGGCGTACACTTAGGAGGGTACATTAGGATGGTAGATTTCCATCAGCATCATTGATCAAATCATAGGGGGTACCTTGCCTACGCCAGCTTCCAACCATTCACTACTTTGTCCCATTGTTGACATCGTATGATCGTCATATAGTATTTTATAAGCAAGTCTCCATCATCACTATACGATCTAGGCCACATCACATCAATATCTTTAATTGCTTGTGCATCGGCAGATTCATTGCTATCTTGGCAAGTAGTCGGTCTCCACATTAGCAGTCGAGTCCACCATCGAGTACTCTCATCGAATGGTAGAGGCAACAATCGGTGGTACGCTGTCATATCATCGTCAAGTACATTTGCTTGTGTCATCTTTTTGCAATCCTAGCCAAGGATCGACATTCATTAAAGCCCTAGTTGATGTTTTCTCTAGTTATCGGTGTATTTGGTATCGTCGGCGGTTACTTGGAGTCCTTGTTAGGTACTTCATTCTGTGGGTTTTACATCGCCGCCTCTTCGTTAGTCGGTACTATTTTTGGCAGGCTTTGGTGAAAATTTATCGACATTTGATTTATATAAATTTTTTTATATAAACTTTGTTTTAACTTATATTGGCTGACATAGTTGAAAATTCGACAATATATTGGTGAATCGTTGGGTGGGGTGGCCCCTGGGTGGTGCGGCCATCAGGGCACCACCCTTGCTCCACCCACTCGCCACCAATGGCGGTGGCAATTTTTTAAAAGAATTTTTTTTAACCTTTTTAATAAGGGGGAGGTCATATGGCCAACCAGGGGCCACTTTTTTTACCCTATTTAGTATTTTTTTTGCACTCAGTTAGTGTTGAAAGGTCCTCTTTTAGGCTTTTTTTTCGTTTTTGCATAACTTTTGCTCCAAATGGCAAAAATTTGCAAAGAAAATATTGTCAAAAATTTGGTGAACTCTACTTTCTAGTGGTATAGTTGTTTCTTCAAAATTTTGTTTTTTGGTTGCATTTTTTGCTCATCGAAGTCAAATGTCCATTTTGCACTATCGAGCTGATAACGTTTGCACTGTTCCTCCATTTTTTGTGATTCTTGTGGCATTGGGAAGGTTGTTTCGAGCTCTTCAGAGTTACTAATGCAATTTTTTCCTAATTTGTATCATGGTTGTTGTATTTCTCCTTTTTGTAATGTTGTAATCACACTAAAATAAAGTGCCACAATCCTACTATTTCAGTGTACTCTATCATCTTTATGCTTCTTTGGATTGATCTATGTATTTAGTGTTAGTTCCTATATACTCAGTGAATGCAACGGCTGGTTACCCATGCATTTCAGTGAGATGGACTAAACACCATATAGACACTCCTATTTTGCAGCACTCTACTTGTCTTCAAAAATTTGGTTCTACATCCTGAGACTTGGTACCTATCCCCAGTTGAGATAGGGATATACCAATATGTCAAGAGAGTGTCTAGTTGACACTTGTATAGTTGTCTGCTTGGTTCTGAACTTATTCATGTTGTAGTGTGGATCCATCTACAGTTCTTCCTCGACAGATTTTGTAGTTACTCTTGAGTTGACAGTTTCAGCTCAGTCACCAGTTATGTGGCATCTTCTACAGTTGTATTTGATTCTTTCTATCAGTGCTTGTCACAATTTTGCATTCTTTTGGAACAACATTTGGAGGACTCATCATCATCTTTGGTCTGCTCTACATCAGTCTTCACATTGTTCTACTTTGTCTCTCTCTTCAATTAAAATTGGGGACTCTTGACATTGTGACATTTGAACAAAGACTCTCCATTGAGGGGGGTTGCATGGATTATCTTCATTCTCTCTTATGGGGGGGGAATTTTTCCTCACTCGAGCTTTTTTCCTTCCTAGAGCATGTTTCTTGTTTTGTTTCTCTCTTTTGGGTAGGAGTTTTGTCCCACTGGTGATGCAAGAGCATCCTTGGTTCTTGGCAATCTTGTATCAACCAAAAAAAAATATTTTCTTTCAGTTTTGTTCTTATTTTGTTCTTTCTCAGTTCATGTTGGTGGATTCATCATCTTTGCTCACTAGACCTTTTGGATCTTGGAGTACATCGTCTACATGTTCATTTTCCTTGTTTCAAGATTTGGGTGTGATTAGATCTTTTTCTAGCAAGTTATCGCTTCTGAAATTCTTGGCAGTTTCTTGAACCGACACTGGAATAATTTCAAACTTTTCGGCCAATTCGATCATTGTGGATCATCCCCGTAACTTGCGGATCTTAATGGTGTGATTTTAATTATTCCTGGGAGTGTCCCCAACCTTCATTATAGGTCCACACTTCATCTTACGCACCTGTTGAAGAGTAATTCAAATTTGAGGCCGACCTATTCATGCGCATGTTAAATTTTCTTCCCTTGGCGAATGTAATGATCTTTGGCCGACGCAGATGTTTCCAGAATCATGGATATGCTATAGAGCTTGTAATTAATCATTAGAATAGAGGGGGGAGTAAGAGAGAGTAGTGAAGAATAGATAGTTAAGTTTGGGATTAGATCTGTAAGATTTCAGCTCGCATATAGGAGCATATTGGAATATTGTATTCCTGAGCATGTTGTATCAGGCCTGTGAGCTAAATCTGTAAGCCCAGATGTTGTCGGCCAAATGTAACTGGGTTTTCTATTAATGAAAATGTTATAATCTGTATTTTCCTCCATATTTTGTGTTGCTTTCGTTGTGTTACTCTTGTTGCATGGTCCAGATTGTTCTCCTTGAGGAACCTCCTACCATGGTTGTGCCAGATTGGTATCAGAGCGAGATTTGATCCGTGTGAGGTCAAAAAAATTTGCAGAGTCCTGTTGAAGATTTGTTGTGGGGTGGTAGATTGAAGATCCGACCTGCAACTATCAAGGAATTTTGTAAAGATGGCTGGAAGAAGAAATGTTAGAGGAAATGGAGTGCGTGGAAATGCAGACCAAGTTGTGATGGAGATGTTAAGAGGAATTGTTGCCATACTAGATGCAATCGAAATGGCCCAGAGAAGAGGTCGACCAGTTGATGATGTGAGTGATGAAGAAGTAGAAGTGCAAGAAGAAAGAGGAAGAGATGAGCAACCTGGCCTAGATTAGGGATAAGAGAGGTTCATAAGAGCCCTAACAAAGGTGAATACTAGACCACATTTCAATCCACCGGATTATAATGGTAAGTTAGAATTAGATGTATTGTTAGATTGGATCACAGAGATGGAAAAGTATTTTGAATTTGAAGGTACCTTTGAAGATAAGGTGAGATATACCTGTACAAAGTTGAGAGGACATGCATCCCTTTGGTGGGAGAATTTGTAGACAGATAGATAAAGAAGAGGGAAAAAGAAGATAAAATCAAGGGATCGGATGGTGAATAAGTTGACGTCAAAGTTTATGCCTGCATATTATCATATTAGTTTGTTCAAAAAGTTGCAGAATTTGAAGCAGAAAGAATCAAGTGTGACCGACTATACTCAGGAATTCTATAAGTTGAATATCAGATCTAGACATTTGGAGGATGAGATTGAGCAAGTAGCCAGATATGTGAATGATTTAAGGTCATCTATACAAGATGAAATCATTTTGATCAAGTTGTAGAATGTGGAAGAGGCATACCAGTGTGCCCTAAAAGCAGAGGAGAAGTTGAATAAAAGACATGAGCAGAGATAGAGAGGAAGAGGTGGAAGATTTCAAAGAGGAAGAACTTTTGTTGGAGGAGGAAGAGGATCTTTTCCAGATCATAATAAGAATAAGGAGGTTAGTAAGAATGGTAATACAGATCATAGAGGTGATGGAAAATCTTACAGAAGAGGTTATGGTGGTTACCGAAATGAAGGTTATAGAAGAGATGATAGAGGACAGGAGAAAAGGGTATTCAACATAACCTGTTATAAATGTGGTGGAGAAGGATATAGAGCATTTGAATATAATCAAGGTAAGACAAGAAAGAAGACAAAGAACAATAGAAGGACAACCTTTGTTGAGGAAGAGCATGCTGGATCATCTAATAAACCGAAAGATGGAGAAGTATTGGTGAATAGGAGAGTATTATGTCAAAGTGAGTTGGAGAAAGAACCATTGTAGAGGAAGAATTTGTTTCAGACTAGATGCAAGGTGAATGGTTAATGTTGCAAAGTGATTGTTGACAGTGGAGGTTTGAAGAACTTGGTTTCTGAAGAGATGGTGACTAAGCTTAAGTTGGAAAGGTTGAAACACCCGAAGACCTATCAGATTGCTTGGATTCAGGATGAGCATAAGATACTAGTAAGTGAACAATGTTTGGTGAAATTAAAGATAGGAAATTACTATGATGAAGTTTTGTGTGATATCATGCCTATGGATATATGCCATGTTTTGTTGGGAAGACCTTGGCAGTATCATAAACATGCTATTCATGATGGAAAGAAGAACACATACACTATTGTTGCTAATGGGATGAAGCATATTTTATTGCCATTGGAAGATGTTCCTACAGTTGAAGTTTGTACAAGTGCTAGGGTTTTTTGATTGATGGAAGAAGATTCCTTGATGGATTGAGACATGAGAATGTGTGTTATGCCTTAGTGCCTAAAAAGGCTAAAGACATGAAGCATGTGGAAGAACACCCGGAAGAGATAAAAGAGATTGACCGAATATGAAGAGATCATTTCAGATAATGTACCTGATGGATTACCACTTGTGAGGAGTATTAGTCATTGAATAGATTTGATTCCTAGAGCTAGTTTTCCTAATAAAGCAACACACTGGATGACGCTTGTAGAGAATGAGGAGTTGAATAGACAAGTGCAAGTATTGTTGAAGAAGGGTTTGATCAGAGAAAGCTTAAGTCCATGTGTAGTACTAGCTGTGCTAGTACCTAAGAAGGATGGAGAATGGAGAATGTGTATAGATTCAAGAGCCATAAATAAGATCATGGTGAAGTATAGATTTCCTTTACCTCAGATGGATGACATTATGGATTGTTTGAGTGGAGCTAGATACTTTACAAAGATAGATTTGAAGAGTGGATATCATCATATCAGAATCAAAGAAGGAGATGAGTGCAAGACAACATTTAAAACAAATGAAGGATTGTATGAATGTTGGTGATGCCTTATGGATTGAAAAATGCACCAAGTACTTTCATGAGATTGATGAACGAAGCATTGAAAAATTTCTTGGGTAAGTTTGTGATTGTGTACTTGGATGACATCTTGATTTTTAGTAAGAGTAGAGAAGAACATTTGTCGCATATAAGGAAAGTTTTGCAGAGGTTGAGAGAAGAGCAGTTGATGATAAACATTAAGAAATGTAGTTTCATGAAGGAGGAATTGGTATATCTGGGATTTGTGATATCTGTGGAAGGATTGAAGATGGATCCCGAGAAGGTAAGAGCAATTGTTGAGTGGCCTACACCTGAAAGCATTGGAGAGGTAAGATCATTTCATGGATTGGCTAGTTTCTATAGGAAGTTCATTAAAAATTTTAGTTCTATTTGTAGTCTTATGATAGAAGCAATGAGAGGAGATAGGAAGGATTTTAGATGGACATATGGAGCATATCAAAGTTTTGAGTTGTTGAAGCAGAAGGTGGCTGAGCAGCCTGTGTTGGCTTTACTAGATTTTAGTAAAGTATTTCAAGTAAATTGTGATGCAAGTGGAAATGCAATTGGAGTAGTACCAAGTCAAGAGGAAGACCTATAGCTTATTTCAATGAGAAGTTGAATGATGCTAGGAGGTATTGAGTGTATGGTTAGGAATTTTACGCTATAGTGTAAGCCTTGAAGAAGTGGAGACATTATTTGTTTCCTAAGGAGTTTGTATTGTATACAAATCATCAAGCATTGCAATATTTGAACAGTCAAGGTAAGTTGAATCAGAG
>VDFB02000013.1:117178980-117194226 GCA_007258455.2 Sequoia sempervirens
ATGCATCACATCGGGACATGAGTCCTCTACTTATATCTAAAATCTTATAAAAAAATATTACCATTTTATTGTGGTTATGGTGGTCAGACAAACACCTACTTATTTTTTCCCTAAAATTTAAGTACTACTACATTGATATTTCAAAATTTTACCAAATAGATTTTATTTTATTTTAAATAAACCTAGTAGTTTAGAAACTAAATTCAATTTTCTACAGATTCTATTCTTTCCTAACTCTAATTTTTCTAAATTTTTGCCACTTAAGGGCCTTTTTTTCCATGATGATCTTGCACATACCTTTTGCAAGGGATGAATATTGCAAAGCCACACCTCTTGGGGCATTATAAACAACAACAACACACAAGGGTGCATGAAAAATATCAAAGGGGCATTTCTCAACAAATAAAAGGTAACACCTTAGGGAATATCACACATGACACCACCACTAAGAGAGGATAGATCATAGAATGAAGGGTCACACTTTAGGGAATACTAGCCATAGTACTACCACCAAAGGGAACATAACATGTCAAGAAAAATTCATGATTTTAGGGGATATCAAGCCTAATATCACCACAAAGGAGACACTAACATATGTTCATAAGGCTACACTTTAAAATACATTCATATGATTTTACTGTTAATAAGGTCACACTTTCTAGGAGATGTATGATATCGTCACTAAAAAGGGACCATTCTTATGTAAACAATGCGAGGGGTACTATATATGTCTCTTAAAATGTTAGTGTAGTTTCTACACTAACATTTTAAGGAGATATAAAGGGATCCCTTGTAATAAGGAATGCACCTAACATAAGGCTACCTAACCCTTGCCCCCCAAGGGTAGGGACAAAGTTGAGACAAAATAAATGATAACATGTTTCTCCTTGGAAAATGAATTATGATTGCATAAAACCAAATTTATACCTCCATTCATGGTAATGAGAATTATATGATACTACACTTACCACATAGAAAGGAGAAAAAATGAATGTAGTTTAATCTACTATTTTATCAAATTTATCATTGTACTTGGATCTAACTCTTCTAATTTCTTCTTCAAAATGTGACATCCATCGATAATGTTTCCAAATGTTCTCTGATATGAATAACATGATATGTTTTTATTCTTTCATTTAGTATCTCTTCTTTCCTAGACAGGTGGTAATGTAATGAATCACACATATAAAAGTGTGCCTAAAGTACACTTAGTCTTAGAAAAGGGCTATGGAGCTCAGGTAGAAAACCTTTTCTAATCTAGGACCATGGATCTTTCTTGGTTTGGATGGTGCACAAAATGTTTGATATAAAGGTGGATGACCTTGGTAACCTATTCCTTTTGTTTCTTCAAATGGTATTTGTTCTAAAAGGGAATGGATTTCATTTTTGTTCTTTCTATCACATCCTTTTTGTGTTAAGATCCTAAAGCCTTTACCATTGCATTGCTCCAAGATAATAGGTGTGTCAATAACTTTATTTTCATAGGATAGAGGATCACTAGGTGGTATAATCTTATCACAAACGTTATTTGTAGGTTCTTTCATGTGCCTAGGTTGGGGTATCAATTATAAATCACATTCCCTATGTGATTTGTAAAAAAATTCAAGTGGTGGTATGGTGGGTGTTGTTGATTATTGATATGGTTGAGTAGGCCATTCTATTGATGGACAAAGGACCACATTGTTCTCAATGTTAAGAAATGTATTATCCATGAATTTATTCATGATTTCCTCCTCTTGCCTCAAGACATATTCAATAAGGAGATATACATTGGGAGATGAAGGAATATGAGTTTTATCATCTAAATTAGATTCATTTTACAACATGTAGTAGGAAACATCAACAAGGATTTCAGGGAAGTCAAACTTTTACTAATACTGTTAGCCATTATGACAATACGTACAATATGTGCAATGAAGTTCACAGTGTCCTAAAAACTATTAGTAGATCTAGATAGCAAATCTAGAGAGGGTTTTGTCACAGAAATCTAAGAGAAAATGGCTTAGATAAGGCCACTAAGGGTTCCCTTTTCTAGGAAATCTTTCAATTAAATTCAAATTTTGAATGTTTGTAATAATTTTTAATGTTTTTTTTTTGTGACTGTGAAGATCTGAAAGTAAATATTTTTCTTGAGTTCTATTGATTTATGATAATGCAATTAATAATCGAAGTCTACAAATAATTCTTGAAATGTTCAAGCAATAAAATGAGATTTCAAATGTAATTTTCAGATGTAAAATGCAACAATTGACATATCCTAATTTGCAATATCTCAAAAATGATGATCTTGATATCTTTTTGTGACAAAAAAATGAAAATTTTCACCATTTTGACTATGCCTAAATGAATGCAATGAATAGAAATTTTCAAATTTGATTTCATTTTTAAGATGGCCTAATTCAGATTTATAGGCACAATTAAGATGTATATCTTACCTATGATGACTGGAATTAACCCTATTGGAACCTAAGATGCAATATGATATGCAATTTTATTTATTTTTATGCTTTTTTATGCAAAACATGGATGGTTAAATAATGAATGCAAAACAATGCAATGCTAAACTTAGATCTAATGTCATATGCTTATTATTTCATAAGGTTTATAATGTTAATACATTAGGTTCAAAAAAATAATATGTTGGAAAAGTGAAACCCTAGGACTTCACATAGGATTTCATAGCTTTCCAAACATGGATCATTGAAATTTAGATCAACCAAAGGCATAAGATTAACTTACACCCTAGAAGGTGAGTCAATCAACCCTTGGGATCTGAATTTGGGATTGTCTAGAATAGATTTTAAATGAACCTTTGATGAAATAAAATTATATGAATAGCTAACAATAAAAATGCACTATTTTGAAATGAAAATGGACATGTTGGAAATTAATAGATAAATTTAATGACCAAAAATAGACTGAGTTGAGCAAACCTATGTGCATTTTTTATTTAAATTGTGATTTAATTTGATTAGAAAAGGCCACCCAAGGTACCCTTGTATGGATGACTAAAACTAAAATCTTATTTCACAGTCCTCAAGTGTTTTATTAGAGGATTCTTCCTCTTGCATCTCACTATCAAATATTCATCAAATGGTGAGATAATTAAGTTTTTGTATCTTGTCAATTTGTATGGTTTCAATGCATCAATAAACAAATGGTCTTTAATATTCTTCAAATCTGTAACCTACACATTGAAAGAGAGAGGAAGGGTTGTTTCATATAATGGCTTTCTTCGCTCAAACCCCATGTTGGTTTTTTCACCTCCTCTATGAAAAATTGATGAAAAGAGCTCATGTGTTTGAGGATAGAGGATAAATGATAAATTAATTATGAGTAAACAATTGGATACAACACACCAATCAAATATGATTTCCTTAAAGGAATAAATTCATACACATATCCCCAAGTGTAACGCCCGTCGTGCAAACCCCAGAGAACACACACATAACGCGAATAATTTTAAAAAAAAAATAATAAAAGTAACATGTAACAACATTAAACCAAAATCACATAACATTAATACACTTGGTTCTCTGGGGCACGCGAGGTTACATCGCAACAACTAAACAGAATAAAGATAAAGAATATAACATAACCATTTAATTTATGATAACCATATACAATGATACATCCGATAATCATGATGCGAGTAAGATAGACATCGCATAATTACACCCATGATAAATCTTTTAACAAGATACAATTAAACCTAACTATTACATCATTGTTTCAATATTACATTACAATCTTCTAAGATACAAGAATTACATTGAATTTCCCAACATGGGAATTGATACAAATATAAATGAAATAAGAAGTACACTGATCACTGGTACAACTCCACTGCGGAATGCTGAGAAGACAAGACGCTGAAGGGGAACCCAACGGGTGTGGAGCACGTTCCACCCAACCATGTGAATTACAAGTAACTCACCCCTCGTGCTCAGAGGTGACAAGGAAGTGAACCCAACCATGAATGTCAACTGACTCAACAACAACATGATACAAAACAAGTACAACCCAAGTATGCAATGTAAAACCATCACGTTCTCAAATCACATAACAAGTAAAACCAAGAAACTCATCACGATAACATGAAGTACTATCACTTAACAATCATGAATCAAATTCACAAGAATTCAAATAAACATCACAAAGAGATAACATCCAGAGGCAACCACACAAACAACAAGGGTGTCAAGTGGAGAGTGTCATCGCATAGCTCTCATGGGATTCTCCTGGCCCTTCCTCCAACTGAGGCGCCGGCACCCATCTATGGATCTCCTGGCCCTTCCTCCTAACTGAGGCGCCGACACCATAGGGTAGCTGATGCGGAACCAATAATCCCTCATGAAGACGAGACTATGGCTTTGCCGACCACGGCCTTCTCAGTCTATCACTAGTCTAGAGTAGCCCTAATGCATAGCCGAGGAATCCAAAGTTTTATTATCTTGTGTGTTCTTACTACCCAACCCCCTAAATCTATTGTTTAGGTTATCACTTGTTTACTACTCTTTCGAGGGTTATCCTGGCCCTTCCTCATCCGAGGCGCCGGCGCCCATGAAGAGCCACTCTCCCACCTATGACCCCTAACAAATCTCAAGTAGGCAAGGGTTGAACTAAATCATATAAAACATAGAACTCGAAATCCACACACGCGAGGTAATATTCCTCTCGCGACAACCCATAACAAACTATCACAGAAACACATTCAACCCTTCCAAGCATAAATCTTTAAACTTCAACCAAAGGTATAAATAAGATGAAGCCAGCTCCAAACTAAACGTGCCTCTGGAAAGACCAAGGTTTACAATAACCCAAATGAGGTTCAAAACACAGCAAAAATCTTACATCACAAGGATAAAGTCGATAACAATAAATAGGAGACAATAACAAGATCACACGATTTTCTAACTCGAGAAGACGATTCGACCAATTACGTATAAAATCTCTATCCCACTCGACATAGAATTGAAAATAACGAACAATCAACTTATTGACAACTTATCTAATTTACTTTCTTTAATTACTCAAGAATAATAATTTCCATGATTATTCAACTAAAAACACATTTTTTTTTAAACCACACATTCTAATATTCCTTTTTAAATAAAATAAATAATTATAATCCAATAAAACAATATATATATATATATTAAAATATATAAATATATATGTGTATATAGTCATACTGAACAAATATTAATACAATAATTCATGCCCACTAACTTTTATATATAAAAATTATTCATAACAAATAAAATTTTATTTAAAATAACTTTATAAAGAATTTTCATAAAATTATATATATATATATATAATTTAACAAAACTAAATAATAAAAAATACAATACAATAAAAGTAAACGAATTGAATTTTTAAAAAAAAAAAAATTTAAATAACAAAAAAAAAACAAACACGTTTCGGCCATACTGAACGGCCGCGCGTAGCAGTCATGTTGACTGCTGTGCGCAGTCCTCAGACTGCGCCGAGTACTGGGGTACGGCTCAGTGCCATCCCCCATACTCCAAAGTTATTAAGTTTAAAATACAACTTTTTAACATGGGCACAATGCGAATTAAATTTCGCGAAATCTGTAACTTAAATAAACTTCATTTATCTTTTATCTTAAATATATATTTTTCTTTTAAAAGGAATAAAAATAAAAAATAAAAGTATAATAAAATAAAATCTCAATTTTTGTGCCATGCACAGTTACGGCCATAAATCTGGCCTGAGCACAATTTCGACCCACAATATAACCAGTATTAAAGAACAAATAAAATAAAACCAAAATACTATATAAATATATATATATATAAATAAACATACAGAGTAAAAATACAGAGGTACAGTATAAATAACTAAAAAATAAATAAAAAATAATAGAACAATAAATACATCTACTCATATATCAATATATTGACAAAACCTCAGATTTATTATCTTCAATGAGGAAATCATCTTTTCTAAAATTATATCATTTACAAATTGAATGTTTTAGAAGATCAAGGTTCTTGTTTGACAAAAATTGGACAGTATAATAACTATGGTTTTCTTTGTTTTCTAGTCTAACAACTTGTCCTAGTTTTTAGTTCAAACAGAAGTTTTTCCTATATTCACAAAAATCATTTTAATAAAATATATTTTTTTTCTTTTCTGAAGCAGACAGACAAAAGAAAGGGTACGAGAAGAAGACTTCGAGAGGAACCTGGAGTCCAATGCAAATCTGAAGATGCCTGCTTGACTCTGATGCCCTCGAACCCGATTCCAATCCTTAGTCTAGAATGAACTCAACAATGACTTGAGCAACTTCCACTTTCTGATCTTCTGTGTGTGTGTGTGAACTTCTCAAAAATTCATAATTAAATAAAATATTGCTCATCTCCTCAAAGCTCTCCAAAAATCCAAGATTAAAAGGAAAAAAATCAATTCTTTAAAACTAGCTTTTTCCAACTCTCCATTCCTATTGGCTCACACTGTCTTTTTATTCTTTTATTGCTTTAATTCCTGTTTTGCAACTTTTCTTGCACCTCACATTACATATTTATTTTAAATGATTTATTCACATAATTATCCACCACCAATTTAATTGATTAAAATAATTAAGCATATTTAATATTTATTTATTAATTAATTGCAATATCTGATTTTCAAAAATAATTAAAATACTTAAATATTTAAATACCATTTAATCCAACATTAAAATAACTAATTTATTTCAATCATTAAGATAAATCATAATTATAAATGCCCTCATAAATAAAAATCAGACAAAACACATAACATGACACACAATGACGACAATTATACAAAAACAACTATACCAACAAATGAGACGACCTGACATCATGGAACGGGAGGACTTCATCGTCACCTCTATATCAACATTTATCCATTGGGTTATTTGGTGCTCGCCCTGTCATGCCGAAGCAGGTGGAATCGAGACTTATACCTGCAAATCCTGCATACAAACGAAGTTGTGTACATGTGCATACATATATATATAATCATCAAAGCATTAAATCGATGTACTGCATTGTGAGAAGGAATCGCAACATAACAGGGAATTCGCGAACGAGTGATGCTATATTGTCCTTCGTCACACCTATTCTAACAATTGTAACATAATCAATGAATTACATTTCTAACTAACAATCATCTCATAATATATTAAATTAAATCACTGCATCATATCATAATTCAGAAAATCAACTAATATAACCAACCATAATGTCATATAAAGTAATCATGTCCCTAATGAAATAACATCATCATCTAACGTCTAGCAAGCCAAATCAAACAATCATAGTATCATCACAGTATCCAAGCAAAGTATAGAAAATAATAAGTCTAAACAGTATGAGGGGTATTACACCAAGGCTTGATTGCAACTTGGATTGGCTTGCTTTAAAGACCTACAAATGTAAGTCACCACAAACAAAATGTATGCATAAAAATGAACAAACTCACATAAAACTTGACATGATACTTTGACAATGAAATTATATAATAAATTTTCTCTTGAATGATATTGAAGTATAATAATTTCTCTTGAAATTACTTTTTATTGCTCCTTAGTTTTCAAATGATGAAATGACTAGGTATCTATAGGCAATTAATATAATTTCCCACAAATTAAATCCCAATAGATGATATTCAAAATTTGAAATTTAAATAATAAATTTTCATCTTTGACATATTAAAATTGAGCCAAAATAGGGGAGGTCGCCAAGGGTGACCTTGTCCAAGCTCTATTTTCGAGATGTTAAGTATTGAGGGAAAAATATTAAATATATACTTTGATTTTATATATTTAATTCCTTCATAAATGCATAAATGGGCCATGGAATGCATAATTTAGAAAATTAAGTTCACATAATTAGGTCCAAGCACATAGGAGGGAGCAAAATCTAGTGTGAAATTATCATAGGTGACAATTTACAATGCTACAAGGTCAAAATCTATTGCATAGGAAAAAAATAGTAAGAGGATTTAGACTCATAGAGAAACTAGCAAGAGTATGTGAAGGATTCATTTTTGGAAAACATAATAGAGAATCATTTCTAGTGGGAAAGTCAATAAGGGAAAAAAAACCATTAGAAATTGTCCATGGTTCAGATTTGTGTGGACCTATGCAAACATGCTCAATTGATGTAAGATATTATTGGGTATGTGCAAGATCATCATGGAAAAAACAAGCCCTTAAGTGGCAAAAAATTCAGAAAAATCAGAGTTAGGCAACTTGACGTAAAAATTTGAATAAGTTATCTATATTATTTTAAAAAGTATGTAAGAATAGAATATGTATCAAATTGTATTTAGTTTCTAAACTACTAGGTTTGTTTAAAAAAATAAAAAATCTATTTGGTGAAAATTTGAAATTTCAATGTAGTGGTACTTAAATTTCAGGGAAAACATAAGAAGTAGGCGTCTGTCTGACCACCCTAACCACAATAAAATGATAATATTATTTTATAAGATTTTAGATATTATTAGAGGACTCATGCCCCAATGTGATGCATATTTTTTTGTAATTTTTTTCCAAGTAAATAATTAATTATGAATTTTTTATTACAAAATTTTAAAAAATATTAAAACTCATATGTCTGACCACCTTAACTTGGTCAAAACTTCATGAAATTCATTTTTTATTTTTTAAATCTTATAGTATACGGAGCATAGAATGTGACGCATGTTTTGGTTTCAAAAAATGTGATACTGTTTGAAAGCTATAGATGTTTTTCAATCAGCCTATCAATCAGGACTTTAGTCGTAATTTGCATAGAAAATGAATAATAAGTACTTATTAAATTCAAAGTAAAGCATAGTTTCTATCGGCGGAAAGCTGATAATCTCCTTTAAAAACCCTTTTTGTTTCATCAATTTTGGGTAGACAAATAGTCATCAGCCACATACCCATCATATTGCCACTTTTTGGCCCATCATGATCCTGCACATACCCTATTTCATGACATTCATTAATGATTACATAGGAAAAACATGGGTCTACTTCCGGTGGTATAAGGATGAAACATTTTATTTCTTTATGCAATTCAAGGCTCTTGTTAACAAGAAAAGTGGGCACTACAACAAAGCATTGAAAAGAGATAAAGATGGTGAGTACATCTCAAATAATTTCCTAATATTTTATAAATATCATGGTATTCACAAAAAATTCACTAATGAATACACACCTTATTAAAATAATGGTATTGCTAAAAGAAAAAATAAAACAATTATGGAAATGGCTAGAAGTATGTTATAAGAAAAACATTTGGCAAATGAATATTGGGTTGAAGCCATAGCATGGGTAATATATGTAATGAATAGATGTCCAACCAAAAGTTTAAAGAATATGATTTTGTAAGAAGCATGGAGTGGAAGAAAATATATTGTTGCTCATATGAGAGTATTTGGATGTATGGCATATGCAAATATCCCAAATGAATTGAGAAATAAATTAAATTAGAAAAGAGAAAGATGCATAGTTGTGGGATATAGTGATAACCAAAAAGGTAATAATCAACAAAGGTGTTCAAGTCATAGAAGAGGAAGTATGGGCTGTCAACTTAGAGAAAATAGTGAATTTAATATCATGCCTACTACAATAATATAGAGAATAAATAATATTGGAAGACATGTACCCCTTCAACTGTGACTTCTCCCACTCTCATTCAAGCTCAATAAAGTGTTCCCTAGGTGACACCTTCAATAAGAACAAGGACAACCCCATGCATTCAAGAAAGCACACATTCAAATGGGAAAGAAAAACAACATTAGTAGCATGAACTTTTGTGCAAACCCATCAAGTTACGTTCTACAAATTCAACCTCAAGTTACATGTCAAATCCAACACTCAAAATCTTGAGAAGAAAAAAAATAGAAGTATGATAGATATTTATGAGAAAAATGAAGGTGAGAATAGTATAGGTTTGAATTCTCTTTTTGCATTATATTCACATGTCGAAGATCCTATTCACTTTGAAGATAAAATTAAAGATGAAAATGGGTAAATACAATGGATGAAGAAATAAATGCTATAGAAAAGAATGAAACATGAGAATTAGTGATTCTTCTACAACAATTTAAAAGATGTTATATGTGTAAAGTGGGTTTATAAGACCAAAATTTTAATATAAAAAGAAGGATTGAAAGGCATAATATAAGATTAGATATTAGGTGATACAAAAAAAACTTGCAAAAAAAGAATATAATGAAACATATGTTATACTTGCAAGAATGGAGTCTGCGAGAGCGATCTTTGCAATAGCAGTCCAACACCAATCAAAAGTATTTAAAATGAACTTGAAATTAGCCTTCTTAAATAGAGTATTAAAAGGGTAAGTATGTATTTGTATCAACCACCTTTATATGAGGTAATAGAGAAAGAAGACAAAGTGTATAAGCTAAAAATGACACTTTATAGTTTGAAGAAAGCGCCATGGGAATGCTACAATAGAATTGACACATACATTTTGAGCAATGGCTTTAGAAAAAGAGATGATGAGTCTACTCTCTACATCAAGGAAAATTATGGTAAGATATTATATTGTTTTTTTAATGTAGATGACTTAATATTCAAGGGGAATGATGATATCCTTATTTATGATTTCAAAGAAACCATGAAAAATGAGTTTGAGATGACAAATTTAGGAATGTTTAAAAGATATTTTCTAGGCATAGAAGTGCAGAAAATGAAACATGGAATCTTTATTTCTCAATCAAAGTATGTAATAAATATCTTGAAGAGGTTTAATATGCTAAACAAAAAACATAATCCAATACTAACAACCATAGGTTTGAAATTAAGGATGATTGTAGTAACAATATCAACCCAACCTTATAAAAAATCATGGTTAGAAGTTTTATGTTTTTTACTGCAATTAGACTTGGTATAATGTATGTAGTGAGTCTAATTTCAAGGTTTATGGATAATCCAAGGGTAAGTGCACCAATTTGTGACACAAAATTGGCTCTTAAGATGCCACTTTTTTTTTAAATCAGCAAAGTCTTATGTGCACAAAAAAATGAAGATAGTTACACTCAAAGTTTGAATGTACAACAAGAACAAGAGTTGAAGTGCTCCGAGTCTAGTTTCTAAGATACTATTTTTTTTTCAAATAATGAAGATTAAAGGTTTCAAAAGGGGAAGGAAAAAATAAGTCTTTTTTTTATCAAAAAAATAGCATAACATATGTGGGCCCCCCTTTTTCATTAACTTTTTTTTAGAATTTTAAAAATCTAAATGGTGAGAAATTAGCTAACACCATATAGTTTGTCCTTGTTCTTTTGTCTAATTTTTTGATGAATATATAATGTTCTATGAATTTTTGAACTAGACACATCCTAAAAAGGCAAAATTTGAGTGTTCCCCCTAATTTTTTTGAAAACCAATCAAAAATTGATTTTTTTATCATGTCTAGAATGGAGTCTAGTTTAAAAAATGTAATTTGTTTCAAGAATCAATGACAAAATAAAAATCTATCCTAAAACTAGCACATGTTGGTTTTTGACAAAAAACATAGGCAATAATAAGAGAAGTTATGGATGAAAACCTTAACAGGTGAGATAGAGAGTAATAGAGAGAGAGTGGTAGGTTATGATGGACGGAGAGGTAGGTAGAGAGGAAGAGGGGAGATATAAATAAGTATAGAGGGAGGGAGATGTAGTGAGGGAGAGAGAGAGGTGAGATAGAGAAAAATAGAGTGATGAAAGGAGAGGTAGGTAGAGAGAGTGAGTGAGGAGATAAAGAGAACTAGAGAGGGAAGGAGAGGTAGAGAGAGAGGAGATAAAGAGAGAAGTAGAGGGAATGAGGGGGGGAGGAGAGGTAGGGAAGGAAAGAAAGGTGGGTAGAGAGGTGTAGAGAGAGAGTGGTAGGGTGTGATGGATGTAGAGGTAAGTAGAGATAGGGATTAGGAGATAGAAGTGAAGAGGAGGAAAAAGAAAGAGAGGAGGAAGAGAGAAGTATAGGTGAGAGAGAGGTGAGAGAGGGGTGAGATGGAAGAGGAAAATAAGAGAGGAGTGTGAAGTTATGGGAGAGAGAATTAGGTGAGAGAGAGGGGAGAGAGAGAGAGAGAGAGAGGGGGGGGGGAAGATAGATAGAGAGAGGGATGGAGATAGTGAGAGAGAGGTCTAGATTGTGAGGGATAAAAAATGAATGAGATAGAGAGAGAAATAATACAACTTGCTGATTACTAAAATTTGACCTCCTAATTATTGAAATTTGGCATGCTGATTATTGAAATTTGACTAAGCTTGAAATTTGTGAGATCTTCCAAAAAATAGAATTTGCATTATAACTCCTAGAGATACGAAACCATTTTGAAATGTTGAAACTATATAAATGAAATATAAATTAAAGTATAAGAAAGTAAACATTCATGTAAATAATTTCCCTCAACGATAACAAGAAAAAAGGAAAAAGAAAGAGAAGAAAAAAAAATGTAGACCAAAATACAAGTGCATTATAGCGTGCTTGCATTTTGTCTTGCTTTGGGAATCCCCAAGACTTTGACTTGGATTTTCTTTGAATTTTCAACTCAAAGGCTTGGCGGGCCTTCCCAATGTCCAAAGACATGTTTTTGCATATTCTACAAAATTTCACATAATCTCGTTCTTGCTAACCATTAGGTTTGCACGTGTTTTAAGGTCGAACAAATCAAACACCTAGGTAATGTTAGGCTCTCTCTTAGCTATCTAACAATATAATTTTTTCACATTTTTACAATGTTAATCCTTTCATCTTTAATTTATTTTATTTGTGTGTCTATGTTTTGGAAAAAACCAGTGTTTGGTGTTTTTTTAATTATAAATTAACCATTCATCAAAATTTCTAATAAATTACAATTTTAGAAACTAGACTCCATTATTTACATATTGATTTTTTTTTTATTTTTTTTGAATTAGTTTTCAAAATCTATAGGGGTAGCATGGCCAAATTTATATTTTTTCAAGAAGTGTATGTGCATTGAAAATTAGTAAAGAAAACAAATATTCATGAAAAAATTATCAAAAAAATTGGGCATAAACTAAATACTGTTAGTTAATGTCTGTAGTGTAGGAAAATGCATACCCTTGCATTTTCACACTTGTTTGGGCCCACCTTGCTTTATTTATCCCTATTTATATCTTAATTGGTCCTATTTTGTATCCACAATCCTAGTAAATTATATCTTTTTATGGCTAATCCTAACAAACATCAAAGAATAAATGATAATTTAATGATTCTAACTATGTGTCCTTGATTTTTGGACTGGGACTAAGATGCCATTTTGGGAATCTTTTTCCTCCATAGGTCTTGGGACCCTCTTCTTAAAAGCACCTTAAAGGGAACCCTTTTTGGAGTCTATGCCCCGAGTTTTAAGCCTCGGGACTAAGATGCTAGGATTTAATTTCAAATCTTGGTGGAATTTACCCTCCTTATATTAATGAATTCATATGTTGGCTTGCTGTGGTGTAATTTCAGGATATTAAGCATGGATAAGTATAAATACAAGGTTCTTTCTCTCATTTTTCATCCCAAGCATTCAATTATTCATCCTTATAGCATAATTGAGTTCACAAGAGCATTCAAGAGAAATTCATCAAGAATTTGGAACCATCATCAAGATTCAAGCATCATGTCAAAGATATTCTTGCATCATGTGTATTTTTGAGCTAACATTTATGATGTATGGTTTTGATTCAAGCAAGAAATTCAAGTCAAGATCTATCAATCATTCATTTGATTCAAGGTCTACATTCAAGCTAGCCACTTCACACAAGTTTGTAGATTTCATAACAAGGTTTTGGTGAGTTGTAACATAGCACTTTGTTCATTCATCATCTCCCTCCATTATTCCATTTTATTTCAAGGTTTAATTACCAATAAGGGGTTTGACCAATGGAAACCCCCATTTACTAACAATCAAGAAGTTTTTCCTCTCTTGCATGTTTGTGTTTATAGATTTAGGTCGAAGTCTTAAAGATCATTTGAATTTCAAAGTTGCAAAGTTGTCATCATCATGGAAACTCACCTACAGGCCAAATCTGAAATTTTCAGGACTTATGATTTGAGAAGAAGGAAGTGTAGAAATTGGACCTTGGGATCATATTTAGAGATTTCAAACATTCAAGTTGGGACTAAGTAACCACCTAGGGCATCTTAGTCCTCTCGAGGGTATTTTTCAGAGATTCTTTTAGATCTAGTTCTGGTATCTGAAGATTTTGCATCTACCCCAAAAAACAACAGTGGGAATAAGACAATAGTAAGGGTGTCTTAGTACTCCCTAGCATATTTTGACAACATCTTTACATTTCCAAAATCCTCTTTAAATTTCCAATCTCCCCAGGTACACACATCCTAACTTTTTTTTGCATAATTTCATCATTTGCATTCATTATTTGGCTTGCATTATTAGGTTTTGTAAGCTAAATGTTGAGTTTTCTTTTCCAATATTTTGCTTGATGGTGAACCCTTCAAAGCCTAAGGAATCTTCCTAGGTCTCCCTTCTTGAGAATTGACTCAACTTTGTTTTGATATTCAATCCAATTTGGGATCCTAGGACATCCTTGAATGATAATTGGAGAAGAGTGGTGTTATATGACCTAGGTTATAAAGCATCCATTTTTCCTATTAATCATTTTGGTAAACCTGACATTTTGGACAATTTGGAGTTCACTTTTAACATAAAGGAGGGGTAAAAATTTATTAAAACAAAAAGAAGTACAAAGCAATGGCATTACATAGGCTGATTTGGAGTTCACTAAGGTCCTAGATCTAGGTTGCATTCATTCCTGAATTGCATCTTGCATTACTGAAAGTGCATCTAGGGTTTCTCACATTTGTATTAGTGAAAGTGAATATAGGTTGCATTTTTGCTTTCTCGCATCATCTTATCTCATTGAAAAACATAAAAGTGCATTGTTAATTATCCTAATTTCATTTAGGAACATTGTTATTGCATTCAGACTTTGCATACAATTTCTTGTCATTAGTCACTCTTTCTTACATTCATTTGCACACTTTTCTATTTCTAAACATTGGGTCCTTGGGTAGGAAACCTAGGAACATTGATATCAACTCAGTCTTTGCTATTTTTCTAAAAAACCTTTACTGGGACTAAAACACCCTTACTGGCATCTTAGTCCCTCTGTGGGTTTTTAGCTTAGAACCCTATCTATATTGTTTTCTCTTTGTTCTAGTTTTTGTAACTTCAAATTTTCATCATTAGGACAAAGATTCCCTTGCTAGCATCTTAG
>VDFB02000013.1:117194326-117289560 GCA_007258455.2 Sequoia sempervirens
ACCTATGCAAACATGCTCAATTGATGTAAGATATTATTTCATGACATTCATTAATGATTACATAGGAAAAACATGGGTCTACTTCCTAAGGTATAAGGATGAAACATTTGAGTTCTTTATCCAATTCAAGGCTCTTGTTAACAAGAAAAGTGGGCACTACATCAAAGCATTGAAAACAAATAAAGATGGTGAGTACATATCAAATAATTTCCTAAGATTTTATAAATATCATGGTATTCACAAACAATTCACTACTAAATACACACCTTAAAATAATGGTATTGCTAAAAGAAAAAATAAAACAATCATGGAAATGGGTAGAAGCATGTTATAAGAAAAACATTTGGCAAATGAATATTGGGTTGAAGCCATAGCATGGGTAATATATGTAATGAATAGATGTCCAACCAAAAGTTTAAAGAATATGATTTTGTAAGAAGCATGGAGTGGAAGAAAACATAGTGTTGCTCATATGAGAGTATTTGGATGTATGTCATATGCAAATATCCCAAATGAATTGAGAAAGAAATTAAATTAGAAAAGAGAAAGATGCATATTTGTGGGATATAGTGATAACCAAAAAGGTAATAATCAACAAAGGTGTGGAAGTCATAGAAGAGGAAGCATGGGATGTCAGCTTAGAGAAAATAGTGAATTTAATACCATGCCTACCACAAGAAGATAGAGAAGAAATAATATTGGAAGGTACCCCTTAAACTATGACTTCTCCCACTCTCATTCAAGCTCAATAAAGTGTTCCCCAAGTGACCCCTTTAATAAGCACAAGGACAACCCCATGCATTCAAGAAAGCACACATTCACAAATGGAAAAAAAAAAAAAACACTAGTAGCATGAACTTTTGTGCAAACCCATAAAGTTACATTCTACAAGTTCATCCTCAAGTTACATGTCAAATCCAACACTCAAAATATTGAGAAGACAAAAAATAGAAGTATGATAGATAATTATGAGAAAAATGAAGGTGAGAATAGTATTGGTTTGAAAATTCTCTTTTTGCATTATATTCACATGTTGATGATCCTATTCACTTTGAAGATAAAATTAAAGATGAAAATTGGTAAATGCAATGGATGAAGAAATAGATGCTATTGAAAAGAATGAAACATGAGAATTAGTGATTCTTCTACAACAATTTAAAAGATGTTATATGTGTAAAGTGGGTTTATAAGACCAAAAGTTTAATATAAAAAGAAGGATTTAAAGGCATAATGCAAGATTAGTTATTAAGTGATACAAACAAAAACTTGCAAAAAAAGAATATAATGAAACATATGTTGTACTTGCAAGAATGGAGTCTGTGAGAGCGATCTTAGTAATAGCAATCCAACACCAATCAAAAGTATTTAAAATGAACTTGAAATTAGCCTTCTTAAATAGAGAATTAAAAGGGGAAGTATGTATTTGTATCAACCATCTTTATATGAGGTACTAGGGAAAAAATACAAAATGTATAAGCTAAAAAAGACACTTTATAGTTTGAAGAAATCACCATGGGAATGGTACAATATAATTGACACATACATTTTGAGCAATGGCTTTAGAAAAAGAGATGACGAGTCTACTCTTTACATCAAGGAAAGTGATGGTAAGATATTATATTGTTTTTTTAATGTAGATGACTTAATATTCAAGGGTAATGATGATAGATCCTTATTTATGATTTCAAAGAAACCATGAAAAATGAGTTTAAGATGACAAATTTAGGAATGTTAAGATATTTTCTAGGCATAGAAGTGCAGAAAATGAAACATGGAATCTTTATTTCTGAATCAAAGTATGTAATAAATATATTGAAGAGGTTTAATATGCTAAAAAACAAACCTAATCCAATACGAACAACCATAGGTTTGAAATTAAGGATGATTGTAGTAACAATATCAATCCAACCTTATAAAAAATCATGGTTAGAATTTTGATGTTTTTTACTGCAATTAGACTTGGTATAATGTATGTACTGAGTCTAATTTCAAGCTTTATGGAGAATCCAAGGGTAAGTGCACCAAGTTGTGACACAAAAATGGCTCTTAAGATGCCACTTTTTTTAAAAAATCAAGTCTTATGTGCATAAGAAAATGAAGATAGTTACAATCAAAATATGAATGTGCAACAAGAACAAGAGTTGAAGTGCTCTGAGTCTAGTTTCTAAGATACTATTTTTTATAAAAATAATAAAGATTAAAGGTTTCAAAAGGGGAGGGGAAAAACAAGTCTTTTTATATAAAAAAAATAGCATAACATATGTGGGCCCCCCTTTTTCATTAACTTTTTTTTAGAATTTCAAAAATATGAATGGTGAGAAATTAGTTAACACCATATAGTTTGTCCCTATTCTTTTGACTAATTTTTTAATGAATATATAACATTTTATGAATTTTTCAAATGGACACATCCTAAAAATCCAAAATTTGAGCATTCTTCCCCCTAATTTTTTTTAAAACAAATCGAAAATTGATTTTTTTATCACATGTAGAATGGAGTCTAGTTTAAAAAATGTAATTTGTTTCAAGAATCAATGAACAAATAAAAATCTATCCTAAAACTAGCACATGTTGGTTTTTTACAAAAAATAGAGGCAATAATAAGAGAAGTTATGGATGAAAACCTTAACAGGTGAGATAGAGAGTAATAGAGAGAGAGTAGTAGGTTGTCATGGATGAAGAGGTAGGTAGAGAGGGAGAGGGAAGATATACATAAGTAGAGAGAGAGGGAGATGTAGTGAGGGAGAGAGAGAAGTGAGATAAAGAAAAATAGAGTGATGAAAGGAGAGGTAGGTAGAGAGAGGGAGAGAGGAGATAAAGATAAGTAGAGAGGGAAGGAGAGGTAGAGAGAGAGGAGAGATAGAGAGAAGTAAAGGGAATGAGGGAGGGAGGATGGGTGGGGAAGAAAAGAAGGGTGGGTAGAGAGGTGTAGAGAGAGAGTGGTAGGGTGTGATGGATGTAGAGGTAAGTAGAGATATGGATTAGGATATAGAGAGCAGAGAGGGAAGAAGAGAGGAAGAGAGAAGTATGGAGCGAGAGAGAGAGAGGTGAGATGGAGAGAAATAGAGAGAGTGGTAGAGAGTGATGGAGAGATAGGTAGGTAGAGAGAGGGGGAGTAGAGAGAAGTAGAGAGGGAAGGAGAGAGAGAGAGAGAGAGAGAGAGAGAGAGAGAGGGAGGGAGGGAGGGAAAAGGATAGAAGAGAGAGGGATGGAGATAGTGAGAGAGAGGTCTAGAGTGTAAGGGATAAAAAATGAGTGAGATAGAGAGAAATAATACAACTTTCTGATTACTAAAATTTAACCTCCTAATTATTGAAATTTGGCATGCTGATTATTGAAATTTGACTAAGCCTAAAATTTGTGAGATCTTCCAAAAACTAGAATTTGCATTATAACTCCTAAAGATATGAAACCACTTTGAAACATATTGAAACTCTATACATGAAATATAACTTAAAGTATAAGAAATTAAACATGCATGTATATAGTTTCCCTCAAAGATAACAAGAAAAAAGGAAAAAGAAAGAGAAGAAAAAAAAATGTAGACCAAAATGCAAGCGCATTATAACATGCTTGCATTTTGTCTTGTTTTGGGAATCCCCAAGCCTTTGACTTGGATTTTCTTTGGATTTCCAACCCAAAGGCTTGGAGGGCCTTCCCAATGTCCAAAGACATGTTTTTGCATATTCTACAAAATTTTACATAATCTCGTTCTTGCTAACCATTAGGTTTGCACGTGTTTTAAGGTCGAACAAATCAAACACCTAGATATTATGTTAGGCTCTCTCTTAGCTATCTAATGATGTAATTTTCTCACATTTTTACAATGTTAATCCTTTCATCTTTAATTTATTTTATTTTTTTGTCTATGTTTTGGCAAAAACTAGTGTTTGATTTTTTTTTCATTATAAATTAACCATTCATCAAAATTTCAAATAAATTACAATTTTAGAAACTAGACTCCATTCTTTACATATTGAAAAAAGAAAATTTTATTTTGAATTAGTTTCCAAAATCTATAGGGGTAGCATGGCCAAATTTATATTTTTTCAGGAAGTGTATGTGCATTGAAAATTAGTAAAGAAAACAAATATTCATGAAAAAATATCAAAAAAATTGGGCATAAACTAAATACTGTTAGTTAATTTTTGTATTGTAGTAAAATTCATACCCTTGCATTTTCATACTTTCTTGGGCCCACCTTGCTTTATTTATCCCTATTTATATCTTAATTGGTCCTATTTTGTATCCACAAGCCTAGTAAATTATATCTTTTTATGGCTAATCCTAACAAACATCAAAGGATAAATGATAATTTAATGATTTTGACTATGTGTCCTTGATTTTTGGACTAGGACTAAGATGCATCTAGGACGTCTTTGTCCTCAAAAGGTCTTGGGACCCTCTTCTTAAAAGCACCTTAAAGGGCACCCTTTTTTGAGTCTATGCGCTGAGTTTTAAGCCTTAGGACTAAGATGCTAGGATTTAATTTCAAATATTTGTGGGATTTACCCTCCTTATATTAATGAATTCATATTTCAGCTTGTTGTGGTGTAATTTTGGGATATTGAGCACATATAAGTATAAATACAAGGTTCTTTCTCTCATTTTTCATCCCAAGCATTCAATTATTCATCCTTATAGCATAATTGAGTTCACAAGAGCATTCAAGAGAAATTCATCAAGCATTTGGAGCCACCATCAAGATTCAAGCATCATGTCAAAGATATTCTTGCATCATGTGCATTTTTGAGCTAACATTTGTGATGTATGGTTTTGATTCAAGCAAGGAATTCAAGTCAATATCTATCAAGCATTCATTTGATTCAAGATCTACATTCAAGCTAGCCACTTCACCCAAGTTTGTAGATTTCATAACAAGGGTTTGGTGAGTTGTAACATAGCACTTTGTTCATTCACCATCTCCCTCCATTATTCCATTTTATTCCAAGGTTTAATTACCAATAAGGATTTTAACCAAGGAAAACCCCCATTTACTAACAATCAACAAGTTTTTCCTCTCTTGCATGTTTGTGTTTATAGATTTAGGTCAAGGTCTTGAAGATCATTTGAAGTGCAAAGTTGCAAAGTTTCAAAGCTACATTGCAAAGTTGTCATCATCATGGAAACTCACCTACAGGCCAAATCCAAAATATTTAGGACTTATGATCTGAGAAGAAGGAAGTGTAGAAATTGGACCTTGGGATCACATTTAGAGATTTCAAAAATTCAAGTTGGTACTAAGTCACCACCTAGGGTGTATTAGTCCTCTCGAGGGTATTTTTCAGCGATAATTCTTTTAGATCCAGTTCTGGTATCCAAAGATTTTGCATCTACCCCAAAAAACAACAGTGGGACTAAGACAATAGTAAGGGTGTCTTAGTACTCCCTAGCATATTTTGGCAGCATCTTTACATTTCCAAAATCCTCATTAAATTTCCAATCTCCCTAGGTACACACATCGTAACTTTTTGTTGCATAATTTTATCATTTTCATTCATTATTTGGCTTGCATTATTAGGTTTTGTAAGTTAAATGTTAATTTTTCTTTTCCAATATTTTGCTTGATGGTGAACCCTTCAAAGCCTAAGGAATCTTCCTAGGTCTCCCTTGTTGAGAATTGACTCACCTTTGTTTTGATATTCAATCCAATTTGGGATCCTAGAACATCCTTGAATGATAATTAGAGAAGAGTGGTGTTCTATGGCCTAGGTTATAAAGCATCCATTTTTTACTATTAATCATTTTGGTAAACCCGACATTCTGGACATTCATTTTTCTGATTTGGAGTTCACTTTTAACATAAAGGAGGGGTAAAAATATAAAAACAAAAAGAAGTACAAAGAAAGAGCATTGCATAGGTTGATTTGGAGTTCACTAAGGTCTTAGATCTAGGTTGCATTCATTCTTGAATTGCATCTTGCATTACTGAAAGTGCATCTAGGGTTTCTCACATTTGTATTAGTGAAAGTGCATATAGGTTGCATTTTTGCTTTCTTGCATCATCTTATCTCATTGAAAAACATAAAATTGCATTGTTAATTATCCTAATTGCATTTAGGAACATTGTTATTGCATTCAAACTTTTCATACAATTTATTTTCATTAGTCACTCTCTCTTACATTCATTTACACAATTTTCTATTTCTAAACATTGGGTCCTTGGGTAGGAAACCTGGGAAAATTGTTATCAACTTAGACTTTGCTATTTTTCTAAAAAAACCTTTACTGGAACCAAAACACCCTTACTGGCATCTTAGTCCCTTTTTGGGTTTTTAGCTTAGAACCCTATCTATATTCTTTTCTTTTTGTTCCAGTTTCTGTAACTTCAAATTTTCATCATCAGGACAAAGACGCCCTTTCTAGCATCTTAGTCCCTATGGACTCTGAAGTTGAAGTTTTCATGGTTTAAATCTGCTTTTCTGTGCTTTTGTTTGTTGCCATTGACCTTATCTATTTTAGTGGGATGACCTTTTGTTTCATGCATTTTACTAAATCTAGCTTAAAGTGGTTAATTACATTCATTGCTTCATTCCAAATTTTCATTCACAACATTTCATTGCATAGTGTAAAATTAGTAAATTACCTTGATTGAAATCTGAAAATTGCATTTATAAATTTCATTTTGGGCCTTTACATTACATTTTTAGTTTACATAGATTACTTTTCACAAATGTTGGTATCAGTCCTTTCCAAGTTTGCAAAGAAAAAGTTAGTCTTGACAAGAATGTTAGTCATTCATCTAATGCATTCCCTAGTTATGAGAGTTTCTTAGAACAAGAGAGTGAAAATAGTGATGATTTCCTTAACCTACACCCCTTCCTATCTTTCCTATTTGTGAGGATGATGTGATAGAATAGAATAAAAACATAGATAACCATGATGATCATATTTTTTCTCCTCTTGATACCTCTCCTTTTAGTGACAAAGGTATTTGGGTGAAAGAAGATACAATCATTGAGAATCATGAAAGTTTTGCTTGTCCTTCTAATCATCCCCTTTGGGAAGATATTATAGCACAAGAGAATGAGATCATAGACATATTCCTAAACATTACCTTACCTAATTTCCATTCCCCTCTTTCTTTTGATAATGATTTGGTGGAAGATGAGATTGTAAATGATAAGGATATGTTGGTGTTAGATGATCAAACCTTTCTGGTCTATAACAACCATCTAAATATGATCCTTCCCCAACCTATCCTATTTTGGAAAACATTAGGTAACAAAGGAATGAAGTCGTAAATGATCACGATAATCATATTTGTTCTTCTCCTAGTATCTCTTATAGCTATGAAGAAGATACTTTGATGATAGAAAATGCAATAGAAGAAAGTCATGAGAATCTTAATTGTCTCCCTCCACCTAGGGAAACCATTATTGAGCAAGACAATTCAACCATTGATCATCCCCCTACTTGCAATGAAATCATTTTAGAAGAATCAACCTTTGAATGTCATGAAGATTTAGTTTGTATTTCTCCTAAAAATTCTCCTCCTAGGGAGGATATCATATTGCAAGAAATCCTGAACATTGACACATATAAAGGAGCTTCCCTAGATGAAGATGATGAAGTGGCATTATACTCCTCTTCACTAAGATATAATGCAAATAAACACAAGTTTTTTGACGTTATGATGACACAAATTGGATCTCCTTTAATTAGTGATCTTCCTAAGTCACCTCCCATTAGTGAATCACATAACAAACTAACAGATTTCTTGAAATCTACGATGCAATCTAACAATGTTTGGCAGCAACCAAGATATAACACGGTTGATCAAAAATGTTGGGGACCACAAGTCGCTCCCACAACATCACAATTGCCTCAACTTACTATGCCTAGTGTTGCAAATCTTAAAGAGACTCCCTCTAATATATCCATATGGTAACTCATTCAACTATCACCTACATACAAGTGTCTATTTCAAAAAATATTGCAAATAAAGTAGGAAGATATCCAATCTTATATGAAATTGAATAATGTAACATCCTCCTTTCATCCCACGCAAGTCACACAGTCAAAAATTACATTCCATAAACATGAATTTCCATCACTTGAGACTCAAAACAAGAATGAAGCCTTGATGATAAAGGTGATCATTAATGAAACTGCAATTAGGCACACTCTCATACATAATGGAGCAGAAATTATTGTTTGTAGCATTGAATTCCTAGAAAAAATTGGAATGGACAAGAGGCTTATTCAACTTAATGATGATCATATTTGTGGCTTTGGAAATGTTTATAGGAAACCACTAGGAACAGTCACATTACTTGAGGTCGGACCTGTAGTGTTTCCTACCTTTATCCATATCATACCAGGATCTCTTTCATACAATCTTCTCATAGGGAGACCATGGATTAATGCCATGAAAGGAGTCCCATCTACTCTCCACTATATAATGAAATTTGAATACAACAACAATATATACACAGTTGAAGTAGATGAAAGAAGCTATGAATCATATGATTACAAAATTTCCAACTCCCCTAATACCTTCATTCCAAAATCAAAAGTTAAACCTATACAAGTTGATGCTAATCCTTCACCTACAACAAAAATATTTAGTGATAATTAGGGGTTGTTAGATTTTACACCTCGTTTCAATAAAGTTTCCAAAATATCACCCTTGAAGTCCAAAGAGTCATATTTACAAATGATTCCTTTTCAGATACAAGTTCTATTGGCAATTGGGTTTTTCCACCTTCCTTTATAGGAGAGTGAAAAATCTCACAATCTAAACCCAAAAAAGCTTGTGTTTCATTCGCTCAACTTAGTTCTACAAAATTACCCCATGGTGGTCATGGGGGCTATATTACTCCCATCCCTCATGGGGAGATGATGCATAACTTTAAAAACGATTTATGTTTTTCGTGAAGAAACCAATCCTTCTTTGAAACATAAACCCCCTTCATCTGACTTGGAATATTTTTATGGTATTGGATATAGTCTCCCTCCTACATATGGATACAATGAACACACAAAGAAAACCGACATACCATAATCTTTCAAGAAAGATCTAGGTTTACCTCCCTTATCTCCATTTTCATCTAAAGCCTTATCATTTAGTGTGTGCATGACATCTTGCACAAATAAAGGAACATATACTACTATTGATCAAGAGATTATCTTGTCGAGACTCATCCAAGATCAATTAATATCTCTCCCTCCAAGAACATGAAAGAAATTTTACTACAATAATTCATTTTGTGCATATCATAGAGTTCATGGTCATGCTACTAATGAATGTAAGGCTTTAAGTGATAAAATTCAACATCTTAAGGAGTGTGGTGCTCTTCCTTATGTTGAAGCACCTAATTCCTCTAATTGATACTAATTTTCACATGACCATGTTTCTCATCAATCATTTCAACTCATCCTTGTCTTGCACTAAGTGGGGGAAAGGGGTTAGGTAGCCTTCTCTTTGTATGTCACCTGTCATTGTCTCTTCTGGAAAGTTGAAGGCCTTCCATGTATATGTACGAGCAATCTTGGGATGTGGATGGCATGCCTTAAGTTGGATTGCATGTGACATAATTGTTCATTACGTAGCTTATCATAAACATATGACTTGGCATAGGCTTTCCAAATAAGCTCTTGTGTCCTCTTTATTGTTAGCATTTATCCTTTGCTACTTTAAAGTAATTGCTCACAACATGGTGTTTTTCAATTTCTTTAAAGTGGGGGCATGTACATTGGCATTATTTTTGCATGATTTCATTTGCATTTTTTTCCATGTTTCTTGACATGATTTTCTTACTTCATGCACAGGTGATCCCACAATAGTGGTTTACACTTTTTGGCCTAACTGGACACTGATATATTTTTTTTAACACAATCTCCACATTCGGGCACCTATAGCGATTAAACCGTAAGGAATTTGAAGATGATGTAAACTAGAGTCTTGTCACATTTTGTCTGTAGATTCTAAAAATATTTTTTTCAATTTTTTTGGAATCAGATTGCACTTCTTTTTCCATCTCCCACAGAAATTGGGTTTTTTCAAAAAATAGCACTTTTAAAAAGTGACGCACACCGTATAACGCATAACTTTTTTTTCATGAAGGATAAAATTCCAATTCTTTCAAATTTAGATTTATAACTCCGATATCTAGTGCTTCCACTTGGTTAGATAGTTTTTTATTGAATATTTTTTCTTTAATAAAGTTTTGAAGTCAATCAAATGACACATATAGCGACCAGATAACACATAAATTTTACTGTATGTATCAAAATTCTTCTCTATTTTTGTTGGATCAAGGACTTCAATATCTGGTGCACTCATATTTTAAATTTTTTTTTTTTCATAATCTTCTATTTTTCCACTTGTGCAGAACAAATATTTTTTTTTTTGATGAAAAACCTATATTTAATAAAACTTAAAAATAGATAGATAATAAAACCAAAACATACTAAAATTATATTCATTGGATAGATCGTTCTGAAAGGCTACTCGATTCCAAGTTTGGTTTCTAAATATTCCCCCATTTTCATCCCCAACCGGAGCTTGAAAGCGTAAATTTTAGGTTTTTGTGTGAACAAATTAAAAATTAGAAGGGGGTTCGCTAGAACTGGGTTCTAGCTAACCCCTGTGGGTTCTAGCGAACTAGGGTTCATTCGAACCCCCACTAATATGCATTTTTCCTTTGTTTTTTGGGCAGGAAATGTGGGCCCAATAGTTAATGGGTTCGCTCGAACCCTAGTTCGGTCGAACCCCTTTATGGTTCGGTCGAACATGTAGGTTCATGCGAACCCCTAAAACCAATTTTTTTGCCATGGGGTCATTTTTTCTCAAATTTCCTTCCTCTTCAAAAGTGTAAAACACTTATGTGGCTTCACCCTTATCAACATGATGAGTTTTTCTCTTTGTGTTGACATTCAGAGTAATGTACTTCAAGAGCTTGATCTATCTTATCATATTAAATTCCTCTTAGTGGTGATGTGACACACTACATTCCCTAAGTTTTGAATCTTTTATCCTTTGATTGGTCCTCTCTTGGAGACATTAGGAACAATATCCCCTAATATTAATACCTCACATTGACTAAGAAAAATCCCTTCGAACATCCCTCTTTCATGTTGTATACATTTTCTTTTTTTGTACTTGATTAAAGTCGTGGAGGTATGGCATTGATATGGTTCCTTGAGGCCCACCTAGTGAACAACTAGCTTCACTAGCCCTTGTGAGCATGCATTCTTATACCTTATTAAAGTCATGGAGGTATGGCTTTGATATGGTTTCTTGGGGCTCACTTAGTGAAAAACTAGCTTCACTATCCCTTGTGAGCATGCATTTTATCTGTATCCTTACCATAGTCATGGGGGTATGACTTTGATATGGATCTCTTGGGTCTCACCAAGTGAACAACTAGCTTCACTAGCCCTTGTGAGCATGCATTTTATTTTCATTTTTCTTTTCTCTTTTTCCTTTTTCTATATTTGATGGTGTATGCTTACGATCTGGTTATGACTTCATATATCATCTGCAAGTGTGTTCCTTTGTGCCTAGATGTTGGCCTGTTATAGGATCTTGATCTTGGGGGCTTGGCCACACTCTTGATTATTTTCATCCTATCTTACTAGCATTTTTACATTTGAACCCCTCTTGATTGCATGGTTGTCTACTTTAGTGTGAGTTTGATGCAAGTTCATCCTCTCACTAAAGTGGGGGCTAAATGTAGCTTAGGAAAATGTATACCCTTGGATTTTCACATTTTTTGGGTCCACCTTGATTTATTTATCCCTATTTATGTATTAATTGGTCCTATTTTGCATCCACAAGCCTAATAAATTATATATTTTTATGGCTAATCTTGACAAACATCAAAGGATAAATTATAATTTAATGATTTTGGTTGTGTGTCCTTGATTTTTGGACTAGGACTAAGACACCACCTAGGGAATCTTCATCCTCCAAAGGTCTTGGGACCCTCTTTTTAAAAGCACCTTAAAGGGTACCCTTTTTGGAGTTTGTGCCCCGAGTTTTAAGCCTTGGGACTAAGATGCCACCTACTATGTCTTAGTCCCCCTCAAGTTAATTTTCAAGATTTAATTTTAAATCTTGGTGGGATTTAGCCTTCTTTTATTAATGAATTCATATCTTGTCTTGTTGTGGTGTAATTACAAAATATTAAGCATGGATAAGTATAAATTTACAAGGTTCTTTCTCTCATTTTTCATCCCAAGCATTCAAGTAGTCATCCTTATAGAATAATTGAGTTCACAAGAGAATTCAAGAGCAATTCATCAAGCATTTGGAGCCATCGTCAAGATTCAAGCATCAAGTCAAATATATTCTTGCATCATGTGTGGTTTTGAGCTAACATTTGTGATGTAGGGTTTTGATTCAAGCAAACAATTCAAGTCAAGATCTATCGAGCATTCATTTGATTCAAGATCTACATTCAAGCTAGCCACTTCACACAAGTTTGCAAATTTCATAACAAGGGTTTGGTGAGTTGCAACATAGCACTTTGTTCATTCATCATCTCCCTCCATTATTCCAATTTATTCCAAGGTTTAATTATAAACAAGGGGTTTGACCAAGGAAAACCCCCATTTACTAACAATCAACAAGTTTTTCCTCTCTTGTGTGTTTGTGTTTATAGATTTAGGTCAAAGTCTTAAAGATCATTTGAAGTTAAAAGTTACACATTTTTCATCTTCATGGAAACTACCTATAGGACAAATCTCAAATTTCTAGGACCTAAGATCTGAGAAGAAGGAAGTGCAAAAATAGGACCTCAAGATCACATTCAGAGATTTTAGAAATTCAAGACGGGACTAAGTTGCCACCTAGCGCATTTTAGTCCTCCCAAGTTTATTTTTCAGAGATTTTAGTAAGAATAGATCAAAATGGGTTAATTATCCAAATATTAAAGAGATAGGATGATATTGAGTCTAGGGGGAAGGATTGGCCCCTAGGATTAAAGATCCTATGGAAATATTGTTGAGCACACCTAGAGACTAAGTAGGGGGTGAATTATTCATATCAAAAACTTAATGTGTTCCATAACTTAACTCTTTCAACATAATACAACCTACTTTATTAGATCAAAACCTTTAAGCATAACAATAAAAAAGAAGGATATAATAGATTGATCCTCAACAACTTTAGTTATCCTTAAGAAATGAAAGATATAGAAATTCTACTTCTAACCAAATCAACAATAGTGAGGAAGAAATAAAGAACATGCATGCATAAGGAGATACCATATTTATGTGGAAAACCCAGTGAGGAAAAAACCACGATGACAGTTAACTCACAATATAAAGACTCACTACCAAAAAGACTTGCAAGAAGGCTCACTGCCTTAGAGAAAGATACAAAGGACATGTAGCACTAAATCACCAACCAAATATAGAAGAAAGACATAGAGGACATGATGAGATTCACTATCTCAAATTAGGATACAAAATTATTTAAAGAGAATTACACTGATTGCTAAGAGAACACTTTGTTGATTGAGGTGTTATAGCAAACTTGATCTTTCCTCTTTCACATTGAAGCACTAACTTTGTTGAATATTGAATATAGCTCACACACACACACACACACACACACACACACACACACTTCTTGACACTTGTATACTACTCCATCTTGTTACATATAAAAATATCTTGCATTTATATCCATCGCAACACTTCAAAACTTCAATTAGGTCCTTCAGGAGAGAATACAAATAACGAATTCAAAATTCGGCCACCAAAACATAATGCAATCCTCTCTAGATGATAGAGAGGACCAAAACAACCTTATTACATCTTCCAATGCGATACACTTGCACACATCAATCCAAGTTGAGACATCAAGGAAACATGAAGCATATAATCAGTCGGCCCAAAAACATTCCTCAAATTGAATATTTTTGATGTGGTCACAAACAAGATAGGTTAGGAAAAAAATATATCATAACACATCTTGAATTTCTAGTGCACTCACTGTGAGCAAAGAAACAAAGATATATCATAACACATCTTCAATTTCTGGGGCACTCACTGCAAGCAAAGAAACAAGCCATGTTGGCTAGATATCCATATAATACATATATATATTAATTTTTATTACAAAATACAATATATATTTTTTTATATAGTATAAATTAAATTACTAAGACATCCTTTACCAAGTATATTTAAGATATTTACATTGGAAAATACTATATTTTAAAACAGTAGTTATGTCTAAGTAAATATTTATTTATTACTTTTAATTCCAAATAAAATGATTTAAAAAAAAATCCACCACACAACAATGGAAGGTCGGTTTTAAAAAATCTTTAATAACATCTATATAACATAACATAATGAGGTCAAGTTGGCCCAATCAAGTACTGTGATTGGGCTTTGTGAATTGAAACGCAAGAAGGTCAGCAAACTTGTAACTAAAAATAAAGGGAAAAATGTGCCTCAGCTTCTGAGGGTTCTTTCGGTCTCCGAGGAAGGTAAATGTGTCAAGGAAAAAGATTCAAAGGGTGATACTATGGTGGGTGCTAGCTTTGAGATGGGGATGAAACAAACAGGTGTAAGAAGATCTCACAGGTTGGTGAAACACAAGAAAGGGACCCCTATTGATGATATCTCCAGCAACTCGGTTCATACTGGCGAAAAAATTGAAGGGACTAAAGCTACTGAGAAGTTGAAGGATAAAGGACCCATAGAAGACCCTAGTCATTTCTCTAATTTGAACCAGATGCTTCAAGAGGACTCTACCAAGTCCTTAGACTCTAGACCTGGTTCTCTAATTTGAACTAGATGCTTCAAGAGGACTCTACCAAGTCCTTAGACTCTAGGGCTGGTGTTGATGCAAAGATCCAGAGTAAGGAAGGCAAGGTGGACGAGCTCAAAGTCTTGTAGGAGTAGGTTGCTAAGTTGAACCATAAATTTAACTACCTAACTCAGTTCACTATCAAAATGATTCACAGGTCAACTCTCACTCTCTTGGATGTGTTCAAGGGGGAAATGGACAAAAACACCATGGATGAAGGCCCCAACTAGATTGGGAAAGATGTGTTAAACTTCCTGGTCAAGAAATGGGAGGGTGTAGACCATTAGTGGTTGGGTCTATGATGTGTTGTTTCTAGGTTGTGTTTGTGTCTCTCGTATGTTGTTACTATAAATTTTTTTGATGTTTAATGGTTTTTCTCTTTTTTGACCCTTTGGGCTCATCGTGTAAAAGGTACATCCTATAAATGCTTCTTATATTATCAAAAACATAACATAATGAGAATTAACTATAGATTTATTATTTATTTTCTTTCAATACTAAATATAATCTATATAACAAAGTAATTTAAAATTATATATGATAATATATTGAATCTATTCGATAATATTTTTAATTTTAATTAATTGACTATTTAAAAAAAAACAATTTATAAATTATTATATAATATTAAGTAGAATCTAAATGATACAAATTATTGTGTACAAATATAAATATGTTTTAACTACATAATAAATAATACTTACTTAATCTATAAATTATTAGATAATATTTAATAAGATTTAAATAATATTTAATATTAATTAGAAAGTTGAATATAATATAACTATATGATAAGTAATATATTACTGTAGACACGTAAAATGTACCGATTGACATTGTGCATTTGATCCCAACTACTAACATCGTTTCATCCTGAATCATCCTTCGGTCTAACCATTTAATCAAATGCCCCTATTTGATTAAATTCATCAATATTCCTCTCTTAATTAAATAAACCAGTTATCTAATTAAATCACCTTTTCTTGATAATTAAATTAACCATTTTGATCTAATTATCCAATTTAATTAAATAATTTATTTTATTTGATTAAATCTCTTAAGTCTATCTATTAAATTAAATAAATTAAAACCTTATTTAGTTTAATCTAACAATCATCTCTTTTAATTAAATAAATAAAAATCTTTATTTAATTAATCTCTTATCACATTCCTCTCATATTTGATTTAAATAAATCCACAAATTTAAGTCAAATAGGTCACATCCCTTAACCCCTTTCGTTAAATTAATTAACTTTGATTAATTTAATCTCATATCATGTCCCATCCTCCAACTTTTACCACTTGCACATGGAAATAGATTTAATTGTTTATTAAATCTCTATTTTCCTCAACAAAGCATCTTTTGGGAATATTCTCCAAGTTTGAATTCAAAATCCAAGTTGACATGTACATCCAGCAAGGCATTTACTCTCTCTTACATGTCCTTTACCTTGAGCCAAGTGGCATTCAATGCATTCTTTCTTCCCTCTTGCATGTCATTTCAACAAAATTCAAAATTCAAAAATAGGCATTTATTGGCACAATCCTCAAAACTTGCACATCCTCCATTCACTCATATTTTGACAAGTGGCATCTTTCCATTTCATGAATGTTAGTCCCACATTGCTCTATTTTGGACATTCATCCATCTTGGAATTCTATAAATAAGAGGCCAATCTCCTCATTTCATCATCCACAATTTATGCAAAGTTACTATACTCAAATCTTTAGCCATTTTCACCAATACCATTGAGTTCTTAGCTAGGTTATGCAGGTTTTTAGTTTGGAGCACACACCATCCTTCATCAAAGTGGATCATTCATCAACATACATCAATCTTGCATCATAGGTATTGGGAAAAGGCCAATTTTCATTCTATAAATAAGAGGCTAATCTCCTCATTTCATCATCCACAATTTATGCAAAGTTACTATACTCAAATCTTTAGCCATTTTCACCAACACCAATGAGTTCTTAGCTAGGTTATACAGGTTTTTAGCTTGGAGCACACACCATCCTTCATCAAAGTGGATCATTCATCAACATACATCAATCTCACATCATAGGAATTGGGAAAGGCCCAATTTTCACATCAAATTGACACCAATTGCCCCATGGAATCATGAGTTTTCTAGTTTAACTAGGATTCAATCTCTATTTTTATTTTGTTGTTTTCATTGTGTTCTTCATCTCTTTTCCTAATTTAAACTTTGTGAATGGATTTCATGGGGAATCCTTGTTCTTGCTTGCATTCTCTAATCTAATGTGTTTGTTCTTATTGTTTTGCAGGTATTGGGATTGAGGTTCTCACAATTACATATATTATTATATTAGAAAATTTATCTTAGACAAAGAAATTTTGGTTGATGTTTAATTAGGATTCAATCTCTATTTTGTTGTTTTCATTGTGTTCTTCATTTCTTTTCCTAATTTAAACATTGTGAATGGATTTCTTTAAGCTTTGTGAATATATTTCATGGGGAATCCTTGTTCTTGCTTGCATTCTCTAATCTAATGTGTTTATTCTTATTGTTTTGCAGGTATTCTCTAATCTAATGTGTTTATTCTTATTGTTTTGCAGGTATTGGGATTAGGGTTCTCACAATTACATATATTATTATATTAGAAAATTTATCTTAGACAAAGAAATTTTGGTTGATGTTTAATTATGATTCAATCTCTACTTTGTTGTTTTCATTGTATTCTTCATTTCTTTTCCTAATTTAAGCTTTGTGAATGGATTTCATGGGGAATCCTTGTTCTTGCTTGCATTCTCTAATCTAATGTGTTTGTTCTTATTGCTTTGCAGGTATTGGGATTGGGGTTCTCACAATTACATATATTATTATATTAGAAAATTTATCTTAGACAAAGAAATTTTGGTTGATGTTGATCAAGAGTTGGATAATACTTATTGTTTTGCAGGTATTGGGATTGGGGTTCTCACAATTACATATATTCTTATATTAGAAAATTTATCTTAAACAAAGATTTTGGTTGATGTTGATGAAGAGTTGGATAATGAAGACATTTGTCTAAGTTTAGAGTAACAAATAATTTTTTGGAAACTATTCTCTAGATTGCATGAGAAAATCAATGGCTTTGTAAGCCAATGTAATGTAATCCTAATTTTGGTTGATGTTGATAAGAGTTTGATAATGAAGACATTTGTCTAAGTTTACAGTAACAAATAAATTAATAAATAATTTTTTGGAAACTATTCTCTAGATTGCATAAGAAAATCAATGGCTTTGTAAGCCAATATAATGTAATCCAAATATGATTGGAAAAAATTAAAATATTATTTTAATTTTATGTTATTCTTGAGCAACATGTGATCTTTATAATGTAATCCAAATATGATTGGAAAAAATTAAAATATTATTTTAATTTTATGTTATTCTTGAGCAACATGTGATCTTTAATTGCAATCTGCTCACCATTCTCACAAGAATCTCCATCTTATCCATCTTATCTATGATTGGGACTTTTTCTATCATACTAAGAATATTTTTTAAAATACCATCTTTAATTTTAACTTGAAGAGACTAAATTCTTCTCTCAAGCCGCTCTACAAGTTTTTTAAAATACCATCTATAATTTTAACTTGAAGAGACTAAATTCTTCTCTCAAGCCGCTCTACAAGCCTTCACCTTCTATCATACTAAGAATATTTTTTAAAATACCATCTTTAATTTTAACTTGAAGAGACTAAATTCTTCTCTCAAGCCGCTCTACAAGCCTTCACCTCCTGCACTATCAAGTTTGTGTCTACATCTCTATTTTGCCAAGAACATCTTTATTCTAAGTTGCAAGATATTTAAGCATTCACCATCAAACAACTGTGTAAGCCTTAATAAAGATTCGAAGAGATTTAAGCATTCACCATCAAAGAACTGTGTAAGCCTTAATAAAGATTCGAAGAGATTTAAGCATTCACCATCAAACAACTCTATAAGCCTTAACAAAGATTCAACAGATTTAAGCATTCACCATCAAAACTCTATAAGCCTAGCCTTGATAAAGATTCAACAAATTTAAGCATTCACCATCATAAAAACTCTATAAGCTTTAACAAAGATATCTAATGGCATCTCTTTGTCCTTGTACCTTAAGGAAAATGATTGCTCTTTAGCCTTTGTATGTATGCCAATTTTTAAAAGAGGTAAATGTGGCATGTTTACTATGTAACTTAAAACCACTTTACTTAATAACTCAAAAATTATATCCTCCAATGTTCCCGATTACCCACTTATAACAACCATTCAAAGTTTAATAATTAAAACTCAATGCAGTAAGATATAGAGCATGAGCCTCCCTTCACAATCTTCTTCCAAGCTGTTAAAAAAGCAAGAACGATGTCAGTGAGCTGATATTTCAATAACATAGCGTAATTATTTTCACAATTTCGATACACCATTATTCTAATTTGAGAATTTTCCAAGAAAATTGGTACTAAAAAAGCCTGGAATTTGATGGTCTGTGGACCTTTTTTCATTGTTAGCCTGAATTTTAAAATTTATAAAATTAATTGTCTGTAAGTTGTTACAATCCTACACCCATCTTTTTCATATTTAGAAATTTTAAAACTATAATTCATTGAAATTTTGACTTCTAAATGGAACATAAGTTCACTGCCCTTTGAAAATTTGTAAAATTTGAAGTAATAATAATATTATTGTGAAATTTCCATGTTTTTATAACATGATCGAAGACAAAGTGGTTCTTTTGTCACAGTAGTCCTCACTCCATTGGTATGAAAATATGACTCAGCAAAGACCCTCTGGGCTGTAAGAGGGTGAATATTAAATAGAGAAAGCTTAGATCCTTTGAAATGGTTAATCAACAAGCAGGGTTTCTGTTTTGGTTTTGAAGATAAATTCTTGAATGAGATCCTCAAATGTACAAAACTTGGGATCTGTTATTACTTCAGAAACCAGATATACCTCACTCCACTTTTAGTTTTGAAGATAGATTCTAGAATGGCATCTTCATATGCACAAAACCTGGGATATTATATGTATGCGATGTTGATAAAGCCTATTTTATGACACAGTTTCAAGATATTAGATGGTATTTTTAAAACAGATTTAACTTACTCTCTTCTAAGGTAAGTAAAGAGCATCCTAAGGTTTAATATATCTCCTTTTACATCATGGAACAATGTTTTATAGGGATTCAGAGTGCTTGTTATATATTTGATAGAAATTTTGGAAATGTTTTCTTTTCAGTATGAAAGCTTTATCATTTCAACTCATCTTAATTGGTAAATCATTAATATAAGGTCACATTAAATAATTAATTTCAAAAGGTTCATTAAATCAAAGTTTACACAGAGTACCTTAAATATCTCGGCTGTCGAGATGGGTTTCAATGCTTTAGATTCAAAATTTAGGTTCACAAACGTGCAATCAAAATTTAGTTATCTATCTTAACTAAAGTTCGGAAAAATCTCAGGTTTTTAATGAGGTGTGAGTAGGCATGGATTAATTGAACAAATTTGCTAATATATTCTTTTAAATGTCAATTGAAAGGCAGTTAAGTAACCAAATTGTCATAGAATTTCATGTGACAGGAAATGGTGACTGTCAAGTTCTAGGTCTCACATCAAATATTGGCTTTGTTGAATAGAAGAAAAATGACAAACCCAACCATGTAAAATTCAGTTAACAGTTAGATAACGCCCTACTCTTTATCCAAACTCTAAATAATTAGAACATGAAGAATAATTTACTGAAATTAAGTTCTTATCACAAAACAGTTGCTTTGGTAAGATACATTATTAGGATGAGTAATCTACCTTCTAAATCTCCTCCTCCCCATCATACGTTTGTGACAAATAGTGATTTCTTATTTCTTTCAATGTGGCCCTAGTCGAACATAGCGGGCACTGTAACAAGTCATATAAAAGTTAAATTTGATTGAAAAAAGTTTACAGTCCCATCAACTCATGCAGCTCACATAAAAAGATAAAAAAAAAATCTGAGTTAAATTAAACTTACCTTAGAAGAACCACGAGTTCCACCTTTTTTAATCCATTGTGTTATGCATGATCTGCCAAAAAAATGCCCACATGAAAGGGAACTGGAGTTCCACAGTTATGAATATTAGAATTCTACCCAAATAGAGAATATTAGAGTTCTTTTTGAGACCCATTTGCATGTATAACATACCAGACATTATGCTCTCCTGTTTGAGTCCATGCTTCCAAACAAAGTGGGCAATTCACACAGTCATTAATCTCATAAATCTTAAGAACATATTTCCTCTTTTTAGAAGCTTCTGAAGCGGCTCCTGTATGCTCTTCTTTGCATACTTTATCACACTCGTCTTTCACTGCAGCAAATGTTGTACACAGCTCCTGCAGCTTGGTTCTTGTTTGTTTAAGATTTTGTTTACTGGATTCTACTTGCTCTTTAGCCTTCTGAAGCTCTTCTTCTAGTTTGTTGTTTTTCTCAGACAATTCCTTGTTTTCTTCATTAGCTCTAACCAATTCTGTTTCCATATCATGAAACTGCTTAGAGTAATCATCAAAGGCAGATTTGAGAGAGGATTGCAGACTTCGAATACGTTCTTTGGGATTTCTTCCAGCTGAATTTCTACTACAAGTAAAAGGTACGTCATCTTCATCTTCTGGAGAATTGGGAAATTCCTCCCGTTTCACAGCTAACTCCTCTTCATCTACATCATTCCAATAAACAAAATAGTCATCCATCGTAGATTTCTCCCTCATTTCTAATTGCTCAGCACTATACTAAAACATACAGGTCGATCTAAATTAAAAAGGTTTAAACTTACAAAAAAAGAAGAAATCTGCTGTTCTCAATTCTCTGCACAGTCGATTAAGTATTAAACGTCAAAATGGTTTCATGCCAGAACATATTTCGGCTTTTAGACATTAAATGCAGTTTAATCGTGTCGAACATGCAAAATATCGTGCTTCAGACTCTTGCAGGCAAGTGACACACGAAATTCACTTTTAACGTGGCACAAGACAAATATGTCAGGTGTTCCAGATCGTCACTCTATCCTAAACATTATTGTCTATTGCACAGACTACAATAAAGTGCTTCACATGTATACTTCTATTCTTGTTGGTCGACGAGATTTAGAATAATATTCATCATTCTTGTGGCAATAATCAAAAGTAGCATTTGTAGGGCCAAATTCATGAAATTGTTACGTATGCAAGTGGACACTTTCTCCTAATTGCCAAGACTTCTGCACATTGTGTACTCCCCACATTGATAATAGTTCAAATTCCTGCTTAGGGTATGAAGGAACATAGCTATAGATAATATTTTGTTAGAAAAAACTGAAACATTATCGTTTGTTCACGATGGAAAATAGGGTAAAGCTTAAATAGCCAACATATTTGAATTTTATTTTTTTTCAAAATAAGACTAGTGAGATTAATTATGTATGAGAGAGTTGACAAGGGGTGTATGCTATTTCACTTGTAATGTAAATGTCGGTGGGTTGATTCATAAGAATTGTGTTTTCAAAATGTGTATTTAATTCAATAATTAAACGTTTTTTCTCTATTTTAGAATAGGATAATTAGATGAAGAAATAGATGAGTGATAGATAATATTTGTTTTAATATAATAAGCTTCAAATTTATATCTTTCTTTGGTTTTGTAAAATATAAGTCTTTTAAAGTTTATAACATTATTGTTCGAAATTTCATTAGGATTGGTTCATCCTGAAAATATTAGAACCACTTTATCAAAGTGTGCACAATTGTTGATCTATCCAAATCCCTTCCACACTCTATCTATATTTGATCTAGACACATTCCTTGAAATCAATACACTAATTATGGACTATCATTTCATTAATATTTGATATAATAAGATGGGGTAACTCACAAGGGATTCTAGCTTCCTCAAGTAAGGTTGTTAAACTTCAAATGCAAATTTCAAAAATAAAGTAGCTAAATCCTAATTTATTTTGGTGAAACCATGACCAATTGAGATTAGCTAAGACCAAGGATGTTGGGCTTTCTTCTCTAGCATGTGAAAAAATGGCCGATGCACATTTATTTAGAGCCTCCTCTCAAGTGTAGAGTAAGAGGAAGATTTGGATTCTCTAGGAATTTTAATGATTTTGAGAATAGATTTTTGATAGAGTATTTCTTTTATATTTCTCAAACACGAAACCTCACAACTAGGTTTGATTATGAATGGGAGGAATAGGCTATAATACCAAAATTTGCATGCCTTACAATTATCAAATTAATAGTTATTAGCACTGTTATATCCAATTTATTTTCACTAAAATTGAGAAAATGTCAAAGTAATTAAATCCTATATTTTATGTATATCCCTTCTCCACTAGTGGAGTTTTTGTCATTTAGTTGATCTACATAATTTATGCCTTTAATCAAATATCTTCTTATATCTAAGAACTTTATTTTTTGGTAAAATATGTGAGTTTTCATGTTTGATTTTTATGAGTATTTATATTCAAAATCCATTACACATCATTTATTTCAATCACATCTTAAATATAGTATAGCTCATCAAATGTTATAAGGACTAAAGATGATTCTCATTCCTTATTTATGGGATTTCATGATCTCATTACCTTTTGAGTACATGGTCACTCTTATGTAGATTCATATTGTTGTATCATGTGTTTGGTTCTTCAATACCAAAACCATCTTGCTCAAAATATTCTTCAAATTCATCGTCAAGAATATCTAATAGAACTTGTTTATTGATGGGCCAAATGACATGGTCACAAGAAAGATTATTTCTTGTGCCATTCTGCTAGCCATACACAATGCTCACAAACATTAGGAGATGGAAAACCAAGTCTCCTCTTAAAAGGAGAGCCAAGATAAATGAATCTCCCTAATGTATTAGGATCACCATGTTTTAGGTATGCTTGGATGGACATAGAGGCTTGAAATCCAATTATTTAACAAGAGGCCTATAGTCAATGTGAGATTATTTAGTTCTTCTTAAACTAACTACACACTAACTAGTTTAGATTTCCATCATAATATTGGCATATATAAGATGAGGTGTCACAATTATAGACTACACATAATTACTCTTATCAATAGGATGTTAGAATAGCAGTCATCCCACAATAATGTAGGCGATGGCAGCTCCTTCCCAATATCCTCAACCTACAAGAAAAAACCACCCTCACAGATACGCGAGAGAAGCACAAAGACTATTCTACCAAATATCCAAGATGATATTCAAAAATGAGATGAGATACTAAAATACATAGTGTACAGGCCTTTTAAAGGCATAAGAAATGAAACAAGTGAAAAACTACTTGATATGGGAAAAACCTGCCTAAGTAATTATCCCTAAGTTAAAACATAACACCAAGACCCCCTTAAGTGCAAACTTAGGGAGATTATTATGCAAAATGAAATTTAAGATAGATCATGGCTACAAGGCCATGTTAGATACCCATGCACAACTACTATGCAATAAAATCTCTCACAAGGAGAGAAAACGAGAAAATCCTTGTGGGAGAAAACTACTCTCCAAAAGAGAGAAAAAAAAGGTTGAAAAAGTGAAAGGAGGAGGACTTCACAAGACTTGCCAAGGAGAACTCTTGTCACTAATCTAAGGAAAATACAAAAGGAGAAAGGCTATGTAGCCCCCCCATAGAAAAGAGTAGAAATGTTGAAGATCCCCCCATGATGAAGAAACTCATGTGCTAATCTTGGAAGTTTAAAGAATATCCCATGTTTGCAACCAACATGCCTCCCTTTAGGGAGAAACAACCATTGATGAAAGAGAAAATCCAACTTTGAAACAAGAGAAGGGAGAGGAAAAATCAACATGAATGATGCCTCTGAAAACTGTCTTAGTGCCTCCACGTAACCAAATGTCACATCATGATTAGGTGCAACCTTAACTAAAGAAGGTGGATCAATAGGACCATGTGGAAACTTTGAAGTAACAATCCCCAAAGACACAGATGGTGTGACAGATTTGTAGATATTGTCATAAAAAAGAAGGGATATACCCTCAAATGCATCTTCCAAATCAGAAATGTGAGATTCACAAAGCAACTCTAGAAGAGTTGTAAAGTGACTCTCCCACAAACAATGATCTAAAGGATCAAAAACATCATATTGTGTTGAAGAACCAACCTTTGAAGCAACAAAAGATGAAGCAATATAGGTATGAATAACTGCAAATTTCAAATGACCAATCTCTTTTGAGGAATTGCTATCAAAACTAGAAAGAGGAGTGTGAGGATCATAATCATCATCATCAAAAAAATGAGAAAGGGCATAGAGACAAGACTCATGTCTAGCTTCACCAACAACAATGAATTTTCTAGTATCAACCTCTCTAATGAAAAAAAAATCTATAATGAACTCTATAGCCTTAGGTACCTCACCATGAGTAATCTGATAGATGGGAAGTAGATTTGTGTGCAAATAAAGAATACATAGTACATCTTTGAATGTTCAACCATCACCAATCTCAACATTTCCTATCCCTGCAACATCCAAAAACTTACTATCTCTAAATAAAATCTTAGAAGTATTAGTAAGATGAAGACCCAAAAAAGGATAGGGAGTAAAACCCATGTGATGAGATGCTCCTGAATCTAAAAACCATCTATCATTACCAGAATGAACTATAGAAGTTACCACTGCATGTCCTTTAATTCCTTTTGCAAATCTAGCATTCCCTAACTGTGTAGGTTTGGATGAAGGTGAAGGTGATGCAGATGGAGAGGTTGTAGAAGAAGGAGTCACATATTAGGCAGTGGATTGTTGTTCTTCTAATGAATATTTGAAAGCTCATCAATCTTCTTCATGTAATAGTGGAGTTCATCATGACCTTTCTTCTTGAAATAAACACAATAAACTTCCCCTTCTTAGGTTTATCCTCTTTTGAAGAGATGGAGGACTCATTAGACTATGCCTTAGCCTTAGGTTTCTTCTTCCCATTGCTCTAAGATGTGTGTGCAACTAATGCATGATTCATAGAGACCCCCTCTAACTACGTAAGTTTGGCTTGCTCCCTCATCAACCGGTCACAAAATGTCTCAAAAGAAGGAATTTTGAATGCATTTCCCAAAGAATCCATGGTGGAGTAGAAGGTAGAAGAAAAAACTATAAATGGACTTCTCAGCTCAGACAGAATTAAAAAAATGGAATCCTTATCCATTTTATCCTTCCCGCATCCCACCAATTCTGACCTTTCAAATTTGAACTTGACTAGGAAATCACCAATGGAAGGAAATGCATCAAGGGAAAGAGAAGTCAATTCTGCCTCAATTTGCAAAGCATGAAATTCACTGATTTGTCCAAACAGGTTTTTGAACTCATCCCATACCTCCTAGGGTGTATTACACTCCTCAATGTGAAAAAGAAGACTATTAGAAACATGCAAATCTATCAGACCCATAGCTTCGTCACACTTGTTTTTGTGAGGATTTTAATGTTTCATACTCCTTGGTAAAAGTGGATTGTGTATCATTCAGTTGTAACCACAAACCCTTATATTGTAGCAACCCATGCATTTTAATATTCTAGGTATGATAGTTATGGGAGGTTAAAAGTTCAAATGAATTAGGAGTAGCCATGACAACACTTTGCACCAAAAGAAAGCAAAATACACCAAAATGATACCACTGAATCCTCCAAAAATATCAACCAATGCAACCTATTTAAATTAAATTTCACCTTTCCAAAATACTTTAGGAAGTAATAGTGCAAAAAAGGGTTGATTATGTAACTAAATCTGAAAAAAATTGACAAAAAAATTGTACACCTTACTGGCTGTTTTGTGGCAAGTTCACCAAACCAACTCTCCAAATCAACTCGCCAAGCACACAAGCCACCACAAAGAGCACACAAGCACTTCACATGTCTAGTGTGAGTGTTGGAGCATATAAGGGCCAAAAGGACACCTTCACAAGAAATGTGGGATAAATGTTCATAGGAAGGTTAAAAATAGAAAAAAATTTACACACCTGGCCAAAAAATGGTGATAAAAAAGGAAATCCTAAATGAATATTTATGGGAAAACTTCACCCAAATTGGTCTATAGCCAAACTCCATGCCTGACCTCTCCACCAAAATGCTAGCTCATACACTCCTATGGCCTCACCAAATGCTACACACAGAGATAAAATCAAAGATCCCACATAGAAATCATGGCATCCACACAAAAAATCACACTCATACATTGGCTACAGATTCAATCACTACCTCTGATGAAATCACCTCATCCTCGGAGTCTTCATTTCATAGTGAATGGATTTCACAACCTCACGTTACCTCTGGCAATGGTATATCAAGTCATGGCTCTTCCCAACAACCCCACGTAGTCTCCATAATGGCAAAAGACTTGTATTTATGTACCACATCGCTGCAGCAATCAATGGCCAGTGGAAAGAAGAGTCTCACGGCATGGTTTGAAGTTCCTTGCTAGTAGAAATGACCCTCCAAGCAATATCCACAATTCTTCTGCAATATGTCTCATGCCTAGCTAACAAATGTAGCCATGTCTAATGCCAACCCTCACACCCAGGTCAAATATAAACACAATCTTCACTCTCACATCTGGCAAAGAACTTGAAGGATAATTGACAATAATAGTGACTTTGAAATTTAATAAGTTTTAAATGCCAACAAATAATATTCAACAGGAAAAAATATGCTTAAATCTCCTTGGTAAAAACTCTCTTGAAGGGTGAGCAGTAGGAGGAGCTTTGATACCATGTAGAAGATGGAAACTCCTTCCCAGGATCCTCAACCTGCAAAAACAAACCACCCTCATAGATACACGAGAGAACCACAAAAACTATTTTTCTAAATATCCAAGATGATTTTTGTAAATGAGATTATATACTAAAATATATAGTGTACAAGCCTTTTAAAGGCGTCAGAAATGAAATACCTAACTAGAACAACATAGAAGCCTAATTTCTTCATTTCTCGACATTCCAACTGGCAAAAGAGCCCCTGTGGGACCCATTGGCCATTAGGGGTGAATTAGTCCCATCCAGGTTGGATTCATTCACCTAGGATGGCGAATGAGTCCCATTTGAGCTATTTTCAGGGTTTGAGTGGGAAATATTAGGTTTTGAGTTTAATTTTCCTTCATGTCGGCCTTGGGGATTAAATTAATGGGAATTTTAGGTGGTTTTCCTATAAATACAAGCCTCTAAACCCTAATTAACATCTCATTCATTCAATATTCACTCACTTAATATTCTTCAAAAGGGGTTTGACCAAGGCAAACCCCCAATCCCTAACATTCAACATTTTCTCTCTTCCTTTGCGTGATTGCAAACTTATGTGTTTGGATGGCTTGGACATGATTGAAGATTAGGTTGCAAAATTTTTGAAGTCATCTCCAATTTTGCAAGTCCAAAATCCTCACAAAAGGTCATTTATAGCCTCAGAAATCGAGGTTTCAGAACTAGACACTTGGAGGTACAGACTGAGCAAACTGGGACCTTCAGATTCCATTTTTGAGTTTTTAGAAAAGCCCAAAGTGGAATAACTCACCTAGAGTGGCAAATGAGTCCCACTATATCTATTTTCTAGAGATTTTTGTAGATTTGGATAGCCATTTGGCTAAAACGGGCCTTAGTGCAGTTTTCCAGAAGTGGGACTGATTTGTCCAGAATGGCAAATGAGTCCGAGCAGGACTAAAATCAGCATCTTTAGAATTTCAAAGCCATTTCCAGTCCTCAGCAAGTTTACAGGTGCACACATTCAGTTTCATCAATTTCAATTACAATTTACCTTCATTTCTAGATCATTTAGTTTATGTTTGCATATCACATTGTGTTTTCAAACAAGGTGCATTTCTTTAATTTTCATTTAATAAAAAATATCTTTTACCAACTTTCTACATTTAAATCATCCTATTTAGACATATTTCATTCTATTTCCTCAATCTTGAGTGTAAACATAGCGGTTTGCACCCTATTTGTTTCCTTTTAGGTGAAAAGCCCTAGAAGTGAGTAAACATACGGGTACCAAAACCCGTTTTTACATTTTGATGAACCTTCCTTTTGAATACTTTCTTTTCTAACTTGGAGTCCATCATTCTCCTAGAATTACCTTGCATTTCATTTTGCATTTGCTAAAGTTACATTCTAGAGTTTCTAAAATTTTGCATTAGTGAAAGTGCATATAGGTTGCATTTTTGCATGTTAAATCATTGAAATTTTTTAAAATTTTGCATTTGCATCCTAGGTCTACATCATAGAGCATAGAAAACATCAAAATCACTCAGAAATTCCTAAAAGTTCTGAGAAACACCCACATTAGGACTCATTTTCCATTTTGGGCGAATTAGTCCCTTTTCACCCCTGAAACTACCTTCTATAGAGCTAAAAACCCTATTCTTGCACTTCTATTTTCTGCCATTACCTATATGTATTAGTTGGACAAGTTTTTGTAACATGCTTTTCATTAGATCTAGCTTATATTAGCTCATTTCATTCATTGTTTAATTTCAAATTTTCATTTCCCACATTTCATCTTTCAGATGGTTGAATAATGTAATTAGACAATTAATTGTTTCACATCTAAAAATTGCATTTGAACATTTCATTTTAAGTCATTTCACTTGCACTTTCTTTCCTTTTGCATGATAGCATGTTCTTTTTCAAAAGATGTAGCTTTGATTTGGTTAAACATGGCTTGCATAAGTATAATATTCCCTCTTATGAGTTCAATTTTGATTACAACAATGATGAACATGTTAGTCATAGATTTGATCAAACCATTGACACAACCCTTCATATTACATTACCCATTGGTGAGAATGGTGGTGTAGACAATCATAACAATCATACTTGTTTTTCTCTTGATACCTCTCCTATTAGTGATGAAGGTATCTTGGTGAAGGAAGTTACAAGCATTGAGGGTCTTGATTGTCCATCTCCTCATTCCCCTTTGGAAGATGTTAGACAAAAAGAACATGAGATCATAGAAACATTTATAGATATCACCTTACCTAGTCTCCATAACCATGAACATCAACATTGTCCTTCTCCTAATATCTATCTTCAATGCCACGAGGATAGGTTGGTGTTAGAAGACATCCCTATTAAGAATCATGACAACCTTGATCCTTCCTTCCCTAATGCTCCTACCATTTGGGATAATCTGTTTGAAAACCATAGTGGTCCTTTTCTTGATGCCTCCTCCACTTGTGATAAATCTACTTTACAAATTTCAACCTTTGATGAACATATTGCAAACTCTCCTAGTAGGGTAGATAATATGGAACAAGAGAATGATACCTTCCATAAAAATGACAATCAAATAAATTCTTCCCCTAATTTCCCCACTATCGATAAACACAAAAATCCAACCATTGATCATTCCCCTACTTGTGATTAAGTCATTTTAGAAGAACCAATTCAGTAATGTCAAGAAAATTTGATTTTTAGTTCTCCTAAAAACTCTCCTTCTAGGGAGAATATCATGGTGCTAGAGAATGGTAACAATAATTATGTGTCTTCCTTAAATAAAAAGATGATTCTCAATTTCCCTTTATTAGAGATACATCAAACCAGAACCAGTAAGGTTATGAATACGCAAGTGTCCATTCAATCCCCCTTGATCAATGGACCTCATACATACCCCATGGGACACCCTAAGAACCCTCTAATTCTCTACCCACCTTCACACAAACAACAAACTCCCAATCAACCTAAACTCATCCTTTACCACCCTTCATACAAACCTAAAACTCAAAACACGCCCAAACTTGGCATTTACCCACCTAAGAACAATGTTTCACAACAAATAAGTCATAATACCATTGCTCATACATATAACACTTGAAAAAATTTGTCACCACAACAAACAACCCCAGCATCCTTACCTTTTCCCAATTCTATACTTCCTAGTGCTCCTTGATTAAGGGAGTATGATCTTGTTGAGCAACTTAAGAGCACTCCCGCAAAGATATCCCTTTCGGACCTTCTTCATAATTCACCTACCTATCACACTATGCTTCAAATGGCCTTACAACAAGTTCCTATCCCTTCTAATGCACAACCAACAGACATAGCAGCCATAATTCAAGGATTGAATGCTAACATTGTTTTCCACCAAAGCAAACTCCCCTCTTTAGAAGTGCAAAAACAAAATAAAGATTTCATGATCATTGCGCAATACAATAGGTCATAGGGATAAAGAGAAATCTTGTTGATCAATATTGTCTCTTCCCTTAATGTGTGCAGTGTGAGCATTTTTGATAGGCTTGACATTGATAAATCAAATATTCAACCTGACTCTTTATCTACTAACGGGTATGACAATGTCAAAAAGAAACTGCTTGGGGTGATCATTTTACCTCTTACAGTTGGAGTGGCCACATTGAATACACCCATCCATGTTATGCCTCATAAACTTTCATGTAATCTTACCTTAGGTAGATTGTGGATTCACTCAATGAATGTGGTCCATTCTACTCTTCATCAAAAAATGAAATACATATACAACAACAAAGTATACACCCTTGACGTTGATCCCGAGCCTTATAGTGTCTTACTACTTGAGAAAAACAAAGAAAATCCCTTAAAGACATCAACTTCAACTACACAAGTGGACCCTATACAACAGAACAACAAAGAACAATACAAGAATCTATTAGATGATGATTGGGGTTCCTTAGATTTCACACCAACATTCATGGGTGAGTACAAGAACATCAACAAAGATTCAAATAATGGGCATGAAAAACCTATAATGTCAACACAAAACTCGAATGATCCTTCGAAAGCATCCACCTCAACCACTTTAGACAAAGAAACAAATTACATAAAAAAATTTGATGACCATGAACAACCACCTAATCCAAAATCAATGAAAAAGCTTTATGGATGAGGTTATGAGCTTATGAAACAACTTGGATACATTTGGAAAGGATGTAGTACTAACGAACAAGGAATCTACAACCCTATCAACCCTATCACACAACAAAATCTCATGGTCTTGGTTATTGTCCTTTGATAGAAATCACCAAGCCTTCACTCAAAATCAACATTGTCACACAAGATTCCTCTAAGCCAACTTTAACTATAAAGCATCCTAACTTTATAGAAACTAGTGGTCTCGATGGTTTTCCTTTGCAAGAAACAACACAAACAAAGAAATATTTGCTTAATGTCAAATTTTCATCTCACAAAACACTAATGAATTGAATTCATTAGATTTTACACCCTCTTATATAGGAGAGAACAAAATCTCGCAATCTGCAAATCTTGTGTAGGTATGGCAACTAATACTAAGCAAGATGTATCTTTGTTGCAAACTATAGGAGCACTTTCTACCATTGATCAAGAGGGTATCTTGTCAAGACTCCTCTAAGATCACTTGATCTCCCTTCCTCCAAGAACGTGAAATAAATTCTATTACAAGACATCCTTTTGTGATATCAAAGAATTCACAGTCATTCAACTAATGAATGTAAGGCTTTGAGTAGTAAAATCCAACATCTTCAAGAATCTGGTGCTCTTCCTTATGAGGGGGCACCTCATTCCTCTAATTGCTAAGTTTATTTTCACTCTAGCATACATCTCATCAATCATTTTGGCTGACCCTTGTCCTACACTAAGTGGGGGAAACTTGGGGTTAATTAGCCTTTTCCTCATATGTCACTTGTCATTGCCTTCTTTGGCTAGCCATTAACCTTTCATGAACATATAAGAGAAACCTTTGGATGTCGATGACATGCCTTAAGCTGTCTCACACGTGACATACTACCTTTTCCATGATGTAGCTTACATGAAACATATGGCTTGGCATAGGGCTTTCTGAGTAAGCTCTCATGTCTCCTTCTTCTACTTTAAAGAAATTGCTCACAGTAATGGTGTTCGCAACTGCTTTAAACTGGGGGCATACATCAACACACACATTTCATTCTGCAATTTCTCTCTTCTTGTGATGCATCCTTTTCTTGGTGGTGTCATTAGAATTGATTCCCTCCAAGTGTGTGATACTTATTTGACACATCCTCTCTTGGAGATGTTAAATACAATGTCCCCTAAGATGAGACCTCAAATGAACTAAGAAAAATCCCTTTGAACAAACCTTACACCATTTCACATTTGCAACGTTCATTTTGATTGTGGTGCCTTATTAAAGTTATTAGGAGGTATATCTTTGATATGGTTGAGTGGGAAGCCCATTCTGAGGCATGACTTTCCCCATAGCCACCTATGTGTGTGTGAGCACGTATTGGCCGTATGTGTCACCTTTAAGGAATTCTCACTCGTCAGACAACCATGTCTTCCGTCACTCCAGAGTGACTTATGCATTTTTCCTTTTCTGGACAAACAACTTAGATTTGATCCACATTGTGTTGGACAAACGGTCAAAGCTTGATCCACCTTTTCATTCCCATCTTTCTCTTCTTCCTAATTCTTTCCATTGCATGATTGTGTATCTTGTTTTACTGCATGTCATTCACCTTTTGCACTTATGTTGGCTTGAATTAGGATCTTAGATCCTGAGGGCTTGACCACCTTCTTGATCTGTTTCATCCTAAACCATCTGCATTAGTACACTTGGATCTCTCTTGAATGTCCACTTTAGTGTGAGTTTGAAGCAAGTTCATCCTCTCACTAAAGTGGGGGCTAAATGTGGACATGAAAAAAGTATCCCTTTTTGCTTGCTTGATTTAATGATAAATTGGACTTAATGAGACCTTGATTTATTGTTTTGAGGTGTTTTACACATCCACATTATGTCTTGGACCCTCACAAACTGAATAAAATGGATTTATTAATGTCTTGTAAAGTGTTGTAAAAGACTTTCACGCTTCTCTAGACTTAATGGACCTATTCTTCCCTTAATTCAATATTATAAAATGTATTTAATTGCATCTTCACATTAATCTAGAAGGCTTGTAAATTAAACTTGATTCTAATCTAGTGTTGTAACGTGTTCTACACATTCATGTTGGATGTTGTGCTTTTCTAGGCTATGTGGACCTCATTTTAGTGTTCAAAAGTATATTTAATCACACTTTCACATTGAATTTTGTTTTCCCAAGCCCTAATTACTCTTTATATCATCATTAATATGACCATATGGCCCTATATTGTGCATCTTGAGGCATAATTTGATCAAATACCCGACTAGAAATACATATAAGCCTAATTTCTTCATTTCTTGACATTCCAACTAGCAAAAGAGCCCCTATGGGAACCATTCACCATTAGGGGAAAATTAGTCCCATCCAGGTGGGACTCATTCACCCAGGATGGAAAATGAGTCCCATTTGAGCTATTTTCGGGGTTTGAGCAGGAAGTTCTGAGTTTAATTTTCCTTCATGTTGGCCTTGGCGATCAAATTAATGGGAATTTTAAGTGGATTTCCTATAAATACAAGCCACTAAACCTTAATTAACATCTCATTCATTCATTATTCACTCATCACTCGATATTCTTCTCAAGCGAGCTAGGGTTTTAGCATTCTAAGTCATCAAGATAGCATTTTTCAGAAATTCAAGGGTAAATTCTTCATATTGTTGTAGCAACCCAAGATCTACCATCAAGGCAAGGTACTAATTCCTTAATTTCATGTTCATGCTTAATCTTATTTCTTCATTTGGTTTAACTACCTAAAAGGGGGTTTGACCAAAGCAAACGCCCAATACCTAACATTCAACATTTCCTCTCTCTTCCTTTGTGTGATTACAAATTTAGGTGCTTAGATGGCTTGGACATGATTGAAGATTAGGTTGCAAACTTGTTGAAGTAATCTCCAGTTTTCCAAGGCCAAAATTGTTGGAAATATGTGCCTCAATCCCACATGTTGAAACCTCTAAGAGAGCCAAGTCAGTGTGACATGCTTTGTATCTGGCCGACTAGCAGTTGAGACCTTGGTGAACAGTTATGGTCATTGTGACCTTGCTTCAGTCATGTTGAATGTATCTATCACTATGACTTATGGAAATTGTTGTAATTCTCTGCCGAGTGGAGATCTCTGGCTGACAGGCCACTCTTATCGTATATCAGGGAGACTTTGGGCAATGAGTGGTGTTAGGGAGACCCTTGGCCGAAAGGCTTATCTCAGTATGAAGTCTTATCAAGATTGTATGTCTCACCGACAGGGTGTTACACATGTGGTCATCAGAGTAACTCATACGCTTCAGTATGAAGTCTTGTCGATATGGAGATGTCTTGTTGATAGGTATTCATTTGGAGTCATTGGGGTAACACTAAGGGTTCACTAAGAACTCTTAGTGATGGAGAGAAGTCCTACCGACTATTGTTTGGTGCTTGGTATGACTTAAGACATTGAAGTAATGTCTCAGTGATAGCGATAAGTCTTGGCAATAGATGAGCACTTCGGAGTAACTTTGGAACCTCGGTATGATCTCCTAGCAAAAGCGATAAGTCTTGCCGACTGTCGAACGTTTCGGCATAACATAAAGGCTCGGTATGATCTCTCAGTGAAAGTGATAGGTCTTGGAAATAGTGATACAAGTGATAATCATCGGTATGAGGTCTTGGCGACATGGCGAAGTCTTAGCGATAGCTCTCTAGACTCGGTGTAACATCTTGCCGATAGTATGGACTCTTGGTGATATTGAATGCTGACTTTGTGGCATCGAGGAGACACGACCTTAGTGTCTCACCGACATGCCAACACAGGGTGAATACCTTTGATGGAGTGAAGACTATCCTATGTGGCTTGTATTCAACCAATCTAAAAAGTTGAATGGGAACCACTAGCAGTTGGACTATTACAGCCATTACTGAAAGGAAGTTCGACAGACAGGGGCGCCATGGATATATGCTAAAATTGTAGATGTTGTTTGGTTCGATGTTTAGTTGAATGGACAAATAAACAGTTCAGTGTATGGTTAGTGTGAATTTGATTCTGAGAAGACTGTAACTTGAATATTTTGTACGAGGTTGATCATTGTGAAAGCTATTGTAAATTGACATCAGAAAGATAAGTCTGGTCTCTGTATGTAATCTCCATTATTGTAATACAAAATGATTTCTCTTGGTGTGATGGGTTTTTCTCCAGTAAGTTTTTTCCCATGTATATCTGGTGTTCATATGTGTATGTCTAATTCTTTGTTTCTGTTATCTCGTTCAAGTGCATCTTAATTCAACTGTAATTGTACAATTTTAAAAGGTATCTCTACATTCTTCCCTGAGCTTTTGATGTTAGGAGAGTTGCTTTTGAACTTAGCTTTCCTTACAAGTGGTATCAGAGCCTGGCCAATTGTGTTATCCTTGTGGGTACATTGGGTTTTTTGTGTCATTTATGTTTAGTGGGAGTCTTGTAGAAGTTTGTCAAATTCGAATTACAGATTGAGATGGTGAGCACGTTAGGAAAGATTGAAATAGAGAAATTCAATGGCAGCAATTTTAAGTTGTGGAAACTTAAAATGGAAGATCTATTGGTTGATCGTGATCTATGGATTGTTGTGTCTGGAACGAATCCTACAGGGATGAAGCAAGAAGATTGGGACCTTGTAGATAGAAAGTCTAAAGGGCTAATAAGGCTCTGTTTGGCAGACTCGATTCTTCTCAATGTGCATGAAGAGAAGACTACATCTTCCTTGTGGAAGAGATTGGCATCTATTTATTAGGGGAAGTCCTTGGTGAACAAACTATTCCTGAGGAAGAAGCTGTACACTTTGAGAATGTAGGAAGGAGGGTTTGTAGCTGATCATTTGAACACATTCAACATGTTGATTACAAAGTCAACATCTGTTGGTGTGAAGATAGATGAAGAGGATTGTTGTATGCTTTTATTGTGTTCTCTGCCAGACTCTTGGGATCACCTGGTGATGGTGATTGGGAGTACAACATCCAATTTTAAGATGGAAGATGTTGCTTCTTTGTTATCAGAAGAGATGAGAAGGAAAGCTTCTGAGATGGCGAAGGAGGCCCTTGCTGTTAGAGGAAGGTCAAAAGAGAAAGGAAAGAAGAAGGACAAGAAGTCCAAATCGAAATCAGAGGGGAGATCAAAGTCTCCTGGCAAGAAGTCCAAGGTGAAGTGTTGGAACTGTGGGAAACCTAGTCATGTCTGAAAGGATTGTAAAGAGGAGAAGAAGAAGAAGAAGAAGTATTCTTCTGAGAATGATTCTTGTCAGAGTGATGTAGACGCCTTCATTGTAGCCTTGGCTACACAGGCATCAAATGATGTCTAGTTGATTGATTATGGAGCATATTTCCACATGACATCTCATTTAGACTGGTTCACGAAGTATGAAAAGTACGATGGTGGAAAGGTGTATTTGGCAAGTGATTCAAATTTGGAAATTGTTGGTCGTGGAAAAGTCAGAATTTAATTCCTTGATGGAAGAGTGAAGGGAATTAATAATGTAATGCATATACCAGGTCTAGCTCAAAACTTACTTTTTGTTAGTACGCTGAATGATATTGGAGTGCAAGTCACATTCTCTGGAAATGGCTGCAAGATGACGAGAGGCTCTATGGTGCTATCAAGAGGTGCTCATGTTGGTACCTTGTACAAGTTGGATGCACATGTTGTTCAATGTAACAGTGTCTCTGAAAAGTCACAGAAAGCTACTTATGGAAGAAAAGAGGGAACTGTTCCTAATTGTGTAAACTCTATGGAAGTTAAACTTCCAGCAGAAAAGACTATGCTCTGGCATCATAGGCTAGGCCACTTTGGTGAGAAAGGTTTAAAAACCTTGAAGAATAAAAACCTGGTTGAGGGGCTTGAAGATTGTAACCTTGAATTTGAATTATGTGAACATTGTATATATGGTAAACAACATGGTGTTTCATTTTATTGTAGTCCTCATAAATCTTCTGGTTTGCTAGATTATATTCATTCTAATGTATTTGGTCCAGTGAATGTTCCTTCTTTGTCTAAGTCAAGGTACTATGTATCGTTCATTGATGATTATTCGAGAAGAACATTTGTTTATTTTTTGAAAAGTAAATCAGAAGTGTTTAGTCGGTTTAAGAAACTTAAGAACCTTGTAGAAAATCAGACTGGAAGAAAAATAAAATGTTTAAGGACTGATAATGGCATTGAATTTTGTTCTGATGATCTTTCAAGAGGTATTGTAAAGACCATGGGATTAAAAGACATAAGACTACACCTTATACTCCATAGCAAAATGGAGTTGCAGAAAGGTTCAATAGGACAGTGATGGAGAGAGAACAAAGTATGTTGAGTAGTGCTAGCTTGGAGGAGAAGTTCTGGGCTGAGACAGTTGCTATGTAACATGTTACTTGATAAATTGTTCTCCAAATTCTACTCTTGTTGAGAAAACACCCTTGGAAGTGTGATCTAGTAAGAAGCCCTCATTAAGACATATTCGTGTTTTTGGCTGTGAGGCATATTCTCATGTGTCGTATCAGAAAAGATCTACATTGGAGAACAAGGTTTTTAAATGTATTTTTATTGGTTATAGTGTTGGCATAAAAGGATACGAGCTTTGGAATTCTAATACAGAGAAGGTTGTATATAGCAGAAGTGTAATCTTTCATGAGCTGAAGCCTTCTACCTTGGATTTGCAGTCAGAGACAATGTCAGAAAACAATAAGGATGTAGTTGAAATTCCTCCTACACTAGAGAAAGAGGAATTCAAAATTCAAAATGTACCTGAAACTGAGGAGAGCTCAAGCAGTTCTGAAAGTTTTGAAGAAGAAGAACAACCTCAGCCTCAGCAAGTGAGAAGGTCAACTCGTGAAAGAAATCAACTTGATAGGTATGGGTTCTCTTTAATAGATTCTACTTGTGCCTATGCTTTAATTTCTAGCACTGATGAACCTAGGACTGTGAGAGAGGCATTTAGAATGTCTGATTCAAACTTTTGGTTGGAAGCCATGAATGAAGAAATGGCATCATTAGAAAAGAATGAAACTTGGAGTTTGGTACCCTTGCCTAAATGTAGAAAATTTGTGGGCTGCAAATGGGTATTTAAAAAGAAGATTGGTCTGGATGGCAGTGTGGAAAAATATAAGGCGAGGTTGGTTGCGAAGGGTTATTCCCAATTAGAGGGAATTGATTATGGGGAAATTTTTTCTCCTGTAGCTAAGCTGACGTCCATTAGATTTCTTTTGTCACTTGCAGTAGTGTATGACTTGGAGGTCAAACAAATGGAGGTGAAGACAACATTTCTTCATGGTTATCTCGAAGAAGAAATCCACATGTCCCAGCTTGAGCACTTTGTGGAGAAAGGTAAAGAAAAATTGGTGTGCAAGTTAAAGAAGTCTTTGTATGGGTTAAAGCAATCTCCTAGAATGTGGTACCAAAAGTTTGATACTTTTGTATTGTCTTTAGGATTCGTAAGATCAAAATCTGATCATTGTGTATTATAAAGCTGAAAGTGATCAAGTGCTTATTATTGCTCTCTATGTTGATGATATGTTGCTCACAAGCAATAGTAAGTTGATGATTTTTGATCTTAAGTCTCAGTTGTCTGCTAAGTTCGAAATGAAAGATCTTGGTGCAGCAAGGTATATCTTGGTGATGCAAATAACCAAGGACAGGACTAGTAGAAAACTTTGGCTCAGTCAGAGTAAGTATATCAAGACTATTCTAGAGAGATTTTGCATGAATGATTACAAGCAGATAATTGTTCCAGTCTTGCAGGGAATGAATCTATCTATTGAAGACTGTCCAAAATCTCCTACTGAGATAGAGGACATGACTAGTGTACCCTATGCTAGTGCGGTTGGTAGTCTTATGTATGCAATGGTCTGTATAAGGCCAGACATTGCCCAAGTAGTGGGAGTTCTTAGTCATTTTATGGCTAATCCTGGAAGAACACATTGGGATGTTGTGAAGAGAGTGTTTAGATATTTGAAGGGGACTTCATAATATGCTTTGTGTTACCATAGGAACTTGGTTGAATCATAGAGGACTCGCAGCATTTGAGGTTATGTAGACAGGGGACATTGACAGCATGAGGTCTACCAGTGGATACATTTTCATGATGAATGGTGGTGCAGTGAGTTGGATGAGTAAGCGGAAAGCTGTGGTCGCTTTGTCCACTACGAAGGCTAAATACATGGAAGCTACACATGCTTGTAAAGAAGCAGTTTGGTTAAAACGTTTGTGTTCTAACATTAGTTTTGATGTAGGGAAAATAACTATTTTTTGTGACAGTCAGAGTGCAATTTTTCTGGAAAAGAATCCTACTTTCCATGCCAGGATGAAACATGTAGATGTATAATACTACTTTGTATGAGATATGGTGGAGGATGGAAAGGTCATTTTGGAAAAAGTTGATACTCTGGAGAATGTTGCAGATGCATTGACGAAGCTAGTCAGCACAGAAAAGTTCAGGTGGTGTGCCAATTTGATGGGCCTTAGTTCCCATGAATTTCAGTAGTTTTGTTGTGCTGTGGAGGTGCCTGTGTGATCTTCATCAAGTGGGAGATTGTTGGAAATATGTGGCTCAATCCCACAGGCTGAAACCTCTAAGAGAGCCAAGTTGGTGTGACATGCTTTGTGTCTGGTTGACTAGCAGTTGAAACCTTGGTGAACAGTTCTGGTTGCTATGACCTTGCTTCAGTCATGTTGAATGTATCTATCACTATGACTTGCGGAAATCACTGTAACTCTTTGCAGAGTGGAGATCTCTAGCTAACAGGCCACTCTTATCTTATATCGGGGAGACTCTAGGCGACGAGCAGTGTCGGGGAGACCCTTGGCCAAAAGCCTTATCTCAGTTTGAAGTCTTATCAAGATTGTATGTCAATCCGATAGGGTGTTACACATGTGGTCATCGGAGTAACTCATATGCTTTGGTATGAAGTCTTGTCAATATGGAGATGTCTCGCCGATAGGTATTCATTTGGAGTCGTCGGGGTAACACTAAGGGTTCACTAAGAACTCTTAGCGATGGAGAGAAGTCTTTCCAACTATTTTTTGGTGCTCAGTATGACTTAAGACTTCAGAGTAATGTTTCAGTGATAGCGATAAGTCTTGGTGATTAATGAGCACTTCAGAGTAACTTTTGAACCTCGGTATGATCTCCTGGCGAAAGCGATAAGTCTTGCCGACTGTTGAATGTTTCGGTATAACATAAAGGCTCGATATGATCTCTCAGTGAGAGTGATAGGTCTTGGCAATAGCGATACAAGTGATGATCATCGGTATGAGGTCTTGGCGACATGGCGAAGTCTTAGCGATAGCTCTCTGGACTAGGTGTAACATCTTGTCGATAGTATGGACTCTTGGTGATATCGAATGCTTACTTCATGGCATCAGGGAGACACGACCTTAGTGTCTCACCAACATGCCAACAAAAGGTGAATGCCTTTGATCGAGTGAAGACTATCCTGTGTGGCTTGTATTTGACCAATTAGAAAAGTCGAATGGGAACTGCTAGTAGTTGGACTATTGCGGCCATTACTGAAAGTAAGTTCGACAGATAGGGGTGCCATGGATATATGTTGAAGTTGCAGATGTTGTTCATTTCAATGTTCAGTTGAATGGACGAATGAACAGTTTGGTGTATGGTCAGTGTGAATTCAATTATGAGAAGACTGTAACTTTTATATTCTATATGAGGTTGATCATTGTGAAAGTTGTTGTAAATTGACATCAGAAAGATAAGTCTAGTCTTTATATGTAATCTCCATTACTGTAATACAAAGTGACTTCTCTTGGTGTGGTGGGTTTTTCTCCCGTAAGGGTTTTCCCACATATATCTGGTGTTCATATGTGTATGTCTACTTCTCTGTTTCTGTTATCTCGTTCAAGTGCATCTTAATTGAACTGTAATTGTAAAATTTTAGAAGGTATCTCTACATTCTTCCCTGAGCTTTTGACGTTAGGAGAGTTGCTTCCGCACTTAGCTTTCCTTACAAAAATCCTCACAAAAACCCATTTACAACCTTGGAAATCAGGGTTTTAGAACCGGACACCTAGAGGTGCAGATTGAGTAGACTAGGAGCTTCAGATTCCATTTTTGAGTTTTTAAAAAACCCCAAAGTGGACTAATTCACCCAGAGTGGTGAATGAGTCCCACTGTGCCTGTTTCTTGGATTTTTTTTTAGATTTAGATCATCCTATTTAGACTTGTTTCATTCATATTTCCTCAACCTTGAGTGTAAACATATTGGTTTGTACCCTATTCCTTTCCTTTTAGCTGAAAAACCCTAGAAGTGAAAGTAAACATTAGGTTAGCAAAACCCATGTTTATAGTAGGTAAAATATTAGGAATTTGAAGATGATGCAAACTAATAATTTGTGAGATTTTGTCTATATCTATTTTTATTTTTATTTTAATATTGAAATTAAATTGTAATTTTTTTGTCTCCTTTGATAACTAGTTTTTAATAGTAAATAACATTTTAAAAAAGTGATTTCTACTTTTTATCACATTAATTTTTTATAGAAAGGATAAAATTTTGATTCTTTTGAACTTAGGTTAGTAACACTGATATCTAGTAATTGCATTTCATTTCATAATGTTTTGAAGTCAAACCAATTACAATTTAGACATAGGTAGACTTTGAATTGCATAACTTTTTTTGTATGTATTGAAATTCAAATTTGTTTTTAGAACAAAGATATTAACCTATTTTTCCACTATGTGTATCTAATAGACAACTTGATTTTTCGTGAAAAACCTATGCATAGTAAAACGAAAACAAAAATAAAATATATTAAATTTATAGTCATTGGAAAGAGCGTTTCGAGGAATATAGTCCTCAAACTTGGTTTATCAAACTGAATCCATTTGTACCTCCTTCTCACGCTTTGAAAGTAAAAAAAAAAAGGCATAAACTATGAAATGAGGGAGGGGAAGGTGAAAAAAGAGGGGGGTTTGAATGAAGACCCCAAATATGGCATTGTATTTGATGTTTCATTTAAAAATATTTAAATATGATTAAATAGGGTTCATTCGAATGGGGGTGTTTGAATAAATCCCTTTCATTCGAAGGGGTGCCTCTTTCAAATTCATTCATTTTTTTTATGGAAAAGGTTATGACCTTATGAAACAACTTGGATATAGTGGAAAAGGATGTGGTGCTAGAGAACAAGGTATTTGTCTCCCTATAGAGCCTCACACACAAGAAAAGACTAGTGGTCTTGGTTATTGCCCCTCGAAAGAAACAAGCAAGCCTTCACTTAATATCAGATGACACTATCACAAGAGATCCCTCTAAGCCATCTTTAACATTAGTGCATCCAGAACTGATAGACACTAGTGGTCTTGATTTGTATCCTTTGAAAGAAACAAATAAGTCCTCGCTTAACATTAATGTCATCACACAAAACACTTACAATTTGAATTTGATAGATTTTATGTCTTCCTTTAAAGAAGAAAATAAAATCACACAATCTAAAGAGTCTTGTGTAAGTATGACACCTTGTGCTAAGCAAGAGATATCTTTGTCACAAAATAAAGGAACTTCTCTTATTATTGATCAAGAAAGTATCATATCCAAACTCTTGCAAGATCATTTGATTTCCCTTCCTCCAAGAACATGAAAGAAATTTTACTACAAGAATTCATTTTGTCCATACCATAGAGCTCATGATCATTCTACTAATGAATGTAAGGCTTTGCATAACAAAATTTAACATCTTAAGGATCATGGTGCTCTTCCTTGCGTGTAAGCACCTATTTCCTCTATCTGATACTTACTTTCATCCTATTCAACTCATCCTTGTCCTACACTATGTGGGGGTAAGGGGTTAGGTAGCCTTATCCTCGTATGTCACTTGTCGTTGTCTCTTTTGGCTAGTTGACCACCTTTCATGTACATATAAGAGCAAGCTTGGGATGTAGATGACATGCCTTAACTTGGCTCACATGTGACATACTTTTCTTTCTATGCTTAGCATTGTATTTTTTGGGGAAAGCCCTTTTCATCACGTAGCTTATTGGAAATATATGACATGGCATGGGAATTTCTGAATAATATCTCATGTTTTCTCCTACTTTAAAGCAATCACTCACAGTAATGGTGTTATTGGAACCTATGAAAATGGGGGATATGATGATTTATGTATTCACACCATCTTTCCAAGAGATTCCACTCATGGATAACCCTAGAGATCTCAATGCAAAGGAGATTGAAATATTTCAATAGAGCTATCCTAGGAAATGAATATGATCTAATGAGCGGTTCACCACCAAGTTTAGACTTGGAAAAGACAATGCTATGCAAGTTATCAGACAAAATCCTAGTTTGATGCAATGACTTACAAAATGACTTAGAAAAGTAAACAAAACAACATAAAAAATTAAAAAATAGAAAGCATGTGCCTGGAAACTTGTAGAGGCTTGAATGAAGAATGGAAATGTTGTTGATCTTGAAATTTTTGCCTACTAGGACTCATTCGCCATTCTAGGCGAATCAATCACAGTTCTAGATTTCTGCACCAAAGTAGATTTCAGGAAAATGGGTATCCAAATCTGGAAAGATATGTGAAAAAAACCTATATTGGGACTCATTTTCCACTTGTGGCGAATGAGTCTAGTTTGAATTTTCTAGAAATTCAAAGTCTAGATCTGTTCTTCTCTATCTTCTCAATCTATTCCTCCAAGTTCCAGAATCTAAAACTCTGATTTCAGGGTTGTATATGACCTTTTAGAGAATATTTTGACCTTGCAAATGGGGAGACAACTCCAACAATTTTGTAACCTAATTTTCAATGATCCTTCAAGTCTTCAAAGCACCTAAATCTGCAATCACACAAAGAAAGAGAGAAAATGTTGATTGTTAGGGACTAGGAGTTTGCCTTGGTCAAACCCATTTTAGGTAATTATTAAACCAAATGATGAAATAAGACAATGAAGCATGAACATGAAATAATTCAATTAGAATCTTTCCATGATGATGGGTCTTGAATTGTTATTGTAGACATCCAAATTTGACCACTTCCATATGGTCAAAGTTGTCTTCTTAATCATCCCTTTTCTCTTTTGAAATCATCCTCTATGTCGATATTAATTAAATCATTCATTTAATTAATATTGTGTATCTTGCATAAGGTTTTCCAAAGCATTTAATCTAATAAATACTTTTCCCCTATTTCCTCTCTAAATTAAATAAATGCATCACTTTATTTAATTTAGTCATATTATCTTTTGGAATTTTAAATTTACTTTTAAATTCCCTATTTTCTCTCTCATTGTCACATCCTCCAACTTTTGCAAGTTGGCCTCTAATCCCTCTTAGTAGTCTAACCCTCTTTCTTAGTCATAATTAATTTATGATTAAGATGTGCACACCCCTAATCATCATTAGGGTCCCATCCTCCATAATTTTCCATTTGTCCCTAATGAGTCCTTATTTAGTCTAATCAAGTACTTGCACAACATTAATCACCTAATTAGGTCATCTCTAATCCCCATATCATTTATGGAATGTGTCCATAGTCAACTTCATTAAAAGCTTTCTCTTTTTGAACAAGGCATCTCCATTCCCCATGTGAATTTTTAATTCACATTTAATCCCCCAATGCATTTAAAGGAATTTTAAATTCCTTCTCCCATCCCCATGAGAATATTTAAGAAATTTTTAATTCCCCACTTGTCCTCTCACCCACATGGGGACAAGTACCTCCTTTATGAGGAGATCTTGTCCCAATCCCAAGGTACTATGTACTCCCTCCATGTCATGTACTATCCTTCCACCTCATGTACACATCACCCCTTTTAAGCCATATCACATGCCACATGTCAAGATGTGAGGGCTTGTGAGTTCTCAACTCACCTTAGCCCTACATCTTGATCTTGGTGGCTCAATCTTGACCGTCCATTTCCCTCGAGATTTCCAAAATCTCTATAAATACCCCCTCTTTTCTCTCATTTTGGAGAGATCATGCATTGTAGCCAAACTCTTGCAAAATTTTCCTAGAATCCATACTTAGCCATTTTCACACTTGTATTCACTTTCATCCATTATCATATCATCATCTAGCTTGCATCTCTTGCCATCCAAGGAGCATACACATCAAAAATCAAAGGGCCAACCAAAGGATTGATTCGACGCAAGGTAAAAGGTTTCATTTGTCTTCTTTATTTTGTGTTAAATCCAACTAGGCTAATCTTGAGGTGTAGGTAATTTTTAGTGTTACTTTGCACTCTTTTGTTTGCTCCTCGTTTTCTAACGCTTATATTCGACCTATCACATTTCTGGCATGCCTGGTGGGACCCACAAACGGGTCTCTTGCTTTTACATTTTATGTTTTTTGACTTTTTGCAGTTACAAGTTACAAAGGGGCAGACCTGACCTAACAAACAGGTAGACCCATCCTCCATAGGCAGACCTGACCCTCTCCAAGAGTGAACCTACCCTCCCCAGACTGTAGAAATTATTTTTTGGAACTTTTTCATAGAGGGGCGGACCCAACTTAACACACAGGCGGACCCGAACTAACAGGCAGCTAGATTTGCCCCATACATCCAGATTTTCCCTCACAGATAGCTGGATTTTCCCCAGACAGCCTTATTCAAAAGGTAAAATTTTAGTTTTTCTAGGAATTTTAGGTTGTTTTAAGGGTTCTTACCCCCTAATTAGGAACATAGTATAATTAAAAGGTGTCAATCAACCTTGTATGCTATGTTTTTGGGTGAGCTATTTGATGTATCCAATCCCCTTGCATTGTTCGACGATCCTGGGTGACGAGAAATCATAGCTTACCACGTCTTTTGAGTCTACCTATTTTACTTTTCTTAGTGGGACCTGCTTGGGGATTTCATCACCCCAATGGACGATTCCAACCATGCATATTGGCGAGGTATATAAAGGGGGGAGAGCAAAATTTGTACCTCAATCCAACCACGTTGTAATGGGAAAAGCATCGGGATGATGTGAAGAGTTGGTATGAGCCCTCTAGGTTCCTGACTCACGCTTGTAACGGGTTGGTGTTCACGGTTTGGGCCTCATGTACCAGGTGTATATCGAGCACTCCCTAGTAACCATGTTCATCCTAGATTAGAGGACCTTGTTGACCATTTCCTCTCTACTAGACTTGGGCTTGTGATTGTCTGATTTGTCTTTTTTGTGCGAAACCATTGATTGTTTGATTTCCTTCACTTTGCCATAGCCTTTTGATTGATGACTATTGTGTTTTCAGTCCTTTGCCTTGGTCTTTTTTGTCAAAAGTCAAGTCAAATGCTCCTTGGGCGAACTTGCCCTCATCCAGGGGCAGACTTGCCCTAAAAACTAGTCCTTTGGAGACTGATTTTGACCCAATTTCATCAGTTTTTTCTCCTTGGGAAGACTTTCCCTCATCCAGGGGCAGACTTTCCCTAAAAAATGGTCCTTTGGAGCCTAATTTTGACCTAATTTCATTAGTTTTTTCTCCTTGGGCAGACTTGCCCTCATCCAGGGTTGGACTTCCCCTAAAAACTGGTCCTTTGGAGCCTGATTTTGATCTAATTTCATCAGTTTTTTGCTCCTTGGGTGGAATTTCCCTCATCCAAGGGCGGACTTGACCTTTTGACCAACCTGTTTTAGGCCTATTGTGACCTATTTTGATCAGTTTTGCTCCTTGGGCAGACTTTCCCTCATCCAGGGGTGGACTTGACCTTTTCACCAACCTATTTCGGGTCTGTTGTGACCTATTTTGACCAGTTTTGGTCCTTGGGAGGACCTGACCTATATAGGGGCGAACCTGACCCTTCATCAATCACCTTTTTATCCACTTCGCCAGTCGAAACCTTCATTCTGCCATCTTGATCACTCGTCTTCTCATTTCGGGCATCCGTCCACTCGTTTTGAGAATCCATTCGTCATCCTAAACATTCATCCCCTCAGCTCGTACATCTGTTCACCCATCCAAAACCTATGTTCTGGTTATCATATCCACATTTCAGACCATCGTCACCCCATTGAAACCTTGTTAGAGTGGTTATCTGAATTGACCTAGGTGTTCACCCCTAATCGTCACCCATCAAAACCAACTTTGGATCATCATCCATCCTAAGTTAGTCATCTTTTTCAGCCCAATCAATCCACTTCCATCTCAAGTTGGATTCGGTGTCGTTACCATACATCCCCCTTTGTCTGATTAATCAACACCTAGCATTAATAAAGATCACTCTTGAACTAGGTTTCTGATTCTGATCACTATCATCCAATCCAGATCGACTCATCATCTACCGATCAAATCGAATCAATCCCATTGAGCCCTAGCCTTAGCGGCTAATCGATCATCCAATCAAACAGATTCTGTTGGGCCACATACTTTTCGGCTAATCAATCATCCAACCAAATCAATCATTTCGTCACCAAGATCATCCTAATCTGTCATATCATCTTGCATGCCCGTTCAGACCCAGTCACAAACAAGGAAGATGGCCGAACAACAATCCCAACCAAACGTCCCTCAAGATCCTAATAACCCATCCAATGCCTCACAAGATACCAATAACAATGTAAACACCCCTCGGGATCCACGCATTGGAACATCATCACAATCCAATATCGATGGTCAAAACACATCACCCCCTAGAGATGAAAAAATGGTCATCCAACCCAAGGTTACATTTGAGGAACACTTTAGTAATCTGGTCAATGTGCAAATGAAAAATTGCCTTCTTGAAAAACATGGCGAAGAAATCTTGGTGCACTTAATTGACAAGGGTGTCAAACTGCCATTAGGTATCGACTTATCTAAGTATGGTAGTCCCACACCTAATATACCCCAAGGTTCACACAACGTCCCAGGTAGCTCATACATCCCCAATGTTCCTTCCGTAGAAGGTTGGCTTGAACCTGAATTTGGCAATGCCATTTTGTATCCCATTGGCAATCCCCTGCATCCTACAATCTTAGTCATGGGGACACCCCAAACCACTGATCCCAACTATCCTTTTGCTTTGGCATGCCACAAAACATCCCACAACCAACCGTCACCTTGCCTCTACCTTCTAGGTCCATAAACCAACTGTCTCCTTCATACACATCCCCATAGCCACCTCAATCTAATCTACCCCCTTTGAATGTTCCCTTCGGTACCCAACAACCTCCCTTGCAAAATCTCCCTACATTATCCCAACCACCCCAACAAAAACAACTGCTATTTTCCTCACAACAACCACCATATCAACCGCAAAACAATTTGTCCCAACCTCCCACTCAGACCATATCTCCTTTCCTCTCATCCATCCTACGACCGTGAGCCCAAGCACAGTACAACATGCTGTCTCAACCCACGCAACATCTCACATCACATCAGCAACCACCACAGTATCCCTATTACCAACAGTAGTCCTAGCAGCAACCACCTTATGTGGCTTCCCAACAATCACAACTCCCCCAGTATCAACATGTCAATCCGCAACACCACATCCAAGCTCCTCAGCAACCCACCTCACATCCTTATCAAATGAATCCATATTATACCCCGCAACAACAACCCACGTATCAAAAAATTCCCCCAACATACCAACAAGGGATGTCACCACTCCACCATCCAAACCCATACCTGAACAATTTGTCGCTCTCTCAGTAGGATCCTCTATCCTCCTACCATCTATATCCACCCAACCAACCACCACTCAACTTAGATTTGCTAGAAATTAAAGACGCTTTGAAAGATCTTCAGGAAGGGACTAGCAAACAATCATTCAAGTTCAAAGACATATGCCCATATCAGTTCGATCCCTCCATCTCATTGATCCCCTTCCCTAAAAATTTTGAAATACCAAAATTTGACAGATACAAGGGGAACAAAGAGCTTAAGGCCCACTTGCAAGAGTTCTACTCCCAGTGTTAGGAAGTTATGCATAACGATAATTATCTCTTGCACCTGTTTCCTTAGAGCCTGGCAGGCATTTCCCTAGAATGGTTCATGGCCCTCGAAAAGGGGTCCATAAAATCTTTTGCAAACCTATCAGAAAAATTTGTATCCTACTTCTCCTTCAAATTGGAGGACACTAATACCTTAGATCTCCTCAAAGAGAAACAACGGGAGGCGGAAACCTTTGCTAGCTACCTCCAAAGGTGGTGAGCATTGGCAAGCTGAATGAAGACTCCTCTAAGAGAGAAGGACATGGTCACCCTCTTCGTGGAGAGCTATCATACCGAAATGGCTCATAACTTTAGATTACATTGTGTCACCACTTTTGCGGAGTTGGTGGAAAAGGGACCTATCCTTGAACATGCCCTTGTTGCCAAAGGGCACGTCAAAATATATAATCAGGACAAAGAAAGGTCATTCAATGACAAGCCACGTTTTTGGAACAAGAACAAGAACGTAGTAAATGACGGCGTCTCTAATACTAAACATGTCCACGTGGCTAACACATCCTAGAGACAACAACCATCCATACCTAATGCCATATATGTACCACAGGGGGCACCTCGTCCTCCTCAATAGTCAAATTAGAACAACCAGGGGAATGATAAACGTCAATATGCTCAACTAGGAGAACCCCTGAGTGTTGTCTTCAATAAATTGTTACAGATTAATTACCCAATCACATTCCCTGTCACCAAGACACTTGACGAATCCAAGCCCAAGCCCACATGGTTTAGGGAAAATGAATATTGTGAGTTCCATAAAATCAAAGGACACTCTTTGAATAAGTGCCAGGGTCTAAAAAACTATATCCAAGACCTCATTAATTGAGGAGATATCAAGGTTGATTCCAGTCAAGCTTTGTCATCCAATGCTCAGTTGCAGATATATCAAAACACCTTTCCAAACCATAATCAAGGCCCAAGCACCTCCAACAGTAATCCCCAAGACAACAACACAAATAATGTGAGCTATAAGAACGTACCCCTCAATTACAAGGGTATTATTCATTACATTGAGAAGGTAGAGCCCCGGGTATCCATGATACATGTCAAAGCCAAAGACCCTCAGTGTGTTGTTACTACACGACAAGCCCGCATCAATGTCCAGCTAGCCTCCACACCTGCCCAATCAACTTCTATAAGCTCCCAGTACAACATCCTTGATCACTTAGGAAAGACCCCTGATCATATCTCCATTTTGGATTTGCTTAAGTCTTCTCTTGTACATCAAGAAATCCTCAACAAAGCCCTACAAGAAACCCATGTGCCTAATGACATTGATCCTACACAATTCCAAGCTTTGGTAGGACACCTGGCTTTATCTTATCAACTACACTTCAGCAAAAATGACATGCCAACTATTGATGTCAATCATAATTGCCCCTTGCATATTGAAGTCATTATTGCCCACCATAAAATAAAAAGGGTCTTGATAGATAATGGGTCAGCCCTCAATTTGTGTACTCTAAAATTTATAAAACAGGTGGGGTATACTCACACAAATTTAAGTAATTAGATCATAACAATCAAGGCCTATGATAATGAAAAAAGGAATTCAAAGGGAATTATCAGTCTTCCTATCCAAGTGGGACCGGTGGTTCAATACACTACCTGTCATGTCCTTGATCTGGACTTGCCATATAATCTCCTCCTTGGCTGCCCATGGCTCCATATTATGCAAGCCGTCCCTTCCACGTACCATCAGTGCCTAAAATTCCCAGTCAATGGCCAGGAAGTCACCATCTATGCTGACCCCCAACCATTTGAATATTGTTGCGCTTTAGAAGCATCCTTCCCCCATTTACATTATTGTCCTGGGGTCAAAATGGGGGCATCTCAGTCATCATCCGCTAATCCATCCTCCATCACAACAACCACTCCATCTTCCACCACTGATCCTATAGTCACAAAAGTCCAGATCATTGACAAGCGGTGTGGAGAATACAAAATGCATACTGCCCTTAATATAGTAACCATGCCCCCATCACCACACGAGTATGGCCAACCTTCACACGCTAATCCAAAGGAAGACTAGACTGTCACCTTCAATGGTAAAGACATCCCTACCACCACTTTCAGGTCCCCTAGTATCAAGATAGATGCACTAGAAGAGGATATAATTCAATGGGTATACCAAGAAGAACCCCAACCAGATCCCCCTCTAAAAGAATATTTTCAAGAAGCATATCCTTGGTCCGCTAAGTTTGCAGAAAAGTATAACTACCAAGGTAGGGGCCTAGGTAAAGAAGAATAGGGGCGGTTGCAACCTATTCATACACCAAAGCTGTCGAAGAACATAGGCATCAGATACGATAAAAAGCAGAAAGGCCCTACAACATCGTCTAATATTTCCAATAGTGTCACCGTGGGCAATGGCTCATTGGAAGACATACCTGAGGAGGAATCCATCATATGTGCATACGATGATGTCGATCACACCAATCTATCATCCATGTTCGAATGTCTATTTGTCTGCACCATTAGCCTATCCCTTTGTCACCCTGAGCTTATTGATTGGGACCTACGTAATAGCACACCTGTCAATATGTCTACAGATACATATGTCAACCTCATGGGATTGGGGGAGGATGAACGCTCTAGTCGCAAAAATAAGAATAAGAAAAATAAAAAATGGTCATCTAGTGAAAACCTCCCCGAGGCACTTCCTGACCTTGGAAAAGTAAAAATAAAGAACTCATTTGATGGTGAAAACCTTGAAGAGGCACCAGAAGATGGAAATGTTCATCTTCCCCTTGTAGGAATTCAGTTATCTGCCCAATCACCCATTTTAATCGAAGAGACTCGAGAAGTTAATCTGGGTACTGTTGAAAATCCTAAAATCACCTATGTAGCTAAATCATTCTCAGAGCAAGAGTATCCAATCATTGTGCAGCTACTCCAAGAGGGAATCATTAACTTTGCTTGGTCATATTTAGACATGCTGGGCTTAGACCCCACCTTAGTGGTTCATCATCTAGACATTCACCCAGATGCCAAACTTGTCAAATAGAAGCTCCGCAAGATGCATCCACAAGTGGCATTATTAGTCAAGAAGGAGTTGAAGAAGTTACTAAATGCAGGTTTTATCAGACCAATTGACTACTCTAAGTGGATCTCCAATATAGTACCAGTTGCCAAACCAAATGGAGACATTCGGATTTGCACAGATTTCAGAGATCTTAACAAGGCTTGCCCAAAAGATGATTTCCCTCTGCATAACATTGACATGTTGGTCAACCTCACAGTGGGACATGAGATGCTATCCCTTATGGATGGCTTCTCTAGTTATAATCAGATTCAAATTGCACCTGAGGACCAACACAAGACCGCATTCACAACACCTTGGGGTACTTTTTGTTACAATGTTATGCCCTTTGGTCTCAAAAATGCAGGGGCAACATATCAAAGGGAAATGACAATCATCTTCCATGACCTCATCCATATCATCATGGAGGATTATGTCGAAGACTTGTTAGGGAAATCCAGAACACGAGCAGAACATCCTACCATCCTGAAAAAAGATCTTTGAATGGTTAGAGCATTACATGTTGCGACTAAATCCAAAAAAGTGTGTCTTTGGGGTTACATCAGGAAAATTGTTGGGTTTTATAGTCTCCCGAAGGGGCATTGAAGTTGATCCCGCCAAGGTGAAGGCTATTCTGTACATGCCACCCCAGCGCAATATGAAACAGTTAAGAAGCCTCCAAGGGAAGATGCAATCCATTCGTCGGTTCATAGCCCAACTAGTGGACAAGTGTCAGCCATTCACTCATCTCCTGAAGAAAGACTCCACCTTCTGATGGAACCAATAGTGTCAAACAGGTTTCGATAAGATCAAAGAATACTTAGCTCAACCTCCAATTTTGATGCCCCCTATTCCTAGGAAACCCCTCTTGTTGTATATCTCTGCTACTTTAGTCGTGCTGGGGGCATTGTTGGCACAACATGATGAATCATCGAAAGAGAGGGCGATCTACTACATCAGTCGGACGTTGGTCGGCTATGAATTAAACTACTCCCCCATGGAAAAGTCTTGCCTTCCGCTAGTCTTTGGCACACAAAAATTCTGACATTACATGCTCAACAATCTAGTCAAATTAATTGCTAAAATTGACCCATTGAAGTATTTGTTATCTAGAACCACTCTGACTGGCCACATGGCCAAGTGGGTTATGCTCCTAAGCAAATTTGACATAGATTATGTGGAGCAGAAAGCCATAAAGGGACAGGTCATAGCTAATCAGTTAGCTAAGGCACCATTAGTAGATGCTTACCCTTTAGACACTAAATTCCCAGACGAAGAAGTCTACATAGTTACAGAAGCACCAGCTTGGACACTATATTTTGACGGCTCATACACTCATAATGGATCAGGTGCAGGGATTTTATTAATTACCCCTCAAGGTGACTACATCCCAAAATCATTCAGGATAGCATTCCCATGTACCAACAACATTGCAGAGTACAAAACCCTCCTTACCGACCTCTGAATTGCAAAATAGTGGCATATAACTCATTTGAAAGTCTTTGAAGATTATTATTAGTCATCAAGAAGGTTAATGATGAATTCATCACAAAGGATGATAAGCTGTTACCCTATAAGCACATGGTGGATGATTTCAAGAAATATTTCACCTTCATACAATTTGACCAAATTCCTCGGGTATAGAATAAAGTAGCAGATGCAATGGCCACTATCAGTTCCCTAATTGACATGCCTAAGGATTAGACAGAATGTGAGTTCCTTGTCAAACAACTTTTAATCCTAGCATATGATTTTCCTGAGACTGATATGGTGTGTGATATCGTAGGTCCTGCCTCCCCCTGGTACCAGGACATATATACCTATCTCCATGATAATATCACACCCCCAGAACTTACACATAATCAACGCAAATCCTTCATTCATCGCTTTTCCCGATACATCATTGTCGGTGATACATTGTATCATCGTAGGTATGATGGAATCCTCCTTAGGTTTCTGAGTGAGACTGAAGCCCACATGACACTAACATAAGTACATGGTAGTGTTTGTGGAGCTCATTCAAATGGTATGGCCTTGGCCAAAAGGATTCTCCACACCGGATATTATTGGCCTACACTAGAGCATGATTCTTTTGAATTTGTGAAGAAGTGTCTTCCATGCCAACAACATGCAGATTTGATTCATGCTCCAGCACAAGATCTTCAGCCCCTCCTAGCACCATGGCCCTTCTCTCAATGGGGTTTCAACTTGATTGGCAAGATTTACCCACCATCATCCAACAACCATACATTCATAATCACTAAGACTAAATACTTCACTACTTGTGGGTGGAAGCCATGCCGCTTTCACAGATAACCGGTATTTAGATCTCAAAGTTCATCTTTTACCATATTCTCTGTAGATATGCTATCCCATCCACCATCCTTTCTGATAATGGAAAACCCTTCAAAAACCAGGCCATGAAACACCTCTGCGACACCTTTCACATCCAGCATCGCTGGTCAATGCCTTATTACCCCTAGGGTAATGGTCAGGCAAAAGTAACGAACAAGACCCTCATTTGCATCCTCAAAAATGTTGTCAATAACACCGGTCAAGATTGGTACCTCCATATTCATCCCGTCCTCTAGGCATACCGCACCTCCATCTGCACCCCTGGGTGATCCCATAATAGTGGTTTACAATTTTTGGCCAAACTGGACACTAAAATTATTATTTTTAACTAAATCTTCACATTCGGGCACCTATAGCGGCTAAATTGTGATGAATTTGAAGATGGTCAAAACTAGAGTCTCATCAAATTTTGTCTGTAGATTCTAAAAATATTTTTTTCAAAATTTTTAGAATCAAATTGCACTTCTTTTTCCATCTCCCACGAAAATAGATTTTTTTCAGAAAACAACATTTTAAAAAAGTGACACACATCGTATAATGCATAACTTTTTTTCCATGAAGGATAAAATTCTAATTATTTCAAATTTATATTTGTAACTCTGATATCTAGTGCTTCCACTTGGTTAGATAGTTTTTTATTGAATATTTTTTCCTTAATCAAGTTTCAAAGTCAAACGAATTACAATTCAAAATTTAATTTAATTTTTTTTTGTTAGCTCAAGGACTTCAATATCTGGTGCACTCATATTTTTCAATTTTTTTGTTTTGATAATTTTCTATTTTTCCACATGTGAAAAACAAAGAAATTCATTTTCGATGAAAAACCTATGTTTAATAAAACTTAAAAAACAAATACATAACAAAACTAAAACATATTAAAATTATATTCATTGGATAGCTTGTTCTGAGCAATACCATAATCATTTGAAATAAATTTTAAATGAATTCATTTGATCCCCAAAATCTAAATCAAAAGTGATTTTTATCAGCATTTTGATAGGTGTAAAGGAGACGCATTTATAGGTATGGTTTAAAACTAGCGAGGTTCTATCCAAAGGGGTTTGATCTAAGGTGATTTGATCAAACCCTCTTCAATTGGAATCCTTAAAATGGAAATTTTTAAGGCTTAAATCATTATATTTTCTAAAAATATGTGATTTCAACTAAAATTCATTCCTCTCAGGAATTGTAAACCACTATTATGACAGCACCCCCCTACAAGGGCCACTCCCTATTCTTTAGTCTATGGTGTCGAAGCCATCTTACCAATTGAAGTTGAGATCCCATCGCTGAGAATTTCCCTAAAAAATCTTATCAGTGAGGAGGATGCTCATGTTGCATGGCTTGCACAACTGGAGTTACTTGATGAAAGGAGAATCAAAGCTTACAATCACCTACAAGCATACCAAAACTGCCTCAGATGTCACTACAACAAGAAGGTTCGCCCTCGACAGTTTCAAGTGGGTGATCTTGTCCTCAAAGAAAATTAGCGTACTCAGCAAGACAGAGACAAGAAGGGAAAATTTGAGCCAAACTGGTTGGGGCCTTATATCATAGTTGCCAAATATAGATCTGGTGCATACCGGTTGACTACTCTTGAAGGAGAGTCCCTTAACGAACCCATCAAAATCATGCATATGAAGAAGTTCTACGCCTAAGTCCGCTTGGTAACCCCACCTATTAAAATAAAAAAAATGAAAAAAAAAAAATTTGAAAAAATCAGAAAAAAATAAAAAAATAAAAAAATAAGAAAAATCCAAAAAAAAAGTAGTAAAGAGAAATAAGTTCATCCTATGGTGAAAACCACCTTTTTGTGGTGCCTAGGATAAGTATGGATGGTGAAAACCTGGTAACAGGCATCATCCGTAGAGGGCTTAATCATTATCTACCTAGCATCCTAGTTATTCTATGCTTTCATCAGCACTATCGTCCTCATCCATCCCACCCTTGGCCACTTGGTATATTCTGATTGAGCATTGGACGATCCATCTAACCTATCCTCCCATCCTAAGCTTTTTAGTATCCCACTTTGAGCTTATGTCGTTCATCTCATTGTCAGTCAGTCCATGTTGTCACATGGGTTCATCCATCATGTCGATCTTCCTTTGGATCTCATCCTCTCATGCCACCTATTGAACTACGTTGCCCCTACATTGTCACATAGGCGGGGCTGATCATTTGATCTGCCCTTGGGGTATCCCGACTGCCATGTCTTGGTCATCTTCCATTCACCTTCATTATCCTCATTCCACTTTATTCATGGTCTTTTCATGAACTACAAGGGCTCTGCGCTGTCACATAGGAAAGGCTAATCTCTGATCAGCCCCCAAGCCCCTCGGTCTATAGGATATGTCAGTCTGTCTCCTTTTCTGGCTCGTTATTCTCAATTAAACTCCCCTTTTATCAAGAAATTTGGTTAATATAAAACAAAAAAAAATCTTTGGCATCAAACTGGGTCATTCTAGTTTAGTATCCATCATCGGTCTCAACAAGATGCATCCTTCCTAGCAGACCTCATCAATCCCATCCATCACCTTGATCCTATGGCAAAGGACGTTTTGATATTGATTGTGATTTTTTGATGTTTTGGAATTTATTTGTCATTTGAGCTCACTATGAACACTTGTCATGGTCACCTTGATCCATCATATCATGTTGTGCTTTGACTAGTCAACATAGGGGTTTATCTTGGTCTTTTCTTTGTTGTCTTCTCGGTTGTCCCACGTAGTACCCACCAAGATCCCTGAGGTCTTGTGTTATGCTGGGACATCCTTGTGTGTTTGTGGTTATCCCAACACCTGGCCCGACCAAGGTCATCATGACCTTGGGGTGTTGGGGTAGCCCTTTTTGTTTGCTATGTTTGTTTCATGCATTGGATGCCAACTCACCTTGGTCTTATCTATCAAGGTATCTGGTATCTTATGCTATAGAAAAAATCAGTGCTCCAAAGATGGTGACTCATATTAGGATTGCATTTCACCGTCCATTGCATTGCATTCACCCTATGATTTTGGTTGTACAAATACTTTATCCCGCCCTCTCCCATTCTTCTCAGGATACTAAAGGTTTTTAACAGATGTCAAATTACACCCCTTCTTCACTAACCACTACATACCCATCTCCCATTATCATATCAGTTCTTATTGACACTTATGACCGTGTGTTATTTCTTTTCATCATTAATTCACTATAAATTACAAGAGCATTATCACATATTAGGTTCATTTTGTTAACCACACATATATCACCACCTGCATCACAAAGTCATAATACATTACATATCTGCATATAACATCCATTGCATAATCATAGCCTATCACATCATCAATCTCACCCATTTCAAAGCATATCATCATTTAAGTTGTTTAGGATAATATAAATTTGTTATTCTAAACATCTCATAAATCATCACATTTGCATAAATCATATATTTGCATAGTCACAGCATATTGTCATCATAATATAGATCTGTTAGTTTAAACATCAGTATAAATCATCCATTGCATAATAATAGCATATCACATCATCAATCTCACCCATTTCACAACATATCATCATTTAAGTTGTTTGGGATAATATAGATTTGTTATTCTAAGCATCTTATAAAATATTTGTTATAAAATATTCATATAGAATCCATCACATACATATATGTCAATAGATCAACTAGGCATCCATATGCATAAGCCATCATAGATACAACAAGTGCATACATCATATCACCAAGTGCATATCTGCATTAATAAAATCATCCATATTCCACAAGTATCATATACCCAATCATCCACATACGCATGTAGGATCATAAACATATGCATAAATAAACCAAAGTATCCATCTACATAAGCAGGAAATATCATATACATGTGCGTACATAAATTGAATCACCCATTACAAAAGGAAACACACTGTATAGTGTGAATAAGGACTGTTCCATATCATAATCAAAATAATACAATGTACATCATATGTCCATCATACATCAAAATCTATCATATATCCATCACATAGCCCTCATACATCATCAAATAAGGTACAAAATCTAGAAATGTAGAGCATCTTTGATCTCTGTCGATAAGTACTACACGCTCCACCCTACATCTATAAAAAAATTGGCATCTTGTCACCTCTCGAATGAGCTATCCGCATCTGATCTTTGTGGTGAATCAGGTACTAATCTCTTGCCTGGAGTGCCACCTGGTGAATCACTGTAACCTCTAATCCATGTCCCCAACAACTAGGATGGTGCTGGCATTTGTGGTGCCTATCGAGTGTACTAGAATAGCCGTTGGGCTAGGTCTGGAACTGCATGGTAGTACGTGGCCATCCAAAATCTTGCCTCCCTCACATTCTCCTCTCGCTTAGAAACCTGAACCCGGGTAGAATTCTGCTCCTAACGATATATATCCCGATCTCTCAAGATCAGTCTCCTCTCTTGCTCCCAGGCCTCCTGAGATAGTCGTAACTGTGCCATCTCTACTTGAACCTGATCTCTCATCTCCTTGACATCCACTATCCTAGCCACTGCAGCATCCCTCTCCCCCTGTAATCCCTGCGTGTCTGTCCCTATCATAGCACTGGCCTGCGCTGACTACCACTGTGCCACTGCTACGTCTCGCTCACCCTGTAACACCTGCATTTGTATCTTTGCAGCATCCCTCTCTCTCTATACGGCCTATGCCCAAGCCTCTACTGCATCCCTATCTCTCTGCAGTGCCTATAGTCTCAGCTCGGCAGAATCTCACTCCCGTCACAACCCTAGCACCTATGATACCGCTGCATCCCTCTCTCTCCGGAGAGTCTGAACCTCTGACTCTGCCACCAGCCTATCACTCTCAACCACCTGGGCACGTGCATGTGCCAAATACCTATCACCCTCTAAGACCTGCACTTGTACCTATGCCACATCTATTTATGACCATAGCATCTGCATCTCTCTTCACGTCTCCTCCTCCCTCTACTGCATTAGTCCCATGTCCCCGGCTGTCTACTCTAGACAATCCACTCTGTCTCTAAGCTCAGTCCACTCCTGGTGCCAGTCTGCTCTCTCTCCATAACCGATGTAGCTATCTCTGCAAATCCTTTATATCCCTGACAGTCCCTGTCCTAGTCTCTGATGGATCCTCCCCTGTCCCCCCTCCGACAGCTTGTCGTATTGCCGCCTCTTACACCAAGCAATCTTGCTCCCATCTCACGACATCTCCCTCCTCATGCTCCCTGGCCACCTCCGCTCGCAACCCCTCAATCTTTGCTTATAGATCAACTGCCTCATCCCATGCCTCATCTCTCTCTCTCGTCAATCTCTACTCTACATCTGATGCCAGTATGGCCAGTGCTGAATAATCTCTCTCACCCTGGGAGAATCGTGTTTGTAGCTTGTTCAGCGCTACCTCTAACCTAACCCACTTTGCCTTTGTCTACCGTAACCGCTGCTTGCTGAGGCACAATCTCTCTATGGTCCCTCTCAGCACCACTGTGGGGTCCTCTCCTCTAGGTCACACTATTGACAGTGGTCAGAGGTCATACACATCCATGTCAATATCCATCTCTCGTGGATCATACCCCTCGCTCTCCGCCGATGCCTCCATCGCATCCACATCTATCACCGAGGGGGATCCATCTCTCCCTGTCACCCTCTCATGTGCTCTATTGGCCTTACCCTCCTCCTATCTGTGTCGCTAATAACCTCTGGTAGCCATATCTGCCTCATGCCTCTCCCACACTCTGCTAGTCTCAGCCTCCTCTCCCTCCTCCCCTCTCTCCTAATGCTGACCCTTTGGGGATGGGCATGCCTCTTGGCTCCTCTCTCCCTGAATCTCCGCCCCCTATCTTGTTGTGTTGCCACCCTACTGGCCTCATCCTCTCCTCCATCCCCTCTAGATCTGTGTCATCATCTCCTCCTCCTGGCTACCCTATCTGGCTCCCCAGCCGCTCCAACAACCTCCTCTCTCCTCCTCCCGGCTACCCTAGCTGGCTCCTCGGCTACTCCCATTGCCTACTATCTTCCTCTCGCCTGACCTCCTCTCTGTCAGCCTTAAGGTGTCGGTCCCTCTACCCTCAGCCGTCTCTCATCCTCTGACCCGAACCCTAGTGCTCCCTCAATCGGCACTACTAGGGTAATCTATGGCAGTGGATGTTGCCTAGACCACTGCCGGTATCAATCTGTCACCCATGCATCCCTTGGCCCCTCCCACCTATCGGGGTATGCCCTAAACTGTAATGTCTCCAACTCCTCCCACACTGCCTCCAGGCTCAATGGAGCCTCCCATGGCCGCTCCCATGACAGTTGTCAGAATCTCACCCACCCCTCAGGAATATCCTGCCTCACTCCAAACTGTCGTGTCACCCGATCGGGTCTGTGTAGCTCCACTATAATCAAAATCCTCCCAATAATATAACAACACGTGAAGAAGTAACCGCTATGTGCTGCCTCATCATCCCTCCAACCCCTGAAGCGCCGCAACATATAGGGACACCACACTATCATCTCCTCCTGCACATCATCCAACCATCTCCTCCACACATCCACATCTCTCACATCCCGATATTGCAGTATCACTCCTACCTCTATCCCCCAACCCTAGGCCATGGCCTCTCTATCATCCTACACTCTCAATCTGCACATGATCGGTCTGGTCAGGCTGATGTGCTTCCACACCCAAACCTGTAATAGTGTGACATGGGCCACACTCAGTCATCTCCGATAACATACCGGATGCATGTCTCGATACAGCTGTGCCAACATGCATGTCCCCCACGCGAACTCCCCCTCTCGGTCCTCGATGATATGTCGAATCACCTTGAAAAATCTGAGGTACAAGAACCGACCACTCTGATCTAGCACTAGGATCTCACTAATCAGTCCTACTAAGTATAACGATAGCACCGGTACCCTGCATGACAGCATCCTATCCACATCCAACTGACCCCACTGAACCAGTAGATTGTCACTACCAAAAACAACACACATGGACTCATCCAACGCCTTGCCCTCTGACCAACACTCGCTAACTGGAAGCCCTGCTATAGGGAGCCTCAAAATCCACTAAACATCCTCCAAGGTCACCATCATCTCCCTTGTTAGTAGATGGAATGTCGATGTCTCCGAGTCCCAACGCTCTATCAGCGCTGTCAGCATGGCCTTGTGGGCCTTCATCATCAGATAGGACAACATGTGCAATAGTCCTTCCTCTCACAGTCTCTGGTGCTCCACGCCTATCATCCGTGCCACACATCTCGCCAAAACCTGGGACCACCTCTCTCGCATTTGGAAACTCTCCACTTTTTGCATCCATCGCACAAGCAGCTTGCCAGTTCTTTTTCCTCATGTCATCTTGTCCTATAGTTTTAACCTATCCCTTGCCTATCCCCCTTTTCTATCAATGTCTTTTTCCCCTCTTTGGTCTTCCCAACTTCGCTTCAGCCCCTTGGGTGACCCCACCCCGCGCCTGGGTAGACCCGCCCGAGCTTGCAGGCGGACCTGCCCGAGCTCGCGAGTAGACCTGCCCTGGGCCCGAGCGGACCCACCTTGAACCTGGCTGGACCTACCCAAGCTCATGGGTGGACCCGCCCCGAGCCCGCGGTGACCCGCTCGAGCTTGTGAGCGAGCTCACCACGAGCCCGGTTGGTTGCGAGCGGACCCACCTAGGCCAGCCGAGTGGCGCTCCGCTATGCTCAGGTGGACCCGCCCGTCTAGCTAGGCGGACCCGCCAGGGCATGAGCAGACCCGCCTACCGGGCTTGGCGTATCCGTCGGGGCCTGGCTCGAAGCAACCCCCACCCCCATCCCACCAAACCTGAAACCCACCAAAAAGGAAAAACAAAAAATAAAATTTTCTTTTTTCCCCCTAACCCATTTTTCCTCCTGGGACCCCCCACATAAGCCATATCCGTGTTTTTTTTGAAAAATTAGCAAAATTGAACAAAATCACTAGATGGGGTTTTGAACTCACGTGATGTGGCACCGCACACTCCTCAAAAAATTGCCATCTCTCATCCCCCCGGTGAATGATATCTGAATCGTACTCTGGCATCATGTCTTCTCTTTGTCTGCTCTCTCCTTCTTCCTGCTCTCCTCACTTGACAACTGTCCAAATGAAGAGAAATCCCCCCTCACTTACCTTTTATAGTTTTTTTTCCCTCCCTTTTTCACTTTTTAATTGAAAGGAGTTTTTTCCTTTTATTTAACTTTTTGGGGCCTCAACTAATTCCATCCCCCCTTTATCTTCTTGGGGCCGCCATTTCCACACCGTACACACATTTTCCTCCATTCAAGCACCAATTTTCTCAATTTTCTGTGTTCTTTCCATCGACATATACCATTTCATCCTTTCAAAAAGTTGCCCGAATCCCCCTTTTTCGTCCCTGTCCCCTTCTCAAGGGGGCATCCCCTACCATTCTCTCCCAACCTTCTATCATAAGCCTTCCCCTGCGAGACTGGGGCATCCCCTTTAAATTCTCTTCTGTTCGGGTAGCTCACAATCTCTCCCATGCTGGGGCATCTCGTTTCCAGTCACTTCTTCCATAGAGTCGTTTGTATTTTATTTTTCTTTGAAACCCTACTATCCTAATAGTGTTTCGAAGAGGGGCAAAACGTAGACATCCAAATTTGACCACTTCCATATGGTCAAAGTCATCTTCTTAATCATCCCTTTGCTCTTTTGAAATCATCCTCTGTGTCGATATTAATTAATATTGTGTATCTTGCATAAGGTTTTCCAAAGCATTTAATCTAATAAATACTTTTCCCCTATTTCCTCTCTAAATTAAATAAATGCATCACTTTATTTAATTTAGTCATATTATCTTTTGGAATTTTAAATTTACTTTTAAATTCCCTATTTTCTCTCTCATTGTCACATCCTCCAACTTTTGCAAGTTGTCATCTAATCCCTCTTAGCAGTCTAACCCTCTTTCTTAGTCATAATTAATTTATGATTAAGATGTGCACACCCCTAATCATCATTAGGGTCCCATCCTCCATAATTTTCCATTTGTCCCTAATGAGTCCTTAATTAGTCTAATCAAGTACTTGCACAAACATTAATCACCTAATTAGGTCATCTCTAATCCCCATATCATTTATGGAATGTGTCCATAGTCAACTTCATTAAAAGCTTTCTCTTTTTGAACAAGGCATCTCCATTCCCCATGTAAATTTTTAATTCACATTTAATCCCCCAATGCATTTAAAGGAATTTTAAATTCCTTCTCCCATCCCCATGAGAATATTTAAGAAATTTTTAATTCCCCACTTGTCCTCTCACCCACATGGGGACAAGTACCTCCTTTATGAGGAGATCTTGTCCCAATCCCAAGGTACTATGTACCCCCTCCATGTCATGTACTATCCTTCCACCTCATGTACACATCACCCCTTTTAAGCCATATCATATGCCACATGTCAAGATGTGAGGGCTTGTGAATTCTCAACTCACCTTAGCCCTACATCTTGATCTTGGTGACTCAATCTTGATTGTCCATTTTCCTAGAGATTTCCAAAATCTCTATAAATACCCCCTCTTTTCTCTCATTTTGGAGAGATCATGCATTGTAGCCAAACTCTTGCAAAAATTTTGTAGAATCCATACTTAACCATTTTCACACTTGTATTCACTTTCATCCATTATCATATCATCATCTAGCTTTCATCTCTTGCCATCCAAGGAGCATACACATCAAAAATCGTAGGGCCAACTAAAAGATCGATTTGATGCAAGGTAAAAGGTTTTATTTGTCTTTATTTTGTGTTGAATCCAACTAGGCTAATCTTGAGGTGTAGGTAGTTTTTAGTGTTAGTTTGCACTCTTTTGTTTTATCATCATTTTCTAACGCTTATATTTGACCTATCACAGTTACAACAATTGATGAAGAATCTTGCCCTTGAATGCCTTAAATATGATCTTGAAAGATATCTTCATGACCTTGTGAAGACTTGAGATGCTTGACTTGATAACATGAATGCATAATGTTGCTTGGATGAAATGAGGATTTGAAAGCTTTTTTATATAGGCAATCCACTCAAATGACCTGTAATTTGATCCCTAAGGCCGACATGGTTGAAATTTGAATTAAAAACCCACTTTTTCTTGCTCAAACCTTGAAAATAGCTCAAATGGGACTCATTTGCCATCCTAGGAAAATGAGTCCCACCTAGATGGGGCTCATTTTCCCAAGGTGGTGAATGGGTCCCACAAAGGTTATTTTGCTTGATAGAATTTATGGGAGTGAAGAAATTAGGTTTATATATTGATATTGTCGGGTTTTTTATTAAAATATGTCTTGGGATGCACAATATGGGGTCATAGGGGCCTATTAATGATGACAGAAAGGTCATAAATGTAATAGGGCCCAAAATCCAATGTGAAAATGTAAATAAATACACTTTACAACACTAAATTAAGGAAAAATTAGGTCTATTTAGCTTAGAAGGGCCCTAAATCCCATGTGAATGTGTAAAATGGATTACAACACTAGATTAGGTCCACTTTGTTTACAAGAATCCTAAATTTAATGTGAAGATGTAAATAAATACATTTTACAACATTAAATTAAGGCAGAGTTACATTAATTTAGCTTAAAAAGGGCCCAAGACCTAAAGTGCATGTGTAAAATACCTCACAACACTAGATCAAGGTGACATTAATTCCAATTTATCATTAAATACCATCAAATCAAGCAAGGAAAAGGAAATGTTTTATGTTCCATCTAGCCTAGGCCACTTTAGTAAGAGGATGAACTTGCTTCAAACTTACACTAAGGTAAACATTCAAGAGGGATCCAAGTGTATTGATGCATATGATCTAGGATAACAAAGATCAAGGAGGTAGTCAATCCCCCAGGATCCAAGATCCTAAGTCAAACCAACACAAGCACAAAAAGGACACACACAAAGGTGTATAATTTGCAACAAAATAAGATACACTATCATGAAATGTCAAGAACTAAAACAAAGAAAAATGAGTAATAAAAATGATGTGGATCAAGGATGCACTCACTCTAGGGCCACAAAACATTAGGTCATCTGTGGGGTGAGATGTCCCAAAGAAATGGCTTGGTGAGAAAGTCATGCCAATGTGTCGACTTCTCACCATATAATGAGAAATTCATGCTAGTGTGTCAGCTTTCCATTATACTAACCATACCAAAGTTATCTCCCTAATAACTTTGATAAAGCACCACAATGTAATGTTTTTTGTAAATGTTTTTGAATATCATGTAAAAAAATTGTTAAATGGGATTTTTCTTTGTTCGTGTAACGGTCTTCCTCTTAGGGAGCATTGTGCCTAATGTCTCCAATGGAGGACAAGTCAAAGTGTCAGATCGTCACCCATGGGATGCCTCGTTCGCATAATGCCATGTCAGTGAATTATACACTCTTGGACAACATCAAACCTAATGACACCACCAAGAAGAGGACACATCAATCTTGAGAAAAAAGAAAAATTATGCCATGAATTTTTTTTTGAAAGATGTCATCTATGTATGGCCCCAATTTAAAGTGGTTGCTTTACCATCATGTGAACAATTGTTTTAAAGTAGCCAATTTGATAAATGCTAACATGACAGAAGACATGAGATCCAACTTGGAAAGCCCTATGCCAAGTCGTATGTTTTCGAATTGAGCTACATAATGAATAAGTATGTCGCATGTGAGCCAACTTAAGGCATGTCGTCCACATCCCAAGCTTTCTCTTACATGAAAGGTGATGAAATAGCCAAAAGAGACAACAACAAGTTGCATACGAGGAGAAGGATAACTAACCCCCTTTCCCCCACTTAGTGCAGGACAAGGGTGAGCCCGGGTGGATGATGATATGTCGCTCCTTGCAAAAAGGGAATGACATGGAAAGGAGCGGAAACTAATGTTAGTTATTATGATGAGTAAACAAGGTGTCAACTTGATTCATATTTAATGATATATCTATCAGTTTTGGATGCATCAAAGTTAAAGTTGTCTTGGAAGAACATTTTTCCATAGTGTTGACATTATATAAAGGATTTTTTTTTGAGGGACGATAACCAAGATCATTAGTCATTTCTTGTGTTGTAGGCTTTATAGGGATATGGATACCTTGTTCTATAGCATCAAATCCTTTCCCAAGTTGCTTCATAAGTTCAAAACCTCTTCCATTTAGATCTTTTTCACTTCTTTTGGATTTGGTGGTTGTTCAATTTCCTCAAAGTTTGTCTTGTATGTTATCTTTTCTTCTAAGGTGGTTGAAGTGGATGATTTTTAGTTTTGTATTGACATTAACGATTTCTCTTTTCCCTTTTTAGACTCTTTTTTTTATGATATTGTACTCTCCCATGAATATAGGTATGAAATCAAAGGTTCCTAAAGCATCTTCCAATAACTTTTTGGATTCTTCATTTTTTTATTTTTTTTGTCTCTTCTATGGGTTCTACATGTGTGTTTGGTATTAGGGGATGTCTGATGTGCATAATTTCAGAAGCCCTATCCTTAGTTTTATGATCTCTTAGTGAAGGGGAGTCTAGTTTCACTTCATAATCTTCAAAGTACTCCCATGATGGTGGTAAATCCATATCAAGCAATTTAGGATGCTTCATAGTGAGGTTGATTCTTGGATTGCACATGATAGTGTTGATATTTAATGATGGTATTTTCTTTTCTTTTGTTGCCTTGGAAGGAAAATACCCCAAACCAGTCTTTGTTTCTCGCATGTTAGGTTCTATAGGAAATCGAATACCTTATTCTTTCTTTCCACATCCTTTACCACTATAACCCAATTGTTTCACAAGTTCATAACCTCTCCCATAAATTTTTTCCATTTCTTTCAGGTTTGGTGGCTATTGATAATCTATCTCATCAAAGTTAGTTGTATAACTTGTATTTTTCTTCTAGAGTGGATGCAATAGATGCTTGTGAAGTTTCTTCTAGATTCTGAGTGTACATGACCATTAGTTGTTTTTGTTTTTCATCCTCTTTTCTTATGACTATATATTCTCCCATAAACAAGGGTGTGAACTCCAAGGAACCCCAATCATCATCTAATAATTTTGACATTGTTTATACTTCTTGCTTGCCAACCTCTATAGGTTCTATGTTGGATGTTAGACTTAATGTGCTTAGAGGACTTGTCATTTTTCAACTTGCAAGCAACTTCCAGGCTCAGGGTCCATTTCAACATGGTATACCTTGTTTTTATAGACATATTTTATGATATGATGAAGGTTTGAAGGCACCACATGCATCTCATGAATCCATGGTCTTCCAAAAGAAGATTGTATGAAAGGTCATGTGGCATGAAATTAATAGGAGTTTGTAAGGTAGCCTTTCCGACCGTAATAGGTAAACTAATCACACTAAGTAGTTACTTTCCTACATTGTCAAATCATCTAATTGATAAGAAGTGAGGTTCAATTTTTGATTTGTCTACACACAATCTATCTAAGAGTTTCACACTACACATATTAAGGGTTGATCCATTATCAACAAGGGTCCTTTTTATGCCTATTCTATTGAATTGGGATATTATCATAAATGCCTCATTTTTCTTTCTCAATTCCAAAGGAGGGATCTCATGTTGGTGAATGGTAATGTCTACATTAACTGTATTCATTCCTTGTATTAGAGCTGCCACATCATTTGCATTCATACCAAGAGGAACCACTACTTGTTGTAAGGTTGTTTGAAGCATAGTGTGATAGTTAGGTGAATTCTGAATGAGTTCCCATAGGGATATTTTTTTAGGAGTATTCTTAAGTTGTTCAACAAGGTCATACTCCTTCCCACTATTCAAAGGAAAATGAGGAACACTAGGCAATATGGGATTAGGAAAAGGTATAGTTGTGGGAGTTGGTTGTTGTGGTTGCGGATTATTCCTAGTGTTATATGTGTGAGCAACAATATTATGACTCAATTGTTGTAAGACATTATTCTTAGGTGGATAAAGGATAAACTCAGGCTTGTTTTTAGATTGTGGTTTGTACGAAGTTGGGTAAAGGATGAGTTGATGTTGAATCATGTTAACTTCTCTTAGTTTTGGTTTAACATAACAAGCCTTAGTGAATGAATCTTGTGAGAGGAAGTCCTCAAGGGCTTCATCTAACATGTCAAAGTCGTCACAACTAAAAGGCTTGGGTTTTTTAATAATTTTAGGTTGGATGATAGTTACTTCTTTTTGTGTAGGTTTGTTTGAACAAGCCTTAGTGGACAAACCTTGCAAGATGAAGTCCTCAAGGGCTTCATCTAACATATCAAAGTCATCATGACTAAAAGGCTTGAAGGTTAAGCTAACTTTGAAAAATGTTTTTAACATGCTTAAGTAACTATACATCTACGCTTGTTTAAGTTTAATGTTTTTAGTTTTGCTTTCTGATCTATGTCTAATGTAGTCTAATCTAAATGTTGAAAATGAAAATTACAAAAACCTAGTTTTATCTAAAATTTTAATGAATGTAATGAGGTTATTTCTAATGATTATAGTATAACAAAAAGAAACTAAAGTGAAAAAGAAAAGTAATGAGAGAAAACAAAAGCTTAAAAACTAGAAATTTAACTTTGTAAAAAATAGTGAAAATTTTGCATTGGGACTGATTCGCCCAAGGTGGAAAATGAGTCCCAGTAGGGGTTTTTTAGAATTTTTAGATTTTTATGTTTTCTAATATGTTGTATAATGTAAGTCTAAGATGCAAATACAGTTTTTCAAAAAAAATAAATGAAATTAACTACAAAAATGCAAGATAAATGAGCTTTCACTAATGCAAAAATTGAAACCCTAGAATATAAATTAATCAATGCAAACCCTAATGCAATGTTAATGCAAACTAAATCTAGGACGAATATGTACTCCAAATCAAAATTTCAATGTTCTAAATGCAGGTTCACCAAAATGGAACCTATGAAAAAATGGGGGATATTATGATTGATGTATTTGCACCCACTTTCCAAGAGATTCCACTCATGGATAACCCTATAGATCTCAATGCAAAGGAGATTGAAATATTTCAATAGGGATATCCTAGGAAATGAATATGATATAATTAGGGGTTCACCACCAAGTTTAGACTTGGAAAAGACAATGTTATGCAAGTTATAAGACAAAATTCTAGTTTGATGCAATAAATTAGAAAAGTAAATAAAAAATATAGAAAACTACAAAACAGAAAGTGTGTACCTAGAAACTTGTAGGGGCTTGAATGAAGATAGGAAATACATTGTTGATCCTAGAATTTTGGCCTCCTAGGACTCATTCTCCATTTTGGGCAAATCAGTCCCAATTCTAGATTTCTGCACTGGAGTAGATTTCAAGCAAATGGGTATCCCAATCTATGAATATCTCTAAAAAAACCTATAGTGGGACTCATTTTTGACTTTTGGTGAATGAGTCTAGTTTAGATTTTCTATAAATTCAAAGTCTAGATCTGCTCTTTTGTGTCTACTCAATCTGTTCCTCCAAGTTCCCAGATCTGAAACTCTAATTTTGAGGCTATAGATGACTTTTAAGTGAAATTTTTGACCTTGAAAATGGGTAGACAAATCCAACAATTTTGTAACCTAATCTTCAATGATCCTTCAAGTCTTCAAAGCACCTAAATCTGCAATCACACAAAGAAAGACATAAAATGTTGATTGTTAGGGACTAGGAGTTTGCCTTGGTCAAAACCCTTTTAGGTAATTATTAAACCAAATGATGAAATAAGACAATGAAGCATGAACATGAAATAAGACAATGAAGCATGAACATGAAATAATTCAGTTAGAACCTTTCCATGATGATGGGTCTTGAATTGTTACAACAATTGATGAATAATCTTGCCCTTGAATGCCTTAAATATGATCTTGAAAGATATCTTCATGACCTTGTGAAGACTTGAGATGCTTAACTCTTGAGTGCTTAACTTGATAACATGAATGCATAATGTTTATAGAGACAATCCACTCAAATGACCTTTAATTTGATCCCTAAGGCCGACATGGAAGAAATTTGAATTAAAAACCCACTTTTTCCCACTCATCAAAAATAGTTCAAATGGGACTCATTCACCATCCTAGGAAAATGAGTCCCACCTGGATGGAAATCATTTTCTCAAAGTGGGGAATGGGTCCCACATGGGCCATTTTTCCTGCTAGAATGTCAGGAAGTGAAGAAATTAGGTTTATATATTGATATTATCAGGTTTTTAATTAAATATGCCTTAGGATGCACAATATGGGGTCATAGGGGCCTAATAATGATGACATAAAGGTCATAAATGTAATAGGGCCCAAAATCCAATGTGAGAATATAAATAAATACACTTTACAACACTAAATTAAGGAAAAATTAGGTCTATTTAGCTTAGAAGGGCCCTAAATCCCAGGTGAATATGGAAAACACATTACAACACTAGATTAGGTCCACTTTTTTTTACAAGCATCCTAAATTTAATGTGAAGATGTAAACAAAAAAAAATTACAACATTAAATTAAGGTAGAGTTAAGTTAATTTAGCTTACAAAGGGCCCAAGACCTAATGTGGATATGTAAAACACCTCACAAGACTAGATGAAGGAGACATTAATTCCAACTTATCATTAATTATCCTCAAATCAAGCAAGGAAAATGAAAATTTTTATGTTGTTCCAGTTAGCAACAACTTTAAAGTGGGGGCATATATCAACACTCATGTTTCAATGCATGATTCTCTTTCTTCTTGTGATGTGTCATTTTCTAGGTGGTGTCATTAGGCTTGGCTTCCTTCGAGAACGTGATATTTCTTTGACTTGTCCTCTCTTGGAGACATTACACACAATGCTCCCTAAGAAGAGACCTTACACAAACTAAGCAAACCCCTTTGAACATTCCTTACACTATTTCGCATTTACAACATTGGTTATATGGCCACCTTGCATAACAAACTTTGCATTCCCGTGGAGCCATCTTTTTTGTTCATTAGTTTCAAGCATACAAATATTTTCTTGCCTCATGAAGCTCGAATCTAATTGTAGCATGATGCCTTCTCAAATTTATTAGAAGGTATAACTTTGGCATTGTTTTATGGGAAGCCGATTCAAGGCATGACTTTCCCTTAGCCAATCACGCGTGTGTGTGAGCGCATATGAGTTGTATGTGTCTCACCTTCTTGGATTACACACCTAGTAGACAACCTAAAGTTTCATTGCCTTAGAGTGAGCATGCACACCTTTGGACAAATAGCTTAACTTAGATCCACATCATGTTGGACAAACGGTCGAGGCTTGATCTGCCTCTTTTTGTTTTTATTTCTTCTTTATATCATTGAGATTGCATGTTTGTGTATCTTGATGCTGCATATGATGTACCTTATGCATGTCCTTTTGTGCTTATGTCAGTTTGAATTAGGATCTTGGATCTTGGGGGCTCGACTGCCTCCTCGGTCTTTGTTATCCTAGACCATTCACATCGATACACTTGGACCCTTCTTGAATGTCTACTTTAGTGTGAGTTTGAAGCAAGTTCATCTTGACACTAAAGTGGGGGCTAGATGTAATGAAAAAAATTGTAACCCCTTTGAAATGGCACAATTTATCTTAATATAGGAATAATTAATGATAGATTGGACTTTATATCACCTTGATCTAGTGTTGTGATGAGTTTCACAAATCCACGTTAGGTTTTGGGCCCTTTTTAAGCTAAATAAACCTAACTTTTCCTTAATTTTGTATTGTAAAGTGTATTTATTTAAACCTTCACATTAAATTTAGGAAGCTCGTAAATTAAGTGGACCTAATCTAGTGTTGTAATGTGTTGTACACATTCACATGGGGTTTAGGGCCCTTCTAAGCTAAATAAACCCAATTTTGTCTCAGTTTAATGTTGTAAAGTATATTTATCTACACTTTCACATTGTATTTTGGCCCTTTCTTGCCTTTATAACCTTAATATAGGCCCCTAAGACCCTATATTTTGTATCCCAAGGCATATTTTAACCAAAATCTTGGCATAGACCTCATATAAACATAATTTATTCACTCCTCAACATTCTCTCTCCTCAAATAGGCCTTGTGGGACCCATATACCACCGTGGGAATGTGATTCCCATCCAGGTGGGACCCATATGCCACAAGTGGTGTATGAGTCCCATTTGGCCTATTTTTAAGGATTTAAGTGGGAAAATAGGGTTTTGAACTTAAATTTCTTCTATGGCATCCTTTGGGATCTAATAAATGGTCATTTGGATGAATTTCCTATATAAATGAGGTCTCAAATCATTATTTCATTAAGCATTCATGATCTCAATCCAAGCACTCGAGAGTTAAGCATTCCAAGACTTCACAAGATTGTTAAGATAGTTTACAAGATCATTTCTAAAGCATTTAAGAGCAGAATTCTTCGTCAATTATTCCAGCAATCGAAGATCCATCATCATTTCAAGATCATCAAGTATCAACTTCAAGCATGTTATTGAGCTAGTTGGTTGATGTAGCATTAAAGATCCAAGGTCAAGCATTGTTCTATACTTCATCTCAAGATCAAGATCTACATTCCACATGGCCACTTCATGTTAGCTTGTTAATTCATGTTACATGACATCATTCAAGATCTAGGTCTCTTGGAGCATGAAGGATCATTGAAGATTAGGTTACAAGCTTGGAGAAAGTTTTTGAATTTGTCTCCTCATTTGTAAGGTTGTATTCTCCACTAAAAAGTCACCTACAACCCCAAAATCAGAGTTTCAGATCCAAAAACAAAGAGGAACAGAAAGAGTAGACATTGAAGACTAGATTTAGACTTTGAGGCTCCAAAAAACCCTAACTAGACTCATACACCAGTCCTGGCATATGAGTCCCAGTTTAGGTCAATTCTGAGATTTTTGCAGTTTTTGTTACCCTTTTTCCAAAAACTTGTTCCTATATAGAAACCCAGATCTGGGACTAATTTGCCTAGCCTGGAATATGAGTCCTAGTTAGCATTAAATTCGTTGTTTTCAGCATTTCAAAGCTCCATCCAGTCATCTTTAGATTTTCAGGTGCACACATTTCATCTTGCAGCTTTCTATTTTATTTTACATGCATTTTTAGGTCATTTAGTGAAAGATTGCATCATATTAGGGTTTAGCATTATATCTTGCATTTCATTTATTTTTCTAAGCCCTAGCTTGGTGGTGAACCCCTCATTAATCTCTAAACATACCCTAGGATACCCTATTGTTAGATCTCTTCCTTTGTTCTTCATTGGATTGAGATCTCTAGGGTTATCCTTGAATGTGGAGTATATAAATTTTGTTGGCCTAGGACTTAAACCCTTGGGGTGACAATTCTCTATCTTACAACTAGAAAATTTATACTTAGTTAAACCTAACAAAAATATCATATGACTATTTACTTACACTAGAGAAGTCAATTTTATAAATCCATTGATCTAGATTGAAACTAACTTGTTCCAACTAAAGAAAGAAAAATGAGTTTATAGTTATTTGTATAGACACGTTATCCAAAATATTGCAATATGTATTAATTACATTGTCTTTAGTTTATAGTAGCATTTATGATGAATTCTTGAAAATTATAATCTAAGTGTTAATTTTAAATCAAACATTTCATATTTTCTAAGTTTTCTATGTGTCCAAATTAACTCTTTCTAGAAGGAAATGGTGTGTATGAAAGAAATAGAAAATATATAACCTCTCTAATCATCTTGACACCTTTGTCATTTTAAATTTCTAGACACATAAGATGTACTTGACATGATCAACCACTAATATTGTAGCAACAATAGTAATTCCTAGAATTTTTTTTGTCAACTATGTAATCATGAGAAGATCTAAACTATCCTAATTTTCATGTCTTAACCATTTGATAACCAAAAAAAGTATTGATATTATATTTCAATGCAATTGGTAAAGGAGTTCAAAATCTAACTAAAAATAAATTCAATTTATGTTATCCTATGTCTTAATAAAAAGATTAGTAAATTCATTCTACATATGCTTTATCTCGATATGTCTAGTTATACAGGATCCACCACATCATAGTAACATAGGATGTCATGTTACATTTCAACTTTATGGTATGAATAATTTAGAACACATCAATTAATGTTTACATGGTATTTGATTGAGATTATCCCATGCACAATAGGCCACATTATTGTTCAGTCGGTTATGAGCAAATACAGTGAGAGAAAGTTAAGAATGATATTTAATACAAGCTAAATCTGAATTAAAACCAGCTGTCGATTTTTAGACATGCAAGGAACGGGCGACACATCTGCAAGGAAAGTTGCATTGGCATGGTTTTACAATACATTGGCTAAAGATTGTGTATCGTTAGACAAGAACCTGCGTGGAAGCGCTGAAGATAAAACACCGTGTACATAAAGGTGAAAGACTTTATGTACAAGCAAACTTTATATATATATATATAAACTTTTAATTTTAAAAAACTTATATTATAAATATTTTTAAACAATAATTATTGTTATTAATGTTCTGCAGTATAAAAATAAAAAATAAAAAAATATATTGTTATTAATTTTTATAGTCAAAAATTTTGAAGGAAGTTTATTAAAAATTCATCACTTCAAGGATTTAGAGGAGTTCACAAAATTAAATAGGTTCAAACAACTTAAATAAAAAATAAACCATCAACCCAAATCATTATGAAGAAATTTAGAATATATCATACTTAAGTCAATTGGATGGTGTAGCATTTGTTTCTTGAACAGTGCCTTTTTTTCCTTAAACAATAGTTCCTACTTAAAATGACAATTGTATTATATTTATTAATATAAATTTATCTAAAATGATGAAATTTTATATAATATTCAACTTAATCATTATATTCAAATAATTCTGAAAATATAACTTATCTTGGTTAAATTTTCTATAATCTTCCTTCAAACTTGCAACTATGAATGTTGTTAATGACTACCCAAGTTATGGGTTTTCATCCAATAACTTGCTAGGAGAGGTTAAGGGGTTTCATCCTTAAATCTATCAATTAACCTTTGATGGGTTTTGTCCTCTTTAATAATTCTTGTCAATTTTATCCCCTCTCCACAATGACATGATCTCCCTTTATATCTTATTTTTGAGGGAGTGACAACCTTTCACATACAACTACTACCCTTTGAAGGAGTCACAAACTTTCTTGTTCAACCGCTACCCTTTGAAAATGTAATTTAATTTTTATTAACTATTTTGCTAGTGCTACCTTATGAATATGTCTAGCTCTACTTTTATCATATTATTAACTTCATTGATTTTCATGATATGCACAATATTTTATATTCTAGTCATCTAGTCAATGATTTTAACAAGTTGCGACTTTTGGTATTTTGGTAGGGGAATGAAAATCCTCCCTTCCTAAGATTTCTTGTCCTCATAATTTAAGATATTTTTTCCCCAATCCACATAGAGAATCTATAAAAGACATTGCATCCCTACAATTCTTCCTTCCCACTCCACCTTACAAGAATCAAAGCAAATACCATTTTCAATCATTTTCTTATAAGTGTGTTAAGTTTATATTCAGAAAAAACAGAGTTAGGCAACTTGGCGTAAAAATTTGAATAAGTTATCTATATTATTTCAAAAATATGTAAGAATAGAATTTATAGAAAATTGAATGTAGTTTCTAAACTACTAGGTTTTTTTTTTTTTTTAAATCTATTTGGTGAAAATTTGAAATTTCAATGCAATAGTACTTAAACTTTAGGGAAAAAATAAGTAGGTGTTTGTCTGACCACCCTAACCACAATAAAATGATAATATTTTTTTATAATATTTTAGATATAAATAGAGGACTCATGTCCCAATGTGATACAAAATTTTTATATTTTTTTTCCAAGTAAATAATTAATTATGATTTTTTAATTACAACTTTTAAAAATATAAAAACTCATGTCCGACCACCTTAACTTGGTCAAACTTCATGAAATTCATTTTTTAATCCTATAGTATGCAAAGCATAGAATGTGACACATGTTTAGGATTCAAAAAATGTAATTGTTTGAAAGCTATAGATGTTTTTAATCAACCTATCAATCAGACTTTAGTCATAATTCAAATAGAAAATGAATAATAATTATTTATTAAATTCAAAGTAAAGCATAATTTATATTGGTAGAAAGCTTAGAATCTACTTTTAAAACCCTTTTCGTTTCATCAATTTTGGGTTAAAAAAAGTCATCAGCCACATACCCTACACATACCCATCATATCGCCACTTTTTGGCCCATCATGCTTCTGCACATACCCACATAGGGTTAATTATTTGGGTGGTTTTTTCCCATATCGGGTAGTTTTCTCACCCATCACATATTTCATTCATTTAAAAGGCTTATATACTATGTAATTTATTATCTCATCTCAGTATTTTCTTTAGTTAAATAGCCTTGTGTTGGTTCTCTCGTCTATGAAAATTTATTTGCAGGTTGTGCTCCTCGGAGGTGGTTGACACAAACATGGTATCAAAGCTATCAACCCATGTCTTCTTCTGCCATTGGGAGTTTTCATACCAAGTTGTTTTGAGATAATTTATTTGCTGAAGGTTTTTTCGGCATTTGAAATTTATGAAATTTCAAAGTTGCCTTATTTTTTATTTTTTTTGCTAAAGAGAAGGTTTTTTTTCCATTTTTTTCTTGTTGGTGCAATTCTCTTATTTGAAAGCATGATTTTCACTCCTAATTGAAGGCAATTTTCTGGTTTGTTGCCGGCATGACTCATCTTTGCAAAGGTTGAATTTCTATTGCAAACTAGGTGACTTTGAAGTTGTTATTCATGCATTTGGAGGTCATGTTTATTTCATTGAATAGTCTATTTGGGGTGTTTTGAGACTCATGATTGGTTTTTTGAAGAGGTGTGATTTTTCTTGGTGGAGGCTGCGAAATTTGCAACGAGTGTGATCTAGCAAAAGAGGGCCTCGATTTTAATTAAGGACAGATGCCTATGTTTTGAGGGGTGATTAATGTCATAAGACACCATTGGCTGACACATTAATGGTACGCTGATTGAAGGTTGAGAGAGGCATGTTTGCAACAACATTGATCTTTTTGTTCTAAAGCTTGAATTTATTGAGAGAGGGCATGAGGTTCTTGTTGGGCAAGATTTAAAATTGGACGAAACCAATATTTACCACATGGAAGCTTCTCCCAAGCCTTTGACAGGTTGTGCTAGCCTTCGAAAGGCCCTCACAAATTTTGTAGTCCAATTGATCATTGTAGAAGGTGCTCAAATTTTCTATTTGGAGGCAACTTTTCTTCATTAGAGGACACGAATTTCGGTATCAAACTTTATACTTTATAAAGTTTCAATCAAAATATTTATTGCTTCTATGTAGCTAAAGTGGTGTGGTACCAAGTTTCTTTGAGGTTGTTTTGGAAAAATTTATCCACATTCTCCAAGTGTAGGAGTTCTTTTGTGTTCATATACAACTCTTCACCATTGGTTGGTGTGACCAAGTCTCACAAGAGCCTATCTTGCTTGTGTTCTCAATGAAGTTTGCTTAGTGTTGGCATGGCAATCAAGCAATGGGCCCTCACCAATTTTTGCACCAAATTAGGTTTAGTTCTTTTTTGGAAGTTTTTTATACTTGTGAAAGCACTATCTTTTTGAAAATTCCTCTATTTGTATCTACATTCTTATTTATATTGTAAATATTTTATCCTTTATTTGTCTTGTGCTTTCCTTTTGGGGATGATGCAAGGCATTGAGACATTTAGGTCTCTTCCATGTTGCCCCAAATATTTTCCTTTATCTTTTCTTTGTCTTGCTTTTTTCCTTTTGGGGATGACGCAAGGCATCGATACATTTAGCTCTCTTCCATGTTGACCCAAAAGCTTCTATTTATTTTTTCTCTCCATGTCTCATTCTTTTTGTTCTATGAGTATTTGGGGAATGATGATGCTTTTGAGCTCTATAATATAATTGTAGCAAAGACATATGTTGACCCTAAATCTATGGATCCCTTATGTGTTATTTTGGGATTTTTCTTGGGGGAAACCCCTTCTTCATGACATAGCTTCATTTGAAAACATATGCTTGACATAGGGCTTTCCAAATAATCTCTCATGTCTTCTTTATGGTTTAGCATTTATTATTTTCTACTTTAAATGTAATTGATCATGGCTTGGTGTTATCAATTTCTTTAAAGTAGGGGCATACATTGGCATTATCATTTTGAAATTTTTTACTATATCTTATGCTTCTTAGTGATAGAGCTCCCAAAATCCTTGCAAAAATTATGAGAAAATCATGACTTAGATCATGATTGTTAACATTTGTGCCTAAGGATGGATTAAGGGTGTGACCTAGAAACCCTTACCTTACAGGTTTATCTAAAACCCTTTGGCATTTTAATTTTGCATTGACCTGTTTTAGTCAATCACCGATTGATTAAGTTATCACTTGAGTCTTTTAAATGTGTATATTTACTGGCCCCTTTGTCTAGGAAATACGATCACCCACACATTATCCCGCATCAAATACCTATAAAGTTTGGTGAAATATTTCACCTCCAAAAGACTTAAGTTTAAGTTATTTTTCTCAAGGGTCTAATTGTCGTCAGCCTACTCATGGCCCCATTTTAAGACTAACTTTTGGCATGTGTAGAAATCTCGCCTGTTAGATTTGAAGATTAGATCCTGATCATTGATTGCATACCGTGAAAGCATAAAATAATAGCCATCATAATTTGTGTGAGGTACACAATTGATTGATGTGTCCTTTGCATGGTGGGACCAAATCCTTGTCCAAGCACTCGATGATTGATTATTTAGAGATCAACATCTATTATGTAGCATGGGAGTTGAATGTTAACTATCCATTGCACACCTCATAGCATTTAATTAATTCCCACTGGAAGCTTGCGAGGTACGCAATCGAAGAATGCATGGAACTCCTTGACCATTGTAAAGAGTGTGGTAGAGAATTTGGATTGAATGACGTGGCTCCCAGTCAGCAAGTTTTTATTGGGCAGAAATTGGCAGGCTATGGTCTTAGGATTTCAAACCCAATTTGACTTAATCTGAGTTGTTTGATTCTCCATCTCATCTAGAGATTGACGGTCGATATTCAAAAATTAGAAACAGGCATGTGATAGTTTTTTTTCAATACGAGGAGTATGCATTAATGGTATGTGTTCTTTAGGAGTGATCAATTTGATCCTAGTGTGTGTGAGGAATTAATTCCCTACCATCATTGAGAATGATACATAGATTTTCATGTATCTGGGTAATTAACGATGGAGATGTGGATGCCAGTGGTTGATCGCTTGCTCACTCATGTGAATTTCATCAAGCATTGATGATTAGCATGACTAGTTTTCCTGTTAAATGAAGGTTGATGGCCCCTATTTTCACCATTGCAATTGAAAGGGTGAAATTCTAAATTGCAGAGGTGTTCTCTATGTTTGTGAAGCTACATTTTCAAAGAAGATGAACAAGCTAGCTACTTCTATGTTCGGTGCGGAGGTCCCCAAGATTCAATGTGTAGAATTCTGATAGTGAGTTTCTAGAATGCAAATAGAACATACTCGTAACTACTGCAACTTTGAAGAAGGAAGGCAAGGAGAAGGTCTATGGTGAGAATTCTACACCATTTACTATCAAAAGCAGTCGTAGGTTGAGAATTTGGGTCGTGACTATAGAAACAATGGAGGCCAAAGGTAAGGATCTTGCGGTGTTTGCATGAGGAATGCAAAGAAAAATAAGGTATATTCGAGCTTCTCTTGGAAGGTATAACTCCTCAATTGCCATTATTGATAGCCCCTCAGATAGCGAGACCGAGACAGAATTAGGTTACGAATGATATCTCATGATCCTGAATCAATTAGTGGCCCTAGGAGAGGAAGTGATATCAGCTACCCCAGTTTTTGTAACGGCTCCAAGTGGGTGTGATTACTCAATGACTAGTAGAGATAAAGATAAAGAAGAGGTGATGGTTTCTCATCCCTCTTCCGCAAAAAAATGTAGTGGGCGGGTTTACCGTGGCTCTAGTGTTGGTGCTTGTTCTAGTTCCAGGTGATGAAAATGGTGTTTGGGTCTTAATTTTTGTGGTGATGATGAAATTGTTGTGGTGGTTTTCTTACATTCTCTACATATGTTGGTTTTTTTTCTTCATGTTGACTATGGATGCTCGAAGTTAATATTATGAAGACTTTTGTTCAATGTGGGTGTGGAATGCAATGCCTAGTTGCCAGTTAAAGGTAACTTTTAGTGGCATCAAAAATTTTCTTTTGGTGGTGGTTATGAATTTCATTTCCCCAACTCAACAAATGATTGCAGGTGACCTTGTGGTGAATTTTTAAATGAAATTAAAATTTGGACTGAAATGAAATATTTTTGAAATGTAACTATAATGAGCCTGATACTTGTTTCTCCCTTAGTCTATAAAAGAGATTTCAAAGCACATTGTAGTCAGTTCAATTTTGAGTCCAATAAATGGTCTAGGTAGAAGTTAAGTACATAAAGGATATACATGTAAAAATACAATGAATAGAACCATAGGATTGTCTTGGGTTTAAGTCTTATATGTAATAGTATTAAATTAGTTTTATGCAAGTTATTGATATTGACACAAATGTTATCTCTGGAATGCATACTATCCTTTTTTAAATCTCTACAAGTTATAAATAAAAATATCAAGGGTATTATCATTTATCCTCAACTGTTCAATTGAATGTGTGTCCTTATTTCTACTTTAACTCAAAGAGTACTTAACTAAATGCTTGAAGAGGGTCACAGATTTGTGATAATTTGAATAGGATCTGATAAGATGTTACGTTCTAGATATCATGAGTTTTTTAGATTGCAAGGAATTGTGAAGATGGTCCACCATTATCTAAGTTAAATAACTTGTGTATTACTAGTTATTACATATTTGACTCCATTGCCCAATTGATGAAGCACTAGTCTGTTTGTCATGGAATTTTGCAATTGAATGAGTTGATGATTTACCCAACCATGAATTTAGAGTAAGAACACAATTCACTTAAAACCTTTCAATTATGAAGCATGAGTTTGAAATATCTCCTTCCTAGTAAATAAATAATAATTTACTGAAACATTGGCCAAATCTTTAGTGAGTTGCGTTTACTTGCAAAGGGTAGGAACTTATCTGTGCACAAAAGTGTTCTCTATCAAATAGATCAAAATGAACACAATAAGGAACACCCTACTAGGTCCCACAGAGCCTAAAGTGAAGGAGTAAAGACCCTAGATTCCTTTACTCATCATGTTGGCCATTCATCTTGAGGATTCTTGATTATGGGGGTTGGCTACTCTTTAGAGAATTCCAAGGGTGTACTGGAAAAAAAACCAACAGAATAGCGACTCTACTAGGGATAATTAGAGAGATATCCATTTGTATAGATTCAATTGGGTGGTGGATCTAAACATCTTTTCCAGATAACTAAGAAGTTCTTGGACTTGGAAAAGGTTTGATTGCAACAAAGATGAAAGGATTTGAATGTGACTCCTCTGCTGGAGAAGACATAGAATGAGATTTACTCTTGAAAGTAATTCATGATATTTGAAGTTCAATCCTCTTTGATAGAGGTGGCAACTTTTTCTAAAGAACCAGTTAAAACGTGAAGAGAATTTCTAGATCAACAAAATTTTGTGGTCAGGAAGAAAGGTGAACAATCGGTACAAGTTTCTAGGTATTCTCATAAATCTAAAGAAAGCATTATTATGTTTGAAAGAAAATTATGAGAATTCTTCTATAAATTGATTCCCTATTAGGTGGAGTAGCACTAGATGAGGGAATAATAATGGAAATTTAGCATGCTTTTAAAATGAGAATTGAAATTTATGCATTATCATGAAGAAGAATGTTTTATTTTAAGATCTTAAGCAAAATTTATAAGAAGTTTGCATTGTAAAGGCTTAAGGTCAATATTACAAAAGGAATATAGATATTCTTTGTGTAATTTCAAAGAGGACTTGGTAATCCTCTTTCAAGGTGTGAGGATGCATTGTCAAGCTGCACATCCTGGTGTGGATGTGAACATAATCATGCATAACAGACAACCTTTGTTATGTCAAGGAAATTTTAGTACCAAGAGGTACAGGGCCATTAATTTTGACAATATTTTTGGTTATCCAAATATTGTACAACCCAAGATTAGAGATAAGGTAGCAAAGTTTAATGGTGAAAACTTTGAGTCAGCAAGAAGACATCTGCAGGAGTTTGTTGATATGATGGGGGATTATGAATTGGATTTCGAGGATGGTTTCATGAAGCTATTTGTTCAGTCTTTGAAAGGAGATGCGAAAGACTGGTTTTCTTTTCTACTAGCATCTTCTATAAATTCCTACGTTGAATTTAAAATGATATTTATGGAACAATTTGGTGAGAGAGTAAATCCAAATTTAGTAAGGAAAAACTTCATGGAGATCTGTAGAAGTGGAGATGATTTGATCCCTACTTTCAATCTTAGATTCACAAAAGCTATAAGGGATATCCCTAAAAATATGAGACCAAATGATGTTGAATGTTTGGTCGTGTGCCTTGGTGCATTTGATAGAAAAATAGGTTACTTGTTAAGGGATAAAGATCCTACCACATTACATCAAGCATATCAAATCACCATGAATATTGAAAATCATTTGAGGTACTCAATTATGAAAGGACATTTGGTTGCTAGTGTGGGCGAATCAAGTTCATTTCATGTAAATGAACAACATGTATCAGGTAGTAGAAATACTTATCAAACTAAGAATGTCTCTGTTGTTGTATTTTCCCCATCACCACAATGTGTTGACTATAATCTGATCCCATCTATGCATCAACAAAACTCATGCAGAATTGACCAAATATTCTCTTTCAAGAAGCTATATGAAATGAAAATACATACAAGGGAATCACCCTATGACTTGTTCTCAATATTTTTGGATGCCCTGATAGAGGTACCCAAGAGTGTCAGACCTGATGATTCAATAAGCATTGATTTTTTTTGTGAGGTTTACAAACTAGGGTTGAGTGAATTGTCAAAATAATTGAAGCATCATGGTCTTGATCAAGTGTTTGATTAGATAAGGACCATAGAGGAGATCAAATATGATCTTGTGCAGCATGTAATACCTCAGAATGTTAGTAGTGGCTACCATGATGAGGAGGATCAAAAGATAGTGCAAGCAAGTCAAGAGGATGCTTCAGAATGTGAATAGCTAGTTGATGATTGTTGCCATTTAATTTAAGCAACATAGATGCAGATCCATACGATGAAGGTGAGGATGAAGATACACCATATGCATACAAGGAAATGGTGCATGATTTTCATCCTTGGGATGTCCTAGATTTTGAGCAAATACAAGGGGTACAGGGGGAAGTCCCATATCCTAATTTGATCAGTGACAATGATGCACATGTTGTTAAAAATGATACACAAATCAGTGACCAAGGTGATGAAATTGAGCTTGGTCGGTCCTTTGTTGATTACAATTCTTATGAAATAGAGATGGAATCTCTTGCTTCAAGTAGAGAATATGTTAATAGCCTTGTGAGGGTGCAATTGCTTGGGAGTGAACAATTTTCTTCATATGAAGAGTTCTCAAAATGTGGATCAATAATCTTGAATACAAATGATGAAGATGATGTTGAGAATATTTCTCTTTGCTCTTCAAGTGATTACAATGACCTTGAGTGCATTGATGATTCTAGGGATTGAGATCCTCATACTAAGAAGTTAGGGCTATGTGTGACAACAATGAAGGTGTGGCAGAATCCCCTGTATGATGAACCCTCACCATTATGTGAGATGATAAATGATGATGCTTGCTGGTGTAGGAATAACCCACTCTTTATTGAAAATTTTGATGATGCATCTAACATAGAGTTAGAGTGTGGTCTTAAACAACCAAAACAACATGATGATGGGTTCTTGGTAAGTACCACTTATAAATATATTGGGTTTGATACAAATGAGATTGGAAGGAATGAAGACCAGGTTGACATTAAGGTTTCTAATTGTATTCTTGAGGGTGGTAACCTTGAGTCAAAAGCTCCACAATCACATGAAGGATGCAGTGGTACAAGTATTGGTAAAGTCCCTTGTCCACAAGTGAATGAGAAAACTATATTTGATGATTACCAAGAATGTAATTTAGGTTTTCTATTAATTAAACATGATAGTTGCTCATTGGGTGAAGAATTTGAAGATAAGGATTTCATTGTCCATGGTGACAATCCTAAATACAGTGCTAGTATTAAGGGAGATGTAGATGAACATACCCATTTTCCTATGGTACCTAGTTGTGTGCTTGAAACAATGATTGAATTGTCAACCATACAAGATAATAGAGATGACATATACATGATGAAGGAAGGGGCCTATTCTTGAATGATCAAGATGTGCACCCGAATGGGTACTTTCGTCCTGAAGTAGCATTGTTGCATGTTGATGAGGAGAAGCGATTTGATGAATCTTCAATTTGTGTTGATATTGCAGGATTGTTTGATCTATGTGAAGAGCAAGTTAGGGGTGCATATAGCATGAAGTATGATGTTAATCAATATAAATGTGTAGTTGAATTCTTTGTTGATGCCACTCATCTTCTTGGCATGATTATGGACTTGTTCTCATCCAATGAGGATAACACTCATGTAAAGCAGAGTGAAGGTGTTCCTAATTATGTATCCTTTCTCCTTGACATTTCAAAAGATTGTTGGCCTTGCATGCAACAAAGTGTCTATGAAGGATTCCAATTTGATGTGCAAATTGAGTGTGATGTTAAAATTTATGATCAAATGGAGTATCAATGTTTAACTTTCCCAATCCAATTTGATGAGCCTATGGTGGAACAGGTTAGTGAATGAGACAACATTATAGTAAGTGGGATTGATCGTGTCAATCATGATGATGTTAGTTTTTTAGAAATGGTCAACACACATGTTGATCCATTACAAGTAGAATAGGATAAATATTTTGATAGAGGAAAGAATTAGTCCTAAGTCCTTGAGGGCCATGGGCCTCTAGTTTGAGGATTGAAGCCAATCGAATGAAAGGGGATTCTGAGAAGATAAATTCTATTATATAGTTTTATAAATAGTGTATATAGGTTTCGTGTGGTGTGTTTTCTTTTCATTGTGTTTGCTTTCCTTGTCTGAGCAAGCTTTTGGGTTTTTTGTTCTTTTGCCCTGGTCTGCTTCAACCCGAGATCTAGATTCTTTCTATACCAATAGGGGGTATATGTCCCCAAGCATGAACCATTGATAGAGCTTCCAAAATCCTTGCAAAAATTACAAGAAAATCATGACTTGGATCCTGATTGTTAACCTTTGTGCCTAAGGATGGATTAAGGGTGTGACCTAGAAACCCTTACCTTATAGGTTTATCTAAAACCCTTTGGCATTTTAATTTTGAATTGACCTATTTTAGCTAGTCATCGGTCACTTAAGTTATCACTTGAGTCTTTTAAATGTGTATATTTATCGGCCCCTTTCTCTAGGAAAGACGGTTACCCACGCATTACCCGCATCAAATACCTATAAAGTTTGGAAAAATATTTCACCTTCAAAAGACTTAAGTTTAAGTCATTTTTCTCAAGAGTATAATTATCATTAGCTTGGTCATGGTCCCATTTTAAGACTAACTTCTAGCATGTGTAGAAATCACGCCCGTTAGATTTGAAGACTAGACCCCGGCCATTTATCACACATCACGTAGGCATTAAAGAATAGCTTTCAAAATTTGTGTGAGAAACATGATGGATTGTCACGTATCCTTGCCATGGTGGGACCCAATCCTTATCTGAGCACCTAATAATTGATGATTTTGAGATCAACGAATATTATGTAGCATGGAAGTTGAATCTTAACCGTCTATCACACACCTCATGACATTTAATTAATGCTTGATGGAAGCTTGTGAGGTACACAATCGAAGGACATGTGGAAATCCTCAACTGCTATGAAGAGTGTGGTAGAGTGTGTGGATGGAATGATGTGGCTCCCAGTCAGTAAGTTTTTATTGGCCAGAAATCGATAGGCTATGGTCTCGGGATTTTAAACCCAATTTTACTTAATCTGAGCTTTTCGATTTTCTATCTCATCTGGAGATCGACAACCGATATTCAAAAATAAGAAATAGGCATGTGAGTTGTTTTTTATCTACGAGGAGTATGAATTAATGGTGTGTGTTCTTCAGGAGTGATCAATTTGATCTTGGTGTGTGTGAGGAATTAATTCCCTGCCATCATTGAGAATGATACACAGATTTTTATGTACTTGGCTAATTAATGATGGAGATGTGGATGCCAGTGGTCGATTGCTTGCTCACTCATGCAACTTTCATCAAGCATTGATGATTACTATTCCTAATGTTCCTATTAAATGAAGGTTGATGGCCTCTATTTTCACCATTGCAAATGAAAGTGTAAATTTTTGAATTCTATAAGTGTGCTCTATGTTTGTGAAGCTACATTTTTAGAGAAGATGAACAAGTCAGATACTTTTGTGTTATTGGTGTGGAGGTCCCCAAGGTTCAATGTGTAGAAGTCTCACAGTGAGGTTCCAGAATGCAAACAAAACATACCTATAGCTACTATAACTCTAAAGAAAGAAGGAAAGGAGAAGGTATGTGGTGAGAAGTCTACACCACTTGCTATATGAAGCAACCATAGGTTTCAGAGAAGCTGAGTCATGACTACAAAAATGATGAAGGCCAAAGGTAAGGAGCTCGTAGGGTTTGTATGAGTAATGTGAAAAAAAATAAGGTATGGTTGAGCTTCTCTTGGAAGGTAGAACTCCCTAATTTCCATTACTGATAGCCCCTCAGACAACAAGACTGAGACAAATTCAAGTTACAATGATATCTCATGATCCTAAATCAATCGGAAGTCCCAGGAGAGGAAGTGATATCAGTTGCCCCAGTTTCTGTAAAGACTCCGAGCAGGTGTGATTACTCAATCGCTGGTAGAGATAAAGATGAAGAAGGGGAAATGGTTTCTCCTTTTCCTTCCACAAAAACATGAAGTGGGTAGGTATATCATGGCTCTGGTGATCTAGTGCTTGTTCTGGTTTTGGGTGATGAAAATGGTGTTTGGGTCTTAATTTTTGTGGTGATGATGAAATTTTTATGGTGGTTTTCTTGTGTTCTTTGCATATGTTGGTTTTATGTCTTCATGTTGACTATGGATGCTCGAGATTAATATTATGAAGACTTTTGTTCGACGTGGGTGTGGAATGCAGCGCCTAGTTTGCAGTTAAAGGTAAATTTTGGCAGCTCCTTGACATTTTTCTTTTGGTGGTGATTATAATTTTTTTTCCTTGGCTTAGCAAATGATTGCAAGTGACCTTGCGGGGAATTTTTAAAATTAAATTGAAATTTCGACTGAAAAGAAATATTTTTGAAATGTAACTGTAATGAGCCCAATGCCTATTGCTCCCTTAGTTTCTATAAAAGGTATTTCAAGGTGCATTATAGGGGGTTCAATTTTGAGTCCAATAAATGGTATGGGTAGAAGTTAAGTATAGAAAGGATATACTATAAAAAGCCAATGAATAGAACAACAGGATTGTCTTGAGTTTAAGTCTTATATGTAATAGTCTTCAATTAGTTTTATGCAAGTTATTGATATCAAAACAAATCTTATCTCTGGAATGCATACTCTCCTTTTGTAAATATTTGCAAGTTATAAATGAAAATATCAAGGGTATTATTTTTTATCTTCAAATATTCAATTGAATGTGTTTCCTTATTTCTGCTTTAACTCAAAGAGTTAATTAAATTCTTGAAGAGGGTCACAGATTTGTGAGAATTTGCATAGGATCTAATAAGATGTTATGTTCTAGAAATTGTGAGTTTTCAGATTGCAAGGCATTATGAAGATAGTCCACCAAATTATCTGACTTAAATAACTTGTGTATTACTAGTTATTGCATATTTGACTCCATTTCCCAATTGATGAACAACTGGTCTATTTGTTAGGGATTTTTGCAATTGAATGAGTTGATGATTTACCTGACCATGGATTTAGAATAGGAACATAATTCACTTAAAATATTTCAATTATGAAGCATGAGTTTGAAATATCTCCTTGTTCCTAGTAAATAGATAATAATTTACTGAAAGATTATCCAAATCTTTAGTGAGTTACGCTTATTTGCAAAGGGTAGGAACTAATATGTGTATAGAAGTGTTCTCCATCAAATAGATCAAAATGAACACAATAACGAACACCCCCCTAGGTCCCATAGAGCCTAAAGTGAAGGATAAAAGCACCTAGAGTCCTTTACTCATCATGTTGGCCATTCATCTTGAGGATTCTTGATTATGCAGGTTAGCTACTCTTTAGATAATTCCAAGGGTGTACTGGAAAAAACACCAACACTTAGTATGGTATTCTTACTTCACGTGATGTGTCCTCTTCTTGGTGGTGTCATTTGGTTTGATGTCCCTCAAGAGTGTGACCTTTCTTGGCATACACAATTCCTCTTAGTGGAGATGCTATGCATTTCATTCCCTAAGCTATGAATCTTTTATCCTATAGCTATCCTCTTTTGGAGACATTAGGAACAATGTTCCCTAAGGTGAGACCTTTCATGAACTAATAAAAACACCTTTGAACATGTCATATACTATTTGTATTTTTTTCATAAGTGTTTAATAAGTAGCTTGCTAACCTTGTGAATCTCAAACCCTTTTTCATGGCCACCAAGCATAACACACCATCCTTGCCAATGGAGTCATTTTTGCTCATAAGAGCTTAGCATAACATAGGTTAGTAATTCTTATGAAGCTTGAAGTTCATATTTTTGGGCACCTTATCAAGGTTATCAGAGGTACAACTTTGGTATGGCTAGCTCAATCGGATCCAATAATATTCTCTCATTAGCCACTTTCTGGGGGCTCACCTAATGGACAACGAATTTCACTAGCCCATGTGAGCGCACATTTGTTTGCATGGTGAATAGTGGGTTTCACTTGTAGATGATTTTTTTGGAAAAATAGTTCAGGCTTGATCCACGTCAAGTTGAACAAATAGTCAAGGCTTGATCCACCCTTTTTATTTTAATTTTATTTCCTTTATTTGATTCTTTGACATTGTATGATTGAGTATCTTGTCATTGTTGTTGCATGTACATGTTTAACATAGGTATGCGTCTCCTTGTGCCTTTATTTGTTTTTCCATGAGATCTTAGATCTTAGAGGTTTGATCATCCTTCTTAATCTTTGTCATCTTATCTATCCAATAGTTGTACAATTAGACCTCTCTTGATTGTCAACTATAGTGTGAGTTTAATGCAAGGTCATCCTCTCACTAAAGTGGGAGCTAAATGTAATGTAGAAAATTGTATCCCTTTACATTTTCACTTTGTTTGGGTCCTCTTAGTTAAATTGGACTTAATTAGGCCTTAATAATCCCTATTTTGTAGCTATAAGCCTAATAAATTACATTTTATGAAGGGAAAACTTGACAATAATTAATGCCTAAACATAACACTTTACCTTGAGTAATGTGTGTTCCAAGAATAGGGAACTGGGACCCATTTTCCCATGTCCTCCCTAAGCCATTGAACCTAAATTTAAAATATGTTTGCAATGGTATTTAAGGTCCCCAAATTCATATTTCAAAATAGTAAAGGATATATACTTATAAATACAAGGTTATTTTCTAAGTTTCACCTAGCATTTTCATGAGCAATTTCAAGAGGATTTCAAGAGAATTTTGATGAGAGAATTCCTAAAGAAAAGTTGATGATCAAGAGAATTCAAGAGTAGAAATATCAGAGATTATTTTACTATTCAAGATCCAATTATCATGTCATAGTCTTCTTGCATCATGCATGTTTTTGGAGCTAACCTTGTGATGTAGGTTTCAAAGATCAATTCAAGCATTCATAGAATTATCTCAAGTATCAAGATCCACATCCATTGAAGCCATTTAATGCAAGTTGGAGACCTCCATTCAAAGGTTTACCCAAGGGTTTGTTGAGTGGTAACATAGTTTTGTTCATTCATCATTCCTTCCATTCATGATTTATTTCATTACAAGGTTTAATTACCAAACCAGGGTTTGACTAAGGAAAACCCCCATTCACCAAAAACAAACAATTTTTCCCTCTTATGTTTGTGTTGCAGGTTTAGGTTGAAGAAGGATTGGAGACCTCTTGAAGAGAAAGATTGGAAAACTTGTCAAAGTTACAAAAGTTGTCAAAGTTGTCAAACCGCATAATCCCACTTATAGATCTGATTTTTGACTTTTGGATACTACAACTTGGATCAAACAGAAGCTATAGATCAGTATCAAAGGCTCCTGAAAGATTTCTGAAACCCCTGAAAAAGGACACATTTTCCCATGGGTGAATGAGTCCCAGTTTTCCTCTTGAAACTGCCTTTTGGTGACACATACACAACATTCAAGACCTCTTAGATCTATAGAAATTTAGTGGTTTTTTTCTTTTATATACTTTATATTGTTGTTTCAAGTTTAAATTGGCATAAATAGGTCACTTTTCTATTTTTAGTTCTTCTCCCAAAAGTGTTGTTCAGGTAGGTACCCCATCCTCAATCATAAGGAAACTTGAAAATTCTCACCTTGAGTTGATTCACCTAAGGTTTGTAAGTCAATTCTTGGTGGGTATCTCATTTCCTAATGAATGAAGGAAGATAGGTCCATTGAACCCCATATTCCATATTGGTGAACCCCTTTTAAACTATTCTCCTTTGTTTCAAATAATATGTTTGCAAACAACACTTTTGATTATGGTTAACAAACCCTTACCAAAATCCATTATATTTCCCTTACATACCTATTAGTCTAAGTGCAGTTGGAAAGTTAAATCTTAATTTAATCTTGACATCACTATCAATCAGAATTTGAAGGATATTTAATAGGAACAATGCCACAAAATCAATGACAATGATGCCCCATTCAAACCATTTTTGTTTCTAAGACATAAGTATATTTTTCTCAATCAATAAGGGATCCAAAATGTAATAAATGAGTTCTTCCCTCATACCATGCTCAATATTAGGTCTTTGGTTTTAGTTATCATACATATTTTGTACTCATTATGTGTGAGTTTCTAATGCTTTTCATGAAAATGTATTTTTTTATCAACATTAATAACAATTAACAATCATGTGTATAGACTTTATAAATGATCAAAATAACACGAGTCTAATTGAATCTTTGTATAAGCTACTTAAGCCACACTTTCTCCCTCTCATGAGATTTTAGGAAACTACAAGGAAATTCAAGCCTCTTCACAAATATAAGCTACTAATATATAAAATTACTCATAATTTGATATCATTCAAGAGAGATTTTGTGCATAAATTATTTATTAAATGATGAACATAAGTTTTACTAAGGAAAGGTGGCATTCACAGTTACATCTAATAAAACTCTATTTTCAATTATGCTTTGGTAGGCAATCATGCCCTCTTTCCATTCTCCAATTTGAGTGTAGGCATGCAAAATTATGTTAAAATTTTAATTGAAGGTTTTTAAAGCCTTTCGAACACACCCATTGTGAACATATATATCTTGTTAGATTTGCGGACAACACAAGCCCTAGGATCAAACAATGAAAAAAACACCTTCCACCCAAGAGCTCTGCAAAAGAAAGATTTGGTATTTCTCAAAAAGAAAATACTTATAGAATGAATAGTTACAAGAGAGAAATAATGCTTTATAAGAGAAACCCTAATGAAAAAGGATTAGATCATGACAATTTTCAACATCTTGTGTGATGAGACAAATTGATCTAGAATTGGCTCTGTACTTAACATAAATAAACTATTGAGTTAACTAATAAAGCAAACCTAAGTTTAGCTTAATTGCATGAGAATTAGAATAATAATTAATTATTCTCTAATATGTACACCCCCCTTTAAGTGTAACTTAGGGAGTAGCTAAAAAAATCTAAACCCAATGCATAAAAAGAAAAGAAAGCATGAATGGTCCCAACAACTAAGCCTAATGAGGTACCCAAAATAGCTAAAAGATCTCTAAAAAATGGAGAAATGGAGAAAAAATCATGGGAAAAACTCCACTCCAAAAAGAGATGAAAGCATTTTTAAAAAAATGAAGAAAGGCCTCATGAAGACCCCCAAGGACAACTTCCTTCACCCCAAGAATCGATCGCAACTGAAGATAGTGAGGCGATGCCAAAGGTTTTGTGAAGATGTCTACAACTTGCTCTATAGGCATGTACTCCAAGGTGAGAAGATCATCCTAAATCAACTATTGTGTGAATTGCGTATGGATCTCTATGTGCTTAGTATGTTGATGCTCCATTGGATTGTGAGAAATGTGAATGGAACTTTGATTGTCACACCAAAGAATAGTGGGACTATCAGGAGGAAAACTGAACTCAGCCAAAGACTACCAAAGCCACAAAACCTCATGCTTGGCCAAAACCACTACATGATACTCAACCTTTATGGATGATAATGCAATAGAAGATTGCTTCTTGCAAGACCATGTAATAGGGCCAGAACCAAGACAGAAAAAAAATCCAGAAGTGGACTTCCTATCATTGACATCACCATCCTAATCTGAGTCAGTGAAGCCAATAATATGAGGATCTCCTGATGCATAATGAATACCATAATGTGAGGTTCCCTGAATATATCTCAAAATTTGTTTAGAATCTTGCCAATGAATCTCATGTGGATCATGTGAGAATTGAGAGACAAGACCAATCGCAAATGAAAGATCAAGATGATAATGTGTTTGGTACAAGAGACTGCCAACCAACTACCTATATAATGTAGCATCTACTAAAGGAGTAGTGCAATTGGAAGACAATACAACACCTGACTAGAATGGTGTGGGGGAAGGCTTGTAATCAAACATTCCAAATCTTTGAAGAATTTCAAGAGCATACTTCTCCTGAAATATGGAAATCCCATCTGAAGAATAACCTGTATACCAAGAAAGTAGTGTAAAAGGCCGAGATTTTTCATCAAAAATTTCTCCATCAAAGCTCGATGAACATTCCAGATCATGGAGGATGAACCACCTATAAGGATAAAATCATCCACATATAGCACAAGGATAAAAATATCACCCTTCTGTCTCTGAATGTAAAATGTGGGATTGAAATGACATCGTGTGAAGCTAGAACAAAGTAGAAAAGTGTCTATCTTCTCATACCAAGCTCGTGTTGAGAAATTGTGCCTCAAACATACTGGTGTTCGGGCCTCTGCATTGTCAAATAGACAGTTGAATATCACCAAGACAAAGCCACTATTCTGATCGAAATCTATTTGGTGGGAAATGGTTGGCTTACATTTTCATTACTGGCTCCTTTTCATTTTTATTTTATGTTTGTAATTTGTTCCCCTGTAATGTGCATTTGATGTTCTCTCTCTCTCTTTGTGCACTTCCTCTATTTGTATCTCTATTCTTCTATCTATCATACACTTTTACTTTCTTTTTTCCTTTTTGTTTTATTTTTCTTTTTGAGGATGATGCAAAGCATAGACACTCTATGTCATTTCCATGTTGACCCAAAAGGTCCACTTTCCCTTTTGTTTTTCCTTTGGATGATGTAAAGCATGAGACACCCCTATGTCTCTTCCATGTTGACCCAAAAGGTCCTTTTATTTTCCTTTTCTTTTTGTTTTTTTGCGCTTCAGATGACGAAAGCTGCTGAGACCCCTATATGTCTCTTCCAGTTTTTGCCGTTGACCCAAAAAATCCCTTTTCCTTTTTAATTGTCTTTTTCTTTTTTGTTTTCCTTTTGGGGATGACGCAAGGAATTGAGACCAAAATGTCTCTTTCATGTTGACTCAAAAGCTTTTTCTTTTCATTTTCCTTTACATTTTCTTTTCACTTGTGTTTTCCTTTTGGGGATGATGCAAAGCTTTGAGATCGCAATGTCTCCTCCATGTTGGCCCAAAATAGACTTTGTTTTTCTTTTGTTTTTTCTCTCTTTGTGTCATTCTTCCAGTTCTATGTGCTTTAGGAAATGATGACAGTTTCAAGATATTTCATAAAAAAATTGCAACAACAAACATACTGACCCCAAATCCATGTAGGTCCCTTATGTGTTTGGTGTGTTCTTTTCTAGGGGCAACTCCCCTTTCTTTTCTTTTTCTTTTTCATTCACATGTTGTACCCTTACTTAGAAACATATGACTTGGCATAGGGGCTTTTTCTGTTGTCTCTCATGTCTTGTTTTCTTTTTGCATTTTTCCCTTGGCTACTTTAAAGCAATTTCTCATAGAACAGTGTGTATAAATTCCTTTAAAGTGGGGGGCATACATTACCATTAATTCATTTGCATTCTAGGTTCTTAGTGTAGCATTGTCACTTCATACAATGTGTTTGTCACTTTTTGGATGACATTGGGTATGATGTCCTTCATAAGTGTGATCTATCTTAGCATATTACATTCCTCTTGGTGGTCTGATGTGATGTACTAGACCCCCCAAGTTATGAATATAGTAGTCTTTGATTGGTCCTCTCTTGGAGACATTAGACACAATGTTCCCTAAGTGA
>VDFB02000013.1:117289660-117330351 GCA_007258455.2 Sequoia sempervirens
TATGTCAACATATGGAAAGCACTGATGAGGTGGGACAGAAACTAGTAGAGTTTGGGAAGTAATAAATAGTGGCATACGCTACAAAAGATGGATCTCAAGAAAAAGGTGTGATTTGTTTATTGAGAAGATTCCAGTGTATCATTTTATGTCCATGTTTCGTGAGAATCTAGTGTATGAGTATGCAAGGCATACCCATAGAGCCCGATGGATGGAGACACAATTCAAGCTACGCAAGGACACCTTTCCAATTGAAAACATAGTATCAGTGGTTGAATTTTCAGAGAACTACACTCTACAGCCACAGTGTGAGGTGTAGTCACAGTATTACAATTCCACACAGGTTTCGATATTTGTGCACATAGCATTCATTCATGCAGCTGATAGTACAAAGGACCAAAGGGAGGTATTGAGGGAGTATCACTTTTATATTAGTGATTATCACACACATTCTCCAGAGTTCGTGCAAGGTTGCTTCCATATGTTCTATAGTGATTTAGCTTAGAGGGGCATACCATACAATTAGCATATAATATGGTCAGATAACTATGCAGTACAGTTCAAGAATGCGCGCATGTTCTACTAGTTGTGCAGGATGCATCTCACTATAGGTGTTCAACATATGTGGAACTTTTATGAGGCCAGGCATAAGGGGGAGCATGATGGTATAGGAGAATGTGTGAAAAGAGCATTAGCATGAGAAGAGTTAAACTATAAAGATAGTGCAAAGTTGACAGATGCAAGTTCAATCGTCAAGTGGTGTAATGCTTCGATGGGTCCAGGTAATGAAGGTACATCTTCAATTTGTAGATTTTTTTGGTTGATGGATGATACTAACATTGCACCATATGAGGATTTTTGTACACTAACAGGATCGAGTGAGCTACACTCTTTCCTTAGCTCAAATGCAGGTTCATGGAGTATTGATACATGTAAGATGGCGTGCTTTTGTTCTTCATGTACAATGCAAGCTTGGAATGATTGTGAGTCAGGGGAGTGGGTTGACAAATGGTTGACAAGTTATCGTAGCCCACTTCACACATATCACCCTCCGACGACATTGGAACTAACACAGATGGAATCATCAGTCAACTTTGACCATGTATCAGATCTAGTTCAACTAGGTAATATATCTACTTGCTTAGTTTTTTAAATTCCATATTGTTATCTTACTTTGTACTATATTCGTAATGTTGACTAATTTCAAGTGATTTTCTGCACATATCAATGCAAGGCATGTTTATGCAGTTATTACAGATGAAGAAAATGAAGAGGGAACATACTATTACTTGTGTCGTTGTGTTGAGGCCAAAAGGAAATTGGAAGCCCCAATTATAGATGGAGAAAACATTGAATACCCTATAGGCTCAGTTGTTGTTACTAGAATGTGGCTTAGAAGGTACCCACATAAGAGTGTTAAACATTGGTTGTTTGAGGACTTTGACATGCATCATAAGATTCTTCATTACTCAAACCTTGTTCTGGCATCCAATGTTCTTATTAATTTATACTTGTATCCATGTTAATTTTTTTTATTCCAATGCTATCATCTTATTTTACTTTGCATATCTATAAGTAACCCGGTAAACATTGATTGGTGTCCCCTTGCAGAAAATGAAGATTTATGAGCCATCCAAGAGAATCTCAAGCATAAAAGCAATGCAACATCCCTATTTTGATGATCTTGACAAATCGCAATTATGATTTTCATCCATTACAAAAATGTGTGCGAAGCTTGGTGAGGGAATTTCAAGTTATTCATTTGATGTTAACCTTATCATGAGCACCTATGATGCAGACATTATAGGAGCATCTTGAATTTCAGGATATTCTAGATTCATGAGAGGTGTTGTGTGCAATAGGTATCTTGGAACTCACAGTGAAGATGTATGACCAGGAGTGATTAAGTTGAGAGACTTCCATGCCTATCTGTAAGTTCCATCCATCTATTTTCATTTCATTTCCATTTTGGATGAGCTATTTCTTTTTATTCTTTTACTTTGCGTACATTTGAAACTAAACTAGTAAAAATTGATTGGTCTCTCCTTGCAAAGAATGCTGATTTTTGAGCCATCGAAGAGAATCTCAGCCAAAAAAGCAATGCAACATCCTTATTTTGATGATCTTGACAAATCTCAATTCTGATTTGAAGCCATTATAAAAGAGTGTGTGAAGCTTTACAAGGGAATCTCAAGTTACTCATTTGAAGTTAACCTCTAAATGAGAACCTATGATGTAGACATTATAAGAAAATATCAAATGTATGAGTGACATTGTAAAATATCTGTGAGAACAAGGTACCTAAGGCATTGTAATGAGATTTTTACTTGTAATGACATTTATTGAAATATTGAAATTTGGTGTAGGGGCACCAAGGTTATTGAGCAAATTTGGTTCATGGAATTATTTTAAGTTAGTAAATTGTGTTTTGAGTAAATTGTCAATTGAATAAGGTCATATTACATGGTCAATTGATTTATAATGTAATAAGTCATGTTAGTTACAAGCTCAACAGTTAGGCATGATTGGAAAGATGCAGAATCATTTGTAAACTATTTGATAGAGTTGGTGGAATTACCTTTCTTAGTAATCACTATTAGTTCAAGATTGAGATTGTTAACCTTGAGAGAGTATGGCATGGGCAAAAGGCATTTGATATGGCTATTATTTTTAAAGACTTCAAGCAGGATGTACTCTGCATGGACGTCATTCCTCAATCTTCACTTGATGGCATGAAGGAATGGCTGAACTCCATGGATATAAAGCATTATGAAATCAGAATGAACTTGAACTGGTGGCCAATTTATTGAAGATGGTGGTTGGGAATTTTTGAATATGGAAGCTAGTGATTCTGATTCTAATAATTCAGAAGAGTCAGAACAAGGATATATGAGTTCCCTCTAATGTAGAAGAGGAATCAGAATTAGATTTGATGTAGCCACCATCATGAGTGTTACAAGCCAACAAGATGGAGGGAATTCTTAAATATAAGGATAATTTTCAATGTTGCAGATACCAACTTTAATACCAACTACAATGGCAACATTGAAATTCCCTAGCAGTATTTATGTTGAGGAAATATCCTTTAGATGCAAGGATTCAAAGCACATCAACCATGTGGTACAAATGATTAAATCCCAAAGACAATCTATAGCAATGAAAGAGTCTAAAAAGGAAGAGAGAGCTACACTGGTGACTCAGGAGAAACTTCAGCTTTCAAAAACAAAGTCAATTAGGCTAGTAGACATGTGGATAAAGCAGCATTTGGTGGAAGAGGGAGAAATATTATTGGAACTCTTGAGGCCCACCATACTAGATTTCGGTATTCAACCATGAGACTAGATGAGAGAGCTGATATCATGTATCAAAACATTAAGCATGCATTCTTCCAACCAGTGGAGAAGGAGATGATTATTTTGCTTCATTTTCATTTGCATAAGAATATCAAGGCATGGAAACCAAGAAGACCAAGGATGTATAGTTTTATGTGGAGGTAATGGATGTGGTCCAAACTTTAGGAGGGGCAAGAAGGTCAATGTATGATTGGTGCATGAGCACCATTCAATAGGTTTTGTTCATCAAGGCAAATAAGGAGTAGAATATAGGAATTTGAGTTTTGTATTAAAATAAGGTCTATGAGACCATTCTATTATGTATTTAGTCATATTTGAGCTGTATTAGGTGTTTAGGATGTTGGGTTTTTCAAAACGTGCAAAATGTTTAAAAATTACAAAATTGTGCAAAATTTGCAAACTCAAATGTTGTAAAATTGCAAAATTTGCATTACGGAGGGAATGTGAAGATTCAAACTAGTTCAAAGGTCAGTTAGGAAGTTGAATCAGTTTTTAATTGGTGGGAAAGAGTTTAAAAACATGGAGAACTCGAATTGAAGGTTGGATTTTGTGATTTGAAGAAGCAAAAACAATAAAAACTCAAAATTTTCTGTATTTTCAGCTGTAGCAGTAGATTGTACAGCTTGCATTTCAATTAGTTGATCCAGATTTTTTGATATTTACATATTAGATGGGTTGAATTTTATTTTAAATCAATTTAGAAGGTTTTCCACAACGTTTTGTGCATTTAATCATCAATTTACTAAAATCGGCCTGAACTTGTACATTTGAAGGTTTTGAGTCAATAAAAATGGCTTTTTTATCCATTCCTCTTTCTGTAGCCTCTATAACTTGAGGAATGGGTCTGAAATAAAATTATTAAGGTGTGGGAATGATGTGTTAGTGTTGGGGAGGTTTGAAAGTGAGATGGGTGTGAAACCCATGTATGTAAAAGTGAGTTTTCTTTAAGAAAAATGGTGGTTTTCAAAGTCAAATTGTGTTTTTGTGTAGGGAAGCGTTATTTTATGAATGTTTGAGCTTGTGGAGGGTATCACAAAAAATTTTGAGTAGTTTTTAGGTTGTGGTTAGCTTTGGAAGTATCATTTTCAATAAACCCCTAGGGTTTAGGCTACAATAGAGGGTTTTGTGGTTTACCCATTGTACGGTGGTATAACTAAGATCTGACTGTGTATTTTGAATTTTGACACCTTATAATTGCTGCCCCAAGAGTTGGTAAGGTTTGGATAATTTTAGACTATAAACCCTTTGTAAAAGTGGCCTAATTGAGGCCTTAAAAGAGTGAAATTTCAAGTTTTGAAGGAGTTGTTACAAAGCAACTTATGGAGTTGTGTTGATATGTTAAAAAATCTCAATAATGGGTCCCTAAATTGAGTTTGGTTGTGAAATGGAAGTGTGTGGTTGAGAATTTGTACCCAATTTAGTGGGTTTCCTATGCTACAAGGGAATAGTGTGATTTGGTTGAGAAAGAGTGAAATGGAAAACTTGATGATCTAATACCTGATTGGTTGTTGAATTTTTGATTAGTTGTGTTGTAGGAACTCCCCCAATTGTATCAATGATCTTGATGAAATTGAGGAAGAACAACAAGAGAGGGATATGAAAAATAAAATCAATATAGAGTTTCAAGGATTTTTCAAGCGAGTAAGAGAGTTATGGGAGCAGCCTCATCTAAAAGATTTTGAAATAGAGTTTGATATACCATTTAGAGAGCTTCGTTTTCATGGAGTTCCTTTCAAATCCTATGCTAGTGATTTTGATTTTGATAATTCGGAATAGTTAGATCAAGGATATGAACCCTCTAATGTAGAAGAGGAATGAGAATCACTCTTCATGTTGCAGGTACCAGCTTTAATACCAACTACAGTGGCAATATTGAAATTCACTAGCAATATTTATGTAAAGGAGATTTCCTTTCGATGCAAGGTTTCAAAGCACATCATCCATGTGGTACAAATGATTAAATCCAAGAGACGATTTGTAGCAATGAAAGAGTCTAAAAAGGAAAAGAGAGCTACATTGGTGACTCAAGAGAAACTTCAGGTTTCAAAAACAAATCCAATTAGGCTGCAGACATGTGGATCAAGCAAACATTTGGTGGAAGAGGAATAAATATGACTGGAACTTTGGAGGCCCACCATAATGGATTTTGATATTAAACCATGAGAGAAAAAGAGGGAGTTGATATCATGTATCAAAACATTAAGCATGCATTCTTCCAGCCAGTGGAGAAGGAGATGATTACTTTGCTTCATTTTCATTTGCATAACCATATCAAGGCATGGGAACCAAGAAGACCAAGGATGTCAAGTTTTATGTGGAGGTAATGGATGTGGTCCAAACTTTAGGAGGGGCAAGAAGGTTATCTTATTTTTACTGTTGCTACCTACTTTCACAGTGTTCTTGGATTGAAGGGTTTCATGATGTAATTCAACCCATTCTACTTTTTGTGCCTGCTATAACTTGTGGAATGGGTCCTATAACTTGTAAAATACACGTCTAACCTGATTATAATGTTTTGGATTCAAGGTTGGGTGTTTGGGATGATGTTCTAGGGCTACAGTAGGGTATTTTCATGATGAAAATGAGGGTTTCAAGTGGTGTTTTGACAAAATGTGGGAAGGACTATCCATGTAATGTATTATTCACCATGTGCAGGGTCTGGTAAGTGTGTTTGGTGCTTCTTTTTGGTATGGCAGGTGCGGGAGATAGGAGTTTCATTAAAACCCCAAGTATTTTGCTTGAAATAGAGGGTTTGGTGTATTAGGGGTGTAGAGGTCTTTGACCTGGAAAAAAATCATGGAATTGGAGGTTTTGACACATAACATACTATTGTTTTAGGAGTTTGAGTGAAGATCTAGTGTTTAAAAGGTCGTCTCTTTGTAAATAGGGCTAATTTAGTAGCCTTTATGCAAGGTGGTCTATTGGATCTTAATGATGGTACAAAGAAACATGGTATGATCTCTTGGGAATTTGTCTTAGGGTCTATGTTAAAGCTTGATTGATGTTTGATTGGCCATTGGATGACCTTCTCTAAAAGATAAGCCCATTTGATGAGATTTGGAGACTATAAGTTAGGAAAGGGTTTGTTGAAAACCCATACTCAAAACTTTCCACAGCCAACCAAAGCCTAAAAAATGTTCAAAAAGGTCTACACAAGCTTAAAATTTCAAGAGATATCGCTGCCCCCAAATATTTCTTCAAACCCTAGCAGTAAACCACCATTTTCTATTGAAAAATACACCATTTGACATCTAGGGCATCACCTAAAAAACCTCTATTCACTTCCCTTGTGCACAAAACTATGCACACATGTTTTATAACCATAACTAAGCCTTCCCATTGAGTTAGAGAAGCATACAGTGGGTGAAAGGCTTAATATGACATTTTAATGCACTCAAAACCCTTAAAACAGGGTATACAAACTGACCCTTAGTAATTGGCTTCTAAAATGCACAAAATTACTTGAAATCCAACCAAACCAAAACTAAAATAGATTTAACTCTTCTGCCCACTAAATTCCATTGAAAATATAACACAATCACCCTATACGGAACCGTATAGTTCAATGAAACATCAAATCCCAAAGTGCAAAAGGGTAGAATTCTTTGACGGGGTATTACTCAGATACCATGGCACTTACAAAATATATGTCTAAACCTATGGGATTGTGTTTGGTCCATCTACAATAACCTCTCTCATTTTTTTTTATCTTGGAGTGGTTTTCTCGTGGTTTCCAGTTTTCAGTTGATGGAAAAAGATACAAGCAGTGGAAAGTTGCAAACTGGTGCAACTTTCATTCTGCAACTCGTGTCATGAAATGGACTGTTCCAACACCTCCAAATAGTTATGTTTATAATAGAAATGGTCCTATTTCACACCCAAACACATGAAATTGCTTCGAGCTATGTTCAACTGGATCAATCCCTTAAGAGTCCAAAGTGCAAAATGGCTGCAAATTTCAGCATGTTGTTACTCAGATACCATGATGCTTAGAAACTTCTCATCTAATCCTATGGGATTGCGTTGGGCCCCTCTACAATAACCTCTCTTGGATTTTTTTTATCTCGGAGCTGTTTTCTTGTGGTGTCCAATTTTCAGTTGATGGAAAAAGTGTAAAATAGAAGCAGTGGAAAGTTGCAAAGTGGTGCAAATTTTGTTCTGCAACTCATGTGACCAAGAAAAATATTCCAATGCATCTGAATAGGTATGTTTACACTATTCATGGTCCTCTTTTTCACCCAAACATGAAGGATCGCTCTGAGCTATGTTGAACCGGATCGATCCCTTAAGGGTCCAAAGTGCAAAATGGCTACAAACTTCGGCATGTTGTTACTCAAATACTGTGATGCTTAGAAAATTATCATCTGATCTTATTGGATCATGTTCATCCCCTCTACAATAACCTCTCTCGGTTTTTGTTATCTCAGAGTGGTTTTCCTATGGTGTCTAGTTTTCAGTTGATGAAAAAAATGTCAAATAGAAGCAATGGAAAGTTTCAAAGTGGTGCAACTTTCGTTCTGCAACTCGTGTGACCAAATGAACTATTCCAACACATATGAATAGGTATTTTTATGCTAGGCATGATTCTCTTTCACACCCAAACATGTGGAATCGCTCTGAGCTATGTTCAACCGGATCGATCCCTTAAGGGTCCAAAGTGCAAAATGGATGCAAACTTCAACATGTTATGCGGATACTGTGATGCTTAAATTTTTTTTGTCTAATATTATGGGATCATGTTGAGCCCCTCTACAATAACCTCTCTCATTTTTTGTTATCTCGGAGCAGTTTTCCTGTGGTGTCCAGTTTTTAGTTGATGGAAAAAATGTCAAATGGAAGAAGTGGAAAGTTGCAAAGTGGTGCAACTTTCGTTCTACAACTAGTGTGACCAAATGAACTATTCCAATGTGTTTGAATAAGTATTTTTACACTATTCATGGTCCTCTTTCACACCCAAAAAAATGAAATCATTCTGAGCTACGTTCAACTGGATCGATCCCTTAAGGGTCCAAAGTGCAAAATGGCTACAAACTTCAGCATGTTGTTACTCGGATACCGTGACGCTTAGAAACTTCTCGTCTGATCCTATGGGATTTTTTTGGGCCCCTCTACAATAACCTCTTTCATTTTTTTTTATCTCAGAGTGGTTTTCCTGTGGTGTCCATTTTTTAGTTCATGGAAAAAGTGTTAAATGGAAGTAGTGGAAAGTTGCAAAGTGGTGCAACTTTCATTTTGCAACTCATGTGACCAAACAAACTATTCCAACATTTCTGAATAGGTATTTTTACACTAGGCATGGTCCTCTCACACCCAAACACACAGAATCGCTCTGAGCTACATTGAATCGGATAGATCCCTTAAGGGTCCAAAGTGCAAAATGGATGCAAACTTCAACATGTTGTTACTCGGATACCGTGATGCTTAGAAACTTCTCATTTGATCCTATGGGATTGTTTTGGTCCCCTCTACAATAACCTCTCTTAGTTTTTTAATCTCAAAGTGGCTTTCCTATGGTGTCTAGTTTTCAGTTGATGGAAAAAGTGTAAAATGGAAGCAGTGGAAAGTTGCAAAGTGGTGCAACTTTTGTTTTGCAACTTGTGTGACCAAACGAACTGTTCCAATGTGTCTGAATAGGTTTTTTTATGCTAGGAATGGTCCTTTCTTGTACCCAAACACACAAAATCTCTCCAAGCTACATTCAACCAGATCGATCCCTTAAGGGTTCGAGTGTAATATGTTGAAATAGGTCATTCCATCTATTGTTCAGGTTGTGTCTCGGTGATATAATCCTAATATAAGTAGGATGGTGAGTATTAATAATAAAATAGCATTGGTAAAGGCATTGGAAGAGATTACTAACGCTGCCCCTATTCAAAATTCAAAATTGAGGCCCCTTAAAAGCAAGCCTAAAAGAGGTGAAAAGAAGAAATTGCTTGAAAATAAGTTAGAATAGGATGGAAATAGGGTGAGGTTGTGGATTTTGATGTGTAAAAAAGGTCTGCAAGGATAGGGGAGGTCAAAATTATGTTATGGCATGATGCCCTAGTTGGGAAAACAAGGGTTTTGAATGAAAAAGAGATGTTTGAGGGAGTAAAAGTGGGTAAAGTGAAGAGGCAGCATAATTTGGTGGTCAATTAAGTTTGAGTAGGAAAAATGAAGAGTGTTGGAATATGTTTTGAGGTTCCAGTTAAAGTTCAGGGGTTCGGTTCGCTGGTTAGGCCAAAAAATTTTGGAGAGGGGTTCAGTTCGTTTTGGGTTCATTGGTACAAAAATCATGTAAAAACAAAATATAAATATATATGCAGCCTAGAAGCATGCATTAGGATTATAATATCACATAACATCATATAAACAACAAAACCACCATAAACTTGATTGTAATTTAAAACATGCACCATAAATATTCATCATTGAAACTTGAATTGTGTTAGCTTTATATACAGAGTCTATTTATGCTAGGGTTCAATTTGTATGATTTTGAAAAAAGAATCCAACTGAGTAGAGTTATCAACATTCTTCATAAATCATAAGAATTTTTTTAGTACTCTAGCCATTTTGATGTCTTCTTGTAGTCTCAAACATTATTTTTTATCATTATTACATTGGTCTTGAGAGTGGTAGCTTAATATAGCTCCACAATACAAAATCTAGTTTACCTGTGCAGTGTAACAATGTCATAGGTAGATTTTTCTTTCAAAGAACCAAAGGGTGAGTGCACAATTGAAGTGTATAAACACATATCTTTTTGTAATATCAAGGATAATTTTTGAAACTTCCATGCATTGCTAATCTAAAAGGAAAAGTATTATACATATCCTTTGCTTAATTGAGTTGTTCCAATCAAAGGATTAAATATATTAGAATCTTTTTATCAATCATTTCATAGAATACCAATTGAAAACATGTTTTTTGCTTTTAGATAAAGTTGTTTTCCATCAATCAATTAATTTATTCAAGACAAACCATGCAGGACAACAATGATCAATGCTATGGCTAACCAATTAATAAGTATACAAGTGAATAAGTCAAGCATGTACATGTGAATAAGGGAAGCACAAGTAGTCACAAACACATATTTCTTGAAGTATACACACGAATACATGGTATACACAACTTAATACAAAGTATATGCACGAATACAAGGTATACACATGAAAACATGTAAGTCGCAAAGTATACATTGGAACACACATAAGTCACAATGAATACACTTACATTGTAAAGTATACACTTGAATACACATAACTCATATCTATTAAACCATGAATTTATAGCATACAAATATGGACACCATCGATAAAAATATTTGTATTAACCAAATAGCCATGTACACATACATCAATATATGTCGATATAAGTATAAAATATAGGTACAAAATAGCCATATAGGATTATGAGAATGCCATGCAGGCATACAATGTCAAATATATCCAATACAAAATATGTACAAAACTGCCATGTAGGCATACAATAAAGGGCTATGGAATCAAAATTCATTGCTCTCTAGGCTCTCAAAAAAAATTCTTTCCCTTTGTTAGTCGATCGGATGGCGATAGGTCTATCACTCATTTCTATTGCACTCAAGGAGTGCTCCTGCTAGTCCTCCTACTAGCGTTAAGCTCTTGGTGAAGTTTTAACTGTTACAATTTAAGAAGAAAAGACATTAATATATACAAATTACATTATAAAAAATGATATATTTAAGAAAAAATCACTTACGGCCATCTCACGATCACTCTCCATGAGGGAAATATTCACAGGTTGATGTTAAGGTGTGCTCAAGCCCTGTATAAACCATCCAAATAGAAATTAGACTATGAATCAATAATTTGGTTTGATTTTTCACTCAAACTAACATCTATAACAACAAATGTAAATGTAAATTTAGTAATTTTCCTCATACCTCCCCTGTCAGAGCCATTGAGGATTGTATAGCGAATGAAACACCAATATCCATTGCCCTTGTAACATTTGGAGGTGTTTCCACAACCAACATCTAAAAATAAAATAAAACATTATTTAATCACAAAAAAGTTACAATAGCGATCCACATCATAACTTATAGTGTATGAGATCTAATGATCAAAATTTTGAGTACTTATTAAACTATATATTTCTAATTATCATGCTTACTATTTTCCCTATCCATATATTATTTGAAAGGACGTGTTTTTAGGATTTTACCCATAGCAGCAATCTGTTGAATCGTTTGATTAAATTCTTTCATAGACATGTACGAAAAATGTGGTGGTATAGAGAAGGGAACTTGAACTGTTTGAAAAAATGCCTCAAAAGAAATGGGGTCTCATGGTGATGGAATCCCATTATAAAAAAATGCACGTCATGGTATTCCATTACCATAAGAACGCATTTCTTTCAAGCATTTTTTCAAAAATTTCATTGCCTTCTCTATGGTAAATTATTGCTTACTATTATGCTTTGATAGATATTTTTCCAATCATCCATAGTTTGTTGGAAAGCACCTATTTTAGGCTTTTAGCCATAGCAGCAAGGAAGCACGAGTAGTTTGATAAAATTCTTTGGTGCACATGTATGAAAAATGCATTATCATAGAAAAGGTGGTGAGCATTTTGAAGAAATTCCTCAAAGAAATGTGGTCTCATGGTGATGGAATGGAATTCCATCGTGCCATGAGATTGCATTTCTTCGAGGCATTTTTTGAAACTACTAACTGCCTTGTCTATGCTATTGCTTACTATTATGGTTTCATTGATATTTTCCAAGCATCCATAGTTTGTCGTCCATGTGCACCTTTGCAAGCACATGCCTCCATGTGAAGAAATTGCATCAAGTTTCTTATGTTGACTTTCTAAACAACTATATATTGAAGTTGAAATTTTGTCATCTATCAACATCTAGTTATTAGTTATGGAATGTGAAGTAATGCTTTGAGTTTGAATGATGTGCAATGCAATGTAAGCAATGATATGAATATAAACTACACAAATCTATTAAGTACAATTCATTAGTTAAACTCTTTATTCTATTACCTGTGTGAAGGTTTGAGTAAATCCACTGGCACTGGTAGGTGTTCCCTCAAAACCTCCAATATTACCCTATTCAACATCCAAAATCACATATTAAAATACCATTCATAAAACAATGCCATTAACATGTAATAAATTTATAATTTTTTACTAGTTACATACCCTGTCGATAGGTGTACTGCAAAAATAAGTAGGTGGAGGGCCAGTGTATCCCATCTCAACACTGTGACCTTGCAATTTTATTAAAATCATAAAACTAAATTAATTAATCTTGCATTTCAAAATCAAAATGTAATAAATTAAATTCAATGAACATGCTAACTTTTACCTGAGTATCAATTCCATACACATCATGCAAAATGTCAGCTGCCCTCTCCATCTCCATAGTTGCATACGGATCCTCTATAGTATCCTCCTGAGTGTCAGTGGGGTCATATGAACAAGTCGCCCAACAAGATTGACACACATGGGTTCGAAGGCCACCACTCGAAGACTCCCCTGTATGGTGTTGTAGAATAGGGCTAGTATGATGGATGACACTCTAGGTCAAAGTTTTGATCACCTGCAATGTCTCTACGTCAACACTCTCCTTCGCAATGGAAGGCATAACAATGTGCTCACGAGGTGGCCTAGTGAGAGCTCATCTCCCTTGCTGCATAGGATCTAGATGTGCATCGGGCCTATCTTGAGCCGACCCCCCACCTCTCCCTGGAAGTTCCTCATATCAAAATAATTTGGGATTTTGTTCAATATGAACTCACTATATAGTTTCCTAAGAAAATACTAGGGGACTTCACAATTGTTTCACGGTCGATCATCAAAGACCATGTACCACCCATCATAAAAACAGTTCCTAATCTTTTTGTGGTGACACCAATGAATGGGAAAACTCTTCATATTGAGGGTAAGATTTTGATTTGTGCGTGGGTTAGTGAATAATGAACACAAATAACCTTTTGTAATTTTTAATTCCTTTACTTGTTTATATGATAGTTTATCTGCATAATATCCCCTAGTCGCCTTCCTCCTATCTTGCCATCTAGTTTTTTGTTTGCTAATTGAATCCACATTTTTAACATATCTTTCAATGAATTTGCGAGGGTCATTCTTTATGTGGTTGAACCATTTGGATCACTCAACCTACTAATAAAATCCTCAATTTGTTTTTTGTTGCTATCAATCTCACTCATTAATTTTTGTTGAGTGTCAGAAGGGTGTTGAGGGATTGGTGGAGGAGGTTGTTGTTGAGGTTGATTTTTTGTTCAAGATTTGGTTGCTCTTCTTGTTGAGGATTTTGTGGGTTTGTGGGTTCATTTGCATCTCCTACAAATTCAAAAATTTATATATCAAATATAAACTTAAACTAACAAAATCAACCTAAAACTAAGAAATTCAAAACAAATAGAAAACAATAATTACCTCTCCGACCTCTTCATTGTCGTGGCACCATCCTTGCAAAGAAATAGCAACTGTTGTTGAAGATTTTTTCTCAATCCCTCCTCCTAGAATGTGAGTGCGAAAATGAGGGGTTTTGGCCACGGGCAGAGCAGAAGAACAGTCGACATAAAATGAATCACTTTCACTTTTATTTTTTCTTTTAAATTGTCATAACGTGAGCATGTTATAATGCACTTGAGTGTTATGAGTTTTCAATATTTTTTGAAATTTTCCACAAAATTGTAACCCAACTTCATGCACCTACCCAAATGAAAAGGCATATTTGTGAATTGTTAGAAAAAGGGTTCATAAGAGAGAGCATGAGCCCTTGTACCACACCACCTTTACTATCACCTAAAAGGGGAGGAAAATAGAGAATGTGTGTGGACTCTAGAGCCATCAATAAGATCACGGTAAAGTATAGGTACCCCCTTCCTAGTATAGACATGTTGGATGGGAAAATAGGGTTTATTAAAAGTGAATTGATCAAACCACTAATTTTGACTATAAAACATTCAATTATGAGAGACAAAATGCCAAAATAACAATTAGAAACTAATCCTAACTATTATGGAAAATATGAGGGAATTTTTTAGAGCTCAAAGTGATGTGTACCTTGCTGCAATATGCCTATTTTCAGCTCCTGAAAACCTGTAACAAATTTTGAAGCCTTGATTATGTGTTCTTGCACTATGAATGACAACTTTGCAATATAACAACTTTGACAATTTTGCTTCCAATTTCTTCTCCTCTTGATCTTCAACTTGTAAATTTGTAAACACACATTCAATGGAAGAAAAATTTGTTGATTGTTAGTGAATAGGGGTTTCCCTAAGTCAAACCCCTTGTACTTAATTAAACCAAATGATGAAATAATGTAATTGAACTGTGAAATGATGGAATGTTGATACCTTGGAAGTTATCTTGGATAAAAAATCTAAAAACTAACATGTGGTGCCCATGAAGAATGTAGATCTTGATCTTGGATAAGATGTGTAACAATGCTTGTAAGTAGATCTTCAATGCTACATCCACAATCTTAGCTCTACAACATGCTTGAATGCATTATTCCTTAGACATGATGGAAAGATCTTGAATTGCTGCAATAAAATCATGAATAATATTCCTTGAAATTCCTTTGAAATGCTCTTGAATTACTCTATAATGCTCTTGTAAATGTATTCTTATGATAAATTGAACTTTCTAGGAGGAACAATATGAATTAACCCCTTATTTATACTAAATCTAGAGATTAACCCCGAAATTCAAACAATTAAAGATGACACCAGTTATATAATAGAAAATCATTAGAATCCCACCAAAATCAAATTAAAAAATTGGTGTCCTACTCAAGTAGGACCCATTCGCCACTAAAGGTGAATGGGTCCTAGCACAAGTTTCCAAGACCTTGCTTTGGGAGGGTGAAAGAACATAAAAAATTGATGTCAAATATGCAAAGAAAGGGGGGTCCTATGTGGAGAGGACCCATTCACCACTAAAGGAAAATAGGTCCTTGCACCATTTTCTAAGACCTTAATTTTTTCCAAATTTAATGTCATGTAATTTGAATATTGGGTGTGAGGATGGATCCTTGAATGGTGTCATAAATAAGGCTTAAATTTGAATTAAAGGGGCTAATTAAGCTCAATTAACAACAATTAATTAAGGAGACCCTAGATAAAATTGAAAATGTGTTACAACACTTTACAACACCTAAAATAGGGTACAAATTAGGTACATTTTATTAAAAAGGGCCCAAGATTAATGTAAATGTGTGCTACACACTACAACACTAAACCTAGGAAAAAATTAGGTTAATGAAATTATTCCCAAATTAAGGAAAAGGGATACTATTTTTGTTACTACATTTTTCCCCCACTTTAGTGAGAGTTTGTCCCCATCACAAACTCACACTAAATTAGACATTCAAAATACTTTAGTATGCAGGATACATAGCCATACCCTATCAAAGGCCAAGAAAAACAAAGGATCAAGCACAACCATTCCAACACAATCTAGAACGAGGTTGTTTGTTCATAACATATATTGCTCTCTAGGGTACTGTAACCTCAATATATCCACTAGGTGAGTTGTACCAAATATGTATGCTCACTTTGGGGTAGTGGAACCTCAGTCTATCCACTAGGTGAGTTGTCCCAATGAGGTGGAAAATGAGAGAATCATATTAGCCTATCATACCATACCGAAGCCATCCTCTTGACAACTTTGATAAGATAGCTCAATGTAATTTTTTTTTTGTAAATTCTTTTGAATGTAAGTTTTTGCTAAAGGGAATTTTTTTTTGTTCATGTGAGGTCTTCTTCTTAGGGAGCATTGTGCCTAATGTCTCCAAGAGAGGAAAATTCAAGGATATCGGATCATCACTTATGGGATGGCTCGTTCACATCATGCCACGAAGGGAGATCATAAGATTAGAAATATCGTACTCTTGGAGGAAATCAAACCCAATGACACCACCAAGAAAAGGACATGTCACAAGAAAAAAGAAAAATAATGCCATGAAATTTTTTGAAAGATTTCATCAATGTATGGATACCCCCACTTTAAAGCAACTTCTACACCATTGTTGTGAGAAATTTCTTTAAAGTAGCCAATTTTTACTCCTAAGATATAAGATCTTCCTTAGAAAGCCCTATGCCAGGTCATATGTTTCCGAAATAAAGTTGTGTCATGAAATAGGAAGGAAGGGTTGCACCTAGAAATACATAAGGGATCTATGGATTCAGGGTTAGTATGTCTTTGTTATAATGTTGTTTTATATAGCTCAGAACTATCATCATTCCCCAAATACTCATAGAACTAGAAGAATGACACAAAGAGAGCGAAAATAAAGAAAAAGCCTTTCGGCTCAACATGGAAGAGACCTGAATGTCTTGACGCCTTGCATCATCCCTAAAAGGAAAACATGAGACAAATGAAAAGACAAAAAGGAAAATATTTTGGGTCAACATGGAAGAGACCTGAATTTCTCGATGCCTTGCGTCATCCCTAAAAGGAAAACACAAGACAAACAAAAAATTCTTACAAAATAGAGAAGAATGTAGGTACATATAGAGGAATGTCACAAAAGAGAGAGATACATCAAACAAAATATCATGGGGGATCAGATTACGCACATACAATCACATAAATAAACATGAAAATACAAAAGACTAGTCAAGCCCATGCAAGTCAACCTAAAGTAGGTCATTCACATCCCAATCTCAGTCTATATAAACGAAAGGCAAAAAACTATCTAAAGGGACAAGAGCAAGTTCTGAACTAGGAGAAGCACCAGGTTCAGCACTCTTTTTAGGAGATCTATCATTTAAGCTCATAGAAGAAGAAAATAATGTATTCAACTCATTATGCACTTCTTCATCAATCTTTGCATTATCAATGCCATCATCTAGATTTATCACAATGGGAGTTCAAATGATAGTGTCCATAGAAGGTTATTTTTTATGTTGTGGTGAGGGTATAGAGTCATCATTCATTTCTTTAGGTAAATGTTCAAATTTTGATTTTCTATGTTTTTCTTGTCTTCTTGAGTTTGCAACTTACGAGCAAGAGCATGTCATCTATGCCTATGCTCTCTAGCACTTCAATTTCATTTCAATCTATTGTCAATTTGTGTAAGTATAAGAGTGGTTTTGTGAATCATAGTTTCCTTCTCTTCCTTAGGAGAAATAGAAGAAACAAAAGGAGTTTGCTCAACCTCTTTCTCATTAGGTTTGTAAACTGATTTGACTCTAGGAGGGACAATGAGATTGTTTTGGCTATCTCATGGTCTCTTGTAAGAAATTGTAAGAGGATTTTCTATAGGTTGTTCTTGAATGTTCGGAAGGGATTTCATTTCAATCATTGCTTTGTCAAGGATGGGTGTTTCAATCATAGGTTAGGGTATGTTTCAAAGAGATAATTTTGCTATTTTCCTTGCCTTGAACTTTTAATATGATTTAAAAAATAAATCATCACGAGGCTTGATAGGTTCCATAGGTTCGGGCCACAAGAAATATAATGAAAATTTCCCTCGAGTCGATGCAGGATTAAATCCACTATGATGCACAATAAAGATATCATTTTCAAATGGAAACTTGAGACATTTATGCACAACCGAAGGGACAAAATTCATGGAGCGAAGCCATGGATAGCCTAACTTCACTTGAAATTGGTCTGATTATGGGATGATGGTGAATGACATTTAATATTTTTGGTCCAATTTTTAAAGGGAGATCTATAAATCCCATCGTAGGACAAGAAAAACCATTATGCATCTTGCTCCATGCTTTAGGTTTATCATATGTATATTGATATAGTTCATGCACATATAAGAATTCCTCAGTGATCACATTCTCTCCACATACGAGATCAATCAATATCCCATTATTGGGCTTATCATTTATTCAGCTAGCTATGTAAAGAGGACCATCAGGTGCACACTTAAGTATGTAATTTTGTGAGAAGTCAATGTGAAGAGGATTTTTAGTTGAGCCCTTATGAGGTCTAGCTTTGATGAATCCTACCATTTTAATCATTTTTCCTTCATTGATATCTTTTTTGTTTTCATTGCTCGTGTCTCCTTTCATCACATCATTCTTTGTTTCACTAGCTTCAATAAGGTTGAATATGGCATGTATATTATTTTTGTTGTGTTTTTTCAAATACTCATGATAGAAGCAACTAAGACTATAGACAATTTGTGTTTTGTTCCAAGTTTTAAGCACTTAGATTTTGTATAATGGGAACCATGCTAATGTCTATGCTTTCACTAAGGATATTATCTTGGAATTTTTCTAGTTTTCATCTAGTTTTTCTATAACATCATGCACATTGATTGTAGGAGGTGAAGCCACGGGAAATGAAGTATGCAAACTATGAGCCATAGAGGGTTGATTATCAACATTATGGGAGAGAGAGTTAGAAAATGCAAAATCCACAGCGAGTGAGATATAACGAGATGACATGAGCCTGGAACTATGTCTTACAATCATATTGCTAATAGGACACCAAGTTGTAAAGCTCATACAAATTCTACAAACCTAGTGTGCAAACACAAAAGATGCTAATGAATTGACCTAGAATGTAAGTTTCAGATTCTACACAATGCGATAAACTAAAAATTAAATGTTGTAAATGCAATTTTTATTCTTGAAAATGCACTAAAATGAAGCAATTTAAGCTAAATGCAATGAATTTGATGAAACAACAAATCAAAAAACTAAAGCACAAAAGCATTAAAAAAAAACAAAAGCCTAAAACTAAGATTTTAATTTCCAAAAGATGCATATTAGTAGTTAATAGGGACTCATTTTCCAATAAAGGTGAATGGGTCCTGGTTAGGTATTTTTGAAATGTTTCTATTGATTTCTCAATGATTTTTAATGCTTTTTTTAGATGCCAGAGGTTTCAAGTTTAACCTGATCAGGGAATCATTTGCCAGTAAAGGCGAGTGGGTCCTGGTTAGGTATTTTAAAACTATTTTTGAATCATTTTCAAGCTTTCAGTAATGTCTTTCTGAAGTCACCAAAAAAGTAACCCTTCTACTTTTTCTGACTTGTTTGGGCCCTCCTTGTGATTTTGACTTAATGTTCCCTTAATTTGATGTTGCAATGTGGATAACACATTCACATTAGGTCTTGGGCCCTTGTGAACTAATAGGATTTTAATGGTACCTTGAAAATTTGTTGTGAAGTTTTGTAACACACTTTCACACTTTTCTAGGGTTTTATCAAATAAGCTAAGCATAATTTTAATCTTAATCAACCTTAATCTTTCCTTATTTGAAGTGTTGTAAAGTGTTGTAACACACTTTCACATTTCTAGGCTTGTCATTAATAATTGGGATTTCTTATGCTTTAAGTGGCCCTATTTTACATCCACAAGCCTCATTTATTGCATCTATTTGAGGATAATCCTAACACCAATCATTAGCCAATCATAATTTAGGTGTTTTTGGCTTGTATGGCCTAGATTTAGTAATCTGGGACTCATTCGCCACCTTGGGAGAATGAGTCCCACCTAGATTTTTGTGTCCCAAACCTATTTTTACACCTTCCTAAACACTTTTGATTTTTGGTCCCATACACTATGCCAGATGGAACTCATTCGCCATCTTGGGCGAATGAGTCCCATGTGGCCCAAAATTTAATTCAAATTCTTAGTGGGATTTTATTCTCCTAGATTTGATGTCGGCTTGTAGTGTTGTAATTTTGAGAATTCTTGCATAATTAAGTATAAATACAAGGTTCTTTCACTCATTTTCACCAAGACTTTTGTGAGAACATTCTTAATAGCAAGTTTAGCTCACAAGAGCATTCAAGTGTCTTCAAGAGCATTCAAGAGCATTCAAGGGAAGAATTATTCATTAATTGTTGCAACAATTCAAGATCCATCATCATGGCAAGGTTCTAATTGCATTATTTCATGTTCATGCTTCACTATCTTATTTCATCATTTGGTTGAATTACCTAAAAGTGGTTTGACCAAGGAAAACCCCTAATCCCTAACAATCAGCAATTTTTTCTATCTCTCTTTGTGTGATTGTAGATCTAGGTGTCTTGAAGACTTCAAGATCATTGAAGATTAGGTTACAAGCTTTTTGGAGTTTTCTCCCTATTTGCAAGGTCAAAATATTCACTAAAAGGTCATTTACAGCCCCAAAATTAGAGTTTCGAATCCGGGAACCTGGAGGAAAAGAAAGAGAAAATTGGGAGGTGCAGATCAGAACTTTGAATTTCCAAAAAAGCCAAACTAGACTCATTGCAAATGAGTTCCACTGTACGTGGTTTTTAGAGTTTTTTACAAATTTGGATACCTATTTGCCCAAAACTTGCTCTACTGCAAAAATCCAGAATTGGGACTAATTCACCCAAAATGGTGAATGAGTCCCACTAGGTCAAAAAGTCAACAATTTCAGCATTTTCAGAGCTATTTCTAGTCTTCAACACATTTCAGGTGCACACATTTTTTTTTGTAGCTTTTTGTTTTGTTCTTGCATTTTCAAGTCATTTAATTCAATTTTGCATCATACTAGGTTTTTGCATTTCATCCCGCATTTCAATATCTTTTCCAAGTCTAAACTTCATGGTGAACCCCTCTTGTAATCTAAAATCATAACTTAGAATACCCTATTGTCAGATATCTCTCTCCATCCTTTATTCGATTGAGATCTCTAAGGTGTCCTTAAGTGTAGCAAGTGTGAAATAGGAATCCTATCCTTGTGTTCATGCCTCAAAGGTGGGGAGCATCCGTTTCCATTGACTACATTTTGGTGAGCATGCATTTAGAATACCTTCTTTTCAGATTTGGAGTCCATCATAATCCTAGATTTAGCTTGCATTAACATCACATTAGGATTTGTATTGGTTAATTTGCATTCTAGGGTTTTAGATTTTGCATTATTGAAAGCTCATATAGCTTGCATTTTTGCATTCAATTTCATTCAAAATATTCAAAAACTACATTTGCATTTAGTCTTTAGGTCATACAACATAAAAAGCATAAAAAATAATTGAAATTTTTTGCAAATTTTGAAAACAAACCCTAATTGGGACTTATTCACCCCTCTGGGCGAATTAGTCCCATTTCAAATTTTAAACTACCTTTTAAAGCATTAAAAAAATCATTTTTGTGCTTCCTAAGCTTGCTGGTAACATATAGTATAAGTCTGGAATGTTTCAGCAACATCTGTTGTATGCATCTAGGTCAAAACATCCATGTAGTGAGGTCATTTTTAAAGCATTTCAAAAATCACTTCGACATCAAAATTTTTAGATTTGTATGACATTTGTTTACATTTTAGAAACATTGCATTGCTTTCTCATGTTAAGCATGTGTTCTTTCCAAGCATTTAGTGTTTCTAGAATATCAAATGGCTTATATGATTCTATTTTCTCTACTCGTGGGAATAATCTAGGAAAGCAAAGTGTGTCATAGGAAAAAAGACCCTTTTGTTGACATGAGATTAATTGGACTTAATGAGGTCTTTATTTAGTTGTTGTGAGGAATTTCATGCATCCACACTAAGTCTTGGACCTTTGTAAACTAAATAAAATGCTTTTAATGACATCTTGTGAAGGAGTTGTGAAGTGTTGTAAGACATTTGTACATTCTTCTAGACTTTCTTCATTAAAATTTACCTAAAAAGTCACCTTTTTACTCATCATCAAGTCCTATTTTGAAGTGTTGTAAAGTCTTGTAACAATATTTCACTCTTTTCTAGGCACAAATTCACTATTTATCCCTTTCTTATTTCTTATTAGACTCCTTTATGCCCTCATACATGCTTTAATTCAATGTATTTTTTAGTGTGAGCTCGATAAAAAACATTAAAGGCAACATAATTCCCAACATTCTTTTTCAGGTCCTAGGTGGGACCCATTTGCCATGGGTGGTGAATGAGTCCCCCTTGGCTCCAAATTGATTTTTTTTTTAAATTTCCTTTCGGATTTTTATTCAAAAACACTTGATGTCGGCATGTGATGAGGTATGAATGGTTACTAAGGCATGCGAGTGTCTAAATATGTGTTTTTCTCTTCATTTCATATCTTCTTCTAATCTCTCATCTCTATCATCTCTCATTTTTCATCTTTAATCTCATTCATCAAATCAAGCAAGTTAGGGCTTTGACATTGCAAGTCATCAATTTAGCTTCCTAAGACATTCAAGGGCAGATTCTACATTTTTTGTTGCAATATTTTAAGATCAATCATCATGGTAAGGTAATCTATTCCATTGTTGCATGTTTCATTACATCTTTTCATCATTTTGGTTTAATTACCTAAACAGGGTTTGACCAAGGCAAACCCCCATGCCCTAACATTCAACATTTCCTCTTCTCTTCTTGTGTGTTTGAATATTTAGGTCCCTTGGGAGCTTACAAATCATTGAATATCAAGTTGCAAGCTTGTTAAATTCCTCTTTTCATTCAACAAGTCAAAACATCAACAAAATCTCATTTTTTCAGACCCGTGAATTAGAGTTTTAGAAGCAGACACCTGTAGAACATCAAAGTGTAGATTGGGAACTCTAGAAGCCACTCTTGAATATTCAGAAATTCAAAAGTGGACTCATTCACCATGGGTGGAAAATGAGTCCCATTTCTAGGTCAATTTCATGTTTTATGCATTTTCTGACACACTTTTGACAGAAATAGGTTTCGGCTCAATTTACCAAAACTGGGATTGATTTTCCCAAAATGGTGAATGAGTCCCTCCAGGCTTGAAAAACATCATCAACGGCATAATTTCAAAAGAAATTTCCAGTCTTCTTCAACATTCCAAGTGCACACTTTTTGTTTGATTCATTTCTGTTGCAATTCACTATTCATTTGTAGGTGATTTCATAATACACAATGTGTTTTAAAACAAGTTATTTTCCTTTGGTTTCTATTCATTAGTCAATCAATCTTACTGGTTTCTATCATTCAAACATTGAATCTAGGAATTTTTCATCATTTCTCCATCCATATCATGCTAATCTTTGAATGTGAACATAAGCATTTTTTACCCCTTCTTTCTCCTTTTAGGTGAAAAACCCTAGAATTGTTAGAAAGCAAGTGGGTCCCAAAAAATCTATGTTCCATTTTGGTGAACCTTTTGTTTGAATCCCATCTTTTCTAATTTTGGAGTCCATTAATCATTCTAGAGTTGCTTGTCTTGCATTTTGCATTAGTTAGCTTGCATTCTAGAGTTTCATTTTTACATGAGTAAAAGTACATGATAGGTTGCATTTTTGCATCTTTAATCATTGAAAAGTTTTGAAATTCTACATTTTTCACTTAGGTTTGCATCTTAGCACTTAGAATTCATAAAAATCAATCACAAATTTCTATTTTTTTGCAAAAAGTCCATACTGGGACTCATTCACCACCTTGGGCGAATCAGTCCCTTCTGACCCCTGAAACAGCATTTTACAAAACTCAAAAAAAAAAATCCGGCTTCTGATTAGTAACTTAACTTGTGTACATCAATTAGTTGCATTTCTATAACATGCATTTCACTAGATCTCACTTAAAATAGATCATTTCATGCATTGTTTAAACATATCATTTTCAAACAATTGCATTGTATTAAAAATTTGAAAATTGCATTACATTGTACTTTCTTTCATTTTAGCATGTTTTCTTTCAAAAGATATGCTCTCGATTTGATTAAATATGGATTCTATAAGCATAATCTCCCCTTTTATGAATTTTCTTTTGACTGCCATAATAAGGACTTTAAGAAACAATCCATTAATACAACCCTTAATTTTACATTACCCATTGGTGAGAATGGAAATGTAGACACTCATAACACACATACTTGTTCTTCTTTCGATGCATCTCCTATTAGTGATGAAGGTATTTTGGTGCAAGAAGTCACAAGCCTTGAAAGTCTTGATGGTCCATCTCCTTATTCCCCTTTGGAGGACCTTACACAACAAGAGCATGAGATCATAGAAACATTCCTCATTATCACCTTACCAAGTCTCCATGACAATCAATCTTGTCCATCTCCTAATATCCCTCCTCCTCGTCAATAGGATAGGTTGGTATTAGAAGAAACCCCTATTAAGAATCATGACACCCTTGATCCTCCCTTCCCTAATGTCCCTATCCTATGGGAAGATCTATTTGCAAACCATAGATGTTCTCCTCTTGATACCTCCTCCACTTGTGATGAAGCTACTTTCCAAACCTCAAACTTAGATGAACATATTACAAGCTCTCCTAGTAGGGTAGATAATATGGAACAAGATAATGAACCCTTAATAACAATGGACATTCATCATTACCCTCCTCATAATCCCATCATTGATCATTCCCCTATTGGCAACAGAGTTATTTTGGAAGAACAAAGCCTTACTTGTCAAGCACATGTGGCTTGTTGTTCTCCTACAAACTCTCCTCCTAGGGAGAATATCATGGCATTGGACTGTGGCAAACAAGTGGTTCTTGATTTCCCTCACGTAGAGATACATCAAAACAAGACTATTGAGTATATGAATGCACAAGTGTCCATTTGATCCCCTTTGATCAATGGACCACATACATATCCTGTAGGAAATCTTCATAACCCTCTCATCCATTAGCCACCTTCATTCAACCTCAATAATATCACACACAACACTCATCAATCATCCTTCCAAACTAATGTTCTTGAACATCATCCTTCCCAAAACATTCAAACTATCATCTTGCAAAACACTCATGATTTGAATTAATTAGATTTTGTATCCTACTATAATGAAGAAGACAAAATCTCACAGTCTACAAAATCTTGCGTAGGTATGACATCTAAGTAATATGTATCCTTGACCCCAATCACACAACCATCCTCTCCTCTTGATCAAGAAGTTATCTTGTCAAGACTTCTCGATGATAACTTGATCACCCTCCCTCCAAGAACTCGAAAGAAATTATATTCCAAGACTCCATTCTGCACATATCATAAAGTTCACGGTCACTCCACTAATGAAAAGTAGTTCCTTGAGTCCTAAAATACAACATTTTCAAGAGTTTGGTATGCTTCCTTATATGGGGGAACCTCATTCCTCTAATTTCTATTGATTTTCACTATACCATGCATTTCGTCAATCATTTTAGCTCACCTTTGTCCTGCACTCAGTAGGGGCAAGGGGTTCGTTGGCCTTGTCCTCGTATGTCACTTGTCTTTGTCTCCTTTGGGCTAGTCGTTAACCTTTCATGAATGCATAAGAGAAAGCTTGGGATGTGGATGACATGCCTTAAGTTGGCTCGCATATGACATACTTCCCCCTTTTCATGATGTAGCTTATCTAAAACATATGACTTGGCATAGGGATTTTTCGAGCAAGCTCTCATGTCTTATTCTTTCTCTTCTACTTTAAAGCAATTGCTCACAGTACGGGTGCTTGTAACTACTTTAAATTGGGGGCATACATCACCACTCACATTTCATTGTGTTATTTTATTTTTCATGTGATTCCCTCTGTTGGAAACATTAGGTACAATGTTGCCTAGGATGAGATTGTTTGTACTTATCCTCTCCTGAAGACATTGAGCATGATGTTACCTAAGATGAGACCTTGCACGAATTAAGCAAAATCCCTTTGAACAATACTTACATTATATTTTTCATTAACAATATCTATAAGTATCAAAAATATTTTCCTTTGTGGCACCTTATTAAAGTTATCAGGAGGTATAACTTTAATATGGTTGAGCGGGAAGCCCACCTAGCGGCATGAATTTTCCCCATAAGCCACCTTTGTGTTTGTGAGTGCATACCAACTAGCGTATGTATCTTACCTTTTTGGGCTTTCTCACCCTACGAACAGTCAGAAGTTTCATGGCCCCAAAGTGAGTATGTTGTGGCCTTCTCACCCTGCATATGACCCAGAGTTCTGTGGCCCCAGAGTGAGTACATTTTTTCCACCCCGTCTCTATTTCCATCTTTCCTTTGCATGATTTTGTATCTTGGGGGCTTGGCCTACATGTGGATCTCTCTTGAGTTTCTACTTTAGTGTTAGTTTGAATCAAGTTCATCCTCCCACTAAAGTGGGGGCTAAATGTGTCATAGAAAAAAAAAACCCTTTGCTTGACATGAGATTAATCGGGCTTAATGAGGCCTTGATTTAGGTGTTGTGAGGAATTTTATGCATCCACACTAAGTCTTGGACCTTTGTAAACTAAATAAAATGCTTTTAATGACATCCTTTGAAGGTGTTGTGAAGTATTGTAAGACATTTCTACACTCTTCTAGACTTTATTCATTACAATTTACCTAAAAATCACCTTTTACTCATCATCAACTCATATTTTGAAGTGTTGTAAAGTCTTGTAACAAGATTTCACTCTTTTCTAGGCACAACTTCACTATTTATCCCTTTCTTATGACTTATTAGACTCCTTTATGCCCTCATATGCTTTAATTAAGTGTATTTTTTAAGGTGAGCCCAATAAAAAACATTAAATGCAACATAATTCCTGACACTCTTTTTCAGGTCGTAGGTGGGACCCATTTGCCATGGGTGACGAATCCCCCTTGGCTCCAAATTGATTTTTTTTTTAAATTTCCTTTTGGGTTTTTATTCAAAAACACTTGATGTCAGCTTGTGATGAGGTATGAATGGTTACTAAGGCACGAGAATGTATAAATATGTGTTTTTCTCCTCATTTCACATCTTCTAATCTCTCATCTTTATCATCTCTTATTTTTCATCTTTAATCTCATTCAGATGTCAAATAAAGAAAGTTAGGGATATCACATTGCAAGTCATCAATTTAGCTTCCTAAGACATTCAAGGGAAAATTATACATGTTTTATTGCAGAATTTCAAGATCAATCATCATGGAAAGGTAATCTATTCCATTGTTGCATGTTTTATTACATCTTTTCATCATTTTGGTTTAATTACCTAAACGAGGTTTGACCAAGGCAAACCCCCATGCCCTAACATTCAACATTTCCTCTTCTATTCTTGTGTGTTTGTAGATTTAGGTCCCTCAAGAGCTTACAAATCATTGAAGATCAAGTTTCAAGGTTTTTAAAGTCCTCTCTTCATTCAACAAGTCAAAACATCAATAAAATTTCATTTTCAGACCTGTGAATCAGAGTTTTGGAAGCAGACACCTATAGAACATCAAAGTGTAGATCGGGAACTCCAGAAGCCACTCTTGAATATTCAGAAATTCAAAAGTGGAATCATTCACCATGGGTGACTAATGAGTCCCATTTCCAGGTTATTTTCACGTTTTCCGCATTTTCTAACACACTTTTGACAGAAACAGGTTTCGGCTCAATTTACCAGAATTGGGATTGATTTGCCCAAAATGGTGAATAGTCCCTCCAAGCCTAAAAAACATCATCAAAAACATTTCAAAAGAAATTTTGAGTCTTCTTCAACATTCCAAGTGCACACTTTCTATCTGATTCATTTCTATTGCAGTTCACTTCATTTGTAGGTGATTTTGTAATACACAATGTGTTTTCAAACAAGTTATTTTCCTTTGGTTTATATTCATTAGTCAATCAATCTTACTAGTTTCTTTCATTCAAACATTTCATCTAGGAATTTTTCATTTTTTTTCCATCCATATCATGCTAATATTTGAATGTGAACATAAGCATTTTTTACCCCCTCTTTCTCCTTTTAGGTGAAAAACCCTAGAAGTGTTAAAAAGCAAGTGGGTCCAAAAAATCTATGTTCCACAAAGTAAAACCTTTGATAAGCATGTTGGATACCCTCCTAGTATCTACCGGATTTGTAATAATTTCTTAAACACAAGAGGATGCAAGTGTAGACAATCATAACAATCATACTTGTTCTTCTCCCAATACCTCTCCTATTAGTGATGAAGGTATCTTGGTGAAAGAAGATACAAGCATTGAGAGTCTTGATTGTCCCTCTCCTCCTCCCCCTTTGGAATATATTAGAAAAAAATAAGATGAGATCATAGAAACATTTCTAAGCATCACCCTACCTAGTCTTCATTCATCCCTTGCTTGTGAGAATGTCCTAGAGAAAGTGGATGAAATAATAGGTAGCCATGACAATCAAATTTTTCCTTCTCCTAATATCCCTCCTCAATGCTAAGAGGATAGGATGATGCTAGAAGATATACCGATTGAGATTCGTGAGAATTTTGTCCCTCCCTTCCCTAATGGTCCTACCATATGGGAAGATCTATTTGGTAAGCATGAAAATCATAGTTGTCCTTCTCTTGATGCCTCCCCTACTTGTGATGAAGCTACCTTACAAAATCCAAACATAGAATGTGATGAACATATTACAAGCTCTCCTACTAGGGTGGATAATATGGCACAAGAGAACGATACCTTAGAAAAAAATGACAAACAAATAGTGCCTTCTCCTAATATCCCCACTATTGATAAACAAGACAATTCAACCATTGATCATTCCCCTACTTGCAATGAATTCATTTTGGAAGAACCAACCTTTGAATGTCAAGAACATTTGGTTTGTAGTTCTCCTAACAAATCTCCTCCTAGGGAGAATATCATGGTGTGAGAAAATGACAACAATAATAAGGTGGCTTCCTTAGGTGATGAGAAACATGTGGTTCTAGATTTCTCTTTATTAGAGATACATCAAACCAATATCGTTGAGTTTATAAATGCACAAGTTTCCATTAGATCCCCCTCAATCAATGGACCTCATACATACCCTATGGTACACCCTAAGAATCCTCTAATTCTTTACCCACCATCACACAAGAAACAAACTCAAAACAAATCCAAACTCATCCTTTACCCACCTAAAAATAATGTTTTGCAGCAACCGAGTCATAATACCGTTGCTCATACATATAACATTAGAAATAATCTGCAACCACAACAGCCAACCCTGACACCCTTACCTTTTCCTAATCCCATTTTTCCTAGTGCTCCCCATTTAATTTCACATAGTGGGAAGGAGTATGATATTATTGAACAACTTAAGAATACTCCTACAAATATATCCCTATGGGATTTAATTTAGAATTCGCCTAATTATCACACTATGCTTCAAAGAGCCTTGCAACAAGTTGTGGTTCCCTCTAGAGCAAACCTGAATGACATAGCAGCCATGATTCAAGGAATAAATGCTGACATTATTTTCCACCAAAGTGCACTCCCACCTTTGGAAGTGAAAAAATAAAATGAAGCTTTCATAATAATATCTCAATACAAAATAAAATGGATAAAGTGAATCCTTGTTGACAATGGCTTAGCCCTTAATGTGTGTAGTGTGATCCTTTTGGATAGGCTTGGCATTGATAAATCAAACATTCAACCTGTCTCTTTATCTATTAGTGGATTTGACAATGTAGGAAAGAAATCGCTCGGTGTGATCACTTTTCCTATTACAACTAGAAAAGCTACATTGGAAACACCTATTCATATCATTCCCAATAATCTTTCATACAATCTTCTTTTAGGAAGACCTTGGATTCATGAAATGCATGCAGTTTCTTCTACTCTTCATTACAAAATGAAGTATGTCTACAACACAGTGTACACACTTGACGCTAATCCTGAGCCTTATAGTGTCTTACAACTTGAGAAAAACAAAGATAACCCATTAAAAACATTAACACCAACTACACAAGTATAGCCTATACAACAAAAGATAAAGAAAACCACATTGAGGAAGTCATGAAGCTATTAGAAGATGATTGGGGTTCCTTAGATTTCACACCAACATTCAAGAGAGAATACAAGATCATGCACAAAAACTCTAGAAAGGGAAAAGGAACAATGGTAATGTCAACATAAAATTTGGAAGACCCTTCGAAAGAATCCACATCAACCACTTTAGAACAAAAAGAAACAAATTACACAACCTTTGACGAAGTTGATTACGAACAATCACCGAATCCAAAAGAAATGAAAAATATTTATGGAAAAGGTTATGAACTTATGCAACAACTTGGCTATAGTGGAAAAGGATGTGGTGCTAGAGAACAAGGTGTCTGAAAGCATATAGAGCCTAACACACAAGAAACGACTCATGGTCTTGGTTATTGTCCTTTGATAGAAATAAACAAGCCTTCACTTAATATCAATGCTATTACAAAATATTCTTTGAAAGAAACACAAGAGATAGAGAAATCTTTGCTTAATGTCAATGTCATCATGCAAAACACTAAGATTTGAGTTCGTTAGATTTTACACCCTCCTATAAAGGAGAGAACAAAATATTGCAATCTAAAGAATCTTACATAGGTATGACATTTTGTACTAAGAAAGAGATATCTTTGTCACAAAATAAAGGAACATTTTTTATTGATCAAGAGAGTATCTTGGCAAGACTAATCCAAGATCGTCTGATATCTCTCCCTCCAAGAACATGAAAGAAATTCTACTACAAACATTCATTTTGTGCATATCACAAAGTTCATGGTCATTCCACTAATGAATGTAAGGCTTTAAGTGATAAAATTAAACATCTCAAGGAGTGTGGTTCTCTTCCTTGTGTTGAAGCACCTAATTCCTCTAACTTATACTTATTTTCATTCTATTCAGCTCATCCTTGTCCTACACTAAGTTGGGGAAATGGGTTAGTTAGCTTCCTCCCTGTATGTCACTTGTCGTTGTCTCTTTTGGCTAGTCGATCACCTTTCATGTACGTATAAGAGCAAGCTTGGGATGTGGATGACACATGCCTTAAGTTGGCTCGCATGTGACATACTTATTCATGATGTAACTTATTGAAAAAATATGACTTGGCATAGGGCTTTCCGAATAAGCTCTCATGTCTTCTTCTACTTTAAAGTAATTGTTCACAGCAATGGTGTTAGCAGTTGTTTTAAAGTGGGGGCATACATCAACACTCATATTTTATTGTGTGGATTTAATTCTTCTTGCCAGGTGTCCTTTTCTGGGTGATGTCATTGGGTTTGATTTCCTCCAAGAGCGTGATATTTATTTCACTTTTCCTCTCTTGGAAACATTAGGCACAATGTTCCCTAAGAATAGACCTTGCACGAATTAAGCAAAATCCCTTTGAAAAAATATTACGTGCTATATTTACAATGTCTATGAGTCTCAAACATACAAAGTTTTGCTTGCTTCATGGAGCTCGAAGATCATTTTTGCACATGGCACCTTATCAATGTTATCAGGAGGTATAAGGGTATGTGCAGGATCATGGTGGGCCAAAAAGTGGCAATGAGGAAAAAAACACATGTTTCATTGACCGCAAAATGCAGAAAGAACGTGTTGACTTTTTTTAGGCTTGGGTGTCACCATACCAAACACCAAACCTATTTTTACAAATCGGATATCCGATTTGGATTGGATATCTGATTTGCAAAAAGCATATATAAAGAAGGTCAGTCATTGTTTTGAAGTCATTTGACAGTGAAGAACCTGCGGGCACACATTGCATTGCTTCTTCGCATAACGGATATCCGATTTGGGAAAAATCCAATTTGGAAAGGTAATTTTTTTTATTTTTATTTGATTTGATTCAATTTTTATTTAGCTTTGAATAATTTCATATGGTTTTTTGTGGATTTTGTTTTAAAATAGGGTTTTTGATTGAATTTTTGTGAAAATTTTGAGTTTAGAATGGATTTTGATAAAAAAAATGAATGTTTTTGTGGATTTTTTTCACAATAGGGTTTTTGATTGAATTTTTATGAAAAAATTGAATTTAGAATGGATTTTGATAAAAAAAATGTTTTTTGTGGATTTTTTTTCAAAATAGGGTTTTTGATTGAATTTTTATGAAACAATTGAGTTTAGAATGGATTTTGATAAAAAAATGAATGTTTTTAAAGGATTTTGATTTAAAAACAGTGTTTCATTTATATTGTCTAATGGAAGATTAATTATTTTTTCACTTTAATCAGGCATTATGGCTGTCGAGAATGAGAATGCACAAATTCCACCAGTTGAGAATGAAAATCCACCAACTGAGAATCAAAATGCAGAAATTCCAAATGCTCCACCACCTCCGCAGCCATCAATTGAAGACTTAATTCATGAAAAATTAGAGCAATTGAGGAGAATTTGTGATGTTTATAAGAAAATACGTCGATTATCCCGTATGTCAACCACATTGACAGGAATAATTACAAATGTAGAAACCCTCTCCACCCAACATAATGCATTTCATTCGTGGCGAGAAACCATGAGGAAATATTATGCATGTGGATTGTCTTATGATGATGTGAAAGATATCCAAATAAAAAAATCCCATATAGCCTCTTTATTTATTAACCCCAACACTAGATTGCCAGTTAATGTTAACAAACCAAAAATTTCTATAAAATGGTGCACGCATAGGAGCATAGTAGATAACTTTTGGGATCGTTAGTGTATGGTTTTTGATAAACCACCCAACAATAATCTTGATGTACCTTTTTACTTTATTAAAAAATTATATGCTGAGTTTTTATTAGGGCATCATGTCAATTAAATCATTCCAGGGCGTTGGTGGAGGTATGCCCCAGGATAGGCTAGGGGCAGCTAGAGTATTTAGGTGCCCACATGTTCCCTGTCCTCCCCTTCCCTTGCCACCTCCAGTACAACATCCAGATATTACAAAGGATGCAGCCACACAAACGATCCAGGACATTCACTCTTTGAGTGGTCTTTTGGTTTCCCATGCTTCTTTAGTAGCTCAACCACAGTCTGGTGATCTTGGCGATGGATCCAGTGCTGTTGCATCATCCTCCTCGTGTCCACATATTTGTGTGCCACATATTTGCAATACATGCTAGCAAATATGTTTGGGTCCTATTGTACAGCCCCCTGAGTAGCCATTAGACACTTATGATTATGACATCTAGGATGTGGAGATTATAGTAGATCACATGCAGGGAGTGGACCACATCCTACAGAGTCCTCTCCTACTAGAGAGGTGGACATTGGAGTAGTTACACAGGTAACATTTAAGGTGTAAATTCATAATTTGCATTTTTTTAAAAATGAATATTGATAAGAGATAGTATCAAGTACTAATATTTATTTACATGGTCTATTTAACAGTTAATGTCTGAGGAGGAGCTCACACGGGTGACTGATAGCACCCTTAGGGTCATTTCATTTGGCCTTGAGACACACACGGTATGTATTTTCGCACTCACTCATTTACATTTTTTTACTATATACTTGCTTCTCATTTGAATTGTCATTAATGAAATTATATATTAACTTATATGTTTATCTTATTCTTTGCTTGTAGGAAACACCTAGTGCGAGTGAGGTACGAAGCTCTCCAAACTATGGATGCACAATGTTAGATAAGGGAAAGGTAATTGAACTCAAATTTGATTGAATTAAGATTTATAAGATATTTTATTGATTATGCATACATTGACATAGATTCGTAGTTTCATATGTACTTGTCATTTTTATGTACAGGCAGTTGTGAGATATACATCATTGTTGATAAGTGTCACAACACTTGAAGGAGTAGGTATTGGAACACCTCAAGGAGGAGGTGTTGAAACACCTCAAGGAGATACAAAAAAAGATCAACCTAAAGAGGTATGTGTTTATTTTATTTTTTGCTTGGTAAATATGTTCTTATTACTAGCAATTCTATGGTAACTTGGATTGATTTTATGTTTTTGTTCACATATATAGATTGATGTTACAAAAGTTGGTTTGGTTAGTTCTTTGAGAGGGGTATATTCTAGGACTCATGACCCTTCGAAGAGACGTATATTTCAGGTAATCAAGATTTCAATTTTAGAGTTCAATTATAATTCAATGTGTATTGATTTTTATGTTAATTATTCAATTTTAAATTATATAGTATAACTAATCTCAATTATGGTTTGACTTTTTCTTGTGTAGCTACCTTCAGAGCCAAAGAGTGCTTCAAAGAGGCTCCATTTTGATGATCCACCAGTAGTTTAGGATGAGATAGACATTTTGGCATGTAAAAATTGAATAGATACCGAGATGGCATATGCCACATATTGTAAAACTTTGTTTGAGTTGGCATTGATGCCATTTTTGCATATGGACATACACTTGACTATTGGATAATTTGATATATATATAAGTTGGCAATCGAAATTTAATTTCCTCCTCATGTGCATGATTAAACTCTTTGAAAATTTAATCAAGTGAGCAATGGTTAAATGTCAATGTACAATAGCATAAAAAAAATGGTTAAATATTATGTACTTTATATTCATATTGTTGATTACATTACATTGCACATCTTTCAAACTCAAAGCATTACTTCACATTGCATAAGTAACAACTAGATGCTGATAGATGAAAAAATTTCAATAATAATATAGTTTTTACAAAGTCAACCTAAGTAGTTATACAATTACTTCACATTACATAACTAATAACTAGGAGCAGCTATCAATTGCATTAGCTTGTCATGGAATTCTATGAGACCACATTTCTTTGAGGAAACTTGGCACAAAACTCACAAAAAATGAAAAGAAAGCACTCAAAAAAACTTTAAAGGGGTCTCAGGCATGTTGCCCCCTCATTCCACAAGATATGCAGCCATTTACTTGTGTTAGTTTTATGATCAGATTTAATGCATAGAAAATTAATTCTAAATCAAACACAATAACACAGCAGATACCCTAGGAAACCCTCCTCTTGAGGGAGAAAAAACCAGCCAATAATATCACTTATATTATTGAATCACAATAGAAACTCCTTTACAATGAAGGCCGATAATGAAGCCTAATAATATGCACCACAGACTGATGCCAACACAACAATACAATGATGTAATTCTCAAATGATAATCCTCAGCCTTCTCACAATAACTCGATCTACACTTGAAGAGTTTCTCACTAACTCGCACTTGATATGAAATGGAATGTATGAAAAATGTATGTCTCAAAACAATGAAATGTATCTAATATATATACAAGCTAAGAGAGATGTGACTTTTCACAATATAGGTCAGCCTCCAAAAAGAATGTGCCTCCTCAAAGATTGTGCCTCCTAGATAGAAGTCGACCTTCATAAAATAATAAATATTATTTGACATAAATCATGCCTCAAGCATGTCGGCCTCTTCATTAACTCGTATCTCTTGATGAATTAGCATTAATCACAAATCGATATATAAATTAAATAGCTTTCGCTATATTTAATTTATTCTTATGTAGAGGAGATTGCTCGAAGGATATGACTGATGTTGCAATAATAATCAACACTCCCTCTCAGCTAGGGAGGATACTTCTAGCTGCACAAGGAAAATCACCTCATCATGATGCCTAGTACTATGGCTACAACCATAAGTGAAAAGAAGAATATCATCTCATCATGATATTAGATATCGCCTCAACACGATATCAACCATAATGGCTACAACCATACTATGGTGTGTACAAGTGTTCATCGCAGACCTCAACTAAAACAACATCCAGAGGTGCTCTTCTGGTCAACAACACAACCATCTTCTTTAGGTTTAGTAGGCTCCCTCTGAATCTTTAAGTACTCTTCTGGTCAGTAACACAACCATCCAAAGGTGCTCTTCTGGTCATCAACACAACCATCTTCTTCAAGTTCAGTAGGTTTAGTTCCATGGCTACAAGTTGTGACTTCACACTTGATCATTTATTTGGTTGGCATGACTTCCTCATAAGAAGCCTCAAGCTTTTCATCGCTAAGCAATCTCTCATCACCTTCCTATAGTAGAGTTATCAGCATTCTTCAAAAATCATAAGAATTCTTTTAGTACACTCAAGAGTTAGCAGATGTCTTCTTGTAGTCTCAAAAGTTATTTTGTATCATTGTTACATTGGTACTTGAGAGTGGTAGGTTAACATAGATCCACAATACAAAACCTGGTTTACCTATGCAGTGTAACAGTGACATAGGAAGATTTTTCTTTGAAAGCAAAAATGAAAGCTCAACCTCTTGGAATGAAAATTATTGTTTACAAAACAAATGAATAAGAATGAGGTAGTTAAGGTGTTTGAAGTGATTTAGAGGTCGCTTTTAGAGAAGAGAGATGTTGAAGAGTACAACAACTCGGTGAGAACTGAAGTGTAGTGTGTTTTAGTTTGTGGTACTCCTTTGGTTCTCAACAAATGTGTGATAAATTCTTAGTTCAATAATGTTGAACAATTTTTGAAAAAATAAAGTTGTGTCATAGTCTGCATTCAATCCAACAAGCGAAAATGAAAGCTCAGCCTCTTGAAATAAAAATGCTTGTTTGCAAAACAAATGAATAAGAATGAGGTAGTTAAGGTGTTTGAAGTTATTTAGAGGTCACTTTTAGGGTGGAAGGCTTAAAAATCCATTTTAAATGCACAAAAAAGAATGAAATTACTTCAAACCAAGTTTGTGAAGAAGTTAACTATGTTGCCCACTAGTTTCCCTGAAGAGTCCAAAGTGCTAAAAGGCACCAATCTTTGAAGATCTATTTCTCGGAGACTGTGATGCTTACAGAATCTTCGTCCAAGGATATGGGATTTTGTTGGGACCATCTACAAAAACCTCTCTCAGTTTTTGCTATCTCGAAGGTGTTTTCCTGTGGTGATGACTTTTCAGTGGAGGGAAAAGTTGCCAGATGCAAGCAGTGTAAACTTGAAAAGTGGTGCAACTTTCATTCTGCAACTCGTACAACCAAACAGACTATTCCAAAACATCTGGATGGGTACGTTTATGCTAGGGATAGTCCCCTCTTGCACCCAAATATGCCAAGTCACTTCGAGCTACATTGGACCAACGATTTCCCTTAAGAGTCCAAAGTGCTAAAAGGAAACAATCTTTGAAGGTCTATTTCTTAGAGACCATGATGCTTACAGACTCTTTGTCTAAGGCTATGGAATTGTGTTGTGATCATCTACAAAAACCTCTCTCGATTTTTGCTATCTCGGAGGCATTTTCCTGTGGTGATGACTTTTCAGTGGAGGGAAAAATTACCAGATGCAAGCAGTGTAAACTTGCAAAGTGGTGCAACTTTCATTCCACAACTCGTACGACCAAACAAACTATTCCAACAAATATTAATGGGTACATTTACATTAGGGATGGTCCTCTCTTGCACCCAAATATGTCGAATCACTCTAAGCTACATTGGACCAGTGATTTCCCTTAAGAGTCTAAAGTGCTAAAAGGAAACAATATTTGAAGGTCTATTTCTCAGAGACCATGATGCTTTCAAACTCTCTGCCCAAGGCTATGGGATCATGTTATGACCATCTACAAAAACCTCTCTCAGTTTTTGCTATCTCGAAGGCGTTTTCCTGTGGTGATGAATTTTCAATGGAGGGAAAAGTTGCCAGATGCAAGCAATGTAAAGTTGCAAAGTGGTGCAACTTTCATTTTGCAACTCGTACGACCAAACAGACTATTCCAACACATCCATATGGGTATGTTTACCCTAGTTATGGTCCTCTCTTGAATCCAAATACGTTGAATCAATCCAAGCCACATTGGACCAGCGATTTCCCTTAAGAGTCCAAAGTGCTAAAAGGCAACAATCTTTGAAGGTCTATTTCTCGGAGACCGTGATGCTTACAGACTCTCTGTCTGAGCCTATGGGATTGTGTTGTGACCATCTACAAAAAAATATCTTCAATTTTTCTCTCTCGGAGGGATTTTCCTATGGTGATGACTTTTCATTGGAGGGAAAAGTTGCCAGATGCAAGCAGTGTAAAGGTGCAAAGTGGTGCAACTTTCATTCTGCAACTCGTACGACCAAACCAACTATTCCAACATGTTTGGATGGGTATTTTTACGCTAGGGATAGTCCTCTCTTGCACCCAAATACACTGAATCACTCTGAGCTACATTGGACCGGCAATTTCCCTTAAGAGTCCAAAGTGCTAAAAGGAAGCAATCTTTGAAGGGATATTTCTTAAATACCTTGATGCTTACAAACTCTTTTTCTAAGGCTATGGGATCGTGTTGGGACCATCTACAAAAACCTCTCTCATTTTTTACTTTCTCAAAGGCGTTTTCTTGTGGTGATGACTTTTCAGTGGATGGAAAAATTGCCAGATGCAAGCAGTGTAAAGTTGCAAAGTGGCACAACTCTCATTCCGCATCTCGTATGACCAAACGAACTGTTCCAACATGTCTAGATGGGTACATTTACGCTAGGGATGGTCCTATCTTGCACCCAAATATGTCGAATCACTCTGAGCTATATTGGACCGAGTGAAATTAGGTGAAAATTTGATGTAGACACAAGGGCACAATCACAAATTCTTTGCAACCTACCTATTTGAGTCATATAACAAGATTATTTTGACCTCTTTGGATAGTCCAAAACTCCCTTAAAACTTGACAAGCAACTAAATACACATTTCCCTCTTTAACCCCCTTAAACCCTTGTAATAGTGAGAAACTATTTTTTGTCCAATTACTCCACAATCTTCCAAAACACTAGATGAACACATGACTGATTCAAACACCCATATCCAAGTTACACAACATATATGAGAAACAACATAGACTCCTTTGGACTAGCGTTGACTTCCTATAAATTCACCCTTCAACAGGGTACTCAATTAGCCCAAAAATGCAAAGCAACATACCTTCAAACACCACACAGAACCCTAAAACCTTGAGGAAGCAAATAAATTTCCAAGAAAACAAATATTTTGCAATTGGATTCCATTTGTATGGACCTGTAACCGTCAAATCAAAAAAACCTTGTTTTTAGTGTAATTCTTGAGGGTTTATTGGATGTAGCACTTCCACAACCTTTCAAACTTTTCCACCACCTTGGAAACCTTTATTTAGGCCCCAATATGCTTAGAAAACAAAGAAACTTCTGGTATCTCAGATATTTTTGCAAACCCTAGGGTAAAAACTCTATTTTCAAGTGAAAAAAAACCACCATTTTTAGACCTTTAACTCTTCATTTTATTTCAAAACCCAATTCTCCACACCTTCCACTCTTGAAATAACATCAAAACATGTAATAAAATTTCTACATAAATTTTTTATACAAAAATGCTTGAATGGCTTGTGCACAGGCAGAAAACACAAGAAAAACAATAAAATATGAATTGAGCAATTGAAACTTTATTGATTCAAAGAAAAAAGCTCCTTCAACCAAACCTGTCTCGAGCCCTTGAAGGCCTTAAGTACACCTACATAACCCATGAAACCTCCATATAATTCCTCCAATTTACAAAGCAATGGGAAGATAAAACCATGTAAGTGGTTTCCCCAAACTAATTGCCACCAAAACCATTCTTGATAGTTTAAAACCACTAACCACCCCAACGTGTAATTATGATAGTACTCAAGATAGAATCCATAAATATATAATTTATTTGACCAATAACTCATCAAGAGCACAAATTCCCAAAACTAGCCCTCCACTAAGAACATATCAACTAAGTAGGAACCCATAACATTATGGAAAGATGATCCACTTCTCCCAATGTTGACCTCTTGCCTTCAAAATTGTTTATAATGTTCTCATCAAATTCAAGTAATCATTTAGGGGTTCTTTAAGGTCTTGAAATTGGAATATGTCTTTCTTCCATACAAGGTTCTTCATTTCTCATGTAATTTGGTGAAACATAATTTACACTTGCTTCAATACTATGTTCAAAATCTTCATTTCCAACATTTTCACCTTGAACATTTTCAATATCAATTTGAATAATTTCATTCCTAATTTCAATATCATGTTCAACATCTTGAAATCCAACATTTTCACCTTGAACATTTTCATTATCAATTTCAATAATTCCATTCCTAATTTGAATATCATGTTCAACATATTCATTTTCAATATTTTCACCTTGAACATCTTCAATTTCCTCTTCACTTGAAAGACCATAGGGGTTTAGGTTCACTAATATTTAACATACCTTGTCTTCTCTTCCTATGAATTTCTCTATCTCTTTGTCTATATACTTCAATTTCTTCTTTTGTAAGATTTCTCTTACGTTTTTGCTTCCGATGACTACTGCTCCCCATTATACCTCATAAAAGATGCTAAAAATCATTGCTTATAAAAAATTTCAATAGAAGATGCTCCAAAAAGTTGATCTTTGTCTCTTCTTGTCTGAAACTATGTGTGTGTCGCCTACAAACAGAATGTAGGGTCCATTGGAATGAACAAAATGGCCCACATGGGGCTTTTCTATGGCCCACAAATCCAATATCCATTATGATATGATATCCGATTCATTTGAAAAAAAATTACGATAATTGTAACGGTATAATTTTGTTCTACAAATTGGATATATGATTTTTGTACACATAGACCTAAGGTTTAATGGTAGATGGTAGATGGTTAAAGGGTTAAAGGTTTAGGGTTTAGGGTATATGGTAGAGGGTTATAAGGGTTTAGGGTTTCATGGTTAAGGGTATAGGGGAGAGAGATAGATGGAGTGAGTGTGTTAGAGAGATAAAGGAAGGGAGGGTTAAGGGAAGAGGGTAGAGGGTTTAAGGGTTAAGGGGAGAGAGATAGAGGGATTGAGTGAGAGAGAGACCTAAGAGAGGGAGAGGGG
>VDFB02000013.1:117330865-117385280 GCA_007258455.2 Sequoia sempervirens
GGGAGGGAGTGGGAGATAGATAGAGGTAGATGGTTTAAGGGTTTAAGGATTTAAGGTTTAAGGGTAGAGGTCTAAGGTTAGAGTGGAGAGACAATATAGGAGTGAGTGAGAGAGAGAGGTCCTTGAGAGAGGCAGAGGGGGTAGGAGGGAGAGATGAGAGAGAGAGAGATAGATAATTAGGAGGGGGAAGGGAGAGGGGAAGAGGGGAAGAAGGGTAGAGAGGGAGAGAGAGAGAGAGAGGGAAAGAGATAATATTTAAATATTTTATATGTTAGTAATATTAATTGGTTATATAATACTTTATATATTAGTAATATATATATACATTAACTAAAATATAGAAATAATATTTAAATATTATACATAATAATATAATATATTATATATTAAATTATAAACTATATTGTATATTCTAAACTAGATATATTAAAATAAACTATAAAATATTTTTTGCATTTTCTAAATCATATATTATAAAGTATAAAACATTTTTTTAAATCATATATAAAACAAATCGGATATCTGATTTAAAATGGATATTCGATTTGAAACAGATATTCGATATTTCTGACAAAGAATTTATTAACTAGGGATTAGCCTCAAGCTTGCTTTGGTATTTGGCTTGGACATGCCAATCCTAAGAAGTCAACGCAAAAAACATGTTTGACAACTCACCTTGTTTTTCTAGACTTCGTCCATGTGGCTAACGACTTTATTTTTAGCCAAAATTGATGAAACGAAAAGGGTTTGTAGAGGAGACTCTCAACTTTCCACCAATATAAATTATTCTTTACTTTGAATTTAATAAATAATTATTATTCATTTTCTATTAGAATTATGACTAAAGTCCTGATTGATAGGCTGATTGAAAAATATCTATAACTTTCAAATGGTATCATATTTTTTGAATCAAAAATATGCATCACATTCTATGCTTCGTATACTATAGGATTAAAAAAAAAAAAAGAATTTCATGAAGTTTTGACCAAGTTAAGATGGTCAGACAAATGAGTTTTTATATTTTTTAAAAGTTGTAATAAAAAATTCATAATTAATTATTTACTTGGAAAAAAATTACAAACAAATATGCGTCACATCTAGACATGAGTCCCTACTTATATCTAAAATCTTATAAAAAAATATTATCATTTTATTGTGGTTAGGGTGGTTAGACAGACACCTATTTCTTATTTTTTCCCTGAAATTTAAGTACTACTACATTGAAATTTCAAATATTCACCAAATAGACTTTTGAAAAAATAAAATAAACTTAGTAGTTTAGAAACTACATTCAATTTTCCACAGACTCTATTCTTACATATTTTTGAAATAATATAGATAACTTATTCAAATTTTTATGTCAAGTTGCCTAACTCTGATTTTTCTGAATTTTCATTGCCACTTAAGGGCCTGTTTTCTCCATGATGATCCTGCACATACCCATAACTTTGATACGGTTTGAGTGAGAAGCCCAATCGAGGCATGAATTTCCCCATATCCACTTGTGTTTGTGTGATTACATACCATCCATAAGTGTATGTGTCTCACCCTTTTGGGATTACTCACCCCATGGATGACCTGAAGTTATGTGGCCCCAGAGTGAGCATATTGTGGATTACTCACCCCATGGATGACCTGATGTTCTGTGGCCCCAGAGTGAGTACATCTTTGATCCACCTCATTTTTATTACTCATTTTTCTTTCTTTTAGTTCTTGACATTGCATGTTTGTGTATCTTGTCTTGTTGCATACTATACACCTTTATGCGTGTCATTTTTGTGCTTATGTCAATTTGACTTAGGATCTTGAATGTTGGGGGCTTGACCACTTCCTCGATCTTTGTTATCCTAGACTGTCTACATTGGCACAATTGGACCCCTCTTGATTTTCTACTTTAGTGTGAGTTTGAAGCAAGTTCATCCTCTCACTAAAGTGGGGGCTAAATGGAGTCACCGAAAAAGTAACCCTTCTACTTTTTCTAACTTGTTTGGGCCCTCATGATTTTGGCTTAATATTGTCTTGATTTGATGTTTCAATGTGGATAACACATTCACATTAGGTCTTGGGCCCTTGTGAACTAATAAGATTTTAATGGTTCCTTGCAAAAGTGTTGTGGAGTGTTGTAACACACTTTCACACTTTTCTAGGGTTTTATCAAATAAGGTAAGCATAATTTTAATCTTAATCAACCTTAATCTTGCCTTATTTGAAGTTTTGTAAAGTGTTGTAACACACTTTCAAATTTCTCTAGTCTTTTCATAAATATTTGGTCTTTCTTGTGCTTTAATTGACCCTATTTTGCATCCACAAGCCTCATTTATTGCATCTTTTCAAGGATAATCCTGAAACCAATCATAATTTAGGTGTTTCTAGCTTGTGTAGCCCAAATTTAGTGATTTGGGACTCGTTCGTCACCTTGGGTGAATGAGTCCCACCTATTTTTTTGGGTCCCAAACTTGTTTTTACACCTTTCTAAGCACTTTTGATATTTGGTCCCAAACATTATGCCAAATGGGACCTGATGGAACCCTAAAAAACAAATTTGTTCCATCTCAAACCCTTGTCACATTTGGATGTAGGGTTGATATCTTAGGGTTTGGGGTTTTATTTGTTATAAATTATTATAACATTCTATTTGGTTGTTGACTCCTTATTGCCTATTGTTGGTAACTTTAAAACTTCTTATGTCATTCATTGTCATCTGGTACCGGTCCCTCAAGCCTTAGTCCAAGTCTAATATTTTTTATAAGGTTAAGTAGAAGGCCTTTTGGCCTTTACATCCTTTGCATTATGTGACTTAGAAATATCTGAGCCCCTTCTCTCACATCATCCTAGAGGGTCCCCTTCATTAGAACAACTTAAGTGCATATGCTTAAAGTTTCCACTTAAGTCCCGATGGCCATCATATCTTTATTGCCCATCGTTGATTAATTTTTAAGTGTATGTTTTAAATTGGCAATGAGTGTTGATTGACATTTCTTTGTTTTTTATCATCGTGAATGGTTGTTGAATCTCTTGGAACAATAAAAAATGAGCAATGTTTCAGTATTATAAGGAATCATTTATCGCTAATGGCTTTTGAGCCTTCAACATTGTAATAGCGATAAGCGATGTCCTCTAGCCTTATGTTCTTATCACTCATTGTGGATGATCATAAATGATAAATTCAAGATTAGCGATGAGCAATATGATGGAATTCCCTTGCATCACATATCACAGATATGTTTTAAATGCTAAATTTTGTATTAGTGATACGTGATACACATTGTCACTATGTAAATCCTCTCATTGTTAATTGCTTGAAAACTATATGAGGAGAATTAGCGATGAGCGATGGTCTGATGTTCCTATGTTTTATCTCTCGCCATGGATTCATTCCTGATCCTAAGTTTCCAAACCACAATGATTAATGATATTCTCTGAAAGGTTCCTTTTTCTAATATGAAAAGATCTTATGTGCGATGTCTTTTGTACCATTGATTTTCATGCAAGTGTGCATGTCTATATTTGATTTCTTCACTACATCTCCTGTCGTTAATAGGAGCCAAGGTGCAAAGTTTGAATCATCGATGAGCAATGGAAGGATGAATGTGATCAAGGTTGGGCCATAGATCTGATGCCTAAGATTTCATCACGGGGATTTTTACATCACTGGTGAGGCCGATGAAGGATGAGATGTATTTGTGATAGGCAATGGCTATTGTTGGAAAATGCAATGTGGTAGAATCCTGAGGATAATGTGTAAAGCAAGAAAGAAAGTAGTGAGATGACTTGAGAACTATTGATGTAGTTTTAAAACAGGATGATCCAACGGACTAAAATTCATCATAGCAATACTTTCATCACTAATTGCACCGTAAGATTTAGGGAAGATCAACGATGAGTGAAGATGTATATAAGGAAGTATTCTCTTTAAAAAAAACTGGTCTCATGTACTTCGCTAACATTAATGAAGGAGCATGGATTAGGTTGGCAATACATGCTAATTGTCAGATCACTTATGATAAATCAAGATTAAAGCAAAATGTGGTAATTTTTGAGATGACAGATCACTATTTTCTAGGAACAAGTTGCTAATGGTCAGAAAATGATGCTCCTGGTTACCATAGATGAAGTTTTAATTTTTTTAATATTAGCAGCCCAAGTTCAAAGCTGAGCCGTTAAGTTATCAACTCGCTCACGTGAGGAGTTATTGAATAATTAATTCTACATGCTCCAATTGTCTATTTAATGCGGGTTGATCGTTGTTGATTTTCACCATCTTTCCAATCTGCAGTAAAATGAAGAGTGAGAGGTTGTTTGTTTTCCTGAGCTAAATATTGAGTGTTCTTATCCTGAGTAAGTTGGTTTTAAACTGGGTTCTCTGGTCTGGTTAGGAATTGTAAACCCCAATCCTAGACCTACACAAACACAAAGAACAAACACAATGTTAGATCAATATGCAATTTATAACTAAGATTCCCCATAGAATTCATTTACAATACTCAAAATAGGAAAATAGATGAAGAACAAACAAAGAAAAGCTAATAAATCCTATCAAAGCATGCAAACTCTCAATTCCATGGGGGAATTGGTGCCATTTTGATGTGGAAAATGGCCCTTTCCCAATCCCTTGTAAGCTTTGTGATGACTTGATGAAGATTGGATGCTTCCTTGGAGAAAATCTTGCATAACCTAGCTAAGAAATGATAAAAATGGATGAATAATGGATGAACTAGATATGAAGATGATAACTTTGGCTCCAATTCTCCTCCTCAAATGAGCATAATGATTTTACATTGATTGAGGCTCTCTAAAACAAATAGAGAAGGCCTCTATTTATAAGAGATAAGGATTGAAGAATGCAAGATATGGAGGATGTGGGACTAAAGATGATCCAATGATAAAGCATCAATTGTCAACACATGAGAGGATGAAGGTTGACCACATTTTGATGAATGTGCCAATAAATAATATTAGGTGGATTTTGAAATTCATGAAATGACATGTTGGAGGGAGAAAGGAATGGATTAAATGCCACTTGGATCAATGCACAAGGACATGTAAGAGGCATTGAATACCTTGTTGGAAGGAAAAATCTGGTTTGGAGGGATTTTCAAATTTGAAGAATATTCCAACCTTTGATGCCTATTTGAATAAAAAAGGAGTTTTAATAAATCAATTAAAATGATTTTCATCAAAAAGTGGCAAAAGCCAAAGGATTTGAGTGATTAAGATTAAGATTAATCAGGATTTGATTAATTTAAAGAGAGATTAGTTGATTTGACCATTTTGACTTAGACTTTTGGATTGATTTAAATCAAAATGAGAGGAAAATGATTAAGACTTAATTAAATAAATATTTTGATTTATTTAATTAAAGAAGATGGTGTTAGAAATTAGATTAATTTATTTAATTTAATGGAATGACTTTAGAAATTAAATTAAATAAAATGGATTATTTAATTAAATAACATTGATTTATTTAATTAATAGGAGACATGACAACTTAATTAGATAAAATTGATTTATTTAATTAAGAGATGAAGTGATATGAATTTAATCAAATAAGGGATATTTGATTAAATGGTTAGCAAAGGGGATGATTCAGGACGAAGCGGTGTTAGTAATTAGGACCAAGTGTGATTGGTACATTTTTCGTGTCTACATTTTGCCCCTCTTTGAAGCAAAGTACTTGGTGCATTGGTTCAAAGAATAAACTTGTTATGATCAAAAGTTCAAAAAACTCTTTGTTTTTTTCAAATGCCCCACTATTGCCCTAGCGGAAATAATTATGTCGGTATACTACCCCCTCGAGAGATCGGGCGAAGAGGTTCAAGATTAGTTCAACTCAAATATTTGATGAAAACATATTTGATGATGTAGGTAGTCATCAGCCATGGATAGCCTCATGTATACTTTGATATATTACACACACCTAATACTTGGATAGAAATGTTAGTAAAGAAAAAAAGAATAAGATGAAAAAAAGATGATGATAAGAGGATCCAACAAGTCCATGATCTACGAGACTTTATTAGAGACGACGACGATGATGATGATGATGATGATACTACTTTGAGAACTAGGATGGTGTTGTACCTAGTGTGATGGAGTTTGACTCAATAATCAGATAGGAGTATTCTTGTTCACACCTGACATATAGAAACTTTGCTAGGATGCACCTAACAAAGAAAGTATTCACCAAGTCATATTACAAGAACGTCCAACAAGCACAAAAGACAAAAGATAATGATCAATGCCACATTCCTTTCTCTCTAAATAATTTTGATTAGATATCATCAAGAGGTCATTGGAATGAGGGCAATAAGATAAGCCAAAATACAAAGATAAAGCAAAGAAACAAGCTAATGTTCTTCATACCGCTAGCCAAGACTAAACTATGGTGATACCTGATGTTGATGTCCATTGTAGGAAGGATGCATCCTAGGACATGACGATATAAGATGATTGATTTTGGACTGATTGGATGATAGGATATTGACACAAAGAGTTGACTAACTTGTTTACTTACTGACCTAGACTTGAGACCCTAATGTTTGATTTTTCACTTTTGAACTGCCAGACTTGTTTCTGATTGTTTTACCAAAGGTTGAGAATGACGATTGTTTTATTATGAGTGGATGTTTATTTTAGGTGAAAGTGAGATGGGGATAGATGGATTTTTGGGTTTTTTGAATGTTTTTTATCTTTTTGAAATGTTTTGAGGCTGTTTTAGTATTTTCTAGATGTTTTGTAAATGTTTTTATTTTCAAAATTTTCATTGTTTTGGGGTTTTCTGAGATTTTATGAATGTTTTTAGATTTTGTGTTTTTTGAATGTTTTTTGTGTTTTATGATATTTTATGAATTTTTTTTGAATTTTGTGTGATTTTGGATGTTTTTGGTTTTTTGCATGATTTTGACAATTTGGATATGGATATGTGTGATGATATCAGTGCTCTGTTTAGGATTTTGTTGAAAACCAAGCTAGGGTTGATTAATCAGATCAATAGATTGATGATGATAACATTGTTGAGGATACACAACAATGCAAGGATAGTGTTAAGAAACACAAGTATTAGGATGGATATCCCAAGATGATGAGGGATTGATTGGATTTGATTGATCAAGATTCATGATAATAGCATTGTTGAGGATACACAATAATGCAAGGATAGTGTCAAGAAACACAAGGATTGGGATGGATATTCCCAGATGATGACAGATTGATTGGATTTGATTGATCAAGATTGATGATGATAGCATTGTTGAGGATACACAATAATGCTAGTGCTAAGCAACACAAGGATTGGGATGGATATCCCAAGATGATGAGGGATTGATGGATTGATGAAGCTTGGTTTGGAACAAAAGTTGGTTTTGGATGATTTGATGTGATGTTGAAGAAAACATTAGATGCAACTTATATTGATTGTTTGGATTGATGTTCAATGAAAGATAAAGCTTGATAAGGAACATCTTGTCATCAAAATATGCCATGGGCTAGTGATTTGGATTTTTTATCACAAATACTTTTGACCAATTTGATTTCATGTTTTCCAATGTTCAGATCACCACATAAGTTGGAGGATATAGATCAAGATTTATTCCCGGAGCAAGATGCAAATAGCTACCCCCAATGTCTAGAAATGTATGAAATGTCATGGGTGGATGCTTGGATAGATGTATGGATGGATGGATGGATATGGATTATCTTGCGATAATATAAGGTGTTCAAATAGAGGAATGTTTCATTTGATAATGCTTCATGGCTTAGATAATGTTGCATAGGATAGGATCAATGAAAATGACCCATGTCAAGATGTTTACCATAAGCAAGTGTAAAGTTTTCTCCAAATTTTTATCAAGATCAAGATAACTTGGACTATGGATGCAGATGGATAAAGATGGATTGGATAAATGGTTCATGGAGGAATGTATTTATTATCGATGAGATGGATGGAATGTTGGATTTATTATACATGGGATAAGATTCTTCCACCTTCTTGTGCACTTAGATGCTCGATTCTACACATGACGCATGTTTGCTAGGTTTTCATCATTGTACTTTTCCAAAGCACCACCGAAGTGGTTTTCACTAGAGGATGGTTTTTTTCTTTACTGTTTTCAATCCTTTTTCTAATTTTTTTGGATTTTTATATTTTTGATTTTTTTGTATTTTTCTGTGAAAGATTTTAAGCTCATGTTGAACCACATGGAGGTGTCAATGTAGGTGCTTCTATCATAATGTGCCATCGATATCCTGCTTGAAGAAGCTTCTTTTCCAAGATATGTGCACTTGAATGCAACTTTTGAGATTTCTAATCTGCTTTATTGATATCGAAGTTAACATTATCTTTTTGTGCACATCATTGTATAGTGCCTTATGAATCCTTATGATGAAGGGTTTTTTCCAATACATGGTCAATGTGTGAATTGGATATCATGTGTGGAGGTGTGGATGGAGTGTATTTAGGGATAAAAGATGGATTGGTTGATAGTTTGGAACCTTTGACTTTCCAAACGTGGGAAGATGACCAATGATGGGTGGACACAGAAGTGTGCATGGAATTAGGACCAACTACTTGATATACTTAGTATGTTGCTTGAGAAGTATGTTTTTGCCTTTGTGGACATCTTTGATGGATACTTTTCCCTTTTTTATTTTTCCCCATAGTTTCTTTGACTAATGGAGTTTGATAGGGATAATCTTTCTTTATATTCTTTGGTATCCATGTGTATTTTATTTTTCCATTATACTTTTGAACTTATTTTTCTTTGATAACATTCTTTGTGCTTTGATTCATGTGACATAGATTTTAGGAACCCGAAATGCTAGGCTCTCTTCCTAGGGTTTTCCACCTAGAAAGAGAGGGATTAGGGGTTCTAAAATGCTTATACACATTCAAATTAGGATGTATGAAATGTGATGTTATGTAAATGAACTAAAATAAACATAATTGACTGATTAAAATGATCTAAAATGGATGCAAAAATGCAATTTAAGCTATGTTTGAAAACACTTTGTGTAATGAAACAATGAACTAGAAACAAATGCAAAGCTAAAGAGAAATGGATGAAACTTGAAGTGTGCACCTGGAACCTTGAAGGAGACTGGAAAATAATTCTAAAACACTGTTGATGCTGATTTTTAGGCCTAGGGGGACTCATTCACCATTCTGGGCGAATCAGTCCTAGTTCTGTAAAACTGAATCGGAGCTTGTTTAAGACAAAAGGGTATCCAAAAATGTAGAAAACCAAAAATTGGCCTTGGATTAGGACTCATTCACCACCCATGGAAAATCAGTCCACTTTTGAATTTTTGAATATTCAAAGGTTGACTTTGTTGGACTTGTTGTCGCACCAAAAGATTGACCTATCAATGCTCGATACAAGCTTCGGTTAAGAACCACAGGAGGAAGTTAGACCATGTCACAAACCCAAGCATTGTGTTGCAAGGAATACCAAGGGTCACACCTTGCAACAATCCCCCCCAACACAAGCGAGGGGTTTGAACCTATGACCAACTCTAATACCTATTGTTGGACTTTCTGTTGCACCAAAAGATCAACCTGTTAATGCCCAATACAAACTTTGGTTAAGAACCACAGGAGGCGGTTAGACCATGTAACAAACCCAAGTTTTGTGCTACAAGGAAGACCAAGGGTCACACCTTGCAACAATGCTCTAATACCAATTGTTAGAATTGTCATTGCACCAAAAGATCGACCTGTCAATGCCTGATACAATTAGCTTCGGTTAAGAATCACAAGAGGTAGTTAGACCATGTCACAAACCCACCAATTTTTAGAATTTCCGTTGCACCAAAAGATCGACTTGTCAATGCCCAATACATGCTTTGATTAAGAACCATAGGAGGCGATTAGACCATGTCACAAACCCAAGCATTGTGTTGCAAGGAAGACCAAGGGTCACACCTTGCAACAATCCCCCCCAACACAAGTGAGGGGTTTGAACCTGTGACCAACTCTAATACCTATTGTTGGACTTTCCATTGTACCAAAATATTGATCTTTCAATGCCCAATACAAATTCTAGTTAAGAACCATAGGAGGTGGTTAGACCATGTAACAAACCCAAGCATTGTGCTACAAGGAAAACCAAGGGTCACACCTTACGACAATGCTCTAATACCGATTGTTGGAATTTTCGTTGCACCAAAAGATCAATCTGTCAATGCCCGATACAAGCTTTGATTAAGAATCGCAAGAGGCAGTTAGACCATGTAGCAAACCCACCAATTTTTGGACTTGTCGTTGCACCAAAAGATTGACTTGTCAATGCCCAATACATGCTTCGGTTAAGAACCACAAGAGGCGGTTAGACTATGTCACAAACCCAAGCGTTGTGCTGCAAGGAAGACCAAGGGTCACACCTTGCAACAAACTTTGGAGCTTTCGGTCTACACTTCGGCTTCTTACAGGTGTCTACTTTCGAAACTGTCATATTCAAGCCTGAAAGTGAACTTTTGTTGATATTTTGACTTGAATGATGAAGAGGTAATTAAAAAAAAATGATAAGACAAAGGAATGAAGCATGAAATATGGAATATATTACCTTTCAAATGATGAATTATCTTGGATATCTGAAGCAATACATGTAAAATCAGCCCTTGGATGCTTTAAAATGCTAACTTGAAGACTTCTATTGAAGAAACCTCAACTTGTTTGACTTGAAATAGAAGATGGATGATGAATTGATGATGAGAGGTATAATAATGAGATGAGATGTCTAAAATGAGGATGAAAACACTTATTTATAGTCAATTGTTCCCTAGTACCTGATTATATCTCACAAGTCGACATGGAGTGAAAATAAACTTTAAATTTCACTTTTTCCCGCTCAAAGGTCAAAATGCGGGCCAGATAGGACTCATTCACCACACATGGAAAATGGGTCCCACCTAGATGGGAAAGATTCACCATGCCTAGCAAATGGGTCTCATAGGGGGCATTCTGACACCTATGAAGCTAAGGAGATAGGAAATAAGGTTTAAAATGCTATCTTGTTGGGTGTTTGATCAATTAAAGCCTCGGGATGAACAATATGGGTTAATTAGGACATGTTAGTGATTATTTAAATGTTGAATAGGGCTTGGGATACATAAATCAATGTGAAAGTGTAATTAAGTGCACTTTACAACACTAAGATTAGGTCCACATAGCCTAGAAATGCACAAGAACCAATATAATGTGCAAGACATTACAACATTAGTTTATCATTAAGTTTACATTAAGAAGCTTCTATATTGATGTAATAATGTTATTAAACACATTTTATAATGTTGAATTAGGGATAAATAAGTTAATTAAGTCTAGAAAAATGTGAAAGTCCCTTACAAGATCTTACAACAAATTTACAAGACGTCATTAAAAGCATGTTATTTGATTTGCAAGGGTCCAAGACCTAGTGTGGACACATAAAATGCCTCACAACACTAGATTAGGGCCTCATTAATTCCATTTAATCTCATGTCAAATAGCGGGTCCAATTTTTGGCAGCACATTTAGCCCCCACTTTAGTGAGAGAAACTTTCTTCCTCAAGCTAAAGTAGCCATTCAAGAGAGATTTGCATGTGTTCCAAGCCCCCAAGATACAAAATCATACAAAGGAAAGGCATAAAAAGAAATGAGATGGAAAATATGTACTCACTCTAGGGCCAAAAAACTTCGGGTCATCCGTGGGGTGAGAAGGCCCAAAACATTAATAAAAAAGGAAAAGAGTAACATACAGTAGTTGGCATGTACTCACAAAGAAATAGTAAAGTGGCTATGGGGAAAATTTGTGCCGCTATTTGGGCTTCCCACTCAACCATGCCAAAGCTATACCTGTTCAATAACTTTAACAAGGTGCCACAAAGCAATGAAAAAAAAGACAAAGTACCAAAGTCATGCAAGTTGTGTTATGCAAGGTGGAAAAAATTTAAAATGCAAAAGAATGTAAAAGAAATGTCATAATGTAAAAGATGTTCAAAAGGATTTTGTTTAAATTCATGCTATGTCTCTTCTTAGGGAACATTATGCCTAATGTCTCCAAGAAAGGAAAAATTGCAAAAGGTCTCATCTTATTTCCAAGAGAGGACAAGTGCAAGGTCTCATCTTGAACAACATTGTATCTAATGCTTCCAAGAGAACATGTCCCAAGAAAGAGAAAATCACACAATGAAATGTGAGTGGTGATGTATGCCCCCACTTTAAAGTAGTTGTGAGCACTAGTACTGTGATCAATTGCTTTAAAGTAGACGAAGAGAAGAAAGAAGACACAAGAGCTTATCCGTAAAGCCCTATGCCAAGTTATATGTTTCTGAAAAGCTATATCATGAGAGAGAGAATTATGTCAAAGGTAAGCCATCCTTAAGACATGTCATTCACATCTCGAGCTTTCTCTTTATATGTTCATGAAAATTTAACAAGTCAAAGAAGGTGGCAACAAATGACATACAAGGAAAAGGCTTGCTAAGCCTTTTCCCCCACTTAGTGCAAGAGAAAGGTGAGCCGAAGGGATTGGTGTGATGTATGCTAGAGTGAAAATCAAGAATAATGAAAGGAATTAGATGCCATCACATAGGGAAGCATACCAAACTCTTGAAAGTGTTCAATTTTATGACTCAAATCCTTACATTCATTAGTGGAATGACCATGGATTCTATGTTATGCACAAAATGAAGTCTGGGAATAGCATTTCATTCTAGTTCAAGGAGGGAGTGTGATCAAATTATCGTGAAGAATTTTTGACAAGATATCCTATTGATTAGGAGGAGAAAATGGTTGTATTATTGGAATCAAAGATGTATCTTGCTTAGATGTCATACCTACAGAAGATTATAGATTGGGAGATTTCATCTTCTTCATTATAGGAGGAATCTGAATCATGAGAGTGTTGCGAGATGACAGTGTGAATGTTGTAATGTTCAAGACTATGAGTTTGAGAGGATTATGTGGTATCATTGAATGAATGTGGGTAAAGGGTGAGATAATTTCCTACGAGATATGTATGAGACTCATTGATCAAAGGGGATCAAATGGAAACTTGCATATCCTCAGCAAGCTTTTTGTTGCATATCTCTATATAGGGACAATCAAGAATCACTTGTCTATCATAATCCAATGCCATAATATTCTCCCTAGGAGGAGAGTTCTAAGGAGAACAACAAGTCATATGTGCTTGACAAAGAGGACCTGGTTCTTCTAAAGTAACATCATCACTAATAGGGGAATGATCAATGATGGGAGTATGAGGAGGAGAGGATGGTAATTGAATATCCATTGTCATTAAGGTTTCATTCTCTTGTTGCATATTGTCTACCCTACAAGGAGAGCTTATAATATATTCATCTAAGGTTAAAATAGCTTTATCACAAGTGGAGGAGGTATCAAGAGAAGTATCACTATGGTTTTCAAATAAATCTTCCCATAGGATAGGGACATTATGGAAGGGAAGATCAAGAGTTGCATGGTTTATGATAGATATATCTTCTAATTTCAATATTTTCTCTTTACATCGAGGAGGGATATTAGGAGATGGACAAGGTTGAATACCATGACTATAAAGATTTGGTAAAGTGGAGTTAAGAAATGTGTCTATGATTTGATGCTCATATTGTGTAAGATTATCCAAAGGGGAATGAGTAAATGGACAATCAAGACTTTCAAGTCTTGTAATGTCTTGTTTCTCAATACCTTCATCACAAATAGGAGAGGTACTGGAAGAAGAACAAGTATGTGTGTTATGATTGTCAACATTAGCATTCTCACCAATAGGTTACATGTAAGATTAAAAATTGCATTAACGGATTATTTCTTAAAGTCCCTAGTATGGTACTCAAAAGGAAACTCATAAAAGGGAGAATTATACATATTAAATCCATGTTTGATCAAATCAAGAGCACATATTGTGAAAGAAAGCATATTGAAATGAAAAAAATATTCAAGGCAATGCAATGTTCAGTATATGAAATGTGATAAGTGTAAGAAGGTGAAATAAATCAATACATGAAATGAGCTAATTGAAGTAGGATTTAACAAAATGTATGTTATAGAAAGGTAACTGACTGATATATACAGGGTAAGGCACCAATCAAAAGCCTAAAAACCAATTTCTGAGGTCTGTAAAGTGTTGTTTCAGGTGCCAAAAGGGACTGATTCGCCCAAGGTGGCGAATGAGTCCCAGTATGGACCCTTTTCAAAATTTTCAGAAATTTCATACTAACTTTTAGGAATTTTGAGAGCCAAAACATAGACCTAAATGAAAAATGTAGAATTGCAATAAATCTAAATGAATTTAGATGCAACAAATGCAACCTAAATGCACTTTTTATGAATGCAAGTTTTAAAACCTAGAATGCAAATGAATCATGAAAATCCTAATGCAAGCTCAATGAAAACCTAGATCTATGATGGACTCCAAATCAGATCAAAAAGTATTCAAAATTATTGGTTCACCAAAATGTGACATAGATTTTAGGAACCCAAAATGCTAGGCTCTCTTCCTAGGGTTTTCCACCTAGAAAGAGAGGGACTAGGGGTTCTAAAATGCTTATGCACATTCAAATTAGGATGTATGCAATGTTATGTTATGTAAATGAACTAAAATAAATGCAATTGATTGATTAAAATGATCTAAAATGGACGCAAAAGTACAATTTAAGCTATGTTTGAAAACACATTGTGTAATATAACAATGAACTAGAAACAAATGCAAAGCTAAAAAGAAATGGATGAAACTTGAAGTGTGCACCTGGAACCTTGAAGGATACTGGAAATTGATTTTGAAACACTGTTGATGCTAATGTTCAGGCTTGGAGGGACTCATTCACATTCTGGGTGAATCAGTCCCAGTTGTATAAAACTAAACCAGAGCCCATTTCGGACAAAAGGGTATCCAAAAATGTAGAAAACTAAAGAATGACCCTAGAGTGGGACTCATTCACCACCCATGGTGAATCAGTCCACTTTTGAATTTTTGAATATTCAAAGGTTGACTCTGAAGTTTTTGGTATGCACTTCGGCTTCCTACAGGTGTCTACTTCTGAAACTGTCGTATTTGAGCCTAAAAGTGACTTTTTGTTGATATTTTGACTTGAATGATGAATAGATGACTTGAAAGAATCTGAAATATAATATTCAATTATTCTTAAGCTTCCAAAGGACCTAAATTTGCATACAAACAACACAAAAGAGAGAAATTGTTGATTGTTAGGGCATGGAGGTTTGCCTTGGTCAAACCTCGTTTAGGTAATTAAACCAAAATGATAAAATAAAGGAATGAAGCATGAAAAATGGAATAGATTACATTTAAAATGATGAATGATCTTGGATGTCTACAGCAATACATGTAAAATCAGCCCTTGGATGCTTTAAAATTCTAACTTGAAGACTTCTAGCGAAGAAACCTCAACTTGTTTGACTTGAAATAGAAGATGGATGATGAATTGATGATGAGAGGTATAATAATGACATAAGATGTCTAAAATGAGGATGAAAACACTTATTGATAGTAAATTGTGTCCTAGTACCCAATTATATCTCATCACAAGTTGACATGGAGTGAAAATAAACTTTAAATTTCACTTTTTCCCACTCAAAGGTCAAAATGGGGGCCAAATAGGACTCATTTGCCACACATGGCGAATGGGTCCCACCTGGATGGGACTAATTTTCCATGTCTGGTGAATGGGTTCCATAGGGGCCATTCTGACACCTATGAAGCTAAGGAGATAGGAAATAAGGTTTAAAATGCTATCTTGTTGGGTGTTTGATCAATTACAGCCTCAAGATGCACACTATGGGTTAATTAGGACATGTTGGTGATGATGTAAATTTTGAATAGGGCTTGGGATACATAAATCAATTTGAAAGTGTAATTAAATGCACTTTACAACATTAAGATTAGGTCCACATAACCTAGAAATGCATAAGAACCAATGTGAATGTGCAAGACACATTATAACACTAGTTTATCATTAAGTTTACATTAAGAAGCTTCTAGATTGATGTAATAATGTTATTAAACACATTTTATAATGTTGAATTAGGGAGAAATAAGTTAATTAATTCTAGAAAGCATGAATTCCCTTACAATATTTTACAACACCTTTACAAGACGTCATTAAAAGCATGTTATTTGATTTGCAAGGGTCCAAGACCTAGTGTGGACACATAAAATTCCTCACAACACTAGATTAGGGCCTCATTAAGTCCATTTAATCTCATGTCAAACAGCGGGTCCAATTTTTGGTGGCACAATTCAAATCTTTCTTTTGATGTTGGACCCAATTCGTGGATGGGGTGATGGGTGGATGAAGATTCGTGATGTGGCTGGTTGTAGTGTTGGCATCGGTTTCATCATAAGGATTCTTCATGCTCCCTATGATGATATTTTCTTGAGACATAGTTTCCCCCAGTATGATGGTAGTAGCATATTTTTTCTTTGATTCTACTTGTTTTAAGATGTCATGTTCAGTAAGCATTCTCTGATAAATGACCACTGCATATGATGTTATTTCAATTTGGTACTCTGCTGACTCTGGAATGTCATGTTCTGTCTAACCTATTTCTTTGAGTGGATAATGTTGGATATCTTCATACATAATTTCCTTAGTCTAAATTTGGGATATATCTAATCTTGATGTTGACAGCTCAGTTTGACTGTAGGAATCAATAACCTGCTCTTTTTGTGTAATAATATCAGGAGTAAAGGAATCTTGTTTTGAATGAAGATCATCTATGTGTCCATCCAAAGAAAGTATCTCAGGGGTAGATGGAGTATTATGTTCTATGTGGATATGATCATCTTGTATAAATAGGATAGTATCCATTAGATCATTGTAGTAGCTTGGAGATACAAATTCTTGATCTTGAATGATTTGGGAATTGCTTTTAACATGCTTTGGATCAATTTCTTGGCATGGGTCAGTTTCAAAGGATGGATTACTTATAAATGGTTCTTGTATGTCTTATTTAGGCATGGGAAATGGATCAATATCCTCTTGGTCTTTGAGTGGACTTGGATCAAATGTTGAGTTGAATTGATTCCTTCAATATCTGCAAACATGTCTTGCAAAGGACCATTGCTAGACTTTGGTGAGAGATGTTGATCATGCTTTGGAATAAATTCTTGAGATATGCCCTCTAACTCATTGGATGATGTAGAGACATTTTCAACTATATCATTGGTCGATGGATTGCCAATAGTTATTTTTTTATCAATTAGGTGTTGGATGAGATTTTTGAGTTGAACACAATCCGATATTGTGTGTCCCTTTATTTTGTGATACCCATAAAGGTGTTTCTCATTATACCACAGTGGTTTTACCAAGGGCTCTTGATAATTCTCATAGATGGTGATTTTGATGAGATTCTTGTTTACCAGTTGTTACATGACCAATTTGATTGGTTTCCCAAGTGGTGTGTATTTTCGTTTGTTACCTTGTGACATTTGTACTTTAGATTGACCTTGTGGTGATTGATTTTGGACAATGTTCTGATTTGGGATGATGTTTGGATTTGGCATGATAGGTTGAAATTGAACATTTTTGTGGTTGGGAATCACATTGTCTTGATTTAGGTAACTTTGATTTTGCATGGCGTTACATTGACTCGGATCAATACATGGAGTTTTTAACATATTGCTTGTACTTTGAGCAACATTGGTATGATTCGCAAACATATATATCCCAAAGTTTACCAATTTTGGATTCAAAATGCTAATGTTTGGTAAAATTGTACTTGATATATTCACATTTGGCATGTATGGATTTGATGGGATAATGTTGTTTTGTTGAAGACCTATGCATTGATTGTTTGGTTGATAGATTTGTAGCTTTCAACTTTGATTTAAATCTACCATAGGGAAAGGTGTTCCAGAATTGACATTGGCCATACTCACATTTTTTGTACCATTGAGGTTTGTAGGAGATAATGATCCCATGTATGGATTGTATAAATGTGGGTTTTGATAATCCATTGGTTTCATAAGGCTTTGATAGTTTGGTTGACTTATACCACTCATGATGTATGAATCACGTTTATATTCCATGTTTTTCTTTTTGACCTTGTTGACCTCTAAGGTGTTTATGACCAATTATGAGATCAAGGATGAAATGGGTGAATGATATGGGTGTTAAACTTTTAGGAACTTTGGATCAATGCTAGACTTTAGGATTTGATTGGATTGATTTGATTTGATTTGGATAATGGACTTATAAACCCCAAGATGTTGGATGTTATCTTGGAATAAACTTGTCCACAAGGATGATAATTTAACTAGATGTATGAGGAAGTATTCATCCACACACACTTAGCCAAACAAGGAGATTTTGATGTTGATTTCAAGGATTTTACCAAAAGTCTAATATGAATGATTTTTCTAATGGTTCAAAAGTTTTTTGTGAGATGGGATTTGATTGATGTTTGAGATGGATGAAATGTTTGATTTTGATCCTAAATGAACCTAAGGACCTTGTAAAGTAGCTCAAACCAAAGGACCAATGTTTGCATGGAAAACCATATGACCAAAAGATACCAAGTACATGTGTGGGGTTCAATTTGTCTTTTATCTTTGCTTAATGGATTATTTTTACCACAAACACTCTCTTGATTATATTTCAAACTAAATGTCTAATGTCCCAATTTATTTTCATCCCACAAAATCCATTATGTGGAAATCAAGGAAATCAAGGAAAAAGTTTCCTATTGTTGACTTTAGTGAGCAAATGGAGATATAGATTCAATTTTTTAGAAACCTCTAAGGATAGAATCCCTAGGGAAAGCAATAACACTCAAATTTTTTCAAAGGTATTTGCTCCTCTAAAGGGTTTGAAATTTGATGTTCATGTTGAATGTTTGTTTTCCCAATGTTTATGATCAAGAAAAGTGTTTTTGATTCCAAGAACATGCACAACTGTATGGATATGAAAGATAGTATTTGTTGAGTTCCCACTTGGATAAATCCAGCTACACCTACTCTTAGCAGATGATTAGATGGTTGACCACACAGGCTCCCCCTTATAGTGCACTCGCTTCTTTGGTCAACCAAGCATCAGTACCCATGAATCTCCCATGGCATACTTCTCATCTCTACTAAAAGCCATAAAAATTTGGGGTGGCTTCAGAATGACCGTTCTTGCACCAACAAATAGATTAAGTATTTTGGCCTTTTAAACAAGGGTTTTTAATGTGGGAATTTCGTTCATGGGGGATCATCCATGCGGCAAGAGACCATTGATGCCCTTCTTGTCGAAACAATCCTCATGATTCTTTCCTTTCCTCAAGTACCCACACTTATATATGGGTTGGAACTCACTTTTCTTTAGTGTGTTCCCGGTTGGGTCATTCCCTTGGGTGATTAATTTTTCCCACAAGGCAAGCCCTCTAAGATAACACAACAGTGAGAAAACACATCCGTAGTTTGATCGATATTTTTTGAGAAACAAAGAGAGAACACATGTGATATATTCCATTGACACTTGCAAGTTTTTTCCAATTTTAAAAATCCAATTGAAGTGTGAAGGAAATCACTTACACAACTTAATATCACAAAAATCTTTTGGATTCTCAAGATTTTCATGAGGAACGAGAGAAGCGCATACGTATTTTAGATGATATTACTTTGGGTAAGTGATTACAAAACATAGAAGCACATGTTCATTTTAAACCTTTAAAGCAAGAGTGAATTCTTTTTACAGCACCAAAAGGAAAAGTGAAAGTTGTTCATCCAATTGTTAACCTTAAACAAAATATAGTAAGTTTTCCTAAAGTTCTTTTTAATCCTTTTGTCTTGTTTTTTTTAATCCCAAATGAAATTTAGTGAGTCCTAAAAGCTTGAAGAAACAAAGTCCTTAAATTTGGAATTATAATTGTTTCCAAAAGTGTTTTAAAACACTTGATACAATAGATAAATGATGTCATAATACAAATTCCTCCTTCCCTCTTTGATTTCCTAACCTGAAAAAGTGATCAAAATGTTAGATGAGATTAAGAAACAAGAGGATATAAGGGTTAGATGAATCATTAAGCCTAAAAACCCTAAAACTTAGACCAAGTAACAATGTGATTTGACTTTAGATGTAAAATTGGAAATTTTAGCTCTACTAAAATTGATAAAAACTTACACCATTGCATAGCTTATGAAATTATACCCCATTTAAAAAAAAAAACTTCAAAAAAGACCTTCGTATGACCAAGATATGGCCATTTTAAAACTGACTATAAATCGTTAAAACAGAAACCCATGCGCTAAAATAGTGCTCAAATGCGCCAAAAGAATGCTCAGATGCACCAAAGAATGCTCAGATGCTCTAAAACAATGTTTAGATGCACTAAAAGAGTGCTCAGATGCGCTAAAAGAGTGCTCAGATGTGCTAGAAGATACTACAAATGCGCTATAACATAGCATAGATGCACCAGAAGATATTGTGGATGTGTTGTAACAGAGCACAAATGTGCCAGAAGATACCATGGATGTGCTATAATGGGGATTAATGAATAGACCTTCCAAAAAAAATATATATATATATAAAAAAAAACATGTTATATTTGCAATTTATGCCCTCCTTCTAGCACCAGAATGTGAACCCCAATCCTAGACCTGTACAAACACAATGTTAGATCAATATGCAAGTTAGAACTAAGATTCCCCATAGAATTTAGTTACAATGCTCAAAATAGGAAAATAGATGAAGGAAAAACAAAGAAAAGCCATTAAATCCTATCAAATCATGCAAACTCTCAATCCCATGGAGGAAGTGGTGTCATTTTGATGCGGAAAATGGCCCTTTCTGAATACCTTGTAAGCTTTGTGATGACTTGATGAAGATTCGATGCTTCCTTGGAGAAAATCTTGCATCACCTAGCTAAGAAATGATAAAAATGGATGAAGAATGGATGAACTTGATATGAATATGATAACTTTGGCTCCAATTCTCCTCCTTAAAAGAGCATAATGATTTTACATTGATTGTGGCTCTCTAAAACAAATAGAGACAACCTATATTTATAAGAGATAAGGATTGAAGAATGAAAGATATGGAGGATGTGGGACTAAAGATGATCCAATGATAAAGTGCCACTTGTCAACATGTGAGAGGATGAAGGTTGAGCACATTTTGATGAATGTACCAATAAATGATATTAGGTGGATTTTGAAATTCATGAAATGACATGTTGGAGGGAGAAAGGAATTGATTAAATGCCACTTGGCTCAATGCACAAGGACATGTAAGAGGCATTGAATGCCTTGTTGGAAGGACATATCTCATTTGGAGGGATTTTCAAATTTGAAGAATATTCCAACCTTTGATTCCTATTTGAATAAAAAAGGAGTTTTAATAAATCAATTAAAATGATTTTCATCAGAAAGTGGCAAAATCCAAAGGATTTGAGTGATTAAGATTAAGATTAATCAAGATTTGATTAATTTAAAGAGAGATTAGTTGATTTGACCATTTTGACTTAGACTTTTGGATTGATTTAAATCAAAATGAGAGGAAAATGATTAAGACTTAATTAAATAAAGATTTTGATTTTTAATTAAAGAAGATGGTGTTAGATTAGATTAATTTATTTAATTTAATGGAATGCCTTTAGAAATTTAATTAAATAAAATAGATTATTCAATCAAATAGAGACTATAAGGTTAATTAAATAACATTGATTTATTTAATTAACAGGAGATGACAACTCAATTAGATAAAATTTATTTATTTACTTAAGAGATGAAGTGAGATGAATTTAATCAAATAAGTGATATTCGATTAAATGACTAGCAGAGGGGATGATTTAGGACGAAGCGGTGTTAGTAATTAGGACCAAGTGTCATTGGTACATTTTATGTGTCTATAGAAATTTCTATGTTGGGTTGGTTACAATTGTTTGGGATTGTAAGTGTGTATCCCTATAGCTTTGTCTTAAATTGTTAAAATCTTCTTGTTCTAGAGATGGGTAAAATTGGTGTGACAATTCAGCCTATTAGGAGGTCTAGCCGACTCAATGTATTTGAGTGTCACAAGGATATAACTGAGCATGAAGCCCCGGTTTAAAAGGGTAAAAGGAGGGATAGAGGTCATAAGAAGTAATAAATTGTGTAGAGTACGTATAGCTTGAGAAATGGTCAATTTTAAAGGCAAGGAACTAGCTCAGCTAGTGAAGAGGGCCAGGAAAAAAGATAATAGTCATAGGGCATGTTTGGGAAAACATAATTCCCCTATTGTGCTCTATGACATTCCTTTGGATGGTGAAGGTGACACTGACTCGGGATATGGCCAGTACCTTCTTTCTCTGGTTCCATATGGGAGCTTTGACGATGATGTGGTGATGGTACCTCCAATTTCATCGAGGACAAGGAGTGGTTGGGCATTCTCAGATGTCAACGACTCTGAATAGGATCACCTCCTTGCTTTTGTTTTTCATGACACCATGGTCTTTGCATATGAGGTATTTGTTTTAATATGTCCATGGTTTATCTTTTGTTCTTCCATGCTGATGTGCAATTCCTCCAGCTAATATGATATGGAATCTTTTTTGTTCAACATATAAACGTGCTGACAACAACTAATGGCATCATGCACATATTTTTTTTCCTCCCCTATTTCATAATGATTGCGTAAAAAATGTCTGGGGAGTTCTTCGAGGAATCAGTTGAAATTAGGTTTTTGAGATGAAATGAAATGAAAGTGAAATTGTAACTTAGTCGAATGCTTGTTGCTCCATTGATTATAAAGGGGATTTCATGGCTGAAGTTATCAGAGATCAAAATTTTTGAGTCCAGAATAGGTCAAGGAGAATGCTATGCTCTCAAAGCAAATAGAATGCAAATAGAAGCATTAGTAAATATATTTGAAGCCAATCTAGGGTGAAGGTTATATTGTATGAAGATCTTAAATATAGTTTTACAAAGTAATATCAATAATGAAGGAGAAGATTAGTTCTAAAATGTTGCTCTCCTGTGTATTTTTCTTCCAAATTATGAATGAAGTTGTTAAGTATAATTTCATTTGTCTTTTGTCATTTCAACCGAATGAATGAGTTCATTTTATGCTTCAGTTCAATGAGTTTATTAAATGCTAAAATGAGGCCATTAGTTTGTGGGAAAGGGATATAGGATATGGTAAGGAAGCAACATTTTAAAACATAGTGAGTTAGATGCTAAAAAGTGGCATGCTAATAGTCCTTTGATTTTTAATGTTCAATCACAATTGTATTACTGATTGATTGCAAGTAGTGACTTTGTTTTCTCCCTCAGATAGGACACTAGTTTTCTATTCATTTATCTTAATGTTGATTGAGCTAGTAATTAATATGGCCTAAGATTCAAGATGAAGATGAATTCGTAACATACTCTAAATTACACTGCCTCAACTTTCAGTATATAAACGCATTCCCTGAAATGAATAGCATTTTCACCTGAGGTCCACCAAGCCTTTGATGAGGTGGGTTTCTTGAGGAGTGCATCTATGTGAGTAAATTCTCTTGACCTAATTTGAGATATTATGAGCATGCATAGTATTATCCTCTTGGGTCTCACAAAACCTGAAGAGAAGTAAGGTACTAACTACTTTACTTAAGTGTTGGCCAATCCTCAGCCTTACTAATAATTGAGTTTTGGAAAACTCATAAGGACTGAGATTAAGTTTGGTTCTTAAAAAAATAACCAACATGACTCATTCGTCATCGTGGGTGAATGAGTCTCGTGTGGCCCAAACTTGAAATTAATTCAAATTCTTGGCAGGATTTTATTCTCCTAGTTTTGATGTTGGCTTGTAGTGTTGTAATTTTGGGGATTCTTGCATAATTTAGTATAAATACAAGGTTCTTTCACCCATTTTCACCAAGACTTTTGTGAGAACATTATTAATAGAAATTTTAGTTCATAAGAGCATTCAAGTGTCTTCAGGAGCATTCAAGAGCATTCAATAGCATTCAATAGCATTCAAGGGAAAAATTATTCATCTTTGCAACAATTCAAGATCCATCATCATGGAAAGGTTCTAATTGCATTATTTCATGTTCATGCTTCATCATATTATTTCATCATTTGGTTTAATTACCTAAAACAGGTTTGACCAAGGAAAACCCTTATTCCCTAACAATCAACAAGTTTTTCTTTCTCTTTGCATGATTATAGATCTAGGTGCCTTGAAGACTTGAAGATCATTGAAGATTAGGTTACAAGCTTGTTGGAGTTGTCTCCCTATTTTCAAGGCCAAAATCTTCACTAAAATGTCATTTATAGCCTCAAAATCAGAGTTTCAGATCTAGGAACCTAGAGGAATAGAAAGAGTGGACTGGAAGGTGCAAATCAGAACTTTGAATTTCCAAAAAAGCCAAACTGGACTCATTTGCCACAAGTGGCGAATGAGTCCCACTATAGGTTTTTTTCATAGTTTTTTGTAGATTTGGATACCCATTTTCTCAAAACTTGCTCTTGTGCAAAAATCCATAACTGGGACTAGTTTGCCCAAAATGGTGAATGAGTCCCACTAGGTTAGAAAGTCAACAATTTTAGTATTTTTAGAGTTGTTTCCAGTCTTCAACACATTTCCAGGTGCACACATTCTATTATGTAGCTTTTTGTTTTTTTCTTCTTACATTTTCAAGTCATTTAGTTCAAGTTTGCATCAAACTAGGGTTTTGCATTTCATCCTGCATTTCAATATCTTTTCCAAGTCTAAACTTGGTGGTGAACCCCTCTTGTAATCTGAAATCATACCTTAGGATACCATATTGTCAAATCTCTCTCTCCATCCTTTATTGGATTGAGATATCAAAGGTGTCCTTGAGTGTAGCAAGTTGAAATAGGAATCCTATCCCTATGTTTATGCCTCAAAGGTGGGGAGCATCCATTTCCATTAACTACACTTTCAATTCTAGGTCTGAGATAGTAACTTCTAGTTTCATATTTTCTAGAAATGCAATGTGAAAATGCAATGAAATAATGAATTCAAATACCTAACTTGAAATGCAATTTTTTTTTTTTTTCAAATGCAATATTATGAGATCTAAATGATTTGCACAATGACTAATTTGTTTTTGTATTTTTCAGATTTAGAGAATGCAAAACAATGCAATTCCAAACCCTAAATGAGATGCAGGTTTTAATTTCAAGCAAGAAACCCTAAATGAGATCTAATTCAATGCAAATCTAAATGTAAATGTGTGGAAGATCTAACCTAGGATGCAATGAAAGACTTCAAAATCAAAAAATTGCAATATTTAATGAGTCGAGTTCACCAAAATGTTGGATGGGAAAATAGGGTTTATTTAAGGTGAATTGATCAAACCACTATTTTTCACTATAAAACATTCACCTATGAGAGACAAAATGCCAAAATAACAATTAGAAACTAATCTTAACTATTATGGCAACTATGAGGGAAGTTTTTAGAGCTCAAAGTGATGTGTACCTTGCTACAAGATGCATGTTTTTTTATCACAAAGGACTCATTCGCTAACAGGGACTGATTCGCCACAAAAATTGAATTGATTCTATGTTCTTGCACTATGAATGACAACTTTGCAATATGACAACTTTGACAATTTTGCTTCCAATTTCTTCTTCACTTGATCTTCAACCTGCAAATCTGTAAACACACATTCAAGGGAAGAAAAAATTGTTGATTGTTAGTGAATAGGGGTATACCTAATTCAAATTGCTTGTAGGTTATTAAACCAAATGATGAAATAATGTAATTGAAGCCTGAAATGATGGAATGTTGATACCTTGAAATTTGTCTTGGATTGTAAATTTGCAAACTAACATGTGGTGGCCATGAAGAATGTAGATCTTGATCTTGAATAAGATGTGTACCAATGCTTGCAAGTATATCTTCAATGCAACATCCACAATCTTAGATCTACAACATGCTTGAATGTACTATGTCTTGGACATGACGGAAACATATAACACTAGAAACAATCCACAACCAAGACAAACATCTTCAACATCTCTCCCATTTCCTAACCCCATCTTGCCTGGCCCTCTCCTTGTTTGCCTTCACAAAGTGGAAAGGAGTATGATCTTGTTGAACAACTTAAGAACACTCTTGCTAAAATATCATTATGGGACCTTATTCAAGAATACCCTCATTATCATAACATGATTCAAAATTCCTTACAACAATTTCCTACCCCTCCTAATGTGTAATCAAATGATATGGCAGCCCAAATTCAAGTTGTAAATTCAGTCAACTTAGACATTACTTTCCGCCAAAATGAGCTCCATCATTTGGAAGTGTAAAAACAAAATGATGCTTTCATGATAATAGCTCAACATAATTGGATGGGGATAAAAAGAACCCTTATTGACAATGGATCATCCCTTAACGTCTGTAGCATAAACCTTTTAGACAAGATTGGAGTAGAAAAAATCCAAATACAACCTACCTATCTATTAGTGGGTTTGATAAGGGTGAAGCCACAATAGTGGTTTACAATTGAGGTGAGAAAGAAAAACTCACAAAAAATGAATGCATGGAAAAAAACTTGATTTTAGGGGTTCATATGAACCAATTGGTTTTACCGAACCCATTAGGGGTTCGCTAAAACCTAGGTTCGGGTGAACCCTTTCAATGCTTTCCCACCAAAAAATCCAACAAAACACCTTATAAAAGGGGGGTTCGAATGAACCCTGGTTTGAGCGAACCTCTAGGAGTTTGCTCGAACCCCCCTTATTCCTCATCCCCCCCTGAGACACAAAAAATACCCTAAATTTTGGCACTTCGGAGCTCGGGTTGAGGATGAAAATGGATGAATCTTCACAAACCCAACCAGAATCAGATAGCTCTTAGAATTATCTATCTAATGAATATATTTTTAATATGTTTTGGTTTTATTATGTATTTTTTTTTTAGTTTTATTAAACATAGGTTTTTCATCAAAAATGAAGGTCTTTGTTCTGCACATGTGGAAAAATAGCAGATGATCAAAAAAAAATTGAAAAATATGAGTGCACCAGATATTGAAGTCCTTGGTCCACAAAAAAAAAATGAATTTCGATATACAAAAAAAGTTATGCATTATACAGTGTTATATCTAAATTGTAATTGGTTTGACTTTGAAACTTGATTAAAGAAAAAATATTCAATAAAAACTAACCAAGTGGAAGCACTAGATATCATAGTTACAAATCTAAATTCAAAAGAATTAGAATTTTATCCTTCATGGAAAAAAATTTATGCATTATACGGTGTGCATCACTTTTTAAAAATGTTGTTTTTTGAAAAAAATCAATTTTCGTGGGAGATGGAAAAAGAAGTGCAATTTGATTCCAAAAATTAAAAAAAATATATTTTTAGAATCTACAGAGAAAATGTGATGAGACTCTAGTTTGCATCATCTTCAAATTCTTCATGGTTTAGCTGCTATAGGTGCCCAAATATGAATATTTAGTTAAAAATAATAATTTTAGTGTCCAGTTTGGCCAAAAATTGTAAACCACTATTGTGGGATCACCCATAACATGGGAAAATGATCGCTTGGTGTGATCACTTTTCCTATTACAATTGGAAAGGCCACATTACAAACTCACATGCACGTAATGCCTCATGATCTTTCATACAATATCCTTTTAGGAAGACCTTGGATTCATGAGATGCATGTGGTGCCTTCTGCTCATCATCATATCATGAAATATGTCTACAATATCAAAAGATATACAATCGAAGTTGATCCTGAACCAAACAGTTGTTGGAACATTGAGAAAGGAAAGGACAATCCTTTGAAAACATTAACACCAACTACACAAGTAGAACCTATGCAAGAAGAACAAAAAGATAGGTGAACTAAACCCTTCACAATGTTATCACTAGATGATTTGGGATCATTAGATTTTACACCTGTACATTCATGGGAGAATATAAGATCATAACAAAATATTTTGAAAAGGGAAAAGAAAAAGAGGTAATGTCAACACAAAATTCGAAAGACCCTTTGAAATCATCCACCTCAACCACTTTAAAAGAAGAAACAAATTATACATCAAACTTTGATGAAGTTGATTATGAGCAACCATTGAATCCAAATGAAACAAAAAATCTTTATGGCAAAGGTTATGAACTTGTGAAACAACTTGGATATAGTGGAAAAGAATGTGGTGCTAGAGAATAAGGTATAAATGTCCCTATAAAGCCTAACACGTAAGGAACGACTAAAGGTCTTGGTTATTGTCCCTCGAAAGAAACAAGAAATCCTTCACCTAATATCAACACTATTACAAAAAATTCTTCTAAGCCAACTTTAACATTAGTGCATCTTGAATTGATAGACACTAGTGCTAGCTATTGATTATTATCCTTTGAAAGAAATGAAAGAAACAAAGAAACCTTCGCTTAATATCAATTTCATCACGCAAAACACTAACAATTGGAGTTCATTAGATTTTACACCCTCCTTTCAAGGACAGAACAAAATATCACAATCTAAAGAGTCGTGTGTAGGTATGACACCCTGTACTGAGGAAGAGATATCTTTGTCACAAAATAAAGGAACATCTTTTACTATTGATCAAATGAGTATCTTGTCAAGAATCCTCCAAGATCATTTGATATCTCTCCCTCCAAGAACACGAAAGAAATTTTACTACAAGAGTTCATTTTGTGCATATCATAAAATTCATGGTCATTCTACTAATGAGTGTAAGGCTTTGAGTAATCAAATTCAACATCTTAAGGATTATGGTTCTCTTCCTTGTGTTGCAGCACCTAGTTCCTCTCATTGATACTTTTTTTCATGTTTCTCATCAATCACCTCGGCTCACCCCTGTCTTGCACTAAGTGGGGGCAAGGGGTTAGGTTAGCCTTGTCCTCATATGACACTTTTTGTTGTCTCTTTTGGCTAGTTGAGCACCTTCCATGTATATATAGAAGAGAAAGCTTGGTATGTGGATGACATGTCTTAAGGTGACTCATGTGTGACATACTGAGTCTTGGGGAGCAAACCCTTTTCATGACGTAGCTTCATTTAGGAACATATGACTTGCATAGGGATTTTCGAACAAGCTCTCAAGTATTCTTCTACTTTAAAGCAATTGCTTACAACAATGGTGTTAGAAACCGCTTTAAAGTGGGCAATACATCGACACTCATGTTTCACTGTGCAATTTTTTTATTCTTGCAATGTTTCCCTTTCTTGGTGGTGTCATTGGGTTGGATTTCCTCTAAGAGCATGATATTTCTTTGAATTTTCCTCTCTTGGAAACATTAAGAACAATGTTCCCTAAGAAGAGACCTTACATGAACTAAGAAAAATCCCTTTGAATGTACCTTACACTACTTCGCATTTACAACAATTATTATATGGCCACCTTGCATAGCACCCTTTGCTTTCCTGTGGAGCCATCCTACTTGTTCATGGGTGTCAAGTATACGAAGTTTTGCTTGCCACATCTAGATCCTATTGTTCATATTATGTGGCACCTTATCAAAGTTATCAGGAGGTATAGCTTTGGTATGGTTAGTGTATGATGAGAAACCTAAACGTGGGAATGATTTTCTCATTATACGGTGAGAAGTCGATACAAAGGCATGACTTTCTCACTAAGCCACCCCTTTTTGGATACTCACCCAATGGATAGCTTGAAGTTTTGTTGCCTCAAAGTGAGCATGTGTTTTGTACCCCTTTTGGATACTCACCTAATGAATAGCTTAAAGTTCCATTGCCTCAGAGTGAGCATGTGTTTTGAAAAACAACTTAGATCTAATGCACATCATGTTGGACAAACGATCAAGGCTTTATCCACCTTTTCTTTTTTTTTCTTTCGTCTTTATGTCTTTGACATTATATGTTTGTGTATCTTGATGCTACATATCATACACCTTGTACCTATCCCTTTATGATTATGTTGGTTGACGTAGGATCTTGGATCCTAGGGGTTTGGCCACCTCCTTTGATCTTTGTCATCCTATTTTGTTCACATTGGTACACTTGGAACCCTCTTGAATGTCTACTTTAGTGTGAATTTGAAGCAAGTTCCTCCTCTCACTAAAGTGGGGGCTAAATGTAGTGTAGAAAAAAGTATCCCTTTTTCACACTTAATTGGGAATGATTAACATTAAAATGAACCTAATGTTGCCTTGATTTAGTGTTGTAATGTGTTGTGCACATTCACATTCAGTTTAAGTCCCTTTTAAATTAAATAGACCTAATTATGCCTTAATTTAGTGTTGTAAAATGTATTTATCTACATCTTCACACTAAGTGTTGGGCTTTCTTACATTAATGACCTTCACATCATCATCAATAGCTCTTTATGACCCTTTATTATGCATCCTGAGGCTTATTTCAATTGAAATCCTGACATAGTCATCAAATATGCTTAATATATTAATCCCTCAACATTTCCTCAGCTCAAAAAACTAGGGTGGGACTCATATCCTACCTTGGGTGTATGAATCCCCCTAGGTGGGAACCATGCACCACCTTGGGCGTATAAGTCCCATTTAGGGCATTTTTAGGGTTTTGAGTAGGAAATCAAGGTTTTGAATTCAAATTTTATGAATGTTGGCATTTGGGATCTAATAAACAATAAATTAGATGATGTGCCTATACAAGCAAGGTTTCAAATCATTATTTCACTAAGCAATCAAGATTCAAGCATCCTAAGACTTCACAAGAGCATTATAGATCACTCAAGAGCATTTCAAGAGCATTCAAGGGAAAATTTGTAAAAGATTATTGCAGCAATTCAAGATCCATCATCATGTCAAAGGAATAATGCTTCAAGCATGTTGTTGAGCTAGTGTTGTGATGTAGTATTCAAGATCCAAGTTAAGTGTTGTTCCACATCTAATTCAAGATCACTTGATCTACATTTTTCATGGCCACTTCATGTTAGATTTCAAATTTACATTTCAAGACATCATTCAAGGTATCATTGTTCATGTTTCATTATTTCATCATAAGGTTTAATTTCCTAAATGGGGTTTGACCAAGACAAACCCATACTCCCTAACAATCAACAAGTTTTTCCCTCTCTCTACATGTGTGATTGCATATCTAGGTGGTTTAGAGCTTGAAGATCATTTAAAGACTAAGTTAAAAGATTGAAGAAAGTTGTCCAAGTTGTCCAAGTTGTCACAAGGTTGTCATCTTCACAAAAAGTCACCTACATGCCAGAATTCAGGGTTTCAGACTCAGAGATTTGACACGAGAGAAGCTATAGAAGATCACCAAAGAATACCATAGTTTTAGCCAAACCCTAATACTAGGAATAAATCACCACCTTGGGTGTATGAGTCTTGACGTGAGAGAAGCTATAGAAGATCACCAAAGAATACCATAGTTTTAGCCAAACCCTAATACTAGGAATAAATCGCCACCTTGGGTGTATGAGTCTTAGTACTGCCTTTTTCTAGATTTCAAGAGATCCAGATGAGTCACTGGGAGATTCGAGTTCCTGCCCAGAAACCCTAATCTAGGACTAAATTGCCCAATCTAGCGTATAAGTCCTAGTGAACTTCAAATAGCAAAATTTTAGGGTTTAAGAGCTTGTATTGACCACATCACTCTTCCAGGTACCCCTTTGTTCATTCTTAGTTTGTTTTCTTGATTTTTAGTTTCATTTCCTAGTTCATTTAGTTCTGGTTTTGCATAATACTTTCATTTCTTGTCTTTCCAAGCCCTTGTTTGGTGGTGAATGCCTTTTTTCTTTAATCACACCCTAGGATGCCCTTCTATTAGATCTCTTTCCCTCATTCCATCCTTGGATCGAGATCTCTAGGGTTTCCATGAATGAAACTTGAGGAAATAGGAAGAAGGTCCCTAAACCCTTGTGTGTGTTGCATCCCCTAAAAGGTGGAATACACCCTATTTTCAATGTTTCAACTCCTTATCCCTTTCGTACTACTAATTCAAGGGTATAAATACAACACAGAAATTACTTGGGGCTTAGTACTTCGATCTATGTTCACCCATTTTATTGCTAATAACTAGTTATTATTATCACTTATTATGTTGATGCTATGTTGTTGATTGGTGCTAAAAGAGATAGAGCTAACAAAAAGAAAATTATTGAGCTAGAAGAAGTATGGTAACTCTATTTTGCAATATCAAGGTATAAATACAACACATAGATATTACTTGGGGCTTAGCACTTCGATCTGTGTACACCCATTTTCTTGCTAATAGCTAGTTATTATTATCACTTATTATATGGACGATATGTTGTTGATTAGTACTGAAAGAGATAGAGCTAAAAAACAGAAAATGATTAAGCTAGAAGAAGTATGCTAACTCTATTTTGCAATGTTTGAGTATGGTAGATTATATAGAATAACAAATATTCTTATTCAAATGGGAGAAAATATTTTAGTTGAACAGTGATACTTGCTAGGGATAACTTTAAGAAACCCCCCCCTCGATGAAAGTGTAAAATCCTGGCGAATCTTTCCTTTTATTTGAAAAAAATTATTAATTTTTTTGACGAATCTATGCATATTAAAAAATTTGTAAAATTTTGACAAATCTTAATGAATAATTGGAAAAAATAATAATCAGAGTGGCAAATCCTAGCGAATAATCACTAAAAATATTAATTACAATGGTGAAACTCTCCTTTAAAATTTTGCATAGTTGGTTGGCACAGTTCCCCCAAAAAAAAAATTTATGTTTATTGTAATATTGAAGTAAGGGCCTGGGGGCGGCAACCACCGACGAGGTCAAGGGTCAGCGCCCCTTGCGGGGGTCAAGGGGGCAGAGCTAGGTTGATTTCGTGACCTATATGCATGTGCCTTTTAAAAGGCTTGTTGAGGCCCAGAATTTGTTTTGGGCCACACGATTAAATCTAATCCTATGGCCCAAAACAAATTCTGGGCCTCAACAAGCCTTTTAAAATGCACATGCATATAAGTCACAGAATCAACCTGCAGCCATCTAATTAAAAAGCTAATCAATGGCAATAAATAATAGCCCTATTCAAGAATAAAATATCCCTAAAATGAAATGGTAATTTATTATTAGTGGCGATACTTCCCCAAAATTAATGGTAGGAATATAATATTATTGGCGAATATAATTAATATTTGTAATTACAGTATAAACTAATGGCGAATTAGTTCCAATGACGCATCGTTTAAAAATAATGCATAGGCGAATTAATCGAGACGAATTTTTTTTTTGCAAAAACTTGGCGATTCAACATCCTTTTTAGCTTATACTATTCGCCATTTCTAGAGGTCTCGATTTCAATTATTCGCCAATTGGTGAAGATTCGCCACTAAAGTTTTCCTTGATACTTGCTAAGATAGAGGACATAGCTCATGTGCATTATGCTAGTCTAGTTTGGCAACCCATATATGTTAATATCTATATGAAACTAAGCATTACCCAAATAATGGGAGTATTGAACTAGTTTATTGCTAATCATGAAAGGAAACATTGGGTAGAAATCGAGTCTTAATGTGTGCAAGGAACTACAAAGTAATCTATTTTCTAAGGTGTAAGAAAGATGCATCATAGAGCATATTTTATTTTTATAGACATAGTAGAGCTAAAATAGAGTTCCCAAGTTGGTGAAGAGGTTATGACACCTTCATGATGAATAAATTCCCATTTTAAAATATCTTCAAGTCATACCTTAGAACAAGGCATTAGAATTTTAAATTGAGATTTTGAGTGCCATACCTCCTAGTTATTTTGCTAATGATTTGTTATTTACGATTTGATGATTTATTGGTTTGCTTTGTGTATATATTTTGGTTCCTAGATGGAATTGTAGTAGATTTGTGATTTTTATAGGGGCTATGCTATAAAAAAATATTTTTTAGAGTTGGTGAGACAACCCAAACTACAATGTAATCATTGTATTATTGATGATTAACATTGTAGCTCATTTTGTCACTAGATGTTTTTTGGAAGGATTTTTCATGGTTAAATCACTTAGTTATCTTTGTTCTATATGGTTGCTTGTTATTGTATCTTAGTTTCTATTAGATGTCTCTCCTTTGAAGATTAATGAAGTGTTGCATTCTATTTTAATTACTTGTATTTGTGAATTTATCCCTTTCTAATTTGAAATTTGAGCTAACAATGCACACTTTTAGCATTATTTTATTATGTGCTAGTATTTAAACACATTAATCACATTCATTCTAATAATCTCATAATCATTTGAGAAAGTAAAAAATCATTCATTCTAGAGATAAGAATCAATAGTGATAAATTTAAATTTGATGGCATAAGTAATGTAAAGAGTCTACATCATGGCTCTAATAGAAATTTAAATTTGATGTAATAGAAAGAGTAAAGAATCAACATCTTAGATGCTTACCTACAATTTTCAATATTGCAATTTCAAGGGGATAATCAATCTACAATACTCTCATAGCTCAATCATATGACAACCTAATAAGGTATTTATCAATACCACCAATTCTAAAATCTTCAAAAAAAGATAAACTAGAAGACTACATACCATGCAAAGTTGTGCATTAGAACTCTATATAATTCCATGAAATATTCAAAATATTAATATAGATTCACAATCATGAGTTAGTTCTAAAGTCATGAACTTATCCCCCAAAAAAAAAGATGCAATACAAAATCTCAAATAATTTCTCACTAATAAAAAAAACTTATATCTATATCTAACAACAAACAAATTACATAATCTTATTTATTTGATATCATTCTTCAATTAACAAACTAAATATAACCATTTATTTCATATAATTTTCAAAGTTTATTTTCAACTAACCCAATTTCTCTAACTTAATTATAACTATTCACCTATGTTAATTTAATTAGTACTAAATTCCACACTTTAAGAAATTACTTTCCATCTCAAATATATTATGTATCTATTGCAATAGATATAAAAAAGGCGCATTTTACATTGGATTTTATTTCTGTTCTTTTTATTAAACTTCGTCTTCTAGGTTCTCAATACTTGTTCAATTAGGGGAGAGGGCCCAGTAGTCGTGCACCCTAACTTCGCGCTTCTAATTATCCTACGTCAAAATTTCAAATCACTCCCAATTTTTTACAGCAGCTTACTTGACAAGTTCTCTGCTTATAACTAAGGTTTCAGGGCCACATCATCAAATATGATGCCACATCAACATGCGTTTTTGTCAAAGTGTCGAAAAAGGCCCCAAAAAATAGTGAGACCAATTCTCGTGCATTACATCATGAGTAGTTGAGCGCTGATGTGGTATCACATGATTGGTTGCTTTTTAGATCAAAAGCATACATTTTGTTTAATTATGGGTAGTCAAATCACAACTATTGAACATTATATAAACGACTATTAGGTATTGTATGTACGATTGGGTGCACAACTATTGGACCCTCTCCCCTAAAGACGAATTTTGAACTCCATACACACTTTTCCATGAATTCAACCTTTTAATCTACATCGAAATTTGCAGCGATCAATATTAGAAGGATTTGTTTACTAACATGGTAGCTAGAGTTCCATATCTCAAGAAAAATGCAAAACACATACCATTAAATAGAAAAAGGAAAAAACAGCAAACCTTTTTCATTTTAATATCTCAAAAAGCAATATCTACCATTTTCGCATATGCTTGTCAGATTTAATAACAAAAAATATGCCAACTTTACTGTCTAGATTAGAACAATTTCCTGAATAATCCAAAATTATAATTCCAATGTCACTGATGACCCATTTTCAACACAAACTCACATTTGATTAAAGTTTTAAGCGAGTACTCAGATTTTCAAAATTGAAACTAGATATATTCAGATATAGAGCATGGGCCTCCCTTAACATAGACAGTACCATAAATGTTCTGATAAAGTACTACTTCAATAGAACTGACTAATCTGCCTCTTCAAACTTCTCCTCCCCATCAAAAATTCAGGATACACCGTAATCTCTTATATCTGTTAATGTAACCGTTCTCGAGCATACTGGACACTGTAATGGTTTATTTAGTACTTCAATTTGATTGATAATGGTATGTAACCGATCAAACGAGATAATAAGAAGATAAATAAAATACGAATCAAGTTTCACTTACAGTAGCGACGGAACCAAGACTTTGTTGGCTTATCAGCGTTGTTATGCATGTTCTGCCAAAGAAATGACCGCAGGGAAGAGAACTGGAGTTCCACAATTAGGAATATTAGAATTATTTCTTATAGGCTGTTGAAAATGAAAGAACGTTTTCCCACATAGAATAAAACATGAGAGCTCTTGTTTTTCCTTTACAATCGTAATAATAGAATAATTATATATGTTATTTTGTAAAATATTATATGTCTAATATTTTTAAAATGGTCATGTTAATTAAATTAGATGCAGTTTAAAAAAAAACTTTTTTTAAAAATTACTATCTTAAAAAAATTTAAAAATTAAATAACAAATTCCATAATAAAACCACTTCTTAACTCTAATGGGACAACCCAATGCGTTAGTTAAAAATTTCTTGTACAACTTTTATATCCAACTGACACAATTATCATTAATTTAATATACTGATACATATACAAACTCTTTTTATCATAAGAATTGCAATGGAAACTTGATCTTAAAAAGGAAAGAAATTTGAAAATATGGAACATATCACTTTGGTGTTTAATAGAATTAGTTATCCATTTTTCAATATTGATTAATTTAGATATTTTTATTTGTCCATCACATGTCTACTTTTGATTCATATTCTTTTATGAATAATGTTTAGAAATCTCTTATATTTAGTGTTCCATCCCACCATCTATTGCAATATGAAGATCTATTGTCTCCCTAACACAATCTATCATGTTGAAATTCATTTTTCAAAATACCTCTAAACATTTACCCTAAATGTAGGATGAGCAAGACATGTTTTTTCTAACTATAATGGTGATTGTCTTTGTAATTCTCTTGTTTTGGCAATGCTCAAGCAAATCCATAATCAATGTCAAAATATCTAACTACACACATTCATTCGCGGTACTTTATCTCTACTATTTTAACATATAAAAACATTCATTAGATGTAGAACTAGTTATACAATAATCCCTCTATAGAGAGGGAAAAACATGACATAACTCTACCAAACTAGTATCCCTCATTAAAGTTCTGAAAGAAAAAAATTGAAAATAAAAACACCACTAAATATGGAAACTAAAACTACATATGTGCTAAAATAAAAAAATAGAAACCTATCAACTGGTTGCAGTTCAATTGGTAAGGGTGATGATGCATTCCTTGATTACACTATCCACCAAGATTCAAACCCCCAAAATAGAATATATAAGGAGTTGAGCTAGAATCATGTCCCAAGCAACTTTGACAAAACAAACACCCCCAGTCCTTAACTCGTAGTTGAAAATGTATCAACATAGACACATACTACTGTATCAAGTAGCAAAAATTCTCCATAACCAAAACAATAGAAACCCATATACTCCAATCAAAAATGGTCTACCTAAGGCTGCTGGGTGAGAACGGTTAGCCGTTTGACATATGGGGTGTCTGTTCAAAACATAAAAATTCATCTAGACAATGGAATTTGTATCAACGCTTAAATAAACCAAAATGGTTTCGTCGTATATTTAAAGCCTTATAGTTTTTTTTTGTTTTTTTAAATTGAAAAAGGCCTTTTAGTTAATCTCTAGAAAAGAAGGAAGCTTTCAACTAAATACGGGAGCAGAGCAGGGTAAGACACCCAAGAAGCATAAAACCCTAGCAAATCTATCATATTAGAGGAGCTCTGTTCAGAATGTGCATCAAAAGATATTTATATTGATCAATAGGACAACCCAAAAAAAAGGCCCTGTCTACAATAAAAATAAAAGATCTGAGAGTATTATTGGATTATTCCATTAGTAATGGACAATTGTATGCGTTGACATGGTAAACGCGAAAAATAAAAAGAAGTTACTGAAATTTTACATCTATTTGCATCTATAACATACCAGATTAGATGCAATCCGGATTGAGTACATGGTTTGAAGCAAATTGGGCAATTCAGGAAGTCATTAACCTCGTAAACCTTAAGAACATATTTCCTTTTTTTAGAAAGTTGCAGATCCCTTCTCGGATAGTCTTGTTGATTACAAACTTGATCATATTCTTCTTTGACTGCAGCTAATGTTGTACACATCTCCTGCAGCTTATTTCTTGCTTGCTCAAGATTTCGTTTGCTGGATTCTTCTCGTTCTTCAACCTTCTTGATCTCCTCCTCTAGTATGTTTATTGTCTGTTCAAGATTTCTTTTGCTGGATTCTTGTTCTTGAGCTCTCTTGAACTCCTCCTCTAGTTTGTTGTTTCGTTCCGTCAACTCCTTAGTTTCTGATTTAGCTCTGATTAATTCGGCTTCCATGTCATGAAACTGCATACAGTATTCATCGAAGGCAGATTTCAAAGAGGATTGTAAAGATTGAATACGTTCTATGCGACTTCTTCCAGATGAATTCCTCCTAGAAGTAAAATGCATGTTGTCATCATGTTCCGGAGAACTAGAAATTTCTTCCGCACCACAGGTGAGTCGTCTTCGCTCATTTCTAGTTCCCTCGGCCTTTACCTCTATAACCTGCTATTTCAGAGATATATAAATTTATATTTACCATACACTGCGAATGCCTGAATGCATGAAATAACAATTCATTGTTTTTTTCTGCAGAAAAGAGCAAAATCTTTTAGATGACTGCTGTACGCGAAGCGTGTATAAAGTTCTATCCTTTTTTTCTTCGATATCGAGTCTTGTCACTGCAGATTTGCGATCAAATGTCCGGGGATATTTTCAAATGTCATATCACCCAAGAATTTTAAAATATAATACTGATACGGGGACGGTTACAAAGATTTAAAAACGCGTTGAGAATCTTTGTATTGGAAAAGTAGTTATCCTCAATCTTCACGTTATTCAAAAACAATATATAATAATAGGTTTTTACAGTAAAAGGCATTTCATATAATAAATTGCAGTTTTTGTACATCCCCATCTAACACTGCGAGGCTGTTGCCGCTTGCAGGACGCGAAATGATCTGGTACGGGGTCTCTTGTGACGAAAAGGGTTCTGTTCATGCAAAAACTCTATCAAGTGACGTGAAAGATAAGCGAAAGTTTGAACTTGAATTGAAGTTAAAATTAAGTGCCTTGGAATGGCTGCTGTATGGACTTCAGCGTGGTGTCCAGCCATTACGATGCACCATAGGCATCGATGGCTTTTATGCATGTCATAATGAAGGACGAGAGGATTATAACAGTATTTGTTAGCACTGTCCTATCAAAACGTCAAAATTCTTAGAACTAGCAATCCCTTAGTTGTATACGCCCAAGAGGAGTAGTGAGTGTGCAATGGGAAGGCACAAGATTTGTGGAAGGTATAAGATGGATAAATGTGGTATATTATTTAGTTGTATAAATTTATCTGAAGATTTTTTAAATATATAAGTGAATTTTTTTTAAATTTATATAAAAGAAATACAAATTGTTGTACTATTGCATAAATGCTTTGGAAATAACAAAATGAGAATGTCTTTATCAAATATTTCACTATGCTAAGTTGCAAAATATGTAGATTTGATTTTTTAGTAAGGAGTCTTCTCTCGGGAAAAATAAATAAATGAAGTGAGGAAGAGATGGAAAATCGATATAGTTTGTTTTTAATGCATTTATGATTGTAGAAGTTGTAAGAAGAAGGAATAAGGATTTAATGAACAAGCATGGATTTCTTGGAATTTTATTTGAGCATTTTAAGTGACTGCATTTGATAGTGACTTCAATCGCTCTTCTTCATTGATTCAACGAGAAACATATGGGCTTTGTTACATGTGCGTGTATCTTTGGAATGTGAATACAAGGTCAATGCAAAGACCTGCAAGTTCACAGACTTGAAATAGCTATGAATGTCAACCCTTGATGGTCGATGTTGTCGATGTCAATTGTGGCCCTTTCAAGTGTAAGGCCTTGTGATCTATGTATGGTTAAGGTCCATACCATTTTAAGTGGGATTTGACACCAACCGCCACAGTTCAATGAGATTGTAGGAACATTTTTTTTATTGTTTTGATTCCAGACTAAGCCTGTGTAATGATTGAATTGAACAACAACAAACAAGGGAAGTTGAAGTGGCTTTTCACTCCCCTTGTATACAATTGTGTTGACATGTCCAAGAGCGCCATTGACAAACCCTGTTTCAACCCAAAGATTTGAACATAACATAATGTTTTGGTCAATACATAGGAGGATCTTAGACTGGAGTTGTTCTTCGTCTGAATTTAAACTTGTTGAGCTCTTTAGTTGCTCTGCAATGGACAATCCAACAAGCTTTGCTAAAGATAACAACATATGTTTATTATGTAGTGAGACCCTTTCATTAGTTGCAAATAGATGTATGGAAGATAAGAAAGTAGATTGTTCTATAGAGGAGAGTAGATTCAGAATAGAGGTAGTAACATTTATATTGACTTTTTTCAGAGAGAATAGATGGTAATTTCAATTTGGAATAGAGGTAGCAACATCCTATTGTTTTCATTTCAAGGACCTTAGCAGGTGCCCCTTGCGGGAAGGATTGAACAATCTACTTTCTTATCTTCCTGCAAGGGGCACTTGCTAAGGTCCTTGAAATGAAAACAATAGGTTGTTGCTACCTCTATTCCAAATCTAAATTACCATCTATTCTCTCTAAAAAATAGTCAATATAAATGTTGCTGAGAGAGGAACCGAAATTGGAACCAGAGCTAAACGAAGAGAACCAATGGGACCCCTGACAATGATAACATCTCAAAATAAATGTCACTACTCTACATGGCTGGGACTCTCGATGCCAAGAAAAATTGACACCTAGAGCCTCAAAGACACCTAGAGTAGCACACATGTTTCCATCATGAAAACCTAGCAACAGAATCAAATATTTGAAATGTTTTCGCATGCACACATATGTGATCAACAGTACCCAAGCATGGTGTTACCTTAATTCTCAATGGACTCCAAATGCCAATGTGTGCTTCGTTTGGACCATCTTGGCAACTCGACCAATGGTGCATCCTTTTCTCATGAACGAAACTCTTTCACACTTCAAAGTGTGTGGTGATTCCATGCGGAAGCTAGTGTCTTTGTTTTGAATCTACCTACCTTTCATACATCGAAAATACCAGTGAGACCACATGGTGCCATGGCATTGTCCCAAAGTATAGTCGAGCACCATTTGCAATGGGTGAGCACAGGAGCGCTATGTGTCTACAACAAGGAAGCCTTTACATAAAGAAAATTCTACCAAGGTCGTGCAAAGTAAAGAGGGGGTTAGAGTTGGACACTCGACTTATAGCCATGTCCAATCAAGTGCTAAGGTACATACACCTCAAAAGCTTGGATTTAATCCATAGTTATGTTATAACGACTTATAGGGGGAATCTACATGCAGATGGAGAACCCAAAATTGTTGGTACACATAAAAATAAATGAAACTACATAAAGGGGAGGCTTGCAACTCTTATAGCTTTTCAAGGGTGACTTTCAAAGGCATCCATTCCTCTCATAGGGTTGAGATTTCTTCTCTAGAGCATCGAAAACTTTATATAAATCTATTATCTCCTTCAAAGAGATGTTGCTTATGATTTGTATAGCTGCCCTTAATTGGAACTCGAGTTGTGTGAGGCACAGTAAAATAGTCTCCACTTTGGAGATGCTTAGTGCCTAGCTCAATTTTGTAAATGATGACTGGTCATTTTTCTTCGCAATCAACAACCCCTTAATTTCATCCCTTGAGAGGATTGTGTTATTAGGGAGGAATGGGGAGCGGAGTCCTAATTGGACCAAATTTTCAATGTGTCCCTTCCTTTTTTGGAGCACTTGTTCCAAGACCTCCAGATATGCCTTACATTTGTTGGCTTCCTTATTACAACTCAGGAATTCATTAAGCTTACTGGTTGCCTTCCTTAGATTGGTCACTCTTGCTACCTAGAATGTTTCATGAGTCATGCTACATACCTTTTGTACTAGAAGCAATGAATCTTTGACCTTTGGGGAGACGAAAGCAAGGGTCTGCTCTACAAATGCATTTACTTGTGCACTCAATCGTTGTGAGTCAACGATGAATTTGAGTGTTGGCATCAAGTGAAAAACCACACATTATCTGCTCCCAATAAGATACATGCAATTTTTGGACCATTGGGAGGATGCTTACGGTCTGAGGGTGGTTAGAAATTTCTTTCTTTAGTCATTCGATCTCTTGGTCCATGACATGGGATTCTTGCTACATTTTTTGTTGCATCTATTGTTGCATGCTCAATGAGTCCAAAAGGTTCTTACGGGCTTGTGCCAGCTATATTTCTTTCTGTTGCAGCTGACTCTTTGTTGCTTCCTTTTCCCTCTTCAAGCCCTTTGACTCGGCCTTTAATTTAGCCACTTGTATTTGTAGATGGGTTCTTTGATTAATCTCTACTTGGAGGCTTTTGGGAGTGATGCATTTTTGTTGTAGACATAGAAAATATACTAACACACTTAATCTTGATTACTAACATCATTTCATCCTAAATCATCTTAGCTAATCATCACCCTTCGTCCCTTAATTGAATAAATCATTATTTATTTGATTAAGTCATTCTATCTCATTAATTAAATAAATCAATGTTATTTAATTAATCCTCTGGTCTCTATATTATTAAATAATTTATTTTATTTTATTAAATTTCTAAAGTCATCTTATTAAATTAAATAAATTAAACCTTGTTTAATTTAATCTAACAATCACCCATCTTTAATTAAATAAATCAAAATCCTTTATTTAATTAAATCTAAATCACATTCTTCTCAACTTTGATTTATTTAGACCCTAAAATCTAAATCAAATAGTCACATCATCTAATCCCTCATTAAATTAATTAAATCCTGATTAATTTAATCCTAATCATCCAATTCCTCTAGATTTTTCCACTTGCACATGAAAATACATTTAATTGATTTATTAAATCCCTATTTTCTTTCAACTTGGCATCTTTAGGGGAATATTCCTCCAAATTTGAAAATCACTCCAAGAGGGTTTTTCCTTCCAACAAGAGAGTCATTCCTTCTTACATGTCCTTGTGCATTGAGCCAAGTGGTATTTAATTCATTCTTTTTCCCTCTAACATGTCATTTCATGATTTTCAAATTCCACCTAATTTCATTTATTGTGCACATTCATCAAAATGTGCTCAAGCTTCCTCCATTCACATCTTGACAAGTGGCACTTGCCTATTGGATGTTGAATGATCCCACATTGCTTCATTTTGCTCATTTCTCCATCTTGTCTTTCTTTAAATAGAAGGTTTTCCTTTGCATTTTGATCATCCACAATTTGAGCAAGTCTACTATACTCAATTTCATCCTCCAGCATATCCATTTTCATCCATTTTATCAAGTTTATAGCTAGGTTATTGTAGGTTTCTTCATGGAGCTCAATTGAATCAACCATCAAGTGGATCAATCTTTATCAAATCATCACAAGCTTACATAGGAGTTGGGAAAGGGTCAATTTACACATCAAATTGGCACCAACTCCCCCATGGGATTGAGAGTTTGCATCTTAAAATAGGATTTCATTGCTTTCTTGGTTCATTTTCTTCATTCTTTCCTATTTGAGCTTTGCAAATGAATTTCATGGGAAATATTGATTCTCACTTGCATTTGATCTAATAATGTGTTTGTTTGCTATGTTTGTGTAGGTCTAGGGTTGAGGTTCTACATTTGGCACTAGGAGGGAAAATCTCAAGTTCTAATCACATTTTTTAACAAAATTTTGTGCTTTTCTCTATTTTTTTGGTGTCTACAGGGAACTGTGCCACTATTAGTCCAACAACGCCATACAACACCGCTATCAGTCCAACAGCGCCATACAACGATGCTACAAACTCCAAACTCTGTCGCTTCAACCTTCCCACCCAAAAATTTAAATCTTCCAACTGTGACGCTGGTTCAATTCTCAGGCACTAGAATTTTCAAACTTCAAACTGCATCGCTGAGCAAAACTGTGCCGCCATCACACTCTCTGTTACATTGCAGAGCGTCGTGTGTAGACCTAGCGGCGCTATATAGGGTCGTTGATTTCTTCAAACAGTGTCACATATGTAGGTTGTGCCACTAGGATGGAGTAAAAGGTCAAATTTCAATTTTTTTAAACATGTTCTTTTTCAATTTTGATCATTTGGGCTATTAACTACTTTTCTAACCTCTGTTTTACAGTTCTAACTGGTTTTTTGCAGGTTGGCTTAATCAAAGGTGAAGGAGGGAAACATAGTTGAAGGTTCATAATGACATCATCATCTCATTACATCAAGTGTTTTTGAACACTTTTGTTTTTTTAGCACTTTGGGAGAACTTATAATATTTCTTCTATGGATTTGTTACCTTTCATGTGCTTAGGACATACTAAATTTCTTTTGGGCACTAAAAAGAACACTAAAAAAAGATTTCATTTTTTGCTATGTAAAAGGTTTAAAAAGAACTTTAGGCAAATCTACTAGATTTTGTTTAAGCTTAACAATTGAACAATCAAAATCTCACACTTCCTTTGGTGCTTAAAAAGAAATCACTCTTGTTGTGAAAGGATAAAATGAACATGTGCTTCTTTGTATTGTAATCACTTACCCAAAACAATACCATCAAAAAGGCGTATGCACTTCTCTCACACCTCACGACGATCTTGAGAATCAAAAGTTTTTTTGGTGATCTTAAGTTGTGTAAGTGATTGCCTCCACATTTCATTTGGGATTAAAAATTGAACAAATCTTGCGAGTGTGAGTGGAACATATTGTGTGTGTTCTCTCTTTGTTTCTCAACAAAGATCGATTGAACTATGAATATTTTTGCTTTCTTTTGTTTATCTTAGAGGGTCTGCCTTGTGGGAAAAAGCAATCACCCAAGGGAACGACCCAACCAGGAACATGCTAAAGCCAAGCGACTTCCACTCGGGATATAAGTGTGGGTACTTGAACAAAAGAAAGTATCACGAGGATTATTCTGACGAGAAGGGCATCAATGGTCTCTTGCCGCATGGATGGTCCCCCATGAACGGAATGCCCGCATTAAAACCCTTGTTTAGAAAAGGCCAAAATCCTTGATCTATTTATTGGTGCAAGAATGGTCATTTTGAAGCCGCCTCACACTTTTACGACTTTTAGTAGAGATGGAAAGTATGCCATGAGAGTTTCATGGGTACTGATGCTTGGCTGCCCCGTATAAGTGAGTGTCGTGGAGGAGAGCCAGTGGGGTCAATTATCTAACCATTCGCTAAAAGTAGGCATAGTTGGAATTTTCCAAGTGGGTATTCAACAAATACAATCTTTTATATCCATAAGGTTGTGCTTGTTTTTGGAAACAAAACACTTTGCATGATTGTAAACATTGGGAAAAAAAACATTCAACATTATCATCAAACTTCAAACCCTTTAGGAAGCAAATATCTTTGACAAAATTCAGGTGTTATTGCTTGCCCTAGGGATTCTATCCTTAGAGGTTTCTAAACATTTGAATTTATATCTCAATTTTCTTACTAAAGTCAACAATAGGAAACTTTTGCCTTAATTTCCTTGATTTCCACACAATACACTTTGTGGGATGATAAGAAATTAGGACATTAGACATTTAGTTTGAAAAAACCTAATCAAGAATTGTTTGTGGTAAAAAGAAGTCACTAAGCAAAGCTAAGAACAATTGAACCCCACACATGTGTCTCAAATTATTTCACGCAAGATCAAAATATGAAAACCAAAGTTAAAAGCTCTTAGTCCAAAATATCATCAAAAGCATCTCTCAATGCTCTATGAATTCAAACAAAGATTGCTTTTAAACTTTTACAAAAGATCTTCAAGAAACAATCCCAATTTGTACTCGTTTTATTATTGTCAAAATCCAAATCTTTTTCGGCAATTTGAGCATCTTGGTTAGAGTAAAGCGTGTTCTTCAAAATTGAGGTCTTGTAAACAAGAGTCTTTTTAGGTACACATAGGATCAAATCAAAACCTCCATCCATCTTTCAAACATCAAACCAAAATCACCTCACCAACAACTCCTGAAAATATTGAAATCATCCTTCATGCTAGACTTTTTGGCAAAACCATGAATCAAATCCTTGAAACAAATCAAAATCCTTGAATCAAACATCAAATCATCTCATTTACCTAGGTATATGTAGATGCATCCTTCTCCATATGCTTAGTTGAATTATCATCTTGTTTGGTTAGGTGTGGGTAAATGCATCCTTCTCCCTACACTTTGTCAAATTATCATCTTGTGAGCAAGTCTATCCCATAGATAACATCCAACATCTTGGGATCCATTTGTTCATTATCCAAAATCAAAACAGTCCAAAACCAAATCAAGGTCAAAACCAAAATTCAAGAATCCAAGAATCCAAAAAAGTCCCAAAAGTCTAGCATCCCCTCAAGATCTTCTAAGATTTCAATCATCCATATCATTCATCTTTCACACATTTCATCATCACACCTTTGATTCTTAAATCATCCTAAGTTTTCTCTTTTGTACCTAAAGTTAGATCAATCCAAATAATTAGAGATTTATCTCCCACATTCTTGAAAATTGATCTCTATTTTATAGTGCAAACTAGATCACAACACAAGAGGAACATGGAGGCCAACAAAGAAACATCTACTCCAAATGACCTAAGTCAAACCATTTCTAAAATCAATCTCGTTGGATCAAGCAATCCCCTAACTAATCTTCCTTCATCGTCACAAAATCCTTAAGAGGAAGGTCAAGTAGAGGATATCATCAATAATGCCTTTGGAATGACGCAAGATGAGATCATCGAAATGGTCCAAAATCCTGAGAATCATAGAATTGTCAATATCATGATGAAGCTCCATCCCTCACAATATATGCTTGAATTAGCAAAACAAGGGGCTAAACTCCCTTCCAATTTTGATGTGAGCACCATTGTGGAGCCACCTCATGGGATCATACCCCCAATATCAACCACACTCCCAATTTCATCCACACCCCCAATTCAAAACATCACTCAAATTATCCTGTAGATTACATCATCCATTGCTCCAACTCAGCCCATTATTAACAAGGGGAGCACATTTCTCAATGCACTACAAACACACCCCCTTGTGAATAATCAATATTTGGACGCAAACACTATCTTGGGACAGCTCATCCCCCAAAATCCATTACACCCATATGTCACCCTCACCTTTCATGATCCCAATGACCCATCATCATCATTTCATGCAACACCTCAAACCTCTCTCCCTATAACCTCGCAAGGAGAAGGTGACTTATTTGGACCAGGGGGCATATTTGACCCTTCATCTTCATCATTTCCTCATGGGAGTATGCCACTCACTTTTCCACCACTTCCACCTTTACTGCCAACATCAACATCACATCTAAATTTGGGGTTACCTCCATTGCTAACACTCAGTCAAGGAAACCCCCTGATCATCAACCAAAACATCATACCAAATACTCCCATCTTACCATTGATATTGCAACAACAGATGGAAACCATCCCAATAACTCAAGAAACCATCACATCATTAACCATCCCCCAAATATCTCAAAACATGGTCTCTCAAGGACCAAGAATATCGATCGCACCATCCACCACTCAAATCCCAATCATCAATGCAACAGTGCCTCTCATCACAACAAGAAGTACCATTTTGAATCCACCGCCACCTCCACCACCCAACTCAAACACGTCAAACCAATACAAAATTGTGTTGCAAGTTGCTCAATAAGCTTCCTATCAAAAGGAATTCCAACAAATCCAAAACTGACAAGTTGCACAACTAGCCGCACAATAGGAACAACAGGCTGCTCAAGCCCAGACCTTATTACAACAACAACAATTTATGCAAGCAACTCAAGCCGCACAAGCAGCCCAACAAGCACAAGCACAAGCACAAACACAAGCGCAAGTGCAAGCACAAGCACAAGCACAATCACAATACATCACACAATAACAAGTAGCCCAACAACAAGCGTATCAGCAAGCACTAAAACAATACCAAGAGAAATAAGAAGAAACCTGACTGGCAGCCCAACAACAAGCGTTGTTGGCACAACAACAATAGTAAGCCCAACAACAGACACTATTAGCACAGCAGAAACAAGACCAACATCAAACGTTGTTGGTACAACAACAATTACAAGCATACTTGGCACAATAAAATGTGCAAGCACCGTCCACCAACACACCAACCAATCCACCCATCCCTCCAACAATTGAACCACCACGAAACACCTTCACTCCACCCCTTGATCAGCAAAATGATGTGACAACACAAATCAAGTTGCTCTCACAATGATTGCTTGATCTTCAGTCAGGGAAAACCACGAAAACACCCAACAACTTGTGTCCCTATCCATTTGATAGGATTCTTGCAATGGAACCATTCCCAAAGGGATTTGAAATCCCCAAATTTGATAAATACCGTGGGATGGGAAACCCTGAAGATCACATCAGGGAATTCCAAGTACATTGCATGGAAGTCGCATAAGACGATACATATCTGATGCAACTATTTCCTAGAAGTTTGATTGGCCAAGCCATGAAGTGGTTCTCTCACTTTCCTCTTGGCATCAAAAAGTTCCAAGAGATATTAGACACATTCATAAAAAATTACGCTCTCAATATCAATATGGATGTCAGTCTAGAGGAACTATCGACTCTTAAACAAGGTAAAAATGAATCATTTGATTCCTTCCTATAATGATGGTGATCCGAGGCCAATAGGAGCAAATGGGCCATGCCTGAAGAACAAGAAGTTTGCACCATCATCTCCAATTTTGAAGGAGCCTTGGCATTCCATCTCAAGGTGCAAGGTATCACCATGTATGACCAATTGATTTCCATGGCACTTAACATTGAATGGTCCCTTATTTCACAAGGAGGGACACCCGCGTATCCTGAACAGCAAAAAAATTGCCCATCCACCAGTTATAATGACAAACCTTGCGTATGGGAAAAAAATAGAAACATTACCAATGATGGTGTTGTCGAAGCCAAAGTTGTTGTCAGCGCTCCTCGACAAAACACACCAGCACCCCAACAACAACCCCAAAACAACAATCAAAACCATCGACAAGCTAACATTGTGACTCAAAATCCAAGCAATCAAATAGTCAACAATGTGAACGAGCAAAGGGGGCCTCCCCAATGAAATAAAAACTCTCCCAAGCAGAAGTACACTACCCTTGGGGAATCAGCTGAATCCATCATGAAGAGACTAGTGGAGGAAAAACTCATCACAATCCCCACCTATGATAACTATCAAGATCCCTTGGTAAAACCACTGTGGTACAATGAAAATCACCTTTGTGATTTCCACAAAATCAAGGTACACACAACTGCCAGTTGCATGAGGTTGAAAAACTTGATCCGAGACCTCATTGATGACAAAATCATAAATGTAGAACAACTAATGGGAAATTAAAATCTCAAGATCTACATGAATTCAATGCCCAATCATAACAATAAATGGAACAATAACAATGATAAAGGAAAGGGTACCTTCAAAAGTGTGAATCATGTATACAACCATATCGTCGCATCCCTAGATGAGTATTGCACTGTCATCACCATCAAAGGAGCCCAAGTTGATTATGGAGCCACCACAAGAGGCAGAAAATTCACCATTGCAGGATCATCTCAGCCTCCTAGAGCACCCACTTCCAACCCTAGATCCATTCCTAGTGGCTATAATGTCCTTGATCAGTTGAAAATAACCCCAACTGAGATCTCCATCATGGAGTTGCTGAAGATTTCATCAGCCCACCGAAAGATCCTTGAGGAAACATTGGCTTCATCCACTGTCTCCATGGATCTTGATGTTGAACAATTCCAAGCTATGGTCAGAAACATCATTACATCAAATCTTCTTAAATTCTTTGATCAAGAATTTCCCAATCAACCATCACATAATCATGCACTCCATCTAGAGGTCCTAGTGCATCAAAACAAATTCAAGAGAGACTTGGTGGATGGAGGTGCATGTTTGAACATATGTTCCCTCAAGCTCATACAAAATTGGAAATCTCAGAAGATTCAGTTGAAAAAGACAAAGGAATCACAATCATGGCTTACAATGATCAAGAAAGAGTGTCTCAGTGCACAATCCAACTCCCTACTCAAGTAGGGCCAACAATTATGGAAACCACCTATCAAGTCCTTGACCTCAATTTTCCTTACAACATTCTCCTGGGGTGTCTATGGATCCATGGGATGCAAGCAGTGGCATCAACCTTCCACCAATGTGTCAAGTTCACATACCAAGGCCAAGAGGTCGCTATACATGGGGATCTTGAACCCTTTTCTTACTACAAGAGCCTAGAAGCAAAATATTAAAAAATCCCCCAAGTACCTAAGAATTATGAGGGCCCCTCAACTCCATACATAGACCCAACTACTCTTGCCTCCACTTCTGCAACAAAGACACCCGTCATCCCCGCCATCTTTGATATCAAGGTCACTGTCTAGGACAATGGGTGTGGGGATTATAAAATGAAGAAAGGTGATTTTGTGGTAGGAGAGTTACCACAATCTCCTAGGTCACAAGGGCATCCACAGTCCAATAATACTTCCTCATCCCAAACCTTCATAGCTGGCTCCTCCAGCTTCTAGAGTTGGGGAGACCTAGGTTAGGAAGTAATAGAAGAGGACCCATCAAACCTTTTGTACCAAGACAACATACCAGCACTTGACCTACCTATGGATGATAGCAGTAAAGGCTTACAAATGATGCTCGCCATGGGCTATAACAGAAGCCAGAGGCTTAGACAAAATGAAAATGGACTTCAAGTACCTATCATTCATGAGATGCGAATGAGAAATCTTGGCCTCAGATGTACCCCTCTGAGTATAACCATACATGGCCGAAGTCCCCCAGTTAAAGTAGTCAAGACTCCCTGTTAGCTAACAATAGTCGAACTTCACTTACCCATATCTACAAGCTGAGTCATAGAAAACTTCACATTTGACATAACTGACGTCTATAGTAGTAGTAATGATGAGGAAAATGCCATAACCGACTTATCAATGCTATATGAGAATTCCTCTCTCCTCATGATTAGTACCGTGTCATTTGATTCAACCAGTCAAACCCGTGAAATAAACCTAGTCTACCCCTAGCTCATCGATTACAACCAACAAGGACCATCGATTCTAGACACTTTCAAAAATGATGAAGCACTCTCATAATTCATGGGACTACGGAACAAGGTGACATATGGGGATCACAAGGTTGGGTTTGATATCATTCTAGACACACAAGCTTACAATAGGGAGACGATTGAATCCTTTAGTCGCAAAAGCAAAAATTTGAGAATAATCTAAAGGTCTTTGAGTGAAAACCATACTGTGGCACTCTTTGACCCAAAAATAGTAAAAAGAAAGGGCGTATTCAACAGTGAAAACCTCTTTGAGGTGCCCGAGGATGAAGGATTCAATCTTCCCCTCAGTGCTCTACATCAGGAAAAGTCAGTGGTTCTAGCCGAGAAGTGCAACCCAATCAATTTGGGAACAGAGGAAACTTTTCATATCACATTTTATGTTGAATCATTGATGTCATAAGAACAGGAGCTCCTAGCTGCTTTATTAAGGGAGAGAAAGGTCAACTTTGCATGGACCTATGCCGACATTCTTGGGATTGATCCAGAGATTGTGGTCCACCATCTAACAATTTACCTCGAAGCAAAGCCTGTCAGGCAAAAGCTCAGAAAAATGCATCCCCAAATAGCTTTGTTGGTTAAAATTGAATTGAAGAAGCTACTTGATGCAAGATTCATACGACTGATCGACTATCCAGAGTGGGTATCAAACTTGGTACTTGTTTCAAAGCCCCACTAGGGGCATCCATATCTACACATATTTCAAAGACCTAAACAAGGAATGTCCCAAAGAGAACTTCCCACTTCCCAACATTAATATGATTGTAGATATGACCGCGGGACATGAGATGATTTCATTGATGGATGAATTTTCTAGGTATAACCAAATCATGATAGCCAAAGAAGATCAACACAAAACGGATTTTACATGTCCATGGGGGACATATTGCTAGAACATGATGATGTTTGGCCTAAAGAACATTGGAGCAATATATCAGAGAGCCATGACCTTAACCTTTCATGACATGATCCATAAGACTGTGGAATATTATGTCGATGACATATTGGAAAAATCCAGAAAGAGACAGGACCACATAGTAGCATTGAGTGCCATCTTTGATAGACTTGAGGAATACAAGGTACGCCTTAATCAAAAGAAGTGTGTCTTTGACGTACAATCAGGGAAGTTGTTGGAATACATAGTGTCCATGAGAGGAATTGAAATAGATCCAGCTAAAGTAAAAGCAACCCTCGAGATGGAGGCACCCAAGACTTTGAAGCAACTAAGAGGCCTACAAGGTAGGCTCCAGTCCATCTGTCGGTTCATAGCCCAATTAGCGGACAAATCAATCCCATATTCTCACCTACTCCACAAGGGGGTAGCATACAAATGGGATGAGAAGTGTGATCAGGCCTTTAACAAGATCAAAGAGTATTTTCTCACACCTCCAGTGCTTATGCCACCAATCCTAGGAAAACCTCTAATCCTCTACATATCAGCAACAACATCTCTTGGCACTCTCCTAGCCTAGCACAATGAAAATGAAATAGAAAGGGCCATCTACTACATCAGTCAAACCATGGTAGAGAATGAGTTAAACTATTCCTTCATTGAAAACGCTTGTATTGTAGTGGTGTTTGCCTCACAGAAGTTCAGGCACTACATGTTAGCACATAAAGTCAAACTCATTGCTAAGATTAACCCACTCAAGTACCTACTCTCCAAAACAATGCTCATAGGAAGGATGGCCAAGTGGGTCATGATCCTATCAGAATATGACATCGAGTATGTAGAGGGAAGGCCATCAAAGGACAAGCTATTGTAGACCAACTGGTAGAAGCACAAATGTATTAATTTTTTTTGCTAATTTTAGAGTTCCCAGATGAATCCATCTTCAACTTGAACATAGTAGACCACTGGAAGTTGTACTTTGATGGTTCCTACACACAACATGGATTGAGAGCCAAAGTCTTTTTTATCACTCCACAGGGAGACTGCATACCAAGATCCTACAAGTTGGCATTTTTGTGCACCAACAATATCGCAGAATATGAGGCTCTAACCATAAGACTCAGAATAGTAGTCCAGTGGCATATCATGGCTCTCAAGGTATATGGGGATTCACAGCTAATAATCAATCAAGTGAATGATGAGTATCAGACTAAAGATGACAAGCTAACTCAATACTTGAGAAATTGGTGGAAAGTCTTAAGGATTCCTTCATTGAGATCACCTTCGAGCAAATACCTAGAGCAAGCAACACGGTAGCAGATGCCATGGCAACAATTGGGTCCCTATTAGACATCCCTCGCAATGTCCCAAAGCATGAATTCCTAGTAGAGCAGCTTCTCGTGCCTACATTCGAGGTACCAGAGTTTGAATTCGTGTGCAAAATTGTTGGTCCTAGTGATCCTTGGTACCATGATATATACACTTATCTGAGAATAGGAATCCTCCGAACTGACATAACCGCAAACCTTAAGAAAACCTTTGTCAAGAAAGCATCTTGTTTCGTCATCCTAGGAGATACCCTTTACTGAAGAAGCATTGAGGGGACCCTGTTACATTGCCTAAACGTTGAAGAAGCCTTGATTGCTTTAACTGAGGTACATAATGGTATTTGTGGTTCACACTCAAATGGAATGACCTTGGCCAAGAAATTGCTGAGGACAAGGTACTATTGGCCTACTATGGAAAGAGAAGCACATGACTATGTTCGAAGGTGTCTATAATGCCAGCAACATGGGGACCTCATCCATACACCAGCTCAAGAGCTCCATCTAATTGTCACACCATGGTCCTTTTTGCAGTGGGGGCTCGATCTCATTGGAAAAATCACCCCCACCTTATCTAGTGGCCATAGGTTTATCATTACCGCCACTGAGTATTTCACCAAGTGGGTGGAATCCATCCCCATGACATACATCATTGGAAAGAAGATATAAAAGTTCATCCTAAACTACTTAATATGCCGCTATGGTGTTCCCCAAGCTATCATTTCAAATAATGGGACACCTTTCAAGAATTGGGATGTCCATGACCTTTTCCAAAAATTCAACATCCAACATCACTTTTCCACTCCGTATTATCCCCAAGCCAATGGCCAAGTAGAAGCTACCAATAAAACCATTCTCAAAATCCTCAAGAAAATAATCAATGATGCAGGTCGTGACTAGCATTTGTAGTTAAATCCCGCCCTCTGGGCCTATCAAACCAGCATCCACACACCAACAAGTGCCACCCCCTTTTCCTTGGTCTATGGATCATAAGCCATAATACCCATTGGAGATCGAGCTCCCATCACTGAGAATATCATTGCTGAACCTCATCATGGATGAGGAATATCTGGTATCAAGATTGAATGAGCTGGAGTTATTGGATGAACAGTGTATGGACACCTTAAATCATTTGCAA
>VDFB02000013.1:117385380-117439508 GCA_007258455.2 Sequoia sempervirens
AAATCAAATAAAATGATTTTCATGAGCAAGTGGCAAAAGCCAGAGGATTTGAGTGATTAAGATTAAGATTAATAAAGATTTGATTAATTTAAAGAGAGATTAGTTGATTTGACCATTTTGACTTAGACTTTTGGATTGATTTAAATCAAAATGAGAGGAAAATGATTAAGACTTAATTAAATAAAGATCTTTATTTTTAATTAAAAAAGATGGTGTTAGATTAGATTAATTTATTTAATTTAATGGAATGGCTTTAGAAATTTAATTAAATAAAATAGATTATTTAATCAAATAGAGACTATAAGGTTAATTAAATAACATTGATTTATTTAATTAACAGGAGATGACAACTCAATTAGATAAAATTTATTTAATTAATTAAGAGATGAAGTGAGATGAATTTAATCAAAAAAAGGATATTCAATTAAATGATTAGCAAAGGGGATGATTCAGGATGAAGCGGTGTTAGTAATTAGGACCAAGTGTGATTGGTACATTTTTTTGTGTCTATAGGAATTTTTGTGTTGGGTTGGTTACAATTGTCTAGGCTTGTAAGTGTGTATCTCTATAGCTTTGTCTTAAATTGTTAAAATTTTCTTGTTATAGAGATGGGGAAAATTGGTGTGACAATTCAGCCTGTTAGGAGGTCTAGCCGACTCAATGTATTTGAGTGTCACAAGGATATAACTAAGCATGAATCCCAGGCTTCTCCTAAGGTTTCAAAGGGTAAAAGGAGGGCTAGAGGTCATAAGAAGTAATCAATTGTGTAGAGTACGTACAAGTTGAGAAACAGAACCATTCCAGGAGAAATGGTCAAGTTTAAAGGAAAGGAACTGGCTCAACCAATGAAGAGGGCCAAGAAAAAAGATAATAGTCATAAGGCATGTTTGGGAAAACATAATTCTCCTATTGTGCTCTCTGATAGTCCTTCAGATGTTGAAGGTGACACTGACTCGAGATATGGCTAATACCTTCTTTCTCTAGTGCCATATGGGAGCTTTGATGATGACGTGATGATGGTCCCTCCAATTTCATCAAGGACAAGGAGCGGTCAGGCATTCTAAGATGTCGATGACTCTGAATAGGATCACCTCCTTGCTTTGGTTTTTGATGACACCATGGTCTTTGCATATGAGGTATTTGTTTTAATATGTCCATGGTTTGTCTTTTTTTCTTCCATGTTGATGTGGAAGTCCTCCGATTGATATGATATGGAATCTTTTTTGTCCAACATAAATGCAGTGACAAAGACTAATGGCATCCTGCACATGTGTTTTTTTTTGTCCTTCCCTGTTTCCTAATGATTGCGTGAAAAACTCCTGGGATTTCTTCAAGGAATCAGTTGAAATTAGGTTTTTGAGATGAAATGAAATGAAAGTGAAATTGTAACTCAGTTGGATGCTTGTTGCTCTACTAATTATAAAGGGGATTTCATGGCTGAAGTTATGAGAGATCAAAATTTTTGAGTCCAAAATAGGTCAAGGAGAATGCTATGCTCTCAGAGAAAATAGAATGTAAATAGATGCATTAGTAAATATATTTGAAGCCAATCTAGGGTGAAGGTTATACTGTATGAAGATCTTAAATATAGTTTTACAAAGTAATATTAGTAATGAAGGAGAAGATTAGTTCTAAAATGTTGCTTTCCTATGTATTTTTCTTCCAAATTATGAATGAAGTTGTTAAGTATAATTTCATTTGTCTTCTGTCATTTGCACCAAATGAATGAGCTCATTTTATGCTTTAGTTCAATGAGTTGATTAAATGCTAAAATGAGGCCATTAGTTGGTGGGAAAGGGATACAGGATTTGGTAAGGAAGCAACATTTTAAAACATAGTGAGTTAGATGATACAAAGTGGCATGCTAATAGTCCATTGATTTCTAATGTTCAATCATAATTGTATTACTGATTGATTGCAAGTAGTGACTATGTTTTCTCCCTCGGATAGGACACTGGTTTTTCTATTAATTTATCTTACTATTGAATGAGTTGGTAATGAATATGGCCTAAGATTCAAGATGAAGATGAATTCGTACGTAACATACTCTAAATTACACTACCCCAACTTTCAGTATATAAACGCATTCCCTGAAAGGAATAGAATTTTCACCTGAGGTCCACCAAGCCTTTGATGAAGTGGGCTTCTTGAGGAGTGCATATATGTGAGTAAATTATTTTGACCTAATTTGAGATATTATGAGCATGCATAGGATTAGCCTCCTCGGTCTCATAGAACCCGAAGAGAAGAAGTAAGGTACTAACTACTTTACTTAAGTGTTCACCAATCCTCATCCTTACTAATAATTGAGTTTTGGAAAATTCATAAGGACTAAGATTAAGTTTGGTTCTTAAAAAAATAACCAACAGGACTCATTCGCCATCTTGGGCAAATGAGTCTTGTGTGACCCAAACATGAAATTAATTCAAATTCTTAGCGTGATTTTATTCTCCTAATTTTGATGTTGGCTTGTAGTGTTGTAATTTAAGGAATTCTTGCATAATTTAGTATAAATACAAGGTTCTTTCACCCATTTTCAGCAAGACTTTTGTGAGAACATTATTAATAGCAAGTTGAGTTCACAAGAGCATTCAAGTGTCTTCAAGAGAATTCAAGAGCATTCAATAGCATTCAAGGGAAAAATTATTCATCATTGCAACAATTCAAGATCCATCATCATGGTAAGGTTCTAATTGCATTATTTCATGTTCATGCTTCATTATCTTATTTTATCATTTGGTTTAATTACCTAAAACGGGTTTGAGCGAGGCAAACCCCTATTCCCTGACAATCAACAAATTTTTCTTTCTCTCTTTGTGTGATTGCAAATCTAGGTGCCTTGGAGATCATTCAAGATTAGGTTACAAGCTTGTTGGAGTTGTCTCCCTATATGCAAGGCCAAAATATTCACTAAAATGTCATTTATAGCCTCAAAATCAAAGTTTCGGATCTAGAAACTTGGAGGAACAGAAAGAGAAAACTAGAAGGTGCAAATCAGAACTTTGAATTTCCAAAAACTCCAAACTGGACTCATTTTCCACAAGTGGCGAATGAGTCCCACTATAGGTTTTTTCATAGATTTTTTTATATTTGGATACCCATTTGCTCAAAACTTGCTCCTATGCAAAAATCCATAACTGGGACTAGTTTGCCCAAATGGCGAATGAGTCCCACTAGGTCAGAAAGTCATCAATTTTAGTATTTTTAGAGTTGTTTCTAGTCTTCAACACATTTCCAGATGTACAGATTCTATTATGTAGGTTTTTATTTTTTTCTTCTTGCATTTTCAATTCATTTAGTTCAATTTTGAACTAAACTAGGGTTTTCCATTTCATCCTGCATTTCAATATCTTTTCCAAGTTTAAACTTGGTGGTGAACCCCTCTTGTAATCTAAAATCATACCTTAGGATACCCTATTGCCATATATCTCTCTCCATCCTTTATTGGATTGAGATATCTAAGGTGTCCTTGAGTGTAGCAAGTGTGAAATAGGAATCCTATCCCTATGTTTATGCATCAAAGGTGGGGAGCATCCATTTCCATTAACTACACTTTCAATTCCAGCTTTGAGATAGTGACTTTCAGTTTCATATTTTCCAGAATTGTAATGAAATAATGAATTCAAATACCTAACTTGAAATGCAATGTTGTTTTTATTTTCAAATGCAATATTATGATATCTAAATGATATGCACAATGACTAATTTGTTTTTGTATTTTTTAGATTTAGAGAATGAAAAACAATGCAATTCCAAACCCTAAATGAGATCTAATTCAATGAAAATCTAAATGTAAATGAGTGGAAGATCTAACCTAGGATGCAATGAAAGACTTCAAAATAAAAAAAATTGCAATATTTAATGAGTCGGGTTCACCAAAATGTTGGATGGGAAAATAGGGTTTATTTAAAGTGAATTGATCAAACCACTATTTTTCACTATAAAACATTCACCTATGAGAGACAAAATGCCAAAATAACAATTAGAAAATAATCTTAACTATTATGACAACTATGAGGGAAGCTTTTAGAGCTCAAAGTGATGTGTGCCTTGCTGCAAGATGCCTTTTTTTAGGTCACAAAGGACTCATTCGCTTTTAGTGGTGAATGGGTCCCTATTAGGGTTCCTTAAATTGAGATCTGGGTTCTATTCCTTGATCCTTGCAGTCTCAGATCCTCATTTGTCAGCTCACGAAAACCTATAACAAATTTTGTAGCATTGATTCTATGTTCTTGCACTATGAATGACAACTTTGCAATATGACAACTTTGAAAATTTTGCTTCCAATTTCTTCTCCACTTGATCTTCAACCTTCAAATCTGCAAACACACTTTCAAGGTCCAAGAAAAACTTGTTGATTGTTAGTGAATAGGGGTTTACCTAAGTCAAACTGTTTGTAGGTCATTAAACCAAATGATGAAATAATGTAATTGAAGCGTGAAATGATGGAATGTTGATACCTTGGAAGTTGTCTTGGAGTGTAAATTTGCAAACTAACATGTGGTGGCCATGAAGAATGTAGATTTTGATCTTGAATAAGATGTGTAACAATGCTTGCAAGTAGATCTGCAATGCTACATCCACAATCTTAGATCTACAACATGCTTGAATGCACTATGTCTCAGACATGATGGAAGGATCTTGAATTGTTGTAATAAAATCTTGAATAATCTACCTTGAAATGCCTTTGAAATTCTCTTGAAGTACTCTATAATGCTCTTGTGAATGTTTTCTTATGATAACTTGAACTTGCTAGGAGGAACAATGTGAATTAACCCCTTATCTATAAGATATCTAGAGATTAACCCCAAAATTCAAATAATTCAAGCCGACACCAAATCTAGAATAGAAAATCATTAGAATCCCACCAAAATTAAATTCAAAAATAGGTGTTCTACTTAAGGAGAACCCATTCGCCACTAAAGGAAAATGGGTCCTAGCACAAGTTTCTAGGACCTTGCTTCGAGAGGGTGAAAGAACATAAAAAACCCAAGTCAAATATGCAAAGAAAGAGGGGTCCTATTTGGATAGGACCCATTTGCCACTAAAGGAAAATGGGTCTTGGCACCATTTTCCAGGACCTTAATTTTTCCAAATTTAATGTTATGCAATTTTTATACTGGGTGTCGAGAGGGATCCTCGGAGGGTGTCATAAATAAGGCTTAAATTTTAATTAAAGGGGCTAATTAAGCTCAATTAACCATAATTAATAATTAATTATGGAGACCCTAGATAAATGTGAAAGTGTGTTACAACACTTTATAAAACCTAAAATAGGTAAAAATTAGGTACATTTTATTAAAAAGGGACCAAGATTAATGTGAATGTGTACAACATATTACAACACTAAACCTAGGCAAAAATTAGGTTAATTCAATGACAATTATTTGGGAAAATTAAGGAAAAGGGATACTTTTTTCGTTAGTACAAGATGGAATGTTAGACTATTTGGTTGGTGTTAAGATTTTCTCCAAGGTTGATTTGGGAAGTGGTTACCATCAAATTCGAATTCGAGAAGACGATGAATGGAAGAAAATATTCAAGGTCAAGGATGGTTTATATGAATGGTTGGTGATGCCTTTTGGAATGAAAAATGCCTCTGCCAGCTTCATGTGCACCATGAACCACGTATTTAGATCCTATATTGGAAATTTTATCATAATCTAATTTGATGATATTTGTATTTTCAGCAAGAGCATGGAAGAACATTTGGAACATCTTCAAATTGTTTTTGACAGACTTAGAAGAGAGAGGTTGTTTATCAATATCGAGAAGAGTGAGTTTTGTAAAGATGAGTTAGTTTTCCTTGAAAATGTGATTTCAATAGAAGGAGTAAGCATGGATCCTAAAAAGATCAAGGCTATACTTGAATGGCCCATCCCTCAAAGTATTACAAAAATAAGGATTTTTCATGGATTGCTAAACTTTAAAAGAGGTTTATTAGAAATTTTAATGGAATAAGTGCTCCCTTGACTAATTGTACTAAAGGAAAGTATTTTTTCTTGGACTCAAGCGGCTGAGAGAAGTTTTGAGAAACTTAAAAAGAAGGTCATAGAAGCCCCTATCCTTGCCTTACCAGACTTTGAAAATATTTTTAATACCATTGATTGTGATGCTTCAACAGTAGCAATTGGGGGTGTGTTAAGTAAAAAGGGCAAGCCAATTTCCTACTTTAGTGAGAAGCTAAATGATGCCAAAAAGAGGTATGTTACTTATGATAAAGAATTGTATGCTATTGTCCAAACATTTAAACGGTGGAGGCACTACTTATTACATAGAGAACTCATCTTCTTGATAGACAATCAAGCACTAAAATATATCAACTCCCAAGACAAATTATCACATAAACATGCCAAGTGGGTCTCCTTTTTGTAAAATTATACATTTTTTCGTTCAACATTTGAGTGGAAAAACCAATGTGGTGGTTGATGATTTAAGTAGAAGACATCACTTACTTGTCTCAATGACCAATGAGATTGTTGGGTTTGAGGAAATGAAGGGAGAATATGAAAATGATCCTTATTTCAACAAAATTATTGTTTCCCTCAATAGTCATGTTGTTACAAGGGATAAATTTTCTAAAGATTACTTATTGGTAGGTAGATTTTTCTTTAGAGGAATCCAACTTTGTATCCCAATAGGATCCAAGATGGAAAAATTGATTCAATAAATGCATTCAAATGGCTTGCGGGGGCACTTTGGAAGGGACAAAACTTACATCCTGGTAAGTGAGAAATTTTTTGGCCTCATTTAAGGAAGGACGTGAATAATTTTGTGTGTACATGTAGAGTTTGTCAAGTTTCTAAAAGAGGACAACAAAACACAGGGTTATACAAACCCTTACCTATTCCTAAGGGGCTGTAAATTGACATCTCCATGGATTTTGTGTTGGGATTACCTTGTACTCAATGAGGAAATGATTCTATTTTTATTGATGTGGATCGGTTCTCAAACATGGCCCACTTCATTCCCTACAAAAAGACTACTAATGCAAGTAAGGTTGTTTAACTAGTGTTGGCGTCCTACAACAATGGTCTTCACAGTAAGGGCATGTGGAATCTAATAATGTCGAATGGATTTCTTTCCTTGTCAACTTCTACACAGATCCATTGGAACAACACAGAGCTACATGCATGGGGTGTTTTTTTCTCAAGAAAGTTAACAACTTGGAATGAATGACTAACCTCAAATGGATTTTAGATTTTGATGCCTCCCCTGGTGTTGCATGAGCACTGGGCCTACCCAAACCCCTATTCAATCGGTTATTATGGTGTTCTTGGATCACTTTTTCTTTTTGGATTAGGCTCTGGTTTTGGCTTCTCTACCTTTTTGGATGACTTCATGGGACAAGTTTTTTTTTTCCTCTTGTAATCTATAATAGGTAATCTCATATGGCATCAACATGCCCCTATGTATTTTCACTTTATATTAATATTCTCATTTAGGATTTTCATCTTTTCCCAAAAAAAAGTATTCTCTTTTGCTACTCTAGACTAGGAAAATTAATTGACTCAGGTGCAGGCTAGAGAGATCTAGTCAAAGAAAAGGTTGGATAAAATAATTCTCCAAAAGCCAATTATAATAAAGAAAATACAAGAGGATATCGAGGATACAAAGAACACATACAAGGAAATCTACAAGGAAGAAAAGAATTATGAAGAGGTACCATCTTCCCCATCAATGGATACAAATCCATCCATGGGTAAAAAGGTCCCTTCTCCTCTGTAGTTCTAATAAATCATCCTCCTCTGCTACTTCCCCTATACAATCTATCAATGACTTTCTAGAAAAAAAATCCAACCAGTGGCCACTCTACAGCTACTCCAATTACCACTAGTTTTCTCCTAAGTAAACCTCTCCAATATCTCTTCCCTCCAAAATTTTTAATTGGGAGAGCTTCTACAACAAACAACAAGGGATGAAATATTGAAGCAACATGTAAATAATATAGAGCAATTGGAGTATATTGTCAAAGACATACAAAATAAATTTTCTTAGATATAATGGGATCCTTCCTAACCTCTTGTGGCACAAGTAAAACTCATGGTAGATGGGGTCCTTCAAGGTAAAAAATTGAAAAATACCACCATGGGATAGAGCATACTTGTGGTGTTACAAAAAGCTAAAATATATGAGGAGAGGAAGAAATGTGCAACTACCCACTATGCATTAGAAACTCACATCAGTACATTAAAGAATATTGAGAGTGACATCAATTCCTTTACAACAAAAATCTAAGGAAAAATGGATCAAACTGAGTTGCATATTCTTCAAATAGAAACATCATATGATGCACAAACACGTTTACATAGATAGGAAAACCAGGGCATAAATGGAAGCATTACATGAAAAATTCAAAAATATATAGGATCAAAGGGAGCACACAAGGATAAATTTCAACAACTTAGGGAGTTATTCAGTCTTCAGTTGGCATATATCACTGAGCTCCTCAACAATTCATAAAAAATGGACCAATAGATTCATATCCCCGCCATATTTCCAAAAGAAGAATGCTTACTAATACAAATTATGTCTATTATTAGCTTCTCTTGTTGGTTCCCAAATCGTCAATCAACTTGAATCCTAAAGGGGTGTTAGGCCTAATGGTTGGATTCAAGGAGAGATTTGGCCACTGAACGAGAGATTGAATTACATCATTTCTCGCCTACACTTCGGGCTCTGTGAAATCCAAGAGGGTGATCCTGATAGTGTTCCTATAGATACTTGTGTGCCAAAGCATCCAAAACACTATAAATAGATAATTATCCTTCAACTGTTAAATAGACATATTAACTTAAATATTTAGCTAACCTTCATGGTAATGGTTGATTTAAACATGAGAGATGTAATGCATTAAACTCCACACACAATTGCATCGAAATAGATAAGTAAAATTGATTTTAATTTGTAGATGCCACAAAAAATCTTAGGAGACTGTAACATTAAAATACCAATGCCATATTTCAAGGTGGAGTCACCTAAACCATGTAATTTAAAACTCATCACAACATTTACCCTATCATAACTATGCCTACCAGATGATGCATTACACATTGATACCAAAAAATCAACCAGTCATACTTAGTAATCCCAACACACAGTTGCATAAACCTCTATCTATGTTAATACAATTTAATTCATTCTTTGAATGAGAGTAATAACACTAAATAGACATTCAAGGAAAGAAAAGAAGAAAAATACTAGAAATCTTTGATTACTCATATTCAAAATCCATACAATGTGCATTGTGGAGATAACAAATCTTATCATTTACATACAAATATGACAATTCCAGGATTTATTTCTCCATTATAGGACTCAAACTCATCGCAAAACCTGAAATCAACCCTTATTCGTTCAAGACTTGTTACAAAACTTATTTCCCCATGAGACCAAAATATGAGCAACTCCTAAAAATGAAGTAGAAAACTACACTTAAGGGAAAAGAAAAAACCCTAAAAAGAAATAAAAAACAAACATTTGGCATCACCCGGGTCCTTAGATCAATAATTGCCTTTGCACATGAAGAATTCTCATTCTGCACTTTATCTTCCCGCCTTCTATATTTGCTTGCACCGCAGCTGAAAAATATTTTGTCCTTACCATGAAAGCCCTTTACTCTTTTCCATTGGGCTGTGAAAAAAATCATTTACCTATTTCTTGCTTGCTTTCACCTTTTACCCTGTAGATTTTTTTCATTCATGAAATCCTTTCACTCTTTTTACTTGTTTTTCCCTAGAACATTTTATATTTTATTTATTTCACTACAACTTAAATCTTTTTCTTTTCCTCGTGAAATCTTTAATTATTTTATCAAGCTATATAAAACTTTTTACTCGTGCACTTTTTATTCTGCATTTTACAGTTAAAGCTTTTATTTTATAATTTTTGAAGAATTTAACTCATTCATCATGAACTTCACCTTTAAATTATTTTCAAATCACCTTCAAAAATAACTTTAAACATTTCCTTTAAACATTCTACGTGGGCCCATGTGGAGCCTCCCCACTCCCCTGTTGGATGATGCTTCACATTAGTGGGTCCCCTTTGGGGTAGCGGGGGATGGCTCATATTTGTACACACCACCTCCCTTTGATCGTTGATTTGAGATATTCCTTTCATTTTGCTGCTCTTCACATTCAGATGCTTCTTTATGAACATGTTAGAATAGACTAAATGTTTACAATAGTCAACAAGCAACCCTATCTTCTTCTCATTCAAATCCATATGTACATGGGTTTTCCACAACTGACGACTTGTTGAACACACAAAGCATTCATTAATTATGATGCTATTCTCAATAATTTTCCTTCACAACTTCCCCACTATTCTACTCATAATGAGTTTGAACCAAATATAAATCAGGTGGAAGTGCCAAAATATATTTCCTCAAACAATTTCGATACATTTTCACTGCAAGCGCAAACTATTCTTGTGCAAAGTAAACATTACTTGATTTACCCATACATCAGGCATCGAAACAAAGATCTTTCCTACAACAGCTTCATGTACTTGTGTAAAAATTCCCATTGCAGTATCAAATCAACCCTTTTCACCTAGCATGATGGATGCCCCATTTTCAACATAAACATTTCCTTATGTTTGTGTCAACACTTCACAAGATATCCCTCAAGCCTCCTCAAGATGTGTTGCCTCGTTCTATGGATTCCTTCATGCTTAATCATTCAATTCTTCCTATTTAATTCATTGTGAGGATCACTCATTCTAGAAATATCACAATTCCCTACAGGTTTTACATAATAGTGTTTCAGTAAAAATCTCTACAGCCTCCTTGTCAAGAATCTCTTCTATCTCTCACTCTTCATTGAACATAAAAAGCACCTTCTTTTTTCCTTGGTGCTTCTTCAAACTCTGCACTATCATCATCCTCTACAAAATATATTCAACCTTCTTGGTTTATCATATCCCTCCTCAAATAATCCAATATGTCCCAATAAACAGAGGAATAAAGAAATCCTTCTAGATAGAAAATGTATACAAATACACATTCATAAGTTGTCCATGATCATACAACATTTTCTCAAAATAAGGAACATGATAGTGTTCATCCACACTGTATCTATGAAATCCCCCTCCTATGTGATCATGAATCCATCCTCTAGCCATGCAACGTAGACTTGAACAAAGCCATCTCCAAGGCCTTGTTGGTTGGGGTCTCCTTTCCAACTTGATCCAATCTCTTATATCATTGTAGCATCAATTATATTTCTGCTGGTATAGGAAATTTGGATGCAGATCCAACCCTCCATATTTTGAATCATAACATTTCAAGTTGGTTAGCACAAAGTTGAACAACTTGTTGAGGTAACCCCTCTGTCAATTCTTGTGAAACTGTTGAAGTAGATAATGCTTTTGCAAGTTGTCGAATAACATTGTCCCCACTATCATGAAGTAAAATATTTTTTAGAATCCCAAGCTTCTTTAACTCACCTCAAGACTATCTTAAAACCCATCCTGCCATATTTATCATCAGGAGGAAAATAAGTTCACCCATCATTGACTTCAAATCAGGGGTGATAAAGACACTTAGGGGCCACTTGCCACCTCCATAAACCATCTGTACATATGTCATATACACCTTATCCACATACGGCCGCTCAATTCTATCAACTTTTATACTCACAAACCATTCACTCAATAACTTTTCCATATTCAATTCACCATTATATTTCTCTATAGTTATTTCCTATTTTTCAATCTTCTTTAAAAGAGCAACAACCTTTTGCTTCCAAGTCACATTATTATCATGATTTTTCTTCTTTGAAGCCCTATTACTGTCAAACCTGAGGTGACTTCCCCCTTTGAGCATTGTTGGTGAATGTGACCTTCTTAGCTTTATGTCCTTATCCTTGGTCTTATTTGTATTCTTCCAGGCACTTTGAATTTCATGAACTGTTTCCTTCTTAACTAGGCCTAACTATTTATGTGACCTCATTTCTAATTGACTTCCCTCACATGATTTCTACCCATGACTATTATGAGCCCTTGATTCATGTGTTGTTCCTAGGTTTCCACTTGTTGTCCATGTACCTCTTTTGCATCAATAAACTAGAATCAAGCACAATACAATCCTTAGTTTGGTTGAACCTGTCCCAAATCATAATATCCATTGAAATGTTTCACAATTTTGAGAGCTCCATCACCTCCAACAAGCTAAGGTATAGTGGGATAATTTTTTTCTAATTTAAAGGATATATAAAAATCCATTCTTCCAACACAACAAGGTTAGAGTTTTCTTGAGGACAAGGAAAATTTTTAGAAGGGGGGATAATGATAACATGGGATCAGCCCTAGAGCTAGAATGGGGAAAAGAATCCTATTGCAAATTATTGCAAAGAGATTGTGAAGTTCCTAGCTAAAAATATACCCTTCAAAATAGTAATAGGATGTAAGGGACATGTCCCATCAAATAGATATTTGGATAAGGAAAGATACAATGTAACATAAGTAGCAATAGATATATAGGACTAGTAAGGGATAAGTAGAATGATATAATAAGTGTATGTGTGTGGGGGGGGAGATATATTTGATATGTGTTACATTGGCTTACATGGAAAATATTTATCTATTTATATTTCATTATGTTAACTAGTTTATGTACAATTTGCATTAACTCCTATAGTGTAGTAAAAATTATCCCTTTTTCACACTTAATTTGGGAATGATTAACATTAAAATGAACCTAATGTTGCCTTGATTTAGTGTTGTAATGTATTTTACATATTCAAAATAAGTGCAGCGTCCTTTTAAACTAAATAGAACTAATTATGCCTTAATTTAGTGTTGTAAAATGTATTTATCTACATCTTCACACTAATTTTTGGGCCATATTGTATTAATTACCTTCACATCATCATCAGTAGGCCCTTAGGACCCTTTATTATGCATCCTGAGGCTTATTTCAACCAAAACCCCAACATAGTCATCAAATACACTTAATATCTTAAACCCCCAACATTTCCTCAGCCCAGAAAACTAGGGTGGGACTCATATGCCCCTATGAGGCCCCCTAGGTGGGACCTATGGACAATGATTTTGGTAACCCAAGGACTCTCTAACTCTTTTAGGTTTTTCACCTAAAAGGAGAGAAATGGGCCCAAAATGCTAATGTCTACACTCAAGATTAATGTAAATAGGAATTAAATGTATCTAAATATGATGTTTAAATGTAAAAAACTAAAAAATAAATGATTTCTTGATAATAAACCTAAGAAATACAAAGTGTTTGAAAACACACTGTGATATGCAAAAACACCTAAAAATGCAAGTAAATGATGACAAAATTAAAAAGAACTGGAGATATGCACCTACAATCTAGAATCTAATGCAGAGAGGCTCTGGAATCCTACAAAGTTGATTGGAAATGTTCACTAGGACACTTACGCCAAGTTGGACGACTTAGTCTAGTTTCGGGGAAAATCTGTCGGAACGGGAATCTGCCAAATGGGCACTCAGAAATGTAAAAATCAATTGTTAGACCTGGTAGTGGGAATAATTCACCACAAATGGTGATTTAGTCCACTTGGTAATTTCTAGAATTTTTATAATTTCAGGATAGGATTTTGTGGCTTTTTGTCTGCATTTCCTTTCTTAACAGGTGTCTGGATCTGAATCTGTAGAAAATGGGTTGAAAGAGGTCTCTAAGCTTCAATTAGGGATTTGTTGACTTTGATGGATTGTTGACCTCTTTTTGGCACCAAACTCTTTGAAAAAACTACATACAAGGCCTACAAACTAAATCGTAGATTTTTGGCACCCTAATCCTTCCTAGCACTTCTAGGGTTTTTCACCTAAAAGGAGAAAGAAGGGCCAAAAGATCTTAGCAAGCTTCACTCAAATTATGCAGTGTATGATGTTATTTAGACTAAATGGAATGATATGAATGCAACTAAATGAACTTTTTGACTGATTATGAATGCAAAATCTAAGAATTATGCAATGTTGGAAAACACAATGATGTTTACAAACATGAACTAAGAATGAACAAATGCAAAACATAATAGAAAAAGGCTTATTTAGAGTGCACCTAGGTAGAGAATGGAGAATCTAGAATATTCTGAATGCTGACTGAAATCACAAAAAATCACCAGTGGGACTCATTCACCACTGATGGTGAATCAATCCTGCTCCTAATGAAAACTATTAGAAATTGGTTTCCAAGTGTCAGGATCCAGAATCTGAGAAAACCTAGATTTCTAGCCTTAAGGTGGGACTCATTCACCTCTGATGGCGAATCAATCCTCTCCCAAAATTTTGAGAAATTAGGGGAGAATTCTGTAACACCAGTTCTGAGGTTGTCTGCTTGTCGAGTTGACGAAGTTAATCTTGCAAAATATGGACAGAATGTCTTCTCTAAGCTTGAAATAGGCTATGATTGACTTGAAACACTTTGTTGACTTCTTTTCCACTTTTCAACGCCTAAATGCTTGAAAAATCTGCATACACAACACATGAACAAAGGGGGAAAATGGTTAAGGGTTAGGGAAAAGGGATTTTCCTTCGTCAAATGCCACTTTTGTAATCAAACCCTTAATAAAATGATGAAATGAAAGAGAAAGATAAAATAATAACATGCAAATGCTATCAACTTACCAAACCCTTGTTGAAGAAAATTTGAAGATGTATCAATGGTTGCCTTTGAATGCTTGATTAGATGATAGAAAGTGCTCAAATGCTAGTTGAATGCTTGAATTACTTGAATGAGTTGTGAGATTGTTGGGAGGATGTAAAATGAGGAGAAAAACACATATTTATACACACTTGTGCCTTAGTAACTCGATAATACCTCATCACAGACCGACATAAGGTGTTTTTAAATAGAAACCCAAAAGAAATTTTGAAATATTTTAAATTTTGAGCCAAGAGGGACTCATTCGCCACCCACGGCGAATGGGTCCCACCTTGGACTTGAATGTGGGTGTTAGGAATTAAGTCACATTTAATGTTATTTGTAAGGTTCACATTCAAAAACATAAATAATTAATCCTTATAAGGGCATAAAAGGGTTAAATAAAGCATAAGGAAGGTGTAAATAGTGAAATTATGCCTAAAAAAGCGTGAAATCTTATTACAAGACGTTACAACACTTCAAAATAGGACTTGATGGTGAATAAAAAGGTATTTTTAGGTGAATTGTAATGAATAGAGTCTAGAAAAGTGTAGAAATATTTTACCACACTTCACAACACCTTCACAAGATATCATTTTTTGCATTTTGAGGACCTAATGTGAATGTTTAAGCCACATTACAACATTAAATTAGAGAAAAATGGACCAAGCATCGAGAGGAAAGGCCTAAAAGATCATGAAAATGTCAAGGGACCATTTTTCTATGGTGAAAAATGTCTCTTTGTTGAATTTTACGGATTGTTGACTTCTTTTTGGCACCAAACTCTTTAAAAAATCTACATACAAGGCCTACAAACACACATGCAAAGAGGGGGAAAAGGGTTAAGGGTTAGAGTATAGGGGTTTTCCTTGGTCAAACCCTATGAAATGAAATGAAATAAGAAGAGAATGATAAATAGATAGCATGCAATACCATAAACTTACCAAACCCTTGATGTAGAAATTTGAAGATATGCAATGAAGTGCTCCAATGGATGACTTGATTATACTTAGAGTGCTTGAATGCTTGAGAATGATTAAGTGAATGAATGCTTGGATGCTTGATGAATTAGGAGATTGTAGGAAATGAAAAATGAGGAGAAAAACCCTTATTTATACTTGATTTTCCTAAATTTCCTGAAAATAACACATCATAGGCCGACCTCAAGGGTAAGAGAATAAAATCCCGCCAAGAAATTAAAATTATTTTGATTTTTGTGCCCAGTGGGACTAAGTCACCCCAAGTGGTGACTTGGTCCCACTAGGGGAATTTCACTGGGTTTCATAAATTAAAGTGCATTAAATAATGTTTAATGGGAATACCCTCAAAAATCCACTCAAGTAGGGCCAGAAAGTGCATTAAGGGGTCATTTAAACATAAGAAAGGGTTAAATTAGTGATGCAAAGCTTTGAAAAGCATGAGAGTTTGTTACAATTGTTTAGAACACTTTTGAAATAAGACTTGGTAAGTGATAAAAATGAGATATTTAAGTAAAGTATAATGAAAGGGTCCTAGAAAAGTGTGAAAGTGGGTTACAAAACTTCACAACACTTTTACAAGACATCCTAGAAGTCTTAATGATTGTCAAGGGTCCAAGACCTAATGTGAATGTGTTGGCCACATTACAATGTTAAATCTAGGAAAAATCAAACCAAAGTCCATAAGAAAGACTCAAGTGAGCAAAAAAATTTCAACTATACATTTTTTTGTGACACATTAAGCCCCCACTTTAGTGAGAGGATGAACTCGCTTCAAACTCACACTAAAATAGCCCAACATGCACATCGAGAGGGATCCAAATGCACTCATGATGATAAGATGAGATAACAGTAATCAAGAGGGATGATCAAGCCCCCAGGATCACGATCCCATGGAAAACCAAACATAAATGCAAAGGAACACACATGAAGATGATGAAAAAGAGTGAAAGAAAGCTTCAATCATTTTTTCAGCCTGTTGTGGATCAAATCTAGGTTGTTTTTTTGGAACAAGAAAAATGTGTACTCACTCTTAGGTGAGAGAGATCATGGTGGTCCGTTGGGTGAGAGGCTCGAGTATACTCACTCTGGGACCATGAAACTTCTGGTTTTCCGTAGGGTGAGAAGGCCCAAAAGGTGAGAAACATACATTCATGGTCGGTATGCACTCACACACAAGTAGCTGGCTATGGGGAAAATCCATGCCTAAGAATGGGCTTGCCACTCAACCATATCAAAGTTATACCTCCTAATAACTTTAATAAGGTTTCACAAAGGAAAATATTGTTTCGTGCTTCATGAGACAAGTAAAGCTTTGTATGCTTAGAACTCATGAACAAATGTTATGGCACCACACGCATGCAAGTTGTGTTTTGCAAGTTGGCCATATAAAAAATGAAAAACTACAACATGCAAAAGGGATGTTCAAAGGAGTCTTGCTTGGTTCATGCTAGGTCTATAACTTAGGGAACATTATGTCTAATGTCTCCAAGAGAGGACCGATCAAAGACTAGAATATTCACAACTTAGGGGATGTAGTGTGTTGCATCAGGCCACCAAGAGGAATGTAATATTCTGAGATAGATCACACTCATGAAGTAAATCACACCCAATGTCATCCACAAAGCGACAAAAGCATTGTATAAAGTAACAAGGCTGCACTAAGAACCAAGAAAAAGAAAAATGAAAATGAATTATGCCAATGTATTCCCCCACTTTAAAGGAATTGCTACACACTGTTCTATGAGCAATTACTTTAAAGTAGCGAATGAAAAATGCAAAAAGAAACATGACATGAGAGCCAACTTGGAAATCCCCTATGCCAAGTCATATGTTTCTGAGTAAGGTTGCGTCATGCAAATGAAAAAGAAAAAAAAGAAAGAGGGGTTGCCCCTAAAGGAACACACCAAACACATAATGGATCTATGGATTTGGGGTTAGTATATTCGTTGCTGCAATATTTTGATTAAAGAGCTCAAAACTATCATCATTCCCCAAATACACATAGAACTAGAAGAATGACACAAAGAGAGTAAAAAAAAAAGAAAAAGAAAGATTTGTTTTGGGTCAACATGGAAGAGACATTGATGTCTCAATGCCTTGCATCGTCCCCAAAATGAAAACACAAGGAAAAGAAAATGAAAAGGTGAAAGAAAAAGCTTTTGGGTCAACATGAGAGATACATTGTGGTCGCAATGCCTTGCATCATCCCCAAAAGGAAAAACACAAGAAAAAGTGAAAAATAAAGTAAAAGGACCATTTGGGTGAACATGGAAAAGACATAGGGCGTCTCTATGCTTTGTGTCATCCCCAAAAGGAAAACACAAAACAAAAGCGAAAAATGAAAAAGAAAGACCTTTTGGGTCAACATGGAAGAGACATAGGGTGTCTTTATGCTTTGCATCATCCCCAAAAGGAAAACAAAAAAAAAAGTGAAAAAGGAAAAAGAAAGACCTTTTGGGTCAACATGGAAGAGACACAGGGCAGCCCTACAATTTGTGTCATCCCCAAAAGGAAAACACAAAACAAAAGTGAAAGGAAAAAGCAATGTACGACATATATAAGAATGAAGGTACACATAGAATAATGTTACAAAGAGAGGATAAAATTAAATGGCACATTACGGGGGAACACAATACGCACATACAAGCTCAAAAGAAAAATGAAAAAGGCTAGCGAATGCAAATCAACCATCTAACAAGTAATCTGCCACCCAATCATGTTCAGAAGGTGGAAAACTGGCTAGAGGGACAAGAGCAAGGGTCGAACCATGTGAAGTGCCAGGTTCTACACTTGTTGTAGGAGATTTGTCATTTAATCTCATGGAAGAGGAAAATAATGTATTCAAATCATTATGTACCTCTTTGTTTATTTTAGTGATCTCATCATCGTCATCTATATTAATGACAACTGGAGGACGAATAAGAATGTCTAATGATGGGTGTATTATGAGTTGTGGTTGTTGTATTGGATCATTTTGTTGTGATTGGGGAGGAGGGTCATCATGCATGGATTCTGTCAAGGGCAGAGGTTGATTTTCTTTATTTTCTTTAGTTTGTAATTGACGAGAAAGGAGACGACGTTGACGCCTACGCTCCCTAGCACCTATGCATTTTCTGATTCTATTTTGAAGTTGTGTAGGTGTAAGAGCAGGTTGATCCACCATAGGCTTTTTCTTCCCCAAGGGGAGGAACACAAGGAACCATGGGGGGTGGTTCAATCACTTTCTCTTTTACTTTATAAACTTGTTTTATGCGAGGGGGCATGATGGGGTTGGTTTCATTATGTCATGGGAATTTTCATGAAGAAGGTGATGTGTTGATTGTTGGTTGATCTTGATTTGCTAGTTCAAGTTCAGGTTGAAGCATTTTATCATTGAGGATGGGAGTGTCAGAGGTGGACGAGGATTGGTTGCAGAGGGATGATTCGACAATTTTCTTTGCTTTAAAATTTTGATCAACAATGAAAAAGAAATCTTTGTAGGGTGTTATGGGTTTCATGGGTTCTAGTGAAAAGGCTTATAAGGAGAAATTTCCTTTGGAAGACAAAGGGTTAAATCCACTATGGTGAATAGTGAATATTTCATTGTCAAGAGAAAACTTCAAACATTTGTGTATGACTGAAGGGACAACTTTCATTGAGCAAAACCATGGATGGCCTAACCACAGATGAAATTGATCCAATTGTGGAATGATAGAGAATGTAAGATCCACTGTCTTAGGTCCTATATGTAATGGAGGAACGATTGATCCTATCATAGGGCACGCAAAACTATTGTGTACTTTGATCCATGCTCTTGGTTTATCATACTTATCTTGATAAAGATCATGTAATACAAAAAATTCCTCAGTGATCACATTCTTGCAACAGGCGAGATCTATGAGTATCCCATTAGTGGGATTATCATAAATACGATCGGCTATGCAAAGAGGACCATTGAGAAGATTCAGAAGGATATCTTTAGAAGAAAAAGTTAATATCAAGAACTTTCTTAGGCTAGACCTTACGAGGGATAACATATATCGCTCCTACCAAATCATCCATAGGATTAATAGAAGTGGTATGTGGGATAGGATCAAGATTTTCAATAGCTTTATGAATAGTCATCACATCATTGTTTTGAGTTTCACTGGCTTTGACGAATGACACATTATGTTTAGGCATCGTATTGGTAAAAATTTACAAATTTTGATTGGGTGGGGCAATATATGTATTGCCTTTAACATTAACATTTGAAACAGATAGATGACCAGAATCAATGAGGTCTTGTACTATGTGTTTAAGATGCTTACATTATTCTGTGTCGTGTCCATTTTGTCTATGATAATGGCAATAAGTGTTAGGTTGAAAGGTTGGAGGAAAAGATTTATTTGGGTCCAATGGTTTAACAGTAGGTAAAGAAATCATTTGCTATTGTATAAGTTGGGTCATTTAGTTATAAAGAGTGTCTAGTAATGGTGTAAACTGTCATGTTGGATCTCCATAACTATAAGGTATCGCAATTTTAATAGCCGCTATTTGGTTGTTGACTGGTTGAGTTGGTTGTTGAGGGGGATTGAACTGTAAGAACCCTTTGTTTGGTTTTTGAAATGGTTTTGAATTGTTTGAAGTGCTAGGTTCAGATTTTTCAATTCGGTTGGAAGTGGACTTTGCATCACAACTACTAACCGAATTGTGATAATCACAAAGGGTTGTACACAAGTGCATAGAGGAGGGAAATTTCATCATAGTTAATCTATCCTGAATGTGAGTTTGTAAGTTTTCAATGAACATATTTTGGAGATGCAGATGAGGAATTTTCACATCAAGTTAGGCATAAAGTGACTAATAGCATGAGATGAAATCGGTGACTTTTTCATCACATTTTGTTTGAATCTCATTAAATAAGCCAATGTCTTCTTTGGAGTCATATGCACTTGAAAATGACTTATGAATACATCAACTAGTTCATTGAATGAATGAATTGAATTATTGGGTAAGGATGAAAACCATTCTAAGGCAATGTCTTTTAAAGTCCTAGGAAACAGTTTGGCCAAGAGTTTATCATCAATGAAGAAGTCATTGCATAAGGTTGTATAAGCATTAACATGATTAGTAGGATCGCCTTTTCCTCCATACTTCTTAAATCTAGGTAATGTTTCTATTCCTTGCAGCATCGATGTTTGTAGGATTTCTAAAGATAGTGGGATGCTTCACACATAATACCTGTGGGTGGGCCTTTCTGGTTTTGGTTGATGATGGATATTTGTTTTTGCATGGAAGAGATGGTTTGGAAAAGTTTTGTTATGAGAGGGTCAGTGTAAGTGGTATGAGGTGGAAGGGAAAGTGGTGATGGAGTGTATGTAGTGGTAGGGAAAGTGAATGGAATGCTAATATATGGGATGGTGGAAGAGGAGAGAACATTTGATGCCACATAAGAATTAGGAATGATGGCAGGAATAGTCAAAGAAAGAATCACATTGCTAACCTGTTGCATTGTGGTTGTGACTTGCAGAGTGGTGTAGGTAGGTATGGATGTTACTATGGAAGGAGGAGTTTTAAGTCCTCCTTGAATAACCATAGTGGTTGTTGGTTGGGATGTGCTAGAGGTGGAAGGAGCATGCTTGTTGTATATCTCAGCAATTTGTTTCATAATGTTTAATCCTTCATCACTTTCAATCAGGCGATGGATGTTTTCTATAGTAGGAATCACAGTGGTTGAAATGTTTTCAAGACACAAGTTTTGTTGCAAATGTGCCAAATCCTCACGAATTTTAATGACTTTGTCTTGTGTAATGTGGTCATTTTGTGTGTCAATTTGCATTTGATTGGAAGGCATAGTATTGCTAAAGGTAGGTTCCATGCCTAATGCACTATTTTCAATACCAGGAGTAGTAGCTCGGGACAACCCAAGGTCCACAACAAGTTTGTTATCATAGGATGCCATGAGTTGTGAACTTCTTATCACTAAAGTTTTATCAATAGAGCACCAAACACTCATACAAAGGCTACTAAAGGCAGGGTGGATGCAAATGAAATGCAAACTAGGAGCAATAAAATGCTAATAACACAAATTCTAGAAATTGTAACAGAGATGCAATAACCGAAAATAGAGATGTAGAATATACCCAAAAAATGCCAAAAATTATAGTGCAAAATGTGCAAAAGGACTAAGTCACCCAGTGTGGCGCATTAGTCCCAATGAGGGATTTTTTGTGATTTTTCAAAAAAATTGTTCATGCAATTTTATTTCTTTCAAATGCACAAATGTAGCTATAGTATGAAAATGCAGAATTTTTGTTGTTTTCTAATGAAAGATGATGCAAAATTGCAAGTTATATGAGCTTTTCACTAATGCAATTTTTTAAGCCCTAGGATGCAATTTAAACAATGCAACACCTAATGCAATGCTAATGCAAGTTAAACCTAGGATGCACTTGAAATCAAAAGTAAAAATGTTCAAAAGTTGGGTTCACCAAAATGTGGACAATGATTTTGGTAACCCAAGGGTTCTCTAACTCTTCAAGGTTTTTCACCTAAAAGGAGAGAAATGGGCCCAAAATGCTAATGTCTATACTCAAGATTAATGTAAATAGGAATGAAATGTATCTAAATATGATGTTTAAATGTAAGCAAATAAAAAATAAATGATTTATTAATACTAAGCCTAAGAAATACAAAGTGTTGGAAAACACACTATGATATGCAAAAACACCTAAAAATGTAAGTAAATGATGACAGAATTAAACATAACTGGAGATATACACCTGGAATCTAGAATCTAATGCAGAGAGGCTCTGGAATCTTATAGAGTTGACTGGAAATGTTGACTAGGACACTTACGCCAAGCTGGGCGACTTAGTCCAGTTTCAAGGAAAATCTATCGGAATAGGAATCTGCCAAATGGGTACTCAGAAATGTAAAAATCAATTTTCAGGCCTATTAGTGGGACTAATTCACCACAGATGGTGACCTAGTCCACTTGGGAATTTCTAGAATTTTGGGATAGGATTTTGTGGCTTTCAGTCTACACTTCCTTTATTAACAGGTGTCTAGATCTAAATCTACAAAAGATGGGTTGAAAGAGGTCTCCAAGCTTCAATTAGGGATTTGTTGACTTTGATGGATTTTTGACCACTTTTTGGCACCAAAATCTTTGAAAAATCTACATACAAGGCCTGCAAACACACATGCAAAGAGGGGGAAAAGGGTTAAGGGTTAGAGTATGGGGGTTTTCCTTGGTCAAACCCCACTTTGGTAATCAAACCCTATGAAATGAAATGGAATAAGAAGAGAATGATAAATAGATAACATGCAATGTCATAAACTTATCAAACCCTTGATGTAGAAATCTAAATATATGGAATGAAGTGCTCCAATGGATGACTTGATTATGCTTAGAGTGCTTGAATGCTTGAGAATGATTAAGTGAGTGAATTCTTGGATGCTTGATGAATTAGGAGATTGTAGGAAATGAAAAATGAGGAGAAAAACCCTTATTTATACTTGATTTTCCTAAATTTCCTGAAAATAACACATCACAGGCCGACCTCAAGGGTAAGAGAATAAAATCCTGCCAAGAAATTAAAATTATTTTGATTTTTGTGCCTAGTGGGACTAAGTCACCCTAGATGGCGACTTGGTTCCACTAGGGAAATTTCACTGGGTTTCAGAAATTAAGGTGCATTAAATAATGTTTAACAAGAATATCCTCAAAAATACACTCAATTAGGGCCGAAAAGTGCATTAAGGGGTCATTTAAACATACGAAAGGGTTAAATTGGTGATGACAAGCCTAGAAAAGCGTGAGATTTTGTTACAAATCTTTACAACACTTTTGAAATAAGACTTGGTAAGTGATAAAAAAGAGATATTTAAGTAAATTATAATGAAAGGGTCCTAGAAAAGTGTGAAAGTGGGTTACAACACTTTTACAAGACATCATAGAAGTCTTATTGATTCTCAAGGGTTCATGACCTAATGTGAATGTGTTGGCCACATTACAACATTAAATCTAGGAAAAATCAAGCCAAAGTCCATAACAAAGACTCAAGTGAGCACAAAAATGTCAACTATACATTTTTTGGCAACACAAGACCCATATGCCACCTTGGGCATATGAGTCCCATTTGGGGCATTTTTAGGGATTTTGAGTAGGAAATCAGGGTTTTGAATTAAAATTTTATGAATGTTGGAATTTGGGATCTAATAAATGATAAATTAGATGATGTGACTATAAAAATAAGGTTTCAAATCATTATTTCACTAAGAAATCAAGATTCAAGCATTCTAAGGCTTCAAAAGAGCATTCAAGAGCATTTCAAGAGCATTCAAGGGAAGATTTGTAGAAGATTATTGCAAAAATTCAAGATCCATCATCATGTCAAAGGCATAATGCATCAAGCATGTTGTTGAGCTAGTGTTGTGATGTAGCATTCAATATCCAAGTTAAGTATTGTTCCACATCTAATTCAAGATCAAGATCTACATTCTTCATGGCCACTTCATGTTAGATTGCAGATTTAATTTCAAGACATCATTCAAGGTATCATTGTTCATGTTTCATGTTTCATGTTCATGTTTCATTGTTTCATCATAAGGTTTAATTTCCTAAACAAGGTTTGACCGAGGAAAACCCCTCTTCCCTACAATCAACAAGTTTTTCCCTCTCTCTACATGTATGATTGTAGATCTAGTTGGTTTAGAGCTTGAAGATCCTTTGAAAACTAAGTTACAAGATTGAAGAAAGTTATCCAAGTTGTCACAAGGTTGTCATCTTCACGGAAAGTCACCTACAGGCTAGAATTTAGGGTTTTAGACTTAGAGATTTGGAAAGAGAGAAGCTACACGAGATCAGTAGAGAATACCAGAGTTTCAGCCAATCCCTAATACTGGGACTAAATCACCACCTTGGGTGTATGAGTCTCAGTACTACATTTTTCTAGATTTTAGAAGATCTAGATTAGTCACTAAGAGATTCCAATTCCTACCTAGAAACCATAGTTTGGGACTAAATCACCTAGTCTATCGTATGTGTCCTAGTGAGCTTCAAACAACAAAATTTTAGGGTTTTATAGCTTGTATTGACCACATCACTCTTCCAAGTACCCCTCTCTTCATTCTCAGTTTGTTATCCTAATTTTCAGTTTCATTTCCTAGGTCATTTAGTTATGTTTTGCATAATACTTTCATTTATTGTCTTTCCAAGCCCTTGTTTGGTGGTGAACCCCTTTTGTCTTTAATCACACCCCTCTAGTAGATCTCTTTCCCTCATTCCATTCTTGGATCGAGATCTATAGGGTTTCCTTGAATGAAACTTGAGGAAATAGGAAGAAGGTCCGTTAACCCTTGTGTGTGTTCCATCCCCTAAAAGGTTGAATACACCCTATTTTCAATGTTTCATTTTGGTGAAACTAGCCTTTAGAACACCTTATTTTCTAATTTGGAGTGCATCATACTCCTAGATCTAGTGTACGTTAACTTTGAATTAGTTCTTGCATTAGTTAATTTGCATCTAGGGTTTCTAAATCTTGTATTAGTGAAAGTGCATATAGGTTGCATTTTTGCATCTTAGATCATTTAATTTCAATAAAATTTTACAATTATAAATAGTAAAGTCAACATACAAACTAGAAACTTTAGCATTCACCCAAAATTTGTTGAATTTGGTACAAAAACCATAATTTGGGACTCATTCACCCCTCTAGGAAATTTAGTGCCTCTATAGGTTGTTTTTCCTACTTTTGGGGAATTATGTGTTGTATATTTTTTAACATTTAAACCCTTCAGAAACCCTAACTGGGACTCATATGCCTTTTTGTGAAATTTAGTCCTAGATCAGACCTAAAACTACCTTTTATAGCATTAAAAACATCATTTATGTGTTTTTGTTTTTTGTTGTTAGCTATCTATTTTAGTGTGTTGAGTCTTTGTTTCATTCATTTCATTGGATCTAGCTTAATTTGCTTCATCGATTGCATTGCTTAAATTCAAAATGGCATTTACAACATTTCATTTTCAAATTGTTACATAGCATAATCGGTCAATTATCATGTTCTAAATCTGAAAATTGCATTATCCTTTTGCATGTTTTCTCTATCATTGTTGCATTTCAAATTTCTAGGAAAATTATTACATTATGTTTTCATTGCAAAAATCTATGGTTATCATACTTCATGTTTTATTTTCAGACCTTGTTGAGTACTGTAAGAAATTTGTGTTATGTGCATATGACTATGAAGTCATCTCCCCTCTCTTTTTGTTCATCATTGATCCCTCTCCTAGTATCCCTTCTATGAGTGAGATTAGTCTAGTGAAAGAGAATACAACCTTGGGAAATCATAACAATAATATTCGTTCTTCTCCTAATATCTCTCTTATTTGTGGAGAAGATATTTTGGTGTTAGAAGAACCAATCAATGAGAGTTTTGAGAATCCTAGTCGTTTCTCTCCTCCTACCTCTCTTATTGGGAAAGACATTACTGAATAAGAGGACACAACCATAGGTAATCATGACAATCATATAACACAACAAGAGACCATTGAAACCTACATAAAAACCAACTCAACTAGTCTACATTCATCCACTAGCATCTTCCCTATTTGTGATATTGTTCTAGTGAAAGAGGATATAATTGTCAATGAGGATGATATGTTGGTGTTATTTGATCAAATATTTAAGATCTATGACAACCCTCTTTATGTTTCTTCATGTACCTATCCTATTTTGGAAGACATTATGGGACAAAGGAATGAAATTGTGGACAATCATGATAATCACATTTGTTCTTCACCTAGTATCTCTCCTAGTTGATCAAAGAAGATACTTTGATGTTAGAAAATCCAATTGATGAAATTCAAGAGAATCTTAGTTGTCTCTCTTCCCCTAGGGAAAATATTATTGCACAAGAGAATTCCATCATCGATAAACAAGGCAATTAAGTCATTGATAACTCCCTTACTTGTGATGAAGTCATTTTAGAAGAACTAGTCTTTGAATGTCATGAACATCTAGTTTATAGTTCTCCTAAAAACTCTCCTCCTAGGGAGGATATCATGGTTCAAGAAAATAACAACATTAATAATAGTAGTGTGCCTACCTTAGATGATGGTGAAAAGATGACACTAGACTCCCCTTCATTAGAAAGACATCAAACCAAATCCGTTGAGGTTATGAATGCACAAGTGTCTGTTAGATCCCCCTTGATTATTGGACCTCCTAAATACCCTATGGGACATCCTAAAAATCCTCTAATTCTTTACCTGCCCTCACAATGACCATAAACTTAAAACAAACCTGAACTTATCCTTTACCCACCTTCAAACCAACCTCAAACTCAAAAAAAACATGTCCTCATCCTGAAACCACCTAGGAATAATGTTTCACATTAGTTGAGTTACAATATTGTTTCTCATGTACATATAACACTAGAAACAATCCACAACCAAGACAAACACCTTCAACATCTCTCCCATTTCCCAACCCCATCTTACCTGGCCCTCCTTGTTTTTGTTCACAAAGTGGAAAGGAGTATGATCTTGTTGAACAACTTAAGAACACTCTTGCTAAAATATCATTATGGGACCTTATTCAAGAATCCCCTCATTATCATAACATAATTCAAAATTCCTTACAACAATTTCCTACCCCTCCTAATGTGGCAGCCCAAATTCAAGTTGTAACTTCAGTCAACTCAGACATTACTTTCCACCAAAGTGATCTCCATCCTTTGGAAGTGTAAAAAAAAAATGATGCTTTCATGATAATAGCTCAACATAATCGGATGGGGATAAAAATAACCCTTATTGACAATGGGTCAGCCCTCAACGTGTGTAGCATAAACCTTTTAGACAAGATTAGAGAAGAAAAAATCTAAATACAACCTGCCTATCTATTAGTGGGTTTGATAATATGGGAAAATGATCGCTTGGTGTGATCACTTTTCCTATTACAATTGGAAAGGCCATGTTACAAACTCACATGCATATAATGCCTCATGATATTTCATACAATATCCTTTTAGGAAGACCTTGGATTCATGAGATGCATGTGGTGCCTTCTGCTCATCATCATATCATGAAATATATGTCTACAATAGCAAAGTATATGTACAATCGAAGCCGACCCTGAACCAAATAGTTTTTTGAACATTGAGAAAGGCAAGGAAAATCCTTTGAAACATTAACACCAACTACACAAGTAGAACCTATGCAAGAAGAAAGAAAAGATAGGTGTCCTAAACCCTTCACAATGTTATCACTAGATGATTTGGGATCATTAGATTTTACACCTACATTCATGGGAGAATATAAGATCATAACAAAATATTTTGAAAAGGGAAAAGAAAAAGAGGTAATGTCAACACAAAATTCAAAAGACCCTTTGAAAGCATCCACCTCAAAAACTTTAAAAGAAGAAACAAATTATACATCAAACTTTGATGAAGTTGATTATGAGCAACCATCGAATCCAAATGAAATAAAAAATATTTATGGCAAAGGTTATGAACTTGTGAAACAACTTGGATATAGTGGAAAATAATGTGGTGCTACAGAATAAGGTATGCATGTCCCTATAGATCCTAACACGTAAGGAACGACTAAAGGTCTTGGTTATTATCCCTTGAAAGAAACAAGCAAGCCTTCACCTAATATCAACACTATTACAAAAGATTCTTCTAAGCAAACTTTAACATTAGTGCATCTTGAATTGATAGACACTAGTGCTCTTATTTATTATCCTTTGAAAGAAATGAAAGAAACAAAGAAACCTTCGCTTAATATCAATTTCATCACACAAAACACTAACGATTGGAGTTCGTTAGATTTTACACCCTCCTTTCAAGGACAATACAAAATCTCGCAATCTAAAGAGTCGTGTGTAGGTATGAGGCCTGTACTGAAGAGATATCTTTGACACAAAATAAAGGAACATCTTTTACTATTGATCAAGTGATTATCTTGTCAAGACTCCTCAAAGATCATTTGATATCTCTCCCTACAAGAACACGAAAGAAATTTTACTACAAGAGTTCATTTTGTGCATATCATAGAATTCATGGTCATTCTACTAATGAGTGTAAGGCTTTGAGTAATCAAATTCAACATCTTAAGGATTATGGTGCTCTTCCTTGTGTTGCAGCACCTAGTTCCTCTAATTGATACTAATTTTCATGTTTCTCATCAATCACCTCGGCTCACCCCTGTCTTGCACTAAGTGGGGGCAAGGGGTTAGGTTAGCCTTTTCCTCATATGACACTTTTTGTTGTCTCTTTTGGCTAGTTGAGCACCTTCCATGTATATATAAGAGAAAGCTTGGGATGTGGACGACATGCCTTAAGGTGACTCACATGTGACATACTGAGTCTTGGGGAGAAAACCCTTTTCATGACATAGCTTCATTCAGGAACATATGACTTGGCATAGGGATTTTCGAACAAGCTCTCAAGTCTTCTTCTACTTTAAAGCAATTGCTTACAACAATGGTGTTAGCAACCGCTTTAAAGTGGGGGCATACATCGACACTCATGTTCCACTGTGCAATTTTTTTTATTCTTGCGATGTGTCCCTTTCTTGGTGGTGTCATTGGGTTGGATTTCCTCGGAGAGCATGATATTTCTTTGAATTGTCCTCTCTTGGAAACGGGCATGTGCAGGATCATGGTATGCCAAACAGGCCCTTAAGTGGCAAAAAATTTAGAAAAATCAGTGTTAGGCAACTTGACGTAAATATTTGAATAAGTTATCTATATTATTTCAAAAATATGTAAGAATAGAATTTGTATAAAATTGAATGTAGTTTCTAAAATACTAGGTTTATTTAAAATAAATAAAATCTATTTGGTGAAATTTTGAAATTTCAATGAGTACTTAAATTTCAGGGAAAATAAGAAGTAGGTGTCTGTCGACCACCCTAACCATAATAAAATGATAATATTTTTTTGTAAGATTTTATATATAAGTAGAGGACTCATGTCCAGATGTGATGCATATTTTTTGTAATTTTTTTCCAAGTAAATAATTAATTATGAATTTTTTATTACAACTTTTAGAAAATATAAAAACTCGTATTTGACCACCTTAACTTGGTCAAAAATTCATGAAATTTAATTTTTCTTTTTTTAATCCTATAGTATGTAAAGCATAGAATGTGGCGCATGTTTTGATTCAAAAAATATGATACCGTTTGAAAGTTATAGATGTTTTTCAATCAGCCTATCGATTAGGACTTTAGTCGTAATTATAATAGAAAATGAATAATAATTATTTATTAAATTCAAATTAAATCATAATTTATATTTTTGGAAAGCTGAGAATCTCCTCTAACAACCCTTTTCGTTTCATTAATTCTGGTGAAAAAAAAGTCGTCAGCCACATACCCTACAAATATTGCCACTTTTTGGCATACCATGATCCTGCACATACCCAAACATTAAGCACAATGTTCCCTAAGAAGAGACCTCACATGAACTAAGAAAAATCCCTTTGAATGTACCTTACATTACTTCGCATTTACAACAACTATTATATGGCCACCTTGCATAACACCCTTTGCTTGCCTGTGGAGCCATCCTGCTTGTTCACGGGTGTCAAGTATACAAAGTTTTGCTTGCCTCATAGATACTATTATTCATATTATGTGGCACCTTGTCAAATTTATCAGGAGGTATAGCTTTGGTATGGTTAGCGTATGATGAGAAACCTAAACGTGGGAATGAATTTCTCATTATACGGCGAGAAGTCGATACAAAGGCATGACTTTCTCACTAAGCCACCCCTTTTGGGATACTCACCCAGTGGACAACTTGAAGTTTCGTTTCCTCAGAGTGAGCATGCATTTTGTTCCCCTTTTGGATACTCACCCAACAAACAGCCTGAAGTTCCATTGCCTCAGAGTGAGCTTGCATTTTGAAAAACAACTTAGATCTAGTCCACATCATGTTAGACAAATGGTCAAGACTTTATTCACCTTTTCTTTCTTTTTCTTTCGTCTTTATGTCTTTGACATTATATGTTTGTGTATCTTGATGCTACATATCATACACCTTGTATCTGTCCCTTTATGATTATTTTGGTTGACATAGGATCTTGGATCTTGGGGGTTTGGCCACCTCCTTTGATCTTTGTCATCCTATTTTTTTCACATTGGTACACTTGGAACCCTCTTGAATGTCTACTTTAGTGTGAATTTGAATCAAGTTCCTCCTCTCACTAAAGTGGGGGCTAAATGTAGTGTAGGAAAAAGTATCCCTTTTTCACACTTAATTGGGAATGATTAACATTAAAATGAACCTAATGTTGCCTTGATTTAGTGTTGTAATGTGTTGTACACATTCACATTCAGTTTAAGGCCATTTTAAATTAAATAGACCTAATTGTGCCTTAATTTAGTGTTATAAAATGTATTTATCTACATCTTCACACTAAGTGTTGGGCTCTCTTGCATTAATGACCTTCAAATCATCATCAATAGGCCCTTATGACCCTTTATTATGCATCCTGGGGCTTATTTCAATCAAAATCCTGACATAGTCATCAAATACGCTTAATATCTTAACCCCTCGACATTTCCTTAGCTCAAAAAACTAGGGTGGGACTCATATGCTACCAATGGGCGTATGAATCCCCCTAGGTGGAAACCATGCACCACCTTGGGCGTATGAGTCCCTTTTAGGGAATTTTTAGGGTTTTGAGTAGGAAATCAGGGTTTAGGAAATCAAGAGTCAAACATCCTAAGACTTCACAAGAGCATTATAGATCATTCAAGAGCATTTCAAGAGCATTCAAGGGTAGATTTGTAAAATATTATTGCAACAATTCAAGATCCATCATCATGTCAAAGGCATAATGCATCAAGCATGTTGTTGAGCTAGTGTTGTGATGTAGCATTCTATTGGAATCAAGTGCCTAAATCTCACAGGCTATAACCTCTGGAAGAGAAAATTCAGTGTGACATTCCTTTTGTCTGGCTGACTGGCAGCTTTGGAATCTTGTGGTTTGCATTGGTCGTTGAGACTTTGTTTAAGTCTTGTTGAATGGGCCTATCGCTATGACATGGAGACTCAGTGAGATCTCTTACCGATATGGAATGTCTTGGTGATAGGAGGGTTTGTTATTGGGTGCCTAGCGTATGTCGGGGTAACTCAAGTGTGTCGGTATGTGGTCCTAGCAACAGGGAGATGTCTCGCCAATTGTAGTCATCAAGGTGACTTGAACATTCGGGAAGATCTCTTGGCAACTGGGAGATGTCTGGCCGACTGTATACAATCGGAGTAACTCAAGGGTCTCGGTGAGAAATCTTGGCCATATGTGAAGTCTTGCCGATAGCATCTGCTTGTGGTCGTCGGTGTAACTCATATGTGTCGGAATAATGTCTCGACGATGATAGGAAGTCTTGCCGATATCTACATGACCTTTGGTCTATCTGGATGATGTGGAAATCGGTATGACTTGTTCCTATCGGCATGAAATCTTGGCAACCAGGAGATGTCTCACCGATTGGAGTCATCGGGGTAACGAAAGGGGTTCGCTATGACCTCTTGGCGACAGCAATAAGTCTTTTCGACTAGGATGTTTTGGTATAACATGAAGAGCTCGGTGTGATGTCTTGGCGAAAGATGATTGTCTAACTGAATGGAATACTCACATCTACATGACTTTAAGACTTCGGTATGAAGTCTTGGCGAACTGTGGTAGTCTTGCCGATGGCAATGTTGAGGTCGATGTGACTTGTGAACATTGGTATGAGTCTTGTCGATGAGGAAACTCTTGTCTATAGGAATGCAATGGATGTCGATGGTTTCGATATGACTTGTGGCATTCACTATATCATCTTTCTGACTATTGGAACCTACGCTTATATCGAATGCTGGTTGCGTTGGCATTGGGGAGACACGGTTAGTGTCTCACCGACATGCCAACACAGGTTGAATGCCCTTGACCATTTGAAGGTTGTCCTATATGGTGTGACCTGGACGTATTATCTACCATGCAAGGAAGTGGAAATATCTACGATGCTGAGCTGGATGATTCAATCGTTGTGATCCAACAGTTGGAAACAAACCGTTTCACGGAGCCTGTTGAAAAAGAATGTATATATGTATGCATTGGATGTTCTGTGAAAAGGGTCTAAGAGCCAAAGAGAAGAAGAGAGAGAGCCGAGTGGCTAGTTGAAAGGCCGAGGCCATGAGGCCAAAGTAGAGGCAGGGTCATGCTACCAAACTCTCTCATGTGTACTGAGTGATCAGTTGCTACCAGTTGTATCCAGAATGAACAAGATGTAATCTCTGAAAAGGCTATGAGCCTGAAATTGTATTGTAACCGTTTGTTGTTGAATAATACAATGGCTCGATCTTTGGAGTGTGGGGTTTTTTATCTGAAAGGATTTTCCCCACATAAATCTGTTTGTTCTAGTTTATGTCTTATCTTTCATGTCTGTTGATTGTTGTTGTAGAATTTGTTAATGCATGTTGTTGAATTTACATGTGCTTCTCTCAGAAGGATCAATGTGGGAAATAAACTGTGTGTTTCTGTTTTAGGACATAGTTATATGTGTCTTTGAGGCAACCTAATCGAAATGAAAGTTACTGAAGGCACTACTGTTCATGGAGGTTACTCTGAGATGCACCAAATTTTCCTTACAAGTGGTATCAGAGCCTTCTTCTAGTTGTTGGTTCTGGATATTTCTCCCGTGAAGATTTCTTAGCTTGATGAGCTGGAAGAAATCTGGAGGAATGGACTAATGTATTGATCCTTTGATGAGTGGAAGCCTTGTGGTATTCTGAGACAGCATGCAGCTTGAAGGATGGTTAAGATGGAAAAGGGAGTTGGTCATGTTGTGATCTGTGTCTCCTGGCTGGTAGTGGTATAACCTTGGAGTATGAGGTGGATTTCTTTGCTCTATGGCTGTGTAGCAGTAAAGCTTTCATATTGGTCATCTGTTTGTCAGGCTCTTGGGTGATAGTGAGAAGCCTGGGTTGTTTCTCAGTCATGGAAGAGAGTGGTTATGCTAGGTGGTGGTTCCTAGTGTTGGAAGGCACTGTTTCCTGTTAACCTCGAATGCTTGAAGGCTATGGAGTTAATCATTAGATGATTTGCAAGATTCTGAAATAGCCTTTCTCTCTTTCGCGGATGCATGTACATGTTGGTGGTTTTAGAGTTGGTCTGAAAGGGACCTGGATTCTCCCGAACTGTTGTTTTCCTTTCTAAGGATGTTTTGTACTTGCATGGCTCTGTGGTTTTGCAGGTTTTACACGGTTAAGCAAAAATTGTGACCATGTGGAGTTGTTGTTAAACTATTGTCTAGACACTGGCCTTTTGGGGTGTTGTTTGATGAGATAGTTGCAGTTCTGCGTGCATGCTTGGTGCATGGTTTGAGGAGGTATGATTTCTTCTCTGCATGGGAGTGTTAGTATGTGATTCATCACTCAGCATTCCTGTGGTGGTGCTTGTGGGTTCCTTGATTATGGTGCTCGTTGTGGACATGATTGGAAAATCAGATTTGGCATGATCTGGTGTTTCAGTCATGTTGTCTACATGGTTATTCTCTTTGAGATCTCAGTTTTGCATTTCCAATGTGATGATGGGTTTGCACGTTTTTGTTGAATGGATCTATGGGTTGTGCAATGTTGTGGGTTGTCTTCACCTACATGTTTGTTATGAGACAACTCGGAAGTGGACTGTCTATATCCATGAGGTTGATTCATTGTTGGTGCAAACTTGTTAGTTGGCCTTGTCTGTGGTCACTTGTGCATTGGCGTGGTGCTTTGAAATGAGAGGATGGATACTATTGAGTACCTGAATAGTTGATTATGGGAAACTATAGCAGGTAGTCATGATGCTTGGAGAGCTCGGGTGTCACGTTTCAGTGGGAGCTCTAGCAGTGACTGTGGTTTCATCACGTGGTGGTGAATGGTCTTCTTTAGTGTTGCAGATGTTTCTTGGGAGAGCTCTTTGATCTTGTTGTTGCAGAAGGGTTTTTTCGCATTTGCATGGACATTACTTGAAGATGTGCAACATCTTGGATCCATGGAGGACACTTGGAGTCTTTGGCTAAGGTGTTGGTGGTGCTTGACAGGTGATGTTTGTTTTTAGTCTATTTGCTTTATGTCATGGTATACTCTTGCTTGTGCACTGGAGTTTTGGCATTGTGCATTGTACTTGAGACAATGGAAAAGTCGCTTGAAGCATGGGATCTCCTATGGGGATGTGTAGATAATGATGTCATGATAAGTTCCTGATTCAGATGATTGGAGCTTTGACAATGGTCTGGTAATTATTTGTGTTTTGGGTGCTTTGATTATTTGCTTGATACTTCGTGATAGTGCAATAATGCAGTTGAAATTTAGCATGAGATGATTGGTTGCTAGTACTCATTGATACATGAAGAATAAGGTGAGGTTGTTTTTCTCTTATGAGAGAAGTATTGCTGCTTGTTACTCTTGTTAAAGTTTTTCAGCAAAAATTCTGAGAAGCCTACACCTTGGTTGAACGTGAGTTCAATAAGAGACCTATGAGGAGATTGCTCTTGGAGTAGTCATGATGACTTGTATCTTGGAGTATTCTCATTCCCACTCTTGGTCTACTCAGTAGTTTATCTGAAAGGTATTTGGCCCATTATATTTTTCAGATGTGTTTTATTAATTTCACTTTCATGATATGGATCTTGAATTGTTTTCTAATTATTCTGGAGGATTCATAGTGGAAGTTGTACAATTTTGTTTTATCTCCTTGTTGCTAATGAGAATTGGTAGGAGATGTTGTATGGGTTGATTTCCTGAAATGGGGAATGAAGTAGTTTGATCTTCTTTAAGAAGCTTACATCCATGTTTTTTAAAGTCGGTTTGATCTTGGTGATTGAATGAATGGGTGTTGTTAAGGTTTTTCTTTTGGGATGTGAAGAAGATCATTCTTGACATAGATGGCTATTAGAAGTGTATGTAGGAGGATGCTCTATAGGAAGATGATGTGCAAAGTTTCTCTCTGTGGCCGTGAAGGTTTGTGATGAGAGAAATTTTTCTTGTAGCAGGTTGTTGCAGGTTGTGCATATCATTGTGGATATTTCCTTGGTACTACATGATTACATTTTTTGTGTCGTTATTGGTAGACTTGTGATGTTTCTGGATTACTCAGACAGTGGGAGTTCCTATTGTGTTTTGTCTTCTTTGACTTGTTGGCATTTGTAGCTTGCATTCGTTGTTGATGGGTTGGTTTTGAGCAGCATAAGCTTACTAATGTTGATACCTATGAGGTATGTGTGATTGGATGGAATAGCACGAGCTGTGGGTGTTATTTTCAGTCATGTGGGTTTATCAGTTGGATGGAAGCAGTCATTTTGATTGTTGTTCTAGTTGATGTTTAGTATCTTGTTTTAGGATAATGACTTCACTGTTGTGTTCTGATTGAAGCTTTGAAGTTGATATTTCTTTTGTATAGCGTTTGAGCACAGTGAAGTGGTAGTTGTATCTTGTTAATGGTATCACTGGGATCTTTTGCTTGTGTTCGTTCAAATGGTGCTTATACACCTTGGCATTGTATCCTTCTTCCATAGGTGGCATGTTCGAAGATGACAAGATTGTTGCCTGAATGGTGGACATCTTGGATGTTGGAGCATGAGAGCATGTTTGAGGTCTATGAGGTTTCCTGGGAGGCTGTGATTGGTTGCATTTCGGTTGCTTTGTTGGACAGTGAGTTGTAGTTGGATGCCTGGTCTTTGTTGCAGATTGTCTGGTGGATTGTTATCTGTTGAATCATGTTGATTGGGTGTCTTGAGTATTGCAAGGTTTGGACTGATGGAGCTAGTGTGATCTTAGTTCTTGAATGCTTTGGAGGTGCCTGTGTGATCTTCGTCAAGTGGGAGATTGTTGGAATCATGTGCCTAAATCTCACAGGCTATAACCTCTGGAAGAGCAAAGTCGGTGTGACATTCCTTTTGTCTGGCTAACTGGCAGCTTTGGAATCTTGTGGTTTGCATTGGTCGCTGAGACTTTGTTTAAGTCTTGTTGAATGGACCTATCGCTATGACATGGAGACTCGGTGAGATCTCTTACCGATATGGAATGTCTCAGCGACAAAAGGGTTTTTTATCGGGTGCCTAGCATATGTCGGGGTGACCTATGGCGACTGGATCATCGGGGTAACTCAAGTGTGTCGGTATGTGGTCCTAGCGATAGGGAGATGTCTTGCCGATTGTAGTCATCAGGGTGACTTGAACATTCGGGAAGATCTCTTGGCGACTGGGAGATGTCTAGCCGACTGTATACAATCGGAGCAACTCGAGGGTCTCGGTGAGAAGTCTTGGCGATATGTGAAGTCTTACCGATAGCATCTGCTTGCGGTCGTTGTTGTAACTCATATGTGTTGGAATAATGTCTCGGCGACGATAGGAAGTCTTGCCGATATCGACATGACCTTTGGTCTGTCTGGCCAATGTGGAAATTGGTATGACTTGCTCCTATCGGCATGAAGTCTTGGCAACCAGGAGATGTCTCACCGATTGTAGTCATCAGGGTAACGAAAGGGGTTCGCTATGACCTCTTGGCGACAGTGATAAGTCTTGCCGACTGGGATGTTTCGGTATAACATGAAAAGCTCAGTGTGATGTCTTGGCGAAAGATGATTGTCTCACCGAATGGAATACTCACGTCTATATGACTTGAAAACTTCGATATGAAGTCTTGGTGAACTACGGTAATCTTGTTGATGGCAATGTTGAGGTCGATGTGACTTGTGAACATCGGTATGAGTCTTGCCGATGAGGAAACTATTGCCGATAGGAATGCAATGTATTTTGGTGGTTTCGGTATGACTTGTGGCATTTTCTATATTGTCTTGTTGACTGTTGGAACCTACGTCGATATCGAACGCTGGTTGTGTTGGCATCGGGGAGACACGGTTAGTTTCTCACCGACATGCCAACACAGGTTGAACACCCTTGACTGTTTGAAGGATGTCCTACGTGGTGTGCCCTGGACGTATTATCTTCCATGCAAGGAAATGGAAACATCTACGATCTGCTGACCTAGATGATTCGATCATTGTGATCCGATAGTTGGAAACAAACCGTTTCACGAAGCCTGTTGAAAATGAATGTATATATGTATGCATTGTACGTTCTGTGAAAAGGGTCTAAGAGCCAAAGAGAAGAAGAGAGAGAGCCAAGTGGTTGGCTGAAAGGTCGAGGCCATGAGGCCAAAGTAGAGGTAGGGTTATGTTGCCGAACTCTCTCCTGTGTACTGAGTGATCAGTTGCTACCAGTTATATCCAAAATGAACAAGATGTAATCTCTGAAAAGGCTATGAGCCTGAAATTGTATTGTAACCGTTTGTTGTTGAATAATACAATGGCTCGATCTTTGGAGTGTGGGGTTTTTTATCTAAAAGGATTTTTTCCACGTAAATTTGTTTGTTCTAGTTTTTGTCTTATATTTCATGTCTGTTGATTGTTGTTGTAGAATCTGTTAATGCATGCTGTTGAATTTACATGTGCTTCTCTCAGAAGGATCAATGTGGGAAATAAACTATGTATGTTTCCGCTTTAGGACATTGTTGTATGTGTCTTTGAGGCAACCTAATCGAAATGAAAGTTACCGAAGGCACTACTGTTCATGGAGGTTACTCTGAGATGCACCAAATTTTCCTTACACATTCAAGATCCAAGTTAAGTATTGTTCCACATCTAATTCAAGATCAAGATCTACATATTTCATGGCCACTTCATGTTATATTTTAAATTTATATTTCAAGACATCATTCAAGGTATCATTGTTCATGTTTCATGTTCATGTTTCATTATTTCATCATAAGGTTTAATTTCCTAAACGAGGTTTGACCAAGACAAACCCATATTCCCTAACAAACAACAAGTTTTTCCCTCTCTACATGTGTGATTGCATATCTAGGTGGTTTAGAGCTTGAAGATCCTTTAAAGACTAAGTTAAAAGATTGAAGAAATTTTTCCAAGTTGTCACAAGGTTGTCATCTTCACGAAAAGTCACCTACATGCCAGAATTTAGGGTTTCAGACTTAGAGATTTGGCATTAGAGAAGCTACGGGAGATCACCAAAGAATACCAGAGTTTTATCCAAACCCTAATACTGGGACTAAATCGCCACCTTGGGTATATGAGTCTTAGTACTACCTTTTCTAGATTTCAAGAGATCCAGATCAATCACTGAGAGATTCCAGTTCCTGCCCAGAAACCCTAGTCTAGGACTAAATCACCCAAACTGGCGTATGAGTCCTAGTGAGCTTCAAACAACAAAATTCTAGGGTTTAAGAGCTTGTATTGACTACATCACTCTTCCAAGTACCCCTTTGTTCATTCTTAGTTTGTTTTCTTGATTTTTAGTTTCATTTCCTAGTTCATTTAGTTCTATTTTTGCATAATACTTTCATTCTTGTCTTTCCAAGCCCTTATTTGGTGGTGAATGCCTTTTGTCTTTACTCACACCCTAGGATGCCCTTCTAGTATATATCTTTCCCTCATTCCATCCTTGGATCACGATCTCTAGGGTTTCCATGAATGAAACTTGAGGAAATAGGAAGAAGGTCCCTAAACCCTTGTGTGTGTTGCATCCCCTAAAAGGTGGAATACACCCTATTTTCAAAGTTTCAACTCCTTATCCCTTTTGTACTACTGATTCAAGGGTATAAATACAACACAAAAATTACTTGGGGCTTAGTACTTAAATTTGTGTTCACCCATTTTATTGCTAATAACTAGTTATTATTATCACTTATTATGTTGATGATATGTTGTTGATTGGTACTAAAAGAGATAGAGCGAACAAAAAGAAAATGATTAAGCTAGAAGAAGTATGCTAACTCTATTTTGCAATATCAAGGGTATAAATACAACACATAGATATTACTTGGGGCTTAGCACTTCGATTTGTGTACACCCATTTTCTTGCTAATAGCTAGTTATTATTATCACTTATTATATGGACGATATGTTGTTGATTAGTACCGAAAGAGATAGAGCTAAAAAAAAGAAAATGATTAAGCTAGAAGTATGCTAACTCTATTTTGTAATGTTTGAGTATGGTAGATTATATAGAATAACAAATATTCTTATTCAAATGGGAGAAAATATTTTAGTTGAACAATGATACTTGCCAGGGATAACTTTAAGAAACCCCCTCTCAGCACAGGTGTAAAATCCTTGTGAATCTTTCCTTTTATTTGAAAAAAATTATTAATTTTCTTGGAAAATCTATGCATATTAAAAAATTTGTAAAATCCTGACGAATCTTAATGAATAATTGGCAAAAATAATAATCACAATGGCAAATCCTAGCGAATAATCACTAAAAAGATTAATTACAATGGTGAATCTCTCCTTCAAAATTTTGCATAGTTGGTCAGCGCAGTTCCCCCATATTTTTTTTTGTTTATTGTAATATTGAAGTAGGGGCCTGGGGGCAGCAACCACCAACGAGGTCAAGGGGGTAAAAGCTAGGTTGATTTCGCAACCTATATGCACGTACCTTTTAAAAAGCTTGTTGAGGCCCTAAATTTGTTTTGGGCCACACGATTAAATCTAATCATGTGGCCCAAAACAAATTGTGGGCCTCAATAAGCCTTTTAAAATGCACGTGCATATAAATCACAGAATCAACCTGCAGCCATCTGATTAAAAAGCTAATTGATGGCAATAAATAAAAGCCCTATTCAAGGATAAAATATCCCTAAAATGAAATGGTAATTTACTATTAGTGGCGATATTTCTTCAAAATTAATGGTAGGAATATAATATTACTGGTGAATATAATTAATATTTGTAATTATAAACTAATGGCGAATCAGTTCCAATGACGCATCGTTTAAAAAATAATGCATAGGCGAATTAATCGAGACGAAATTAATTTTTTGCAAAAACTTGGTGATTTAGTATTCTTTTTAGCTTGTACTATTCGCCATTTTTGGAGGTCTCGATTTCAATTATTAGCCAATTCGCGAAGATTCGCCACTAAAGTTTTCCCTGATACTTGCTAAGATAGAGGACATAGCTCATGTGCATTATGCTAGTCTAGTTTGGCAACCCATATATGTTAATATCAATACGAAACTAAGCATTACCCAAATAATGGGAGTATTGAACTAGTTTATTGCTAATCATGAAAGGAAACATTGGGTAGAAATCAAGTCTTAATGTGTGTAAGGAACTACAAAGTAATCTATTTTCTAAGGTGTAAGAATGATGCATCATAGAGCATATTTTATTTTTATAGACATAGTAGAGCTAAATAGAGTTCCCAAGTTGGTGAAGAGGTTATGACACCTTAATGATGAATAAATTCCCATTTTAAAATATCTTCGAGCCATACCTTAGAATAAGGCATTAGAATTTTAAATTGAGATTTTGAGTGCCATACCTCCTAGTTATTTTGCTAATGATTTGTTATTTACGATTTGATGATTTATTCATTTTCTTTGTGTATATATTTTGGTTCCTAGATGGAATTGTAGTAGGTTTGTGATTTTTATAGGGGCTATGCTATAAAAAAAAAAAAATTAGAGTTGGTGAGACAACACAAACTACAATGTAATCATTGTATTATTGATGATTAACATTGTAGCTCATTTTGTCACTAGATGTTTTTTGGAAGGATTTTTCATGGTTAAATCAATTAGTTATCTTTGTTCTATATGGTTGCTTGTTATTGTATCTTGGTTTCTATTAGATGTCTCTCCTTTGAAGATTAATGAAGTGTTCCATTCTATTTTAGTTGTATTTGTGAATTTATCCCTTTCTAATTTGAAATTTGAGCTAACAATGCACACTTTTAGCATTATTTTATTATGTGCTCGTATTTAAACACATTAATTACATTCATTCTAATAATCTCATAATCATATGAGAAAGTAAAAAACCATTCATTCTAGAGATAAGAATCAATAGTGATAAATTTAAATTTGATGGCATAAGAAATGTAAAGATTCTATATCATGGCTCTAAGAATCAATAGTGACATTTAAATTTGATGTAATAGAAAGAGTAAAGAATCAAAATCTTAGATGCTTACCTACAATTTTCAATATTGCAATTTCAAGGGGATAATCAATCTATCTACAATACTCTCATAGCTCAATCATATGACAACCTAATAAGGTATTTATCAATACCCCCAATCCTAAAATCTTCAAAAAGAAGATAAACTAGAAGACTACATACCATGCAAAGTTATGCATTAGAGCTCTATATAATTCCATGAAATATTCAAAATATTAATATAGATTCACAATCATGAGTTAGTTCTAAAGTCATGAACTTATCCCCTAAAAAAAAAGATGCAATACAAAATCTCAAATAATTTCACTAATAAAAAAACTTATATCTATATCTAACAACAAACAAATTACATAATCTTATTTATTTGATATCACTCTTCAATTAACAAACTAAATATAACCATTTATTTCATATAATTTTCAAAGTTTATTTTCAACTAATCCAATTTCTCAAACTTAATTATAACTATTCACTTAGTACTAAATTCCACACTTTAAGAAATTACTTTCCATCTCAAATATATTATGTATCTATTGCAATAGATATAAAAAAGGCGCCTTTTACATTGGATTTTATTTCTGTTCTTTTTAGTAAACTTCGTCTTCTAGGCTCTCAATACTCGTTCAATTAAAACCAAATTTTGAACTCCATGCACACTTTTCCATGAATTCAACCTTGTAATCTACATCGAAATTTGCAGCGATCAATATTAGAAGGATTTGTTTACTAACATGGCAGCTGGAGTTCCAAATCTCAAGAAATAAGCAAACCACATACCATTAAATAGAAAAAGGAAAAAACAGCAAACCTTTCCATTTTAGTATCTCAAAAAGCAATATCTACCATTTTCGCATATGCTTGTCAGATTTAATAACAGAAAATATGTCAACTTTACTGACTAGATTAGAACAATTTCCTGAATAATCCAAAATTATAATTCCAATGTCACTGATGACCCATTTTCAACACAAACTCACATTTGATTAAAGTTTTAAGCAAGTACTCAGATTTTCAAAATTGAAACTAGATATATTCAGATATAGAGCATGGGCCTCCCTTAACATAGACAGTACCATAATGTTCTGATAAAGTACTACTTCAATAGAACTGACTAATCTGCCTCTTCAAACTTCTCCTCCCCATCAAAAATTCAGGATACACCGTAATCTCTTATATCTGTTAATGTAACCGTTCTCGAGCATACTGGACACTGTAATGGTTTATTTAGTACTTCAATTATGTAACCGATCAAACGAGATATTAAGCAGATACATAAAATACGAATCAAGTTTCACTTACAGTAGCGACGGAACCAAGACTTTGTTGGCTTATCAGCGTTGTTATGCATGTTCTGCCAAAGAAATGACCGCAGGGAAGAGAACTGGAGTTCCACAATTAGGAATATTAGAATTATTTCTTATAGGCTGTTGAAAATGAAAGAACGTTTTCCCACATAGAATAAAACATGAGAGCTCTTGTTTTTCCTTTACAATCGTAAATTAAAATATATAATTAAATAATTAAATATGTTATTTTGTAAAATATTATATGTCTATAATATTTTTAAAATGGTCATGTCAATTAAATTAGATGCAGTTTAAAAAAAGACATTTTTTAAAAATTACTATCTTAAAAAAATTTAAAAATTAAATAACAAGTTCCATAATAAAACTTCTTAACTGTAATGGGACAACCCAATGCCTTAGTTAAAAATTTCTTGTACAACTTTTATATCCAACTGACACAATTATCATTAATTTAATATACTGATACATATCCAAACTCTTTTTATCATAAGAATGGCAATGGAAACTTGATCTTAAAAAGGAAAGAAATTTGAAAATATGGAACATATTACTTTGGTGTTTAATAAAATTAGTTATCCATTTTTCAATATTGATTAATTTAGATATTTTTATTTGTCTATCACATGTCTACTTTTGATTCATATTCTTTTATGAATAATGTTTAGAAATCTCTTATATTTAGTGTTCCATCCCACCATCTATTTGCAATATGAAGATCTATTGTCTCCCTAACACAATCTATCATCTTGAAATTCATTTTTCAAAATACCTCTAAACATTTACCCTAAATGTAGGATGAGCAAGACATGTTTTTTCTAACTATAATGGTGATTGTCTTTATAATTCTCTTGTTTTGGCAATGCTCAAGCAAATCCATAATCAATGTCAAAATATCTAACTACACACATTTCATTCACGGTACTTTATCTCTACTATTTTAACATATAAAAACATTCATTAGATGTAGAACTAGTTATACAATAATCCCTCTATAGAGAGGGAAAAACATGACAACTCTACCAAACTAACATCCCTCATTAAAATTCTGAAAGAAAAAAATTAAAAATAAAAACACCACTAAATATGGAAACTAAAACTACATATGTGCTAATTTAAAAAAATAGAAACCTATCATTGGGTTGCAGTTCAATTGGTAAGGGTGATGGTGCATTCCTTGATTACACTATCCACCAAGATTCAAACCCCCCAAAATAGGATATATAAGAAGTTGAGCTAGAATCATGTCCCAGGCAATTTTGACAAAACGAACACCCCAGTCCTTAGCTCGAAGTTGAAAATGTATCAACATAGACACATACTACTGTATCAAGTAGAAAAAATTCTCCATAACAAAAACAATAGAAACCCATATACTCCAATCAAAAATGGTCTACCTAAGGCTGCTGGGTGAGAACGGTTAGCCGTTTGACATATGGGGTGTCTGTTCAAAACATAAAAATTCATCTAGATAATGGAATTTGTATCAACGCTTAAATAAACCAAAATGGTTTCGTCGTATATTTAAAGCCTTTTAGTTTTTTTTTTGTTTTTTTAAATTGAAAAAGGCTTTTAGTTAATCTCTAGAAAAGAAGGAAGCTTTCAACTAAATACGGGAGCAGAGCAGGGTAAGACACCCAAAAAGCATAAAACCCTAGCAAATCTATCATATTAGAGGAGCTCTGTTCAGAATGTGCATCAAAAGATATTTATATCGATCCATAGGACAACCCAAAAAAAAAAGGCCCTGTCTACAATAAAAATAAAAGATCTGAGAGTATTATTGGATTATTCCATTAGTAATGGACAATTGTATGCGTTGACATGGTAAACGCGAAAAATAAATAGAAGTTACTGTAATTTTACATCTATTTGCATCTATAACATACCAGATTAGATGCAATCCGGATTGAGTACATGGTTTGAAGCAAATTGGGCAATTCAGGAAGTCATTAACCTCGTAAACCTTAAGAACATATTTCCTTTTTTTAGAAAGTTGCAGATCCCCTCTCGGATAGTCTTGTTGATTACAAACTTGATCATATTCTTCTTTGACTGCAGCTAATGTTGTACACATCTCCTGCAGCTTATTTCTTGCTTGCTCAAGATTTCGTTTGCTGGATTCTTCTCGTTCTTCAACCGTCTTGATCTCCTCCTCTAGTATGTTTATTGTCTGTTCAAGATTTCTTTTGCTGGATTCTTCTTGTTCTTGAGCTCTCTTGAACTCCTCCTCTAGTTTGTTGTTTCGTTCCGTCAACTCCTTAGTTTCTGATTTAGCTCTGATTAATTCGGCTTCCATGTCATGAAACTGCATACAGTATTCATCGAAGGCAGATTTCAAAGAGGATTGTAAAGATTGAATACGTTCTATGCGACTTCTTCCAGATGAATTCCTCCTAGAAGTAAAATGCATGTTGTCATCATGTTCCGGAGAACTAGGAAATTTCTTCCGCACCACAGGTGAGTCGTCTTCGCTCATGTCTAGTTCCCTCGGCCTTTACCTCTATAACCTGCTATTTCAGAGATATATAAATTTACATTTACCATACACTGCGAATGCCTGAATGCATGAAATAACAATTCATTGTTTTTTTCTGCAGAGAAGAGCAAAATCTTTTAGATGACTGCTGTACTCGATGCGTATAAAAAGTTCTATCCTTTTTTTCTTCGATATCGAGTCTTGTCACTGCAGATTTGCGATCAAATGCCCGGGGATATTTTCAACTGTCATATCACCCAAGAATTTTAAAATATGATACTGATACGGGGACGGTTACAAAGATTTAAAAACGCGTTGAGAATCTTTGTATTGGAAAAGTAATTATCCTCAATCTTCACGTTATTCAAAAAAAATATATAATAATAGGTTTTTACAGTAAAAGGCATTTCATATAATAAATTGCAGTTTTTGTACATCCCCATCACCACGGCAATGTCTATAGGGGTGACAATTTGCACCGCATGGCATCGATGCCCATCCGCTGCCATCCCCTGACATACCCGCTGCCGTATTTTCCAGTCCTCGTCGGTCCCTGACGTACCTGCTGTGCCAGTGCCGTATTTTCCTGTCCTCGTCAGTCCTGTTCCATACGCCCTAGACTTCCGTGCAAGAAAATTCGCCCTAGACTTCCGTCTTATTTTTAAATAAAAACCAAATGAAACATAAAAACATCACCGGGCATTTAAAATCCCGCGCATGGAACGTTTTCCTCGGGCCCCACCTGCCACGTGCCCTGTTCTCGCCAACCTCGCACAAATAACCCGTGAGCACTTTGAACCCGCGAGATAGCGGGGAAAGGCCAGGATTCGGCTGCAATTCATCTTTGTGTCTCCACTGTCGATCTCCTCTTGTCCTCTTTGGTTTGCCCGTATTTCACTCTTATTTTTCACACTTAAATATTTCACCACCTTTTGCCTTTTAAAAAGGAAACCATTTAACATTTTTCATCCCGCAAAATATCCAAACTATATTCATGCATTTAATAATGTCTTGGGCCCACATTTTGCCTATCTCGCGCACCTCGCAAGATTAACTGGCAAGCATCTTTTTCTAGCGGGACAGCGAGCCACGGTTGGGATTTCACCTGCTCCAGCTCATTCTATCTGCCGTTGATCTTCATTCATTTGCCCTAACTTCACTGTTCATTGTTCATTGTTCATTTCTTAAATTTCACAATGATTTACATCTCAAATATTAATAATATAATATTTGTAAAATAAGAAACAAATAAATCTATAAATTTTTTAAAATAACTTTACTTGAACATTGACTTTTTCAAAATAAAATTAAATGTTACATATGCAAACTAAAATAAATATACTAAAAAATAAAATAAACAATATAGATGTAAATAATAAAAAAGATTTACATGGAGCTTTAACATTTTTAAATAGGAAACTCAAAATTTTAATTTTAATTTCAAAATTCAAATCCAACAACATGTGTTCCCTATCAAATTTGGAGCACATACATAGAGAGAAACAAGTTTGAAACAATTTAATTTAGTGAAATCAAATATGTGAGTTAAAAATTTAGGTTCAAACTTCAAGTTCAATTCTACATACATAGATATCCTTAGATGACATTAAAAATGAACCAAAATAGTACACAATCAAATTCATAAATTGGTGATAATCATTAAATTTTTAAATATTAACATATGAAGAAATACATTCCTAATATTTGCATAATAACATCTTCATTAAATTTAGAGATAAATGCTCGTACATTTTACATTCCTAATATTTGTATAATAACATCTTAATTAAATTTAGAGATAAATATTTGTACATTTAATTTATTTCTTCATATTTACTCAATCTTTTTATTACAATAATATTTTTTTATTTAATTAATTAACCTAAGAAAATTATAAAAGAAATCACTTTGAATTGTAATACTAAACTTATTTAATTCTAACCCTAATGTAATTGTAATCTTATCCCTAATAAATTTTAAGTAATTCTAATTGACCATTTATCAAACTCTAACCTTAACTTTGAACCCTAATTAAATCATAACCTTAATTGGACCCTAATCTTAACCATAAATGAACAATTGAACTCAAAATTATGGTTCACAAAACCAAATGTTTGTTATTAATAGATCTTCTCATACAAAGGAAAATAATTGTTTATACAAAAAAATTGCAAAAAAAAACAATTATACATGGGTGATCAAAGGGTTTGCATTTTTGACAACATTTAAATCACCTTTCCTCATCATTGTTAAAAAAATAGAACAAAACCACAACGAGGTACTCTCAATTTTTCTTATCTTCAAATAACAAAACTGCTCCTAATTTGCAACAAACAAACCTTTTTAAATATGTTTAATATTTTTTTCAAAAATAATAATTAATTAAATTTATAATAACCACATAGAATTTATACTAAAATTCTTGACATAAATATTAAAAATGTTAAATAGACATGACCAAAATATTTAAAATACTTACCTTTATTTTTTATTCAATCATATGCTTTATTTTTATATAATTTTAATTTATAATAAAAATAAATTTGAGAATAAATAATTAATTTATATTTCAAAAATAAAAATAAATAATAATTACTTAAATTAATATTATAAAATATATAATATTTTAATTGTTAAACTTATTAAATTATACAAATATTTTTAAAACCATAAGAAAAATATAATATCTTCGCACTCTATATATAATTATTTTTTATTAACTCTAGAATTTATTTAAATTCGTATCATCTCCTAGAGACATAAAAACTTGCAGGCATGTAGACATTGGTCCAGAGATTTGAATGCAAAAGACGGCTCGGCAAAAGGAGTTACGAGGTGAAAAATATTAATCATCAAAGTTGCTCAGTTGAACTTTTGCAACAATCAGCTGTTCTGAACCAATTAAAACTCACTTAATCACCTCGTTGGAAAAATACCAAATCAACTCCTGGCGAGCTGCCACTGGACACAGTGAATCATTTTGGCACAGTGAACACGTGTGCAAGAGGGCTTGGCTTGAATCATCACCCATCAAAAGATACTAAAGGTCAAAGTTGACCTCTCATAAAGGTTTCCGTAAATGCAGTTGTAAAACTGAAGAAATTCCATTTGGTTTTGATCTGCCAAAAATAGTAAATCAACTCATAAAGCTCTGAAAACTGACATGTGAGTTCACTTTGGCATGGAGAACTAAGAACAACAATCGGTTTGACTTGACAGTCAACCAGTTGCAAAATGCAAGCTCAAACGGGAGGCAACTTTACAGAAATGAAGGTTTACAAACAGTAGAAAAGTGTCAAAACCCTCCAACTTCACTTTTCGAAACCCTGACAAAGCTCATCGTGGGAAGCTGAAACTTGACATGCCTACTCACATAGGACATATGAGTGGGTGTGCAAATGGGTTTTGCACCAAAATCAACAGGCTCCAAAATATGACCCTCCAAAGTAGGTCACTTAAGCAGATTTTTCAGGTGCACTTCTGGAAGTGGAGAGGCAAAATCTTGAAATGGGCATCTCAAATTTGTGAAATTTGAGAGTGCCAACATGAGGTAATAACATAATTGAGTAATCGAGATTCAGGAAAAGTTCGTTGCAAAGGAAGAACCTGACGTTTTCTATTAGCCTCCAAAATTCTTGATGATGCCAAAATTCTTGAAATATTGTAAAAAATAAAAAGTCAAAAAGTCAAGTAAAGCATTATTTTAATCACAAATATACAGTGGAAAAGATTAAGAACATACAAACACATTTTAATAGTATTTTCTTCTAATGAGTTAATTAAATGCTTAATGTTTCATTTGAAAAGTGACATTATGTTGATGCGGGTCCTTAAAGATGTCAAGTTATAACAAGAAATGTAGGTACCTGTGTAAATTAGTTCTCATGGGAAATAGTGAAGAACAAAGTGGTAAGTCAGATTTGGTGACAAGTGTCAAACCTGAGGTAAAGCTACGAAATAAATACCCAAAGGCGAATAGTGGGTAACTAGGAAAGAGAAAGACCCAAGTTTTTGATTAGTTGGTAGAATTACTAGTTTTTCTCGACTTCCACCAACAGATGTTTTTCTCAATAACAAAACTCATCATCAAGATCAAGAATTTTGAGAGGAAGTGTTTGTGACTTGTTCCCACATTTTTGAAGATTGAGAAAACTCGATAAACTTTACCCACGATTTTTAGGCATTTGAACTACAACGAAAGAAGTCAAAGTGCAAATTTTAACTTTATCTTTAGAGACCAGGAAAAATATCTTCTAAGTGCCACCAATGCCCTTATGCCACATGTTGTTTACTAATTGGATTATTTTCTCTTAGCGACGTGCTTTCTTATGATAAATTGCCACCTTGTGTTCTATAAAAGGTAGAGTGTTATTCTATTTTGAGGGTAAAAATTTGTTAAAATAATTAATCTAAATTTGGAACATCATCAATTTATGTTTAAGTCATGTTTTCTGCTCAATTCTAGTTTAAAAACTTGTATTTATAGTAGATTTTTCTAATATCAAAGCAAAAGGTTATTCCAAATTGTAAACTTACATAATTTTCTGTTGATTACTCCTATTGAAAGAGTCAATTTGCTTCCCCAAATTTGGGTGCATTTTGATACTATTTCGGTGGTAAATGATTCTTTTCTTCAAACTTTTTTCCTTATTTTGTATGTAGTTGTGAAGCAATCTGGTGAAGTACAAAATAGTTTATGCTTTGGTTTAGTTATTTCTCTATGAATACATGGATAATACTTAGGAGAAATTAATTTATTAGGCCTTTTTCCCTCTCAAATCTAATCTTTTAGTAGTTTTCTTTCTGAATGACTTGGACTAATGGAATATGAAAAGTAACGTAGGTTATAATTTGCTATATCTTATATTGCTGGATTTTGTCAAAGTTACGAGAACCTTTAAAACTAGTGGCCCCTTATGTTTAACAACAATTGCACAACGAACCCTAAGTGAACCTAGTGAGTCAAGACCTAACATTCTCAAGCCCTGAGATAGCTAAGATTACCTCCAAATAAGAAATTTTAGTGATTCTTTCAAGAAATATGGGTTCTATTATTTGAGTGGCAAGGATTTATCTGCATGTTATTGTGTGTGTAACAACCACGTCAATAGAATTGGCACTAGAAGGAGGGCCATTGTGAGTAAAATAAATTATATCCTTGACAATGAGAATCCTAGGGTTGAAATAGGCCTTAGGGAAAATTAGTATGGTATGAATATTACAATTGTCCAAAAAATCTTTAACAAAAGACTTTTTTCTAAAAAAATTCTTAGTTTTGGATGGGTGGACAGATGTAGAACCCGTGACACAAGAGAACATAGTGAGATCAGTTGTATATTTTTTCTAACTAGGATGAGTCTGGCTATCAACAAAGTAATCCCTTTAAGTAAAGCATCTTTGTTTAGGAAAAAGTTAGAGTTATCAAAGCTTACATCCGCTAGGGAAAATTTTAAGAAGCCTAGTAGAATTGTCAATAATATGGTTCCAAAGGTTAATAAATTTGAATTTTGTAATTCTATAGATTTGAGGTTCCCTATTGAAGAAGGTAAAAGAACAAGAAATTAAGAAGGTGTTGCAAAGGGAAGCGAATATCCAAGGAGTCATAAGCCCCCAAACACAATGGTGCAACCAAAAGTTTTAGGAGTAAATCTAAAAAGGGAAGTTGTCTAACACTTAATGTTATAGTCAAAATGTCAATCCTTTATTTTCCCAATTTGTGATAGTTTCAATCCTAATTTGTAAAAAGGGGATAATGAAGAAATTTCCTTGGACAACATACTAATTAGTGTTTGGTCTAATGATGGGAAAGGCAAAAATATGCACTCCAAATAATTGTTTGGAGTAAGGAAGGATTGTTCAATAGCAAACAATCAAACTCAAAGAGAAGATCACATTTCTGAAATTCATGATAAAGAACTATACGATAAATTGGAATCCAACAATATTGAGAGTCACTCAAAATAGGTGGTCATTTAGGTTGCGTGTATCCATATTATGGAAATAATTAGAAAATACATATTTGATTCCACATACTTTCATTTCAAAAAACACAAATTGATGCATATGTAGGGGAGAGGGACCTATAGTGGAGCAGGGTCCAATAGTGGGGATAGAAGTAGTCCATAGTGAGCCCCATAGTAGAGCATCTTAATATCCAATTGCAAAACACTTTTTATCCATAAAATACACAAACTGAAAAATCATGTGATGCCACATCAGTGCACTAATAAAATATGACTTAGTGCACCACTATCGGCCTCACCTTTTTTTTGGCCCTTTTTGGAAACCTCAACAAAAAGCATGCTAATGTGACATCATATTTGATGATGTGACCATAAAATGAAATATAAAAGCACATGAGTTGCCAAATAAACAGTTGTACAAAATTGGGATTGATTTGAAATTTTCACATAGGATTTTGAAAAACACAAAGTTAGGGTGCTCCACTATGGGCCCCTCTCCCCTATATCATTTTAACAAAAAAAACATTTATCATAATTTAAAGATAAATTGACTAAAATTCAAACAAAAAGTGTAGCAAAATCTGTCTATAAAAGGAAATTCTTCTTCTTCATGACCAATTATATCATAATTCGAAGCTTTTATTATAGTTTAATGTGTTAGGGTTATTTTTGGTTTAGGGTTAATTGTAGTTGGTAGGTTTATAAATATTAGGGTGTAGGTTGGCTGAGTTGGTTTGTTCCTTGCTTAAGTCTAAATCTATCATGGCAAAGAGCATAATTGCATGCTTGCACAATCATTAATGCATAAACTACATACTTTATCATGAATTTTAAAACAATTGCATCATCATAGAAGAGAAAAGACAAGATTTAAACACTAAAAAATTATCATTAATTGGATTAACAAGTATATTTCACATACATTATGTGATAATACAAACTTTGACGTATAGGCGCCAAGAGTTCTCAAAATAAGCGACCCAAAATTCAACACATCACACAAGGAGAAAGGTAGTACTTCTGCATTTAATGCTAGATTGCTTGAAATCTAGAAGTACACTCCAAGTTGGCTCAATCTCTCTTACCAAAGTAAGAAATATTAAATCAACTTAAGTTTTATGCGGAATTAAGTATGGGGAGCGGTTGTAGAAATTAAATCGCATTTCGATAATTACACCATCATCATGTAAGTTCCTTAGCCAAGATTAGGTGATGTCAGGAAATTATCCAAGTGTGCACAAGAGATTCATTCTCAAATAAATGGAGTGGCAGGCATGGTTAATTTCATAAAGGGTTAAGGTATTTTAATAAGGGTGCAATCGAGTGTGTGAATTGTCAAAAGCCATAGTGACAATTAAGAAAAATTTTAGTAGGATGGGCATTCGCTTATGCACAAGGCCGAGGTGTTATGATGAGTTGACGGTGCATTAATTCGGGAGTAGGGATTAGCTGCTAGTCTATAATCCAAGATCTTCCTAGACAAGTTGAATTTAATCGTTGAGAATGAGTAAATATGTGATAGGGTGGGGTGGCTAATGTATTTAAATTTCAAAATGATGGAAGTCCACTTACATGGTAAACTTTAACTTTTGATCACTTTCTAGAATAATTTGTCATGTTTACTATGAAGGTTGGTATAGTTTTTATAATGAGTATGAAAACTTCTCTCTCCTGATTTCTCATCTGATTTCATAAAAATCATATTACAAAGACTACAATGATGATAACTCTAAATCAACAATTACTTGTGTTGATTTTAAAATTGATTTACAATTGTTCAACCATAAACTTCAATTTGCAAGTAAACAAATAACTTTATTTAAATAGATTTCATGAAATTCATTACACAGGTTTGACAACTCCATTTCCCTTTGTTCTTCCAATTCTTCATCTCATGAACTCCAAAAGTTGAGTTGCTTTCCACACTCACATGCCTCTTAACGGACCCATTTCATTATTTGCATTCTCCCTTTGAATATTCTTACTCCAATAACGACCCTCTATGTAATGCCTTCGCTGGTAGAATCTGCTATTTACACTCAACCATTCCATTATTCATTTCTCACGCTGCTTCCCACACCAGTACCAGTTCAATTTCTCTATGTATATTCCTTTCCTAGCACTAATTTTCTCCTTGTCTTACATGCTCCTCTAATTTCAAACCCATCTCATATGCTCCCTTTTATGTACAATTTCTTCATGGTGCGAGCAAGGAGAAATTTCCTTTGTTTTATGCTTAGTTCCTTCCTCCTTCCCACCACGTCTCCTTTCATTTTCCAGTCAGGTTTGAAGTAATGCTCCTCTTATGGAAGCTTGAAGGTGTAAATTTCTCTTAACTAATATTTAAATCGACCTTCTTAATAAATGAATTTCCTTTCAAATGTGTGGTTGTCCATTGGTATTATTTAAAGCATTTGATTAAAATCTTTAATCATACTTTTGGAAAGAAATAAACTTACACCCTTTTTCGACATGGCACTTCAAGATCGATTCAAATTACATCATCCAGAGGGCTAGACCTAATTCCTCGGGGGCTCGTCTTTGACGGCCTTGCGTAGGTATATAATTCGTAGAGGGCTAGAGAGAGTGTTGGAGAGGGTGGGAGAGGGTGGGAGAGGATTGGAGAGAGTGGGAGAGGGTAGGGAAGGTGGGAAAGGGTGGGAGAGGGTGAGAGAGAGGGTTGGAAGGTGGGGAGAGGTCCTAAAGGGTGTTGATTTGGACGGGGTTGGACCACGATGGGAGAGGTTGGAGGGTTGGAAGGGTGGGAGAGAGTTGGAAAGTGTGG